>JAOWBP010002978.1:33520837-33536230 GCA_028571105.1 Tragopan temminckii
GTTTAAAAATTGTCCTTTAGGGAGCTAGTGGCCGGTTTATAAGACTCAGGATTCTAGCTATATCCAAGAACCATGCTATATAATCCCTTCCAAAACCTGATTAAATAGTTAGATTTTTTTGCCTCTTGTTAATCCTGTCTGGAGTCTTATTTCAGAACACCTTTGCTCTGAGGCTTGGAACTGCATTTTTAATTTCCAACCGAAATGTGCTCTTGCTTATTTTACATCTGTCTGCTCCTGGCCACACATTCCCCTCACTCTTCAGAAAAGCTCTCTTCTAGATGTTTTCTATGTTAATTTATAGGCAAAAATTTTACCTGCATCTTTGTTTGCTGAGCTAATTATGCTAACATTACAATGCATTTGCAGTCGCTTAGCAGTTGTGTACCTCTGGCTGTTACACTGACCGTTCTTTGGATCTGTTTCACTTTGAATTCATTTTTCTAGGACAGCCAATGCACACAGTATTCTAACCCTTTTTAGAATAACATTAATACTCGTGTCTCTTTTTTTGGGAGTACTTTACTGCATGTTACCCTGCTAATGCAGCCATCCAGCAATTTGCAGTTATACCTCGATTTTCTTCTTGCTGTTTTCCATCAATTGTTTCTGTGTTATGAAGGAAACCTTTCAGTAGTCTAATTATCTTCATGAATCTTGCATCTGCTTAATCCAGTGTTTCCTGTAAGGTAGTTTGATCTACCAGTTTACGGTCATTGCCTCCTAACCTCATCATTTCCTCAATTTTTTTTTGTTGTTGTTCGAGAACATTATTGAAAATATTGGCTGAGAACAATCTTTATGGAGATTTTAGTGACACTTCCACCAGAGCACTATAGCTTCTCATTCAGCACAACCTGCTGTAATTTCTTCTTCACTTAATTCCTTGTCTTCCCCAGATTTTAGTAATTGCTGGTTTAGCACTACCTGAAATACTTTATTGACCTTCAGAAAGCTTAGACCTGTTGTGTCCTTTGTCTATAAAACAGGTCATGTTATTTTAAAAAATTAGGTTATCTAGCTCTATCTTTGGTTTATCTGTGTTCTATCTTAATTAATATCCTCTAGTTCTAGCCCCTGGAACTGTGATTATATATGCTAGTTCTATCATTGTTCTCAAGTAGATAAAATCCAGACTTGGTTCCTTGTTTCACTTGTACCCACACCTTGAGCTCACTCACTTCTTTGGTTTTTTCATCTGCTTTGTCTGTATTCATCCCTCTGCCCAAACTTTCATTCTCAAAAAGCTTTCTGCCTCTGCTGTGTGGTAACTCACACAGGAAATGAAGGCAGTGTCCTTATTCTGTTCGGGTTTCTTCCGAATTACCTTTAATCTGCACTCGATCCTCAGCAAATGCAGAGCCTGTCTCTGGGTTCTGTCCTTGTTCTTCACTTATCTGTTTGAAAAGTCTTTTGTTTGGTATTTGAATGTCGTTGCGAACTCTCACATAGATTTTTAGCAAATGTTACTTCTTGTCTGTAAGATGTAGCCTTTTCGTCTTTTTATTTTTCATTCTGTGTTCATTCCTGATATTCTTACCTAGGTGTCTGAGTAAGTGGTTGACTAATTAATGTCTCCTCCACTGTGGCTGGTGAAGCATCTTAATAGCATAATTATTTTTTAATTATTTTTGCAGATGAAGTGCTAACTTTTTTTAATATCAAACGTATAAATGTACAGTTTGATTTGACCTCCTGGAAGTTAGAAACTCCCAAGATATCATAAGTAATAGCTCATTATTGAATATAGTCTAACAGTATTTGCCAGTCTTTTTTTATTCTATTAAATGAAATGGTTTCTTTTCAGATCAAATGTCTTTATAAAGAATGTAATATTGACCTAAGCTTTGCAGTACAGAGACAGCTCTAGATAAAATCATGTGTATCTTTGCTAAACTGATTTTAGTCCTATTGAAGTTAAGCAGACTGATCATTTAATTACACTCTTTAGGCTGTAACCTCATGCCCTTGTTTTCTTCTCAAACTGTTGCAAATTAGGAATGTCCATGTTTTCTTCTCAAATTGGTGTAAATTAAGAATAAGTCTGTTCTAAGTCCATGCATTCAAGTGTGTGTGTCAAAAAGCTCCTTGTTAAGAATCAGTGGTATCTGCAACATTGCTGAGAGTATGGTTTCAACTTCTTTTTCTTACGATTGCAAAAACAAATAGGGAAATATAATAGTATAAACACTGAACATTCCTTGACTGTTTCATAGTAGACTGGTGAAAATGAGTTGTGTAAAACAGTGATATATCAACAAAGTCAGAAGAATTTTGAAAGAGTGCTGAGTTGTTATTTAGTGAAACCGCTGAAGGATTATTTTTGGACTACCTGCCAAAGAGAGATGCAGTTCCAGCAGAGTAGGCTTTCTTATCAAAAGGTCTATTGTTAAAAGGAAAGGGGAAATTTCACTTCTTCTAACTGTGGTTTAAATGCAGTTTGTTATTTTTTATTACTGACAACAGCCTTGAATGTACCTAGTTAAAGGATGTCTGCGGAGTTTTCCCAGTCCCTGCCTTTTGAATAAGTTACCTGGGAGCTTTTGTTAAATCACTGCAGGCCTTGTTGCCCAGAAGAAGCCTCATCTCTCACATCCTAAATCCCAGCTGTAGCACATTCATAGGAAGCAACTGAGTAGAAGACATCCCTTTCTTCTACACACAGCACACACATCCCAAAACAGGAAAAAAAAATTGATTTCTTCATTATCAGATGTCTACTTTTGCCTCTTGAAAAACTGTAACGCTCAGAAAAAAAACATGTGCAGAGTCCTGACCCAGGACTTGGTCCAGAATAACTTGGAACATTTCTTCAGCTCAAAGCTGAGGATCACAGGATTGACACCCCGCTACTTATCTCTGTGGTGGGACAAGAGGGTTGCATATGATTCACACAGCGAACGGCTTGCTTTCAAACAGCCTTTGTACTTTTCCAGTATGACAATCTGTAAATCATTATGCACCCCTCTTTGCCCAATCCACACAGGATGTGAGGCTGTGTCAGCTCCCAGCTTGATAGCCTTCCTCTTTAGTGCGATCAATAAAAGCTCCTGCTTGAAGCTTTGGAAATTACTAGTCTATGGCCTGCTACTCGCCAAGAGCGTGGGCGTCACTTTCGCAGATGTCCCGCATCTGACGGAGCTGAGACTATTTCCTGGTGGCAGGTA
Source organism: Tragopan temminckii (assembly GCA_028571105.1). Classification (NCBI taxonomy): domain Eukaryota; kingdom Metazoa; phylum Chordata; class Aves; order Galliformes; family Phasianidae; genus Tragopan; species Tragopan temminckii. Next base: position 33,524,005 of record JAOWBP010002978.1, read on the forward strand.
GTGGGAGAAACATGCTGTGGTAAAGCTGATCCATCTATGCTGCTGCCACTGCTCCTGCCTTGCCTGGCTTCCTCAGTGGGCTGAGATTGCTGACAGTGTTTGCCCACTAACCCATGTTAGTTCCACAAATACATGTTTCTTAATGGGCAGTCCATTCCAATGCCTAACCACTCTTTCAGAGAATAATTTTTTCTTACTATCCAACCCGAACCTCCCCCTTGTGCCACTTGAGGCCATTCCCTCTCATCCTATTGATGCAGCGGCCTTTCTCTCTGATTCATGTCTGCAAAAGTAGCAAAGCTGTAGTTCTCTCATTAACTCTCAGTTCACCACACACATCAGTACAGGTTAGATGCTGACCTGCTGGAAAGGAGCTTTTTGAACAAACATGTGGATGTCCTGGTGGCCAATAGGTTGACCATGAGCAAGCAGTGTGCCCTTAAGGCCAAGAAGACCAATAGTATCCTGGGGTGAATTAAAAAGAGCACGGCCAGAAAGTCAAGGGACGTGATTGCCCCCTCTACTCTGCTCTGGTGAGGCCACATCTGGAATACTGAGTACATTTATGGACTTGTCAGTTTAAAAAGACAGGGAACTTCTGGGGGGGGAGTCCTGAGGAGGCCACAAAGATGATTTGGGTCATGCAGCATCTTCCTCGTGAGGAAGGACTGAGAGGACTGTTCAGTCTAAAGAAGACTGAGAGGGTGTATTATCAATGCTTATAAATATCTAAAGAGCAGGAGTCAAGTGGATAGGGCCAGGCTCTTTTCAGTAGTGCCCAGCAACAGAACAATGGGCAACGAACACAGACCAGAACATACGATGTTCCATATGATCATGAGGAAATACTCCCTTATTTTGAGGATTACAGAGCACTGGAATAGGCAGCCCAGAGAGATTGTGGAGTCTCTTTCTCTGGTGATATTCAAAACGCACCTGGATGCTTTCCCATGAAATCTGCTTTAGGGAAACTTTTATAGCAGAGGGGTTGGACTGGAAGATCTCCAAAGGTCCCTTCCAACCCATATGATTTTGTGATTTTGCATGTTATTCAGCAATGAAACAATAATAAATGAATAAATGAAACAACAGTAGCTGAAGTTACAACAGGCCACATCTTCCCCCAGAAACAGCAGAGAACTGACAAGAATTTGAAGAGGAAGAGTTGTGCAATTACCCCTGCTCTCAAGTTGCCTTCTGCAGAGCGAAGCACCCAGTTCACATGCCTTACCATTCTTTTGATAACGAATTTTATAACATTTCAGCCTTCATCTTCACAGCTGCTCAACACCTTGATTACATTGATTTTAATCTGAGTTGACTATGGGGCCAATTTCAGTCAGTGCTTTGGATGTGTGGGGGAGGGGAGGAAATGGTCCTGAAAAGGTGGTCTGGCACCATTGCTGCTACCAAAAGTGTTTTTGGGCTTAGTGCCCAGATTTGATTTTACAGCAGCAAGCTTACTTCTAATCTATACCAATGTTCATGGTAGAGTCAGATGCAACTCTCCTAGAGTAGCTCCCAGTCCCTCTGTACTATTTTTACCCTCTTGTCTCTGCTTTCCAAGGTGGTAAATCAAGACCTATTTATCCATTGGTGAGAATTCAGCTTTGACTCTAATACTGAGAAGCCTTTCGCAGGATCTGTGTAGGTGTTGTGCACAGCTTTGAGCTTCTGGACTTTGAACTTCAGTGAATAGTAACCACAGATGTTTCCCCTAGGGTAATATAAATAAAATATTGTATATAACTGTCACACATTCAGAATACTGGTGATTATTTTGCTGTAAGCCAGATGAACTTATTGTAAAGATTTAACACGAGATCTTGGAGAATTTGGGCATAATTTAGCCAGAAAGAACTTAGTATTACAGGAACCAGGATATTACCATTTGTCAATCTTCCGAGCATTTTACATGCCATTCAAATCTCTCCTCTAGTTAGTTATCAGTAGTATAAGTCATGGCTTTGAGAGTATGAGCTCCGATGCTCAGCCATGATCCACAGTTAAGATCATCCAAACTGTCACCAGGCTGAGAGAAACAAAAGAGAAAACGCACCTCTGTAGCTGCTTATCTCTTTGATGATTATGTGCGCTTGTCTACCCAATACAGCGATGCACTCAAATCATCTTTGAACCTACTTTCATCATTTTGCTCAACAGACATATAGAGGAGTAAGTAAGACTGTGCTGTGAGTGCAGTTGTGTCAAGTGGTGTGTGACAGCGCCTTGCTCTTTCATTTCATCTTTTTGGCCTAGCTGGGCAATATGTAAGCTGTTATTATGCCACGTTAATTCATTCTTTTTCTTACAGAAGAAAAGGCTATGTTAACTCTTTTGTGTTGGTGAAATTCTTGTGGGTAAACAGAAGTGATTAAACTCTTTGAAGTTAACAATTCCAATATCCAGTATATGTCCTAGGTACATCATAAGCATTGCTTTTATATGTTTTATGTTCTAAAGGACAATAGTTTTGCTCGAATGTGGCTGTTTCCCTCTTAGAAGTGTCTTCTCTATTTCAAAGGATACTATCTGTCATTATGACATGCTCCAAAATGAGGACCCAAGCCAAGCAAGAGCAGAACAATCAGAAGGTTAGAACGTGTGGCAGAGAAAGACTAAGAAATCCCAAAAGAGTCTTCTGACTGGCACTGATTTTTACCCTAGATATCGTTGGTTAGTTAGTACTGATAAGTCAGTGCACTTTAATGTGAAATTGTTTGGCTTCCCTGTGAGGGAATCCATTTTGCCAACCTCTGACTTAGTAACTATAGCAAATTCCATGTGTCAGTGAGCTCTTCAGGCAGTGAGCTTTTGCTGTGATCTGGTTAGACCTTCAAGCAGCTGACCCGTGGTTATATCTGCATGGCGAGTCTGAAGCTAGTATGCTTGATCAGAAGTGAAAAGATGAATCATCATATTTAAAATATAGGACAGTTGCCAGCAAGTTTTAAAATCTTCTCTACAGAGTTGGAATGCAACTTCCTAAAACTGATGAATCAGTTCTGAGGATTGGTACTAGGCTCTCATTTTCCTGAAGGCTTTCAAAGGCTTTTGAAATGATTCTGAAAGATTTCAATAATTGGTGTTGTACAATATTAAAAATCCTGCCAAGGTACCTAATTAAATGCAGCCATAGTTGCTTCTCCGAACTGAAATTAACTCCTTGGTTTGACGTATTGTGAGCCCTCTTATACAGGTGGATAATTCAAGCTCCACAATGAGTTTTGGTCACCTAGTTTCTCAGTTCAGTAGGTCTGCAATTGAATCATTTCCTCTTAATGGGTGACTTGACTAAGTGGTTTGAAAGTAATTAGCAAACCCAGTGAATATGATCTTGAAGTGTACGATCAGCATCTTATCAGGAGCTGTTTATTTCCTATGGGAAGCTGTGGTCGACTTCTCAACAAATTCAGTGCACAACTTGTTCCTTCTTCTAAGGAAGCTAATCAAGGAATGGTTGCACCATCCCAGACATGTTTTGACTTGTGATAAAGTGATCCCAGCTGATTCTAAGGGCATTTTCAGTAAGTCTATCCTTTATTAGTACTGCATGTATTTTTTGGTCACTTTAAAGGAAACAGTAATTGACTTCTTACAGATGTAGACTTTTTTTAATCCACTAATACGTTTTAATCTCGGGGCACAGCTATAAATGGGATATGCTTCCACTCCAGAGCAATTCAGATTGATTTTGTTTCTACTTCAGAAATATATTATAGAAGACCCACAGTACATAAAAGCGCTCAGTGTGTTGAGATGAACTGGCCTTGTGGTATATGCAGCTCCTAATGGGAGTTCAGTACATTTAGGGAAGTGGTAATTGATTGCCTGGTGCTTGGGCTAATTGATATGGCACTGAGTTAGTCAGAAGCTCTCAGCTCCATCAAAATCACACATGACAGTGCTCCAGCGCTTCTTAATATTGACTGGGTAGTTCATACAACGAAAACAGCATGTTGTGGAGGAGACTTCCAGAGCTGAGCGAATCTTCCTTCAGCATCAGTTACATTCTTTCCAGAAAGGCTTCCTGCCTGGAGTAGCATTACTCCTCCGCTGGAAAATTTTTAAAAGGATGTTCTCAGGTCTGTTTATTTTTTATGGGCTTGGATGCGGTCACTGAGATCCTGTGAGATCAGAAGTATGGAATGAAAGTGGCCACAGATGACACTTGAGCTATTTCCACAGCTGGATGCACACCAGCCAGAGTAGGCGGTCTTCTGCAGATGAATTAGTTCGTTGAAGTACATGATACAAAACATCTGTTACAATGAGAACAAACAAAAACAATGTGCCTTTGAAGACAGCGATTTGTTGGGAGCTTCTTGCAAGGGTGCTGAATGAAGCAGTTGTCAGCAAGGAAACATTTTCAGGCTTGCCCTTGCATGAACTAAAGCAAAACTACACAGTAAAAATACATACATTCAATCAAGCAAAAGGTCTGCTTTTCCCAAATGCTGTTAGACTGATTCCTGATACAGCAGTGGGGAGGGAGAGAGTCCTTCTGTACCAAATGTCTTTTATACCCTAAACCACTTTTAATACAATGGTACCATTCCAGCTGAGTGGCTATAAAAACTTAGAAGCTACGTTGGTACAATAACTGTTATTCTGTCAGTCGTTCCCCACACTGCTTTATTACCAGCTGTCTTGAAGTGCAATAGACATTTTTCATTGTCACTGCCACCTGATGACAAATAAAACCTTCAAAATGTTTTTGCTCAGAGGAGTAGCTCACAGCTCCTAAACAGAAGTGAACCTTTCATGTCACCTTAATGAGCAGAACTGATCCAAACATTCCCACTCCATTTTACCCTTATGAGGCATTACTTTTGGCTGCCTTTTGTTTTTTCTCATGTCTGATCTGATATGAGAGTAGAAATTCTAGATATTTTTGGACTAAACATGCATGATATATGCACAAATGTCAGATCAATAAGGCAAGGTGTTTCTTGGTTTTGACGGGTCAGTATTGCTCTTACAGACAGTTTAAAGAAAATGCAGTGCTGCTAACATGGTATTTTAGCCATGAATTGGAGGCAAATATATACTTAAATACCACTTCCTCCATTCTTTTTTCCTGAAGTGAACATACTAACTATGACGCAGTATTGATAGATGGAGAACAAATCCTACGTGTGTAATAGGAGCACTACTAAAGTATGCTCCTGAAGAGGGTTTTTGCCCCATCTGTGTGCACGTGAGGTGGACTGTAGTAGTAAAATAAATAAATAGAAATTAATTTTTTAGATCAAGCAGTAGAGATATGTGATTTTGGACCTGGAAGTCCTTTACTTCTCCCCCAGCTGCTGGCCTGCTGCGTCTGCAGAAGGCAGCACATTTTTGTGAAGGCTCAACGAATGAGCAGGTTCTCCCATGGGTCTTGGGGTGTCAAATGAGACTGCTGGGAGAATGTGTCTTTCTCTGGATGTACATCTGTGATCAAGTAGTAGGTGTCTGGAGAGGATGGAAGCTGCTGAGGAAGTGAAGTTAAGATTTTTGTTCAGTCCAATTGATTCTAGTTTATGCTTTCCTGATGAGCAGTGTCATTGTAGACGTCGTCATAGTTTATTATAGCTGTACAAGACAATTATGTTAATTTTACTTTTATTTCCTAATATTCTTTGATCTCGTGCACATCAAAGATATAAAATTTTAGTCTTGTTGGTAATTAGCTAGAAAGCAAATATGTTGTCTGTCAGTACAGAGGATACAAAGCACAAGAAATTGTCCTGGGGGAGTCTAGGCTCTAGTCTAATTTTTTTTTTCTCCTCATCAGATTTTTATTTCTCTTTCATCAGTTGCCTCAACCATTAAATAAATGTACTGGAAGTAAACTTTGCCATTGTGAAATTCATTCAGCTTTTTAAACCACCTAGTCACTCAGTATGGATCCTCAATTGAGGCAAAGCAGTTTGGTAGATGAAACAAAAACATACATCAGTGTTTCCCAAATTTGCAACAACCCCTTGCAGTCTGTATTGACAAAGGTTTCACGCTTGCTTGCTGTTGGTTTTGTGCAGACTGAGGCTAATGCTGTGCACAGTTCTGTTTTAATTCAACCATTATAATCCAGAGGCTTTGATTCCTAACTTGTGATTAGTGCTCTGGTCAAGAAGAGCAAATGACTATATGCTAAATCATTTTGATCACAGTTGCTCTTTAAAGTTGTCCTTCTGGAAGGAGAAAACACACAGGGATTATTTTAAAAATTCTGCAGTGAATCTCTGCATCAGTACTTTATGCCTACAGCTGGTGGATTTATACATTGAGATTTATTCTGAGGATTGACCCCCCCCTTTTTTTTTGTTCATGAATTGCAAAGAGATCATTATCTTCATAAATTTGTTTACTGTCCAAAACTTTTGTATGAATAATTTATGGCAACATTTCAGCCTAAGGATTGTTCTCAGTGTGCATAACAAGTATTTATTAGATGGTTTCATACTGGAAGTTGTTATTAGACTTGCTGCCTTCCTGTTCCCAGGTTGGTTGTCCTTATCTTTATTAATTACTTCAGCTTCTAGACAAGATGACTGTCATGCCACAGAATAAGATTTTATTTCTTGATTAAACAAGTCTGCAGGCAGCCGTCAGTTGCCTATATAGTAGTCACTGCTGAAAATAAAAATAACAGTAAATTTAGAATTGGACTGTTGTAAAAAAAAAAAAAAAATTTACTGAATCACAATCTAAATCTGAAGACAAAAGCAGAATCATTCTTGCCTGGTATAATTAATTAATGACAATCTGTAAGTGGTATAAAAATCTATTAGATACCTGAATAGTAATGCAGAGTTTGGCTTCCGTCTCTGAGGATTAAAACAGTGTGAAACTCTGGTGGCATTCAAGTCAGTGACAAAACTCTAATTGATTTCAATGGGGCCAGGATTTCAGTCCAAAATTTTCAAATTCACTAAGCTAAAATCTGTACTTTGCTGTTGTTGGATTATGGAGGTTTTAACCACTGAAATTGTAAATGGCTAGAAATTTGTCTCCATCTACTTTCAAGCATGTGCATTTATTCATTTCTTTTCTGGATTTCTATTCACTCACAGTCACGCAAGGCTGAAACACCACAAAACAGAATCTTTCATGATACTGCAGTTCCTAGATAGTAGAAATAGTACAAGAAGATACCACAAAGAAAATACTACAAACAAACCATTTCATGTACTTTTTAGTCCCACAAATGGATTTTCTGTGTGCTTGGAAAAGCCTCTGCAGAACAGAAATATGGCTGCCAAGATTTTGGTCTCTATTGGAGTTTATCGGAACATCTGCTGTTAGTTATGTTGTGTCTTTTGATGTCAAAGAAAAAACAAGGGCTTGTTTGGTTTTTGGTGGAAGGGGGTTCAAACAGAATGAAGATTCACAACCATGCAGTGCAAAGAGTCCAGCCCTCGAGTCTCCATCACTCTGGAATTAATTACAGCCCTCTTTTTTCTATCCACATAGCTCTCAAGAAAAGATGGGAGTGTTACCCACTTGCCTATCATCTTGCTCCTATTTATCTTCCTTTAGATGTTTCTTGTTTCCTTTTCCTCTGAGGCTACCCTTTGCCTCTGGCTAGGACTGACAAGGCTATTACATATATAGTACTTTGTGAATAATAAAATTTGGCTTTGTGGGTTGAGTCAAATAATAATGCTAAAACTTGTCCTGAAGTGAAAATCTGCAGCAGGAGAAGGTAGTGACATGGAAAAAGTTGTGAAAATGTTGTTTTGACTCAACTCCAGGAGACAGCTTGGGAGTGGGAAAAGGGAGAGAAGAACAAAGACAAAATGTCTATAATCTTTGTTTTCATTTCTGGTCTATTGAACTAATTTTAGATTTTTTTTCCTTCGAATTTAGATAAATTCTGAAATGACATGTCATTTTGAAATATGGTAGAAACACTGCATTTTGACAGCTCCAATTTTTTTCATTCCTTTGGTCACAATTATGTGCCAAGTGTGACCTGAATTCACAGGATATTTTATACTCCCTCGAAGTGCTCTTTCAGAATAATTTACTGTTCATCTCAGCAGTGGTTGTGTACTGTCCAGCTGGCCTTTTTTTCCTCCAGCCTATAGTATGTCTTTTAACACCGAAGCCCTTTTGTGTAAAAGATGTCTTCCTGAGCTCCTGGCTGCCCAATCTGTGTTACAAAAGGCTGATCATTCAGCTTGGGTCAAAGACTTGCTCTGGTACATTCACCACAGCAGTGGGCAGCAGTCTTATTTTTCTCTGGCAGTGAAGCAAGTTGCTCAGCACTGTCTGAGAAAACAATGTTTGGTAGTAGACTGTTTCCAGTCAGCTACCTGCTAGCCTGAAGAATTGACTTAAGTTGGATGAAAGAAGGGTTTAGAAAAAGACCTTGACAGTTCTTGACCGGTTCTTTCTTTGATAATCCTTAAGACCTATGATTTTTTTGTCATTGTGTCGTTCTATTAAATGCTTTACATAGTGACTCGTAGAAGATGATGGTTCACCTAAAAGCTATAATAAATTGAAAGTGTAAACAAGTGTATGCCGAAGAAATTTGGCTAATTTACTCCAATAAACCCATTCACATCAGAAAACTGAAGCAGGAAACGCAGACTTAATTTGCCCATGTTGCTTTGATGATCTCTTTCGTTGATGAGCAGAAAATTGCATTTAAGCAGGTAGCCCGAACCCAGAATATGCAGAAGTCTTGGCATTCATGTGCCAAAATTGATGATTGTTTTGAAGTGGATTGAAATGAATTGTAATGAGAGGCAAATAACAAGCAAGGTATTACCACAGTGTAGAGAGAGGTAGTAGTAAAATATTCGGTAACTCTAGGCATTGCAATATGTGTGTGGCTGAAAATGTACTTTGTTGTCTGCTTTCTTCCTTTCATTTAATTAATATCACTGGAATTCCTCTGAAACTGGCAACGGGATGGGATGGATGTGATCCATTCAGTAGTGTAGAAAGTGGGGATCAGTCATCAGAAAGTAACAACTTGTTGATAAAGCAGAAAATAAATCCTGACATGACACAGCAGTGACATTCTCCATAGATCAGTCATCATGCAAGGCAGTAACCCTGCAAGTCTGTCCCTTCTGTCTGTGTTCTTCTACATGGAGCTAACCTGCAAAATACTGTTCCCCCACCTTTCACGGGCTTTGGGAATGTTTTTGGACATCACAAGTTGCAGTCGTTTGGGATGGAGAGTGTCTCTCTGTGGGTAGCTGATGCATGGACAAAACTGAACAGCTGTAGCTCGGTAATGACTTTCAGTCCCAGCAAACTTCAGCAACAACCCAACCCAGTGACCCAGCACTGGGACTCCCTATTCTATTATTGGTCCTCTGAGCCACTCTGTTCCCTCTATGTACTTTCAACATATTTAACATGTTACAGCTGCGCTCAATGCTATACAATAGTTAAGAGGGCTGCCAGCATTTCCAGTATGAACTCATATTTTAAGGATAATAATTCAGCTGTAAAAATGTGCTTCAGGCTGAAACTTTATAAGGAAGGTCTCGGCCCAAGAGTGACTTTATCTGGACAAAGAAAAAGAGGAAATATTTCAATTTAGTCATTCTTAATCAGTACAGATGTATTAAAAATAAAATAACTGATCCTTGTGGGATCAGTTGCTTTTTCCTCTTTTTAGCATAGCAATAACTAAAATCTATCCTCCTTGAACTTTTCACGTCCATTTTTTTTTAACCTGACTGGACTGTTTTACCTGATGAAGCTTTAACTCATGAGGGTCAGTTTAAAGTGCATTTCATCAATATTTTCATCTTCCTTGAAAAGAAAATAAATGAAGTTTGGAGCAAGGTAGATTTAAACTAACCATTTTCTATTAATTGTCTGCACAGTGTGAATTGGGAGATTAAATGATTCCTCTTAATAATTAATTTGAACTGGAGGATGTGATCAAAACCACATGTTCCTTTAGGGTCTGGAACTGTAATGACCCAAGCTGCATCCCAAGTCTGAATACTCATGAACCCGGGAAAGTTCAGATGTTGATCCAGACCCGTTCCAGGACCCTAATAACAAGCTAGCACTCATGGCCTCTATATGTCATGTAGTTTGTAAAGCACTTAGAGGTCCCTTCTATTTCTGTAGAAGGGAGACTTATGAATGTCAAAACTTATTGTAATATACAGGCTGGTCTCACTGGAAGTACTTTTAAGCAAATGAGGACTTGAAGTATTACATTTTTACTTAGAAAACCTGTTCAGCCCTTATATACTTCTGTTTTTTGACCGTTGACAGAAAAGTTAGGACTTGAATTTCATTTCATTTGCATAAGTCATACCACACTGATTTAAATGAGGTTACTTTTGAATTGCTTGCTCCCTGTGCCTGCTGCCATCAGCTTTACTGGCTTCTTTTGGTCTGTGCATTAGGGAAAAAAAATTTAGGTAAGAACATTTTTGCGGCCCCATTTTCTCCTGATTGTGTCTGTAATATTGGCTGTTTAGAACAGTGGAAATCTGCACAGGAGTCACTGAAGATGGTGGAGTTATGCAGGTGTGGCAAAAGCCATGTGTTGGTGACAGTTGTCTTGTACAGTTGAGTGCAAACAGCAAGTGGTCTGTTGGCAGAGAAATCACGGTTAAAATTTGTGAAGACATGAGTGAGACATAGGGTCACATCGCTTGCTATGATGGAATATGAAGAAGTCACTATTGAATGTTTATGCCTCAGTCTTGTTTTTGAGTGCTGTCACGAAGCTGGCACTGCTAGGTACCCAAATTTAAACAATCAAAAGGCAAATCTCAGTACAGAATGGAGTGCCTTTCACCCATACCCTTGAGAGGTAACTATAGCAAAGAATCCAGAAAATGAAACATAGCTTGGGACCTGTGGTATAGTGTCTATGCTTTGAAAAGCTGTTGTTTTATTTTTTAATGAGAGGAAAGGCAAGGCTGGGATAATTTTATTTTGGTAACTGTGCTAGGAAGTGCTCTGTTGAAATTTAACATATGGGATTACAAATCAAACAGAACATGATGGAGATTCAGAAATTGATCCTCTCTAGTAAGGCAGCATTTCTCAATTACAAGGTGGAATGGAACAAATTGTTACATAACGTGATCTGTGGCTTAGTACTGGATTTCCATGTATCAATTTAAGTCTGGAAACTATTATTCAGCATACTCTTATGGAGGGTGGATGTTGGGTTTTTATCTGGACTTCAGAGTGACCCAGCAGTCTGAGCCTCAGCAGGATCTCTCCTCCCCTGCTGCTGGATTCTTGGGAAACCTGCTAGCTCCTGCAACAGCATGTCTGTGAGGGTACAGATTTGGGCCTGGCTTTAGAGTTAGTTCTGAACTGGTCAAGAATCATCTCAGGCTCAACATTGCAAGGACCACCATGCAATCCATGAACAACTGTGTGAGAACCATGAGCTCATTCTCATTTGTTTTGACCATCAGTAGTAAACTCTGACTTGCAAGAACCTGCCTACTTCTCCCTTGACTGTTGTCTTCTCAGGAATTAGAGAGCTCATAGAGGAGTACTCTGCTGTCTGCCACACTAGCACATCTCAGTGCTTCACTGAGTACTACTGCCTTGCTCTTCTGAAAGCTGGAGACATTTCAAACATTTCCATCTAAGAGTGATTGTGATTCTAATCAGGTCCTTCTAGTGCTGCAGACTTAACACCCTGCACAGCCATACTATTTTCCTCTGTCTCCAGTTGCATAGGATGCCATTTTGCCATCTTACCTTTGGTGGATACACAGGGCTATATTACCTACGAGGTAATATACAACTGCGGTTGTTTTTTTATCTCGTGTTGTTAGCCAGTTCCTCAGATTTTCTGGCATTCCCAGTGTCAGTGTTGATCCTTCAAATAAGTGAATCTTCTAGCACAGCAGCGGAATTGCAGCTCGCCTGGAGCAAATCCCTCCTGGTTTCAGGCAGGATATGAAACATAGCACATCTGTTAGAGATTCCAGTTGCTGTCCTGTCACTGGCCATTGCAGTTGTGAGGCTAGAAGGGCACGTAGAAGAAATATCACAGACATTTCCTCTGCAAACCCAGTTAGCCACTCTTGGTGCCTGGCAAATGACCTGCGTACTAAATCTTGCCAGGAAAGGCAGAGATCAGCAGTACGGTGCCTCAGACATTTGGTGTGATCAAATGTCCGCTGTCATGACTTCACGAAGACACACAGACAGGCAGGACTGCCTCACTTTGCCCAGAAGGCTTGAGTCCTGGGGAAGGCCAGGGTGCTACCACATTAAAAAA
>JAOWBP010002978.1:33544982-33598244 GCA_028571105.1 Tragopan temminckii
CCAGGCACAGGTGCAGTCTGAGAGATGAGTGGCGGGAGAGAAGCTCAGCAGAAAGAGACCTGGGGATGCTGGTGACAGCAGGCTCAGCATGAGTCAGCGGTGTGTTGGGCAGCAAAAAGGACAACCCACATTGTGGGGTGACATTAAATACATCATTGCCAGTCAACAAAAAGAAATTGTTCTCTTTCTATATATGGCATTGGTGTGGCCTATCCTTCAATATTGCATGCAGTTTTGGGCTCCACACTATAAAAAGAACATTAAGATCACTGAAAGTGTACAGACAAGAGAAACAAAGCTGGTAGCTGGGCTGGAAGGTATGTTCTATGGAAGGACTTGAGTTGCCTAGCTTGGTGCAGAGGAGGCTGAGGGGCAACCTCACTGCTCTCTGCAGCTCCCTGGGGAGGAAAAGCAGAGGGAGGTGTAGAACTCTGCTACCTGTGAACAGAGCATGCAGGAACAACACAAAGCTTCATCAGCAGAGGCTTACATTGAACATTAGAAAAAATTTCTTTACCATGAGGGTTGCCAGACACTGGAACAGTAGATGTACCATGCCTGTCTGTGCTAAAAGGCATTCAGACAGTGCTCTCAATAGAATGCTTTAACTTTTGATTAGCCTTGAAAAGATCAGGCAGTTGGACTAATGGTCTTTGAAAGTCCTGTCCTATCCTATCCTATCCTATCCTATCCTATCCTATCCTATCCTATCCTATCCTATCCTATCCTATCCTATCCCCTATCATATTCTGTTCTATTCTACCTGTTGCTAATCTACAGGAATAGTTTTCCAAGTGTTTTCATGTGTTTTTTTTTGTTGTGGTTTTTTTTCTTTTTAATTGAATAAGGTACTGAATAAAGTTACATCCTGACAAAGATGTTTACCTCACTGTAGTTTTATTTTCCATTTTCCTTCCAGTTCTTCCACTGTTCCCTCTCCCTTTCTTCCTCTTTCTTATCTGTTGGAATGAAATTCTAACTCTAGTATGTTTTCACTCTATTTTAAAAAAAACTCTGTTGAGGTCTGGGACTTCTGTATTTATTTCTGAGGTATCTTGAATATGATGGATTATTTTTTAGTCCTATTATTCAAAATATTCAGTAGTCAAAAGAGGTGACAGTTACATCTAGAAGTTATTATCAACATTTTCCCCCTGTGAACAGATGAAATTGTAGGAAATACTATGACTAGTGAGAAGTTCTGCATGTGTAATTACTATAGTAAGGAAATGGAAAACAAATTTCAGTAGTGCTGCTGGGCAGATACTATGATTTTTTCTTTCTGTTTGTCATTTTCATTTCCATGACTCTTATAGACATTAAGTCTCCTGATCTTGTTTTCTCACACTCTTAATGCAAACTAGAGAATTCCAAGTTAATGTTCCCTTCAGACTTGAAAACACTGTCACTATACTCATAGTAACAAATCCATTGCAAATGTTGATGTTTCTTATTTGAAAAGAGAGGGAAAGGACTCTGAAAAACTCAGGTAGTTTAGTGGTTGATAAAAAGATCCTAGAGCTGTTGTACTGCAACTAAACATAAATAAAATCTTTCTTTCCTGTTCCTAGCTCTTTACACAGTCCTGTCTTTCAAGGTCACAGCATTCCCTTATAACTTCTTGAAATGCATGTGAAAGTATACCATATAGTTTTATGTTTACTATCTTTAAAACTCCTAACTCTTTTATGGAAAACTTCAAGAAAGAGTAAATGATTGATTGGTGTTAAAATATCCATGGGTTTTTCATAAATTGCAAATGACACCCCATTTTATTGCATAGAGGATTTCTCTTTGGTATAAACACCAACAGCACCATGTTCGTTTACAGTTCTCATGCGTGCAACATAATCATGAAGCTCTTCAGAAGTTCCTCCTGATAGAAATTAAAAGGATAACTTCAGGACTGGGGCTACCAATGACAGTTTTGTTGAATGTATTCATCCTGACTTGAAATTGTATCTTATTAACATGGCCCAGTTAAAAAGAAAAAAAAAAAAGCAAAAAATGGACAGCCTATTTAGAAGTATGATTTATTTAGAGATATTTTCACTTCATTTATTCTGAAGTCTGAATTTCAGTCCATAAAGAGGAACAATGAGAGCACAGAGCCATGAAAAATTGAGCCAAGTCCAAAAAAATCCACTGTGAGTACCTCAGCAGGACTATGTGTTAAGGAAGAACATAAGACGTAAACTATACATTTCTGTTATGAACATATTTTTGAATTTTATCCTTTAAAAGTGTTCTACAGGGCACCATAAAGACCCACCAGCTATCTTTCAAGAAACAATCCAGATTTTTTCCAACAAACAAGCCCAAAAGTCACAAACAGTTCTGCTCAGTGTTGGCTTTGGCTCTGTCTCAATTTAATTTAAAAGCTTGTAGTATGCAAAGCAGTTTTTATTAAAAGGTTTTATTTCATTTACTTCCGTAGAAAAAACATTTTGCTAATTAACATATCATATTTTGTAGCTGAAATAAACCTCCATGGTCACTTAAGTGAGAATTGACTTCAAACCCAATTCCAAACTTGCCTGGTTCAGGATGAATGCTGGGTTTCTAAAACACTGTTTCAACAGGAGATCTGTTCTCTGATGAGTAAGGTAGAGAAAGTGTGAAGGTCTCTGCATGCCTCATACTTTCTGGGAATTATTCTGGCCTTTGATGCTCTCTGAAAGATTAGAGTCCAGGTTGGAGCCAATCCAGAGGGGAGGTTCTTCACAGAGGAGCACTCTTTGTCCCTTTGGCTAGGAGAGTTACCTGAGTAAGAGCAGCCTCTGTCACTTCCAAGCTTGACACCAAAAACTGGATTCCAGTTTTGATGTCAGCCCTGAATCCTATGCTAAAGCCCCATAGGAATCCAGGGAGCGGTCGCCTCTGTTCCTCCTTCACTTGATTATTGAGACATCAACCACAGTGGGTATTTCTAAATGCTGATGGAGTTGGTAACTTAAAGCAGAGAACAGTCATTTCATCTGCTAAAACACAATAGTTTTCCTACAGCCTCACTCATAGCCCTGTGCTATGGGAAGCTTCTCTCACTGGCCCCAAAACTCACAAGTAATTTTGTTAGGAAACCACTGGCCATGAAGAGGAATATAAAGTTTTTTTCCTCTCTAAAACCCCAAAGATTACGTATTTATTTTATTATCTGTTTTAACATTTTTATCCCATCTATTTTTATCTGTTACTGAACTGTCTGTGTAAAATCAGATCTTGCTCCAATACTGAGCGCAATCAGGGGGATGCATTCAGCTATCAAGATGTCAGATCAAATGAAAAACTGAAGATCATCTCTACCTGATCTCACTGTCATGTCACAAAATCACACATCTGCAACAGGTATACTAGCCCAAAGAATGGTAAAGGGCGGAGGGGAGATAACGGACTGCAGTTCATGGCAACTCCACTCCCTATTCATGTGCCATGAGAGAATTTCAGACAGCATCTCCCAGTTACTGTGCTTTATGCTTCATCCACCAAGAACATAATTCTTTTCTACCATTATGAAAATCAGATTAATTTGTGCCAGTGAAATACAGTTTGCATACTGCTCTGATCACCTATTGAAATCTGCTTGAAATCTGGAGTTAAGCACAGAAACTGCCAGAGGGGCAATTTCTGCCATATTTATATGCATTTTTCATGTATACCTCTTCACTGAAAAAGAGCAGATTTGTACTGGTGGATTGGCTGTGGGCAAATATGTAAAGAATAGCTAAACTTAAATTATGTCATGATTACAACAAAAAGGTGATAACTGAATATTCTGATTAAAGCTGACAATCCAACCATAGCTCCTACAATCATAGTAAAATGAAAATTTAATGCCCAGGGGCATAATGCAACCTGTTTTAACCTTGAAATCTTTCTTTTGTTTACTAGTTTATTATTATTTATTACTGTAAGTCTTGCTTTTCCTATGTAATATTCATCTACAATTAGGTCTACTACTGAAACAGGTACTATACAGAGAGAAGAGAGTCAGTATGGGTGGCTTTGTAAGAGCAGCATTAGTACGTGTTTAATAATGTATAGAGGCTGGAATTGTTCCATCATCGACCTGTCAATCAAAGTGTTTCCGATACAGCCATTGATCTGACATCTGTTTCGTGGTTTAATAAAGTTGTGATTGATGGACTGAATGGGTATAATACAAAAGCCTTTAGAAATATAAAAGCTGAGAAGTTTGATCACTGCTCTCAGTCCCTCTTTCTTGGCTCCTTTTTACTGCAGCACTTATAAGTTTGCCCTTCATCAGCAGTAACCTACAGGTTTCAGTAGAAAGAAGAGTTGCTGTATTCTTTTTCCTTTGCTGTGCATTCCTGAAGGAAGTTTTCTGTTCTGTACTTTCCCAGTCTGGGTTTCTCCCTCCTTCCTGCTGTTAGCATCCATTTCAGGTACCTCCTGAGTTCCAGTTTCCTTCATCATATTGAAAAAGCCGTTATTAGTCCTCCTTGACAGCTTTTTTCTCTCTGTTTCAAAACTGTCTCAGTGTAGTCATGTTTTATCTTAAACCTTTGAGGCCCACACAAATGGAAGGATGGGTAGAAGACAGGTTTTTTTACTAAAACTGCTGTCTCAACCGTGCTGTTTAATTGTTCTTCATGCTTGCAGACAGTTCACTCAGTTTTAAATTTCTAATTTAGAAACATAATAAGCAACTTATAAAATGAACTCTCCATTGAGCTTTTAAAGAAATAGCAGCATCAAAAATTGCTTAATTGTTCTGTATACGTCTGTATTAAAAATACAGTCAGGTAGAAGAACTGTACTGATGCAACATGGGATTCTGCTGAAACTGCAAACCACCCTAACTCATCTTTCCTGATCTAGAGTATAACCTGAAAGAGTATCTCTCCATGGAATAACAGGCTTGTTACGCTGGTACATCAGTCTTATCTTTCACTTTGTTAGCTCTTTTTGTTGCCAGTAGAGCCTGATGGTATCTACAGAACCCTTCTATGGAACAACAAGCTTGTTATAAGCTTTTTATCTTCTATTTCCTTTGGATACTTCATGGTCACTAGTGGTTTGAAATGTCACCTAAAGGCCTCAACAGAATAACTGCTTTGTTAGATAGGGCTGTGTGCTTTTATTTTTTTTTTTTAATCTGCAATTCTATTTGCACATACTACAGCTACATGGAGCAGAAACATCATCACATTCTTCTGTTATTTAGTGCCTTATTACAGAAAAATACAGTGTCTGTTTCTGTCTGTCTCAGGGTCCCCAGGGAGCTACGGGAGGAAAGTTTCTTTGCAACCTTGTGCCTTGCACATGATCAGGTGTTAATCTTGGAGCTCTTTTATTTTACCTATTGAATGACTGTTTCAGTTACTATTTTGTGGAAAATGCGGGACTGAACCAATTACAAATTAAATTAGTGTAGTTCAAGTAGAAAGTGAGAAGATCATCCTCATGTCCATTTATTCAGCAAAGGTTCAGGTCAAGTACAAGTGATTAATCTCCTGGGACAAGAGATCCTTTTAAGAAGGGATCGTTGTGAAAGAGAAAACAGCATAAGTGTTATCCAGATTTATATAGAAAACTCCTCTTGCACTCTCCTTACCAAAGAGCCTCCTGAAAGGCGGCTTCCATTTGCCTGATACGTATCTTGGAATAAAAAGGTTGCTCTGTGTAACTCAAAAGCACCAAATTTCAAGCAGTCATCAAGGTACAAATAACTTTTTAATGTAGCATTTAATCAGTTTGTTGACTTTATTGCCACAAAATAGTATTAAGGCAAATAGATTATCCATCAGTCTTAAAAATAGATTCAGTCTCTTTATAACCAAACATTTTGAGGTTAAACAGCAGTGTAGAACTTAATTTGACACTGTAGGTCTAATAGGCCTAGAGAGTGAACAAAGAGAATGTGTTCTTTTACCCTTTGGACCATCTTCAAGTCCCACTGACTCTTGTGAGAACTGGGCTGATCAGCCGTCATGTAGATGAGGATCTTTCTAACCATTTGTCTCAGCATGAGTTTCACAGTCAATCTTTGACAATAGTTGGAATAAACTAGATGGCATTTTTCATTATACAGATTTTATCTTTTTTTACTAGCATTTCCCCTACTCTTCTCAGCTCAGCTTTATTTTCCAGTGTGTCAGTAGTGCAGTAGTGACTTACCACTTGCCTGTATGTGCAAGTATGCCAGAGAAGAGAAATGTAAAAGCAGAATAAACACAGAGGGAATTCTATTTTCTGTTCAAGCTTCCCTTGGTATGAGCCCAGCATGTTAGTAGGTTTTGTTTTGTGTTAAGGTTTACCTTCGTGTAAGACTTCCAGAAATGAACAAATGCTTTTGCTGAGAACTTCATGCCTCTCTGTGGGGTGTCAGCTACCGACTCGAAGCAACAGTAGCCCGCATTCTCTCTCGGAGAAGGACTTCCTGACTGTGGTGAAAAAAAGTTAAAACAAAGCAAGAATAATGATAATGTGTGAAACAGCAAATCAAAAAGCATTATCCAAAGGAGCTATAGCTAATATAACTTCATTTTCTTCATCTGACAAATGCAGTTCATAAAAATGACAAGTATTTTGCAGCTTGACTTTGAGTCCATGAACTAGAATATTTAGAGTCTGATTTCAGCAGTATTTTCTTATATAGGGCAGTTGCAGTTCTAGTCTGTGATTTCTAGAACTTTGTGAAGACGAGGAATATGTACCTCAAAACCACCTTTTCTAAAGCAGTTTGCTATTTTGTGATAGCAATGCACTGTTTATAAAGTGAATGTTTTTATTCTGCCATAATGAAGAGAAAGTGAAAGGCATAAAACACGTAGTATTATAGAGAGTGGTCTGCAGCATATCCCCAAAAGATTCACTTTTTCTCCTACTCCCAGAACTTGTCATATGTCTTCTCAGAATTTTGTTAACTTTTAGTAGACCATTTCCTAAATGCTTTGAATGTGAAGAGGAAAGAAAAGTATACAAAGCATGCATGTTCATGTGAAATTGTGTGGATGCCACAGATAACGTGGGAGGTTTTGGTTTGGGGAAGAGAAGCTTGGTTCAGTTTAACTTGATTTGGTTTTAAATTGGATAAGATTTTAACAAACAAGGCAAAAAAAGGAACAAATAAAAGGTTAAGAGCTTGAAATAATTCTAGGTTTGTAACATCCTGCCAGAACCGTAACTGACAAATTCAACAAAAATTAGGAAACAAAATTACTCTGAAAGCCAGGTCTGTCATCTGTGTTTTCTTGATGTGTTTCTCTGTTGTAAACGTGTTTTCTATTTTGTATGCAAATACGTAGCTCTTTGCTTTATTTGGATGAAACTTGGTTTTATTTTCCTGCCTGTATTGAAAGTAGACTCGGATGATAGAAATGATGAATATGGCTTTCTAGAAAAGTAAGAAATCCAATTCATCAGTGATTCAAACAAACTCTGTGAGGCCTCCATAATCCAAGGCAAGTCTGAGATTTTAGGGAGGTGAGGTTTGTCTTGCCAAACTGTGATTTGTGGAAGGTGAGGAGTATCTTCTAGAGCTGGTGTGTCCACAGTTCTGCTCTGCCAAGCGTTGGGAAGCAATCCTGTGGTCATGTCTCTGTAAACTGCAGGTGCCTGATAGCTGTAAGCACAGCAACATGTTCTGAATTCTTAAAGGAGTTGTGTCCTCAGCAGGAAAGAAAATCAGACAAATTATGCAGAAGGGTGACTAGTGTCTGCTTGGCACTATTGAAGTCCTTTATATAGTATCAGCTTTGTTAAAGGTGAGGTATTTGGGTTATAGCAACTTCAGTCACAGAGGTTGTAAACTCTAGGCAGAAGAAAAGAGTGTGAAGGTGATAGGCAACAGCAGCTGCATACAACAGAATATAGGTAAATGAAGGGCAAAATTGGGGAAGTATTCAGATTTCTTGCAGAAATCTGTGATGTATCTAGAGCTTGGCTAGCCTTTGAAATGAATTGGGAATGATTGTTAATTGGAACATCCAGAACTCAGTTGGGCCATACACCTCCAAGTGGGGTTTTCTGGCGTTGACACAAAAAAGTCTGTTTTCATCTCTAAGCTCTGTTTTTATTTGCAAAGAAACATTGTTACTTCAATTCAAAACAAGTAATAAAAATAATTAATTCTTATTTTCTGTTCATTTAATTGTGGAGAAATCAGGAAATTATGAAAACTGTAGAAGATGTTTACTGAGCATGATACAACAAGACTCAGATGAGCGGTGAATCAAAATAACACTATTTTCAATACCTCAAGATCACACAATGGAGAAGTAACATACTCTGCAAGTTGACTATTCACAGTATTCAATTAATAAAAAAAAATATTGGGATCAAGAGTTACAATTGGTTTATTTCAACGGATGTAGATTAGTACTGCTTGCTTTTAATTTTCATTCAGTTTTTTCATTCAGTAGAGTGGACATATTTTGTAAAGCAAAATGTTTCTGCTTTGAGTAGCGACCTTTGAATTACATTCCCAGGATTTTTTTTATGTGGAAAGCTTCACTTCCAGGAGCACTAAGACTGGATGGAAACATGAGATTTTAAGTGCTGCAGCATTTCTGAAGGTGACACAATGCCACATTAGTGAAAGCGTATACAATGGAGCTGAAAGTGAATTTAATTTGAATGATGTTCAGTGTTTTTTAAAAATGTAATGACAGCAACAAAAATAACATAACATACGTATTGGGCAAAGGTCTGGATCTGCAGATGCTCGCAAAAATAATATCCCATTGAATTTTATTGGCTTTTCCTTCAGTGTACCCCCACTGAACTTCAGTGCACAGTGTATTTCACAGTTAATCCACTTGACTTATCAGATGGTTGGCAAGCTGATCGCCCAAAGGTTTAAACTTCCTCTAAGACAAATTGCCAGTGTTTTGAGGGAACTTTTCTTATTTTCGGCTGGTAAGAGCAACCTGTTCAGGGTTCACTCATTTGTGAAGCAAGGTTAAATGAAGTAGCTGAGGGTGCAGTCTTCACTGTACCTGTGTAAGACACTGGTGTCCTGTGTATATAGCCTGAAGTTCTCAAAAAAGAGTAAGCTTTGTTCAAATGATTTAGAATTCTATAGGGAGCTGCTGATGGCAATAACCTCTATGCCCTCAGATGGTATTTTATTATTTGTGAGTTATGGGTGATTCTGTGTCAGTGCTACGGCGATGCAGAATCCTCTTGCTCCTAAAAGACTCAATTTGGGAGGTGAGTTCTGCTATAACTAATATTTACTATGAAACAGCTCAGTCAGCACATTTCATTAAACTGTAACAAGGGGTTTTGAGAGCAGCTGCATCGAGTGAATTTGGGAGTTTGCTGAATTGAGTTGTTTTTCTAGCAAGGTAAATGAACTGTTGAGCATGGCAGATTTCTGCTGTGTGGCAGATGAGAGCTGCACCATGCTGGGATGAGTCCAGGGAGTAATTGTATCTCAAAGAGGCACAATCCTTTTCCAGTCCCAAGGAGAACTGCTCTGTCCTTTGGGATTTGTTATGGCATTTGAATGTGGTAGGCATGCCCATGCACGCTCAATTTTGCTTTCTTATTTTTATCACATTTAATATAGCAGTGGCCAGCTTCCTGGAAGCTTATTAGCTAAATGCCAAATTATTATATATCAACCAATCTCAATTCCCTGTTTTCCTACTCTGAACGTGTTTCTCTTGAGGATTTCCCTCAAATCAGTATAATACTTCTGAGATGTAAACTGATTTCACTGATGCAAAAATTTCATCCTGTTTGTGTCTTTTGCCTTAGAACCAACACTGTGCACAGGGTTTGTGGTGTAGACCAGAAAGGTTGCAATTTCCCAATTGATTTTTCAACCAATACTTTTTCAGTCAATAAGAGCTAAACTATTCCTGTGTTCTCCTCCTTTTTTTTACCATGATTCTGCTCTCCTACCAACCCTTCCCACCTGAACACCTGCACTTGACTGAAAAACGAGTAAATTTGCTCTTACATCCATGATCATTTTTGACAGTGCTAATCAGAGTGACAAAAGTATAATAATGAGGTAAATTGAATTTTTGGCTATGATGGCACTCCCACAGATGTTATCACCTGGTCTAGACCCGGAATACAAATTGGTGCTCAGAATTTTGCCAACCAAGTGTAATTTTATAGCAAAAGCTGTTTTGCTGCTCTTCTTTTAATGAGCAGTTGCTTCTAACTAGCTATTAGTAAGGCTGATTTCTTGTGAAGACAGCACACTTTTCTCAAAAAAACTTATGTTTTTAGTATAAAATGGCTTCATTGCCAAGTTGGCAATAATTTCTTTTATTTTAATTGAGGTTTTCTCCTTTGGTATAAAAAATACCTTTTTTTTTTTTTTTTTTTTTCATTTACACTGTCCAGAAGATTCATCACACGGCACATTTGTGAAGTTTATTAATAATTAGTAAATAGCACAACTGGCCACAACTTTAAATTTCCTCACTTTGTTACAGGACATGGAGAAATAACAGTTAATAGAAACACATTCCATTCAGTGTGTAGTATGAGTTGAACAGGGAGGTTTCCTTGTTTTATTTATATAGCTTGTGCCTGAACTATCTAGAGCAGAAGACCATTGACCTTCCTGAAATTTGTATCCTTTGTTTCAAACGGAATGTTAAAGAGTTGGAAATAAAAAATGATTGATGGAATAGTGTAATTAACCTGCAATAGAAGGCAAAGAAAAGAATGATACATTTCAGGCTTATTAACCCACTTTTTCTTTTCATTAATTTCCATACAAGTGTTGTGATTAGCACTGTATTTTCAGATGTTTCAAAAGAGAGAAATACGGCTTAGGCATCACGACATTGTCCTGCGTTTATTTTTAATATTAGGATTTTTATATTATTGCGCACATTCTTGGATGTGTGTTCCAAAGAATGGAAATAGATGATTGCAGTTACAAGTCTGGCACAGAAGCGTGAAGGATCAGTGCCTCTGGACTGTGATTATTCCACAGAGGTTCTCGCAGACAGTTAGGCCCATTGCAAATTAAGAAATTGCAACACTTGCTGTTAATTCGAAGCACCGCCCTTGTAACCAGTTCAGCCTATGTAGCTGTGGAGTTTCTGTGGAAACATTTTAACTCCATCTGCGCACATTGGAGGGACTTCAGCCAAACGTTTCTTGGATGACTCAGCAGTGCTGCTGGTGCAGGCGGGACATTTGAGGCGAGCCCGGGCTGTGCTCGCGATGAGCAGTAAGCTGTTCTGCTTATAGCAACTGAACTAACTTCTGCCTTGTATGAAAGGAATACATTCTGCCAGTTTTGGTTAAATTTGGTTTTACTTCTCACCTCTTCAATGTGCCTAGCATTGGGACTCATTGCTTCTCGACTAATAATCTCGTTTGAGATTTGAGTCGTTAACTCAGAGTACCAGCAAATCCTCTATAATAATAATGAAAAAGATCATAAACTGAAGGCTTGCTATCAAGTCAGTGTTCCAAATTCCTGTGCCAAAGTGCATCGTGGATGTCGGATGTATTTTGGCATTTTTATTTCCTTGAGTTCTGTCACAGTATGGACAGCTGAGTCTTGGTGGTTGTGTTTTATGGCTTTAATCTTGCTCTGTTTTCATCTTCATGCTCTGTGTAGTCTTTCTCACGATCCGTCACAACAAGCAAAAAGTTCCAGTCCTGAGGCTAGGATAACAGTTAAGCAGATGCTGCTTTGGTTCAAAATGACAATTCCTTTGAGGCTATTGGGGGATATTACTACTGGACAGACTGGATACATCCCCTCTTCCCCCACCCCATCCTGAGATTAAATTCATCGCCCCTGAAATCAGCCACTAAGTGAGAGGAATCTGCAAATGCCTTGCTACAGTTTCATGAATAGCCAATTTTGCATTTTTTAGATGTTAACAATGCTAATGTGTATTTTAAATTGAGGCTTGGGAGCTCAGTGTAACACTTACATGTCAGCAGTGATCCTTTTTTGTAAGGTAAATCATGCAAAGTCCTACGATTTTAAAGGTGGTGGTATAAATTTATTTGATGGGAAAATAGCCACTTTGTCATCTTTGTTATATTATTGAAAAAAAAAAAAAATCTGCCATGCAGTTAGGACTTTCTCCATTGCAACTATTTGCACAGTATTTTTATTTATTTATTTATTTATTTATTTATTTTTAGTGTAAAAGGAGAACAGAAAGGGAACATTTTGCGGATCCATGAGAGCCAATGCAAAATGAAGCTTTGGGCTTTCTGTCAGTTCATGTGCCAAAGCCAGAAGTGCCTTAAAGTACCAGAAAGGACAACCTAGCTTAGAAATAGATGCTACAAGCTCCTCCTGGGAAGAACAGTTCTGCAAATGGGCTGTGGATTGTAGAAGGCAGGCTGTTCTCACCAGTCCTGCTTACTTGCCTGTACAGGCTGAGGTGTCATGGTGCAGCACTTGTTCCTTTTCACACAACTAGAGCAGATCAGAGAATTTTGCTGATAACTTGTTAGGACCTCCAACACTTTTTTTTTTTTTTTTAAATATATATATGCCATTAAGGAAAGCTTAAGATTATTTAATTTCAATTTAATAGCCGTAGATGGGCTTTCTCACTTGTGACACTTATTTTTTCCATGCCTTGTCACTGACATTTAAGACGATCTCTCAGCGTTGCCTCCTGATGCAAGGAAGGGTAGGAGACATTTCTTGTGACTATTGTATTAAAGATGAAGCAGAGTTACTGACTTTTTCTGTTGGGTTAGTGTATTACACTGTCTCTCCATTGGCCTTACCACTTGTAACAGTTTTGCCACCATAGACAGTAATGCTTCATTGATCTGCCACATCACATTCCATTTGAGAGGATGTAGTTTGTTAGAATTTTTGTCAGTTTTAATACTGAGCAATGATCTATAGTATTAAATGAAATTAATTTATTCTAAATACTATGTCTACAGCTCTGACTGTGTGTTATGACACATTCAGAGGATCTTGTCCTCTCATAGAACACTCGTCTCCAAACTCTACTCATTTCATTTGCCATTTGGAGTATGTGTCTTGAAACATCTTCAAGCTGTAACTATACAGCCACTTAAAAATGATGGAAAAATCATGCTCCTTTAGAGTTTGCATTTCAGCTAGGTAAAATTTTGGGAAAACAGTTGAGATTAAACATGTAGAAATTGCGCACTCAAACATCTTTGTAGATCTTCCAGAGTATCCTTCTGTAGATGCATGAGCTCCTCTCTTAGCATGTTTTTTTAGTTTGATCCCCTCCACAACAAATAGCTTGCTGATCTGTAATATTTCCTTTCAGTTGAAATGTTTATTCGAACATGCAGGACTGCAAAACTTTCTATCAAGCCAGTCATAATGGAGCTCTTTTCCATTTTCCCTTTTCCCAGCCTTTCCTTTTCTTATCATGAATTTGCCTTTGGGACAAGACTTCACTGTTCTTTTGATCTGGGTGCACAGCTTGAGACCCCCTCCCTCGTTCTGTCCCTGAACGTGCTCCCCAGGCTCAGCCAGGCAGCGCTGTTATGCTTGCGAGGGACAAGGTAATGCATTGCCTGGGTGGGAGCTGACAGCACTCCGAGAAATATGACAGTACCTCTGCCCTTGATCAGGCTTCCCATTTGAAAGTTTTCATTTTGGTAATTACATCCTTCCCAGATAGTAGCCGTAGTCATTGATCATACTAATATCATTATAACTGATTCCCGTAAGTCACCTTTTAAAGACACTTTCCATAGTTTCTTTCCCCCTATATCTTCTTCCTCTGCAGTCACAGGATAAGACTTTTTCTGTCTATCCTTCATCTGATTGATTAGAAATGCCACATGCTTCCTTTACGTATGGCCTGGTAATATACACATCACATTTCTTCCCTCGGGATCTTAATCACAAGTAATGGCCTTTAGCTTTTCTCATTAGCAAAATGGAAAAGCACCATGCCCAATCCATTAGAAATGCAGCATTGTAATATGAGCTTATAGAAAAATGGCTGCATGCCAGCGGACATGGAGTGAGTTTACCTTAAAGGATTTTCAGAAAAAAAAATATAAAAAGAAGTCACCCTTTCTGCCTGGCAGGCAAATGTTTTGAGCCATAACTTATCTCACCTGTCTGTCAGGCATTTTGCTGTTGCTCCTTAAGTGCTGTTTGGACACCTTAGTCATATAAAGGGCACTTTATAAAGAGGAAATAGAGGCATTTATATGTACATTAATGTCTTCCCCAGTGTTGGTTCTGTGTGAGGGCTGTCTTTCTCATATTCCATCCCCTATCAGAATTTGAAGTAGGGAGGAAGTTGGAGAGATTTTGTTGTTGTGCTTTGTTTTCCTTTTTTTTTTTTTTTTTTTTTTTTTTTTAATATTCTGTTAACAGAAAAATTAGAACAACCATAACATCTTCCTCATCATTAAGGCATTTACCTGAGAGCACTGCTGTGCATTTTTTAGCCCTACTTGAGACTATTCATAATCAGTACACCAAGAGTGAGGACAAGACTGATTAAGAGTTTTTTTTACCAATGAAATGGATTGTTTTTCACTTGGCCTGGACTTTACTAGCCCTAAAACAGGAAGAAAAAAAAAAAAAGGGAAAAAAAAAACATACTGTTTAAATTCTTACCCTGGCATTTGTGCTTATGTTATTCAGAACAGTAAAAGGTTGTTTAAGCACAGATTTGTACAAACTGGTAATTGTATATAATTTGAATGTGTATGAGTTGACTGACTCCTTTGGAAAGGCACCACTGAAAGAATTAAAGAAACAGCTTTGGCATGCTGCTGTTCTACCAGCACTGAGACACATCTGTTTTATTGGCCCCTTCAAGCATTGTTAATGTGATTCCGGGGAAAATAAATACTAAGCACACCCATAAAGCTATATTAAATTATGTGTTATGGTGAAAAGGTGTTTACTTTTTCTTAAAAAAACAAAAAACCTCAGTTTTCCTAGGACTTCAGTTGCTATACGGAGTGGATTCAGAGCTGAAGCATCAAGTGATTGCTTCATTTGTGTCTCATCAGCTGAACTGATCACATTTTCTCAACAAAATTAAGCATCTCAGTACCAGGAAATGGAAACAGTACATGGAAATAGCGTGAAAGACAAGCAGTTCTTAAAGATGGTATATATTCTGAAGGGACCTCTTCAAGACACCTTCGGGGGGGAATTAGTAGTTAGATGACAAAACAAGAAAGTTTAAGATAAAGTGAGATGACTCACTGCGTTTTGACTGATCAGGCATTTTTTCCCTTCTCTCATTTTTCATTTTGTTCTTTTTGAAAAAACTTTTTTGTATTTCTCTCCCCCCTTCCTTCCTTTCTTTGTCATTTGGATGAAACAGTGACCAACTTGAAGAGGTTCTGTATAACTTTTACCGCAAAAAAAGTTTAGGAGTTCAACAGTGT
This sequence comes from Tragopan temminckii, assembly GCA_028571105.1. Lineage (NCBI taxonomy): Eukaryota > Metazoa > Chordata > Aves > Galliformes > Phasianidae > Tragopan > Tragopan temminckii. Next base: position 33,560,310 of record JAOWBP010002978.1, read on the forward strand.
AAGTAACTCATTCCATTGCAGACAAGCTCATGACATGGCCATGTGATGTGGTTCAGCCCACTTACCCAGCACCCTGTTAATAGGCAGTGTTTCTGCTTTGATTATGCAGTCCCAGAGCTGATGGTGCTGATGTTTCAGGGATCCTCCCACAGCCGGTAATTAGGAGACTTGAGGACAGCCTCTGTAATACTCTAACACTGTCACAATGTATCAGTAGAGCACTGACATTAATTTTAAGGGGACCTTTATCCCAGGATAATTTCAGTTTTGTGGATAACAGGAAAATGAAGCCCTCACAAAATGCTGCAGCCACCTTTCACAGCCCTGCCATCTAACGGAGCTAATGACAGTGTAAATACATTTAAAGATTTGAACAGACAAATTCATAGCCTAACGAGAAACCCTGTGTTGTTCTGCATTATTGTGAAGCATAGTGCTGTAGATGTGCTGGAGTTGCCATCAGCCCTTAAAGGTTAAAATTTTGTATTTTTCCCATCCTGAGCAATTGTGACCATGGCTGATACTTTTGACTAAGTTACAGACAGAAGAAGAGCTAGCTGAGTAACATTCAGGATTTCCAGTTTGTGGGAAATCCATTTTACAAAATTTGGTTTCATTCTGATTCATCTTCTAAAACCTCAAAACAGAAAGATTCTCCCACGTACCAGAAATTCCAAGCAAAAATTAAATTTTGGAAACAATGACTCACGGTGTTTGCAACACAAAATGTACTCCCCAAGATCCTGACAGCTGCCAACTGGTATAAACATCCCTCGTCATTACTGTCCTGCTCCAGGTCAGCTTTCAGGCAGCAGCTGCAGAACACAGCCAGGATTTTGTGTTCCAGTGCAGCCTCACCATGTCCGATGATTTGGGCTGGCTTCCAGATCTCTTGATGAGTTGCCTTACAGGTCTGCTCACTTAGGAAGAGATGAGTCCTAGTAGGCATGTGACTGACAAGTTGGAAAAGACTAGAAATGTTGCTTTGGGCAGGTAACGTGGGATTTCCTGAAAGAAAAGCAGGACACCAGCTCAAAGCCTGCACAGGGACTTCTGGTTCCCAGGTGTGCAGGAGGAGACACAAATCTTTCAGAGCTTCACCCAAGTTCCAGATAGAATTGAGCTCCTGGGACTTGCAGACTCCATGCTAAGCCATCCCAGTGCCATGTTGAGCATCTTGGAAGGCCTGAGTGCATGTTTGGCAGGAGATTTGGCTAAACACACCTAATAGGAGCATGCTTTTGCTTGCGTGCTAAGGTGTGAGGGCCCAGCATATCCCATAGAGGACAGGGAATGCATTTCACCCTGCCTAACCCTGGTATTTCATGTCCACCATAAATACAGGAAGGCTGGCTTTATGGTATCCCTGCTGCCACTGTTAGCTGCCAGTGTGAGCCCTAAAAGGAAACACATGCTATACTTGCAAGGTATTTTGTATTCATTGGATTGGCAAATTTCTAATTACAGCATGCAGACAGCTGTTTTCTATGAAGCTTTGAGATGATTTCTTTTTTTTTTACAACCAGTGATACCCTTCATTACAGTTTATCAAAATATTTTAGATTGTAGAGATCTTCTAGAGACAAAGTAATACTGTATTTCAGCTTCTTTTAAGAATAGCCAAGGTGTAGTTTGATGGTGCAATGCTATTATCTTACTACTATGCTTTTATAGGGCAATAGATGAAGAAATTAGTCCTGTTTCCAGAAAACTGGAAAATTAGAAATACTAAATTTCTAATATTAATTAGAAATACTAATACAGGTACCTTTTTTGCGTGTGTCTTTACTATTTTTTTTTCTTTGCTATGGACAATTGATCCACTCTTAAGCCTAATCTGAAAGAGTAAACGGAAGGTGTATGTGATTAATGAACAACTATAGTTTAATAAGTCTAAGGAGTTCTCATTTTGTTTTATTAACAGATTCATCCATACTGTGTGGATGTTTGCAGACACTAGTCTCCTCTTTAGCTCCTCAAATTCATGAAGATGTAATAGCCTCTGGAAGATACGTTTACCTCTAAAAAGCAATTATTTGTTCATATAAATGGATGTGTTATTAATAATAGCTTAACATGCTCATGTGTTGAGAGTTTCACTGACAGTTATTTATTTACTTGGGTTGAAAATATAATATGCAGATCAGGCTTCCTTGTTCTTGCTAGCAGCCATTCATCAAGGATTAATTGATGGAATTGCATTTAGATGGAAATTCATAGAAATTTCTAGCCATTGGGGTGTATAGGGAATTTCTGTTTCAGAAGAAGCAGCTGCATCACACCTTTGTCTTTCAGTATACAGAATGTGAAAAAAAGAGAATATGAATGTGACAGAATCTCTATGATTACTGACCCTGAGTGCCCAAGACTGGTGCAGTATACTCGTTTGTTATGATATAGTCACTGTACCCTGTTTTTATATAGGGTGCTGCAGTCAAGACAGTCTAATAAATCATGCTCTAACCCATGCTAGAAAACTTACCCAGAGATCTCATAATGTACACTGACAGAATAGATACATAGAGGGTATTGGGAAAAATTTTAAAATGTTCATTTTCTAGATAAATGGTAAAGAATTGAAAAAATGGAAGAATCATGAACTGAAAGTGCAATACCAGACTCTTCCTCCTTTTTAAGCACAGGAGAATTCTTGCTCTCTTGCAGATGTATCCATCAGACTCATTAGATACTAAGAATTGTGCAAAAAAGCAGTTTTTGCATCTTGAGGCTATTCATGTGTGCAGTCACATATGGAGAGTCAACGTACAGTTCCCTTAGATCCCTTCTTACAGTGGAGACTGGCAGAAGGATGACAAGAGTGAAAGTATCACAGAACTGGTACACTGACAGTGACTACCAGCATTGCTGTCTATCTGAGGCTGCGTTCCATAGCCACATACAGGCTGATAAACATAATGTGAACAACTTCCTATAAAGGAATTATCCTAAAAGGAGTTTCACTTGCCTTTAGTGAAAGATATCAAATTGGGAACTTAATTTGCACATTCTGATGGTTTTACTTCCATTTTCTGTCTTTTCAGACACTAGTGAGATATCTGAATACAATCTGGGATTTTCACTAGCTTTCATTCTAATACCAGCCGTCAGACTCTAAAATCTGCTTAGGATGAATGTGCTGATTTTTGGTTTATCTGCTTCTGTAGACATTCCTGGATTGCTCTTTGCATTACCTACAGTTTCTGCAAACGTAGTATTTTGTATGCTAGTACACAGCTGTATGCAGTGATCTGACTATTCTCACATTTGTTTACTCTAAATAGTTTTTATCTGATTAATCCTGATTACTCTGCTTTAGTAGCAGTCCTGAATTCAGAAATAAAAGAAAAGACCATTAGCTGTGGGGGGTTTAGCTTATCTGCTCCTTTCTTCAATACCTTTGCATTACTCTGATTTCCAAAGGTAGGGATCTGTGAAGGATACTTAGAACTCCTGAAGAGAAAAGGAGATTAGTTTGTAAATATAGTTCTTGAAGTTATTATTCTCTCTACCTTCATTTAACTTGCTCTGCGAATTAGGTAACATCTCATTAGGAAGGTTGAAAGCGAAGTGATAGCCAGTGTTCCTAAATACATTCGTATTACTGAGCAGCAGGGAAAGAAGGTTAAATCTTGTAAAGATTTTTATTCTCTGCCTGAACAATGAGTGCAGTGGCCCAGTGATGAGATTCTGTTGAATGACAGTGCTATTCTTGATAGGACTTTGGTAATTGTGTGGTAAAATAGCATTAAATTTTAGTCCAGGCTTATAATTATTAGCAAAAATATTGTAATATATGCAAAATCTCCATAGCTTTTATTCTCATACTCTTTAATTGGGAAAAAAACTAAGATTAATAACAGCCATTGAATAATTACAGGATTGAGCTGGAAGATGAGAATGCTTCTGGGTAGCAAAAGATATTTGAAGTTTAAAGTAAAAACCGTGGCTGCTGGATATTGTCTTTCATTGAGCCGCTACCGGCACTGATGAAGTAGATGGTCTTTTTCCTGAGTTCCTGCATCTCCCTGCTGGACTGTGGGATAAGAGGACACAGCAGGACAATGTTCTTTTCTGCTGGAGAACAAGGTATTTTCAAATGAGAAGGTGGAACCAGGGACAAAAAAAATACAGCTGTTTTATTCTATGTTTCATTAAAGTTATAACCGCCTCCCAGGGATCTATGAGAGATGCAGTTTTTCTTTGCAGGGAAAGAGATTTAAAAGTGAGAGGGCAGGTTTCCTTCATGAGGAAAAAAAAAAAAAAAGCTAAAGTGGTAAAAATAAATCCAGCCAACAGGCTCATTTTCTTCAGTTTTCCAGCAATGCAAATGTTTTCACATAATTCTGTTAGTGATGCAGTGTCTAGACTTCTCAGATGGTTTAAAAAAATAAAATCAAACAAAAAAAAACACGTACAAACAAATCCTGGCAGTAATTCTCAGAATCCTAAAAGCTAAGTCATTATCACTGTACTGTAGCCCATGCAGTGATATGGAACCACAAATAGTCACCAAAGACCGGTTTCTGGAATCTCTGTTCATTTCAGACACATGGGTTAGCATTTACTCACATAAGACGACCCATTTAATCTCTCCACAGCAGGCTGCTGTGGGGGCAAATGCTCATCAGCAGAAACTGGTGTAGGGATTCTGCAGTCTGTCTCTAACCTTGGCTGAAAAGGCTCTGTGCTTTTTCAGGAGCACATGGGTCAATGAAATCAGGAAAGCAATCTTTGATTCTTGAAACAGATAGATAAACGTTTCTAGAAAAACAAAGCAAACAGCAGAAAGCAGCATTTTCACATGGATTTTGTAAAGCCTTTTCTTCTGTGCTTATTACTTGCTCATTGCTAGTGTGCTTAATAAGCATATTAATCCTGAGTAAGCGTTGCTCTCAGTTTCAGAATCTACTACAAACTTACATGTTAATGTCGCATTTTGTGAATTCTGATTTTCTTTGTTCCAGGAGACATGTTTAGTGTTGATCAGTTTATCCACTGTTGCCACTCTTTAATATCTCACAATACTCATAGTGGTCAAGAGAGTTAGCATACAATTAGTAGCCTTCTTGCAATCACAGCTGTGCTATTTCACAGGCAACTAGGCTTACACACAGAGTTGCACTTTAGGGTAGTTTCTTATGTTACCGCTAAAGATGACCTTCAGAATTTAAACTGTGTGTGTCCAAATTCTTCTGGGGGTATAAATGAAGTCTTGCAATAGTCATTTACTCTTTCAGGCACTGTTTCAGTTGAAGCTCAGCAATTAATGGCTAGCATAAGAAGCATTTGCAATGTATCTCACTTGCTAGCATTTACCAGACTCTTTTCTAGCTTGGGCCCAAGAAAGGCTGGCTGTGACAAATGAATAAGTGGGCATTATCTGCACCTTACTCTTGATATAAATTGCAAATTCCCTGCATGTCGCTCAATTCCACCTTTGATGGGAGAAACTGTTGTCCTTCCTCAGTATGCTCCCTTGCTCTGCCTGGTGCAGGCAGCTGCTTAATCCTTGTTTTTTCTTCTCTTTTGCCACCTTTATGTGTTTATAGTGTTTTCTGCAGGCTCAAAAAGCCTTGCTGGAGCTAGGCAGGGATACCACGCTGTTTTCAGATCAGTAAGAACTGATGTTGCCTCTGAATTAATAATGATCCTTCCCACAATTTCATTTTGTCCTTTCATCCTGCCTCATCTGTTACCTCTCTTCATTTAACTCCTTGTAGTTGTGCAGGGTAATAGCTAAAAGGAGAACAGGCTTTCTTATTTTCTACCTATGTCTTTTTTCACACAAGGAATTTCAAGGAGGTAAAAACGAAAATCTCATTAGAACAAGGTGTGAGCAGAATTTCTGATGTAACATATGGGCTAAACTGGTGCCCTGGTAAGCGCGATCGGAGTGAAGCAGTGAGGTACTGCAAAGCATGCATAGCATGCATTAGACTATAATACTGTGCATCTTCAGTGCAGAGAATGGGCTGTATGGGAACTGTTGAATCATGGCCTGAACCACTGATTGATCACCTGAGGAAAGGTCTGAGCCAGCCATGGGAGCACAGGTGAAGGCAGTTCAGCTGTGTGACCCTCCTAGGGCATTTAAGGACTGACTGCCACTCAGGAATGGTCTCTTTTTGAAGATCCCTCCTCTGTGGAGTCTTTCCTGTGAACCTAGATCTTCAGATACAGGTGAGTTTTCCATCCCTGTTTGTTTCTTTTCCCGTTTTCATCACGATAATCTTTCCAGCTGTAATACCAACTATAACAATGGGCTCTGTATTCTCTGTGAAGAGGCTATTTGTTTATAAACAAATGAAGTAAATCATCAGTAATGCTCCCTTTTTTCTTTTTTTGTAGTAGAAATTGTCAGCTTTTAAAGAATCAAAATGCCGAACAAGCTTCCCTGTGCTCTCCAGATACATGATCTATGCCTGTAGAGTCGCTCTGCGTTTTACTGTTAGGAAGGATTAGCTTCTCCTTTTAGACCCATAAAGCCTGTACAGTTGAGGAAGAACAAACATTATTTTCTTCTTCTTTGTGTGTACTTTGTTGAATGACTGTTCACGTTTTTGCTCAAGAGTCTTTAATCCTGATGGAAAAGTATGACAAAGAAATAATGGGCTTGTATTTTTCATATTCTCTTATTTCAATACTTTCAATACTAAGTGGAATTAACTGGGTGCTGGTAAGCTGATCATGTGAGACATGCTGTCTCTTTTTAACACATACATATGGACAGTGAACTTAAGCAACATTTATGGAGTTTATAGGCTCATGAAGATAAATCTCAGTGACAGTTTTGTAACAGAGATGTCTTCTTTTTTGCCATTTGTCTACATCCAGGTTACATTAATTTCTTGAGGTAGGTGGGACGCCGTATGAACTAGGGGATGTCATTCTCTGACATCCTGTGTGGTACTGTGCAGGGTAGACATCAATTGTTTAACTTTCCTTCTGAATCTCACCAGTTTTTAGAGTCGTTTTTCCACCTCCCAACATCTTCCAGCAGAAGTCACTGCAACCCATCTGGAGCATCGTGTTTTACAGGATAGCTAGGTAAGGTGACAGAGGGATCTAGGGAGAGAGACAGACTCCAGGGGGCTCAGTCTGTGCTGAGTGTGGAAGCAACTGAAATGCGGTTTTCAGGAAACTTTGTAGTCCTGTTTTATGGTGACTAACCATTAAGCATGAATATTCATCAAGAGAAATTCATCTCTTGCATTAGCCAGAGCTATTAATATATTAATTAGAGTCCACTGATACTGTACCTCAGCACTAGGTGATCTTTAAGGTATTCAACCTGTGAGATAAAGGATTAGGATTATGTTGCCCATAAACAGAATAAATGCATGTGAATTTGATTGAGTTAATGTGAGTTTTAACAAAAATGAATCTGTCTTCCTCTTTCATTATACTTTAAGTAAACAGACTAGCTTAGAGCAGCTTCTCAGTGTTAAGCTTCCCTTGGTGAAGATAGATCCACCAGGGCAGGCACTCCTGAATTCATGTGATCTCATTTGGGATTCCCTCTGTACCTAAGAAGAGTTTAAATACTTAAGACCAATTATGTATCTCTGAGAATTAAGCCCCAGTTGTCCTTTGTAGTTCTGTGAAGTCTTTTCCAAAAGCCTTGATGGATCCTTATGCGAGAGTATGGCGAGACAGAGAATCAGTTCCAAGCACTGCTAAGAAGTTTAACTGTTGACCTGGATACTTTTTTCTGAAGTGAGGAGGGTGTTTTTTAACTCATAAAGGTAATTATGTTAGGAATATTTTGAAATTCAGTTTGTGTGAAGGACACAATGTGTGTACCTGTAATACAGATCAGTCTACTGCTGTGGTCAAGGGCCAGTTGTTAACCAGCAGAACACCTCTGCTGGATTAAGCTTTGACTAACTTTTACCAGGATCAAATTAATTGCCAAAAAAATTATTCCTTTTATGCCATTGGTGCAACTAATTTTGCCCATATAACTTGTTTTAATTGCAGAGCTACAAGGGATTTAATCAAAAGGTTGAACCACCACCACAGTGAACATTAATACAAGCGGAATATGTCATATACAGGGAGAAGTCACATTCCTGCAGTTCCTCATAGAGTCTGGCACAACTGGAATGTTCCTTTCCTTTGCACTACCAAGAACAGTGCTTTGAGAGCCAGCAAAGACATCAAGTAATTCCTGGACAGTTTCAGTTGTTGTGCTGCATAACTCAATGTCAGAGGATTTTGTAAAAAGGGGAGAGGCCTAAATTAAAAGTCAGGTGAATAACTTGAGATCTGTGCATTGAAACTTGTATATGTTTATGTGCAAGGTAAGGGGAAGGCAAATAACTGCGCCTCTTGAGCCTTGCATTGATCTGCTGGGTTCAGGGAAGAACTCAGAGGAAGTTTAAGATGAATAAGGCTGGTTTAGTCTTTACATTAATACTTGTTATTAAAATATTTATAAATTTGAGTGAAGCTAGGCTATGCAGGTATTTAAAATGCTTGTAGGCCTTCGCAGAACTGTAAGAGTGCTTCAGGTTATTCTTAAATATTGACACATTTATAACAATACTGCAAAGCAGATGTAATCCCAGCATTACAAAGCAGGATGAAGCAGCTCTGAAACACCTTACTGTAGTTCCTTAAGGCAGGATAATAACCTAACTGCACTGAGTACAATAGGGATCATTGGCCTAATGTCTTTGATGGGTTAGCATTCATAAAAAAACTATTGAATTAAGTTCTCGTTCTGAAAAAGAAGAAAAAGGAGCTGCAGAAAATCATGGCCTGATACAGACACACATGCACTGGGGAAATTCCTGTCCCTCTGCCTGAAGGGAAGAAAAATGCTGTGAATTTGTATTCACAAATATTGTAATGATTTTCAACACAACAGCATGCTACTTATACTGCAAGTGTACATTTTATGTCACCTATATTTCTCATTGCTTTTTCCATCAGAAACCAATTTCATTTAAATGCTTGTTTTTCTTTTTATTCAAATGAAGATTGGAGAGTTGAGCTCTTAGACTCCCAATTTTCCATTCTTCAGCACTGCTGCGGAATCTGTACCCTGCTTTGTAATTTTATAATGTGTGTTTGTGACAGGCATATCAAACCAGACAGTTAGTTTAGAATTGAGGTGAGTTCTTTAAATGCAAATTTTACTATAAACAGCAGAATAAAATCCTTCAAACACTTCCCAAGCCTGCCTGGAAGCAAAGCTATATTTAACTCATTTTGAAATTCATCAAATACATTCTGGCTGATTCAGATCTTCAATGCATCTTTGAAGATAACATGTAGTGGAAGTGTCATACAGTCCATTGTGTGATTGGGCACATCTTGAGATTCTTGTCAGTGAAGACATGCAGTTGGGACTGGATTGTAGAAAGAAAAGTACGTATGGATCTGATAACTTAATATTGATACTTTATTTGAAAACTTGAACAATCTGTTGCATTCAGTTCAAGAGCTTTTTAAGAACTGCTGTATGTAAAGAGATTAGTGCTGTACCAATGGCAAAATCCATATGCGCTTACAAATTAGAAAAAAAAAAAAAAGACTCTTTTGTAGTACTTGAGAGAGAAAATGTTTTAAAGAAGCTCAATATCATGTGTTGCTGTAATAACAGTTGGGAGCAGCTTCAAAATCTGTATGAGAGATCTTTGGATATTAAAAATGATCCATAAGAATCTGGTTAAGACTATTGTGTACAAAAGCAGGTGCTCCCAAACACGTCTTCCTGTCTTGGATCACAAACAACTGTAAACACAAATGTTCTTGATGGTAGGGCTAATTATGGGCAGTAATAAATCTATCAAGTTTCATGCTTTGTATTTTGTAGGTGTCATTAAGATAAGACAAATAAGATTCCAAAAGATTGTTTGGACTCTCTGTCTCTGTAAATACGATATATTGTGTATATATATGTTATCATGCCTCTTTACTGTTTTGTTTATAAAGAGTCTCAATTTGAAAAAGTACGTGAAAAAGTAATACAATTTGAATATATCAGCAAGATATTGAATACGGTATTGCTTGTACTCAAGTGTGACATGACTTTGAAGTTCAAGATTATGATTTTTAACAGCTAGAAGGTGATCTCACAATTCATTAATATCCTCAATCAAAACAAGATTATACATGAATCAGCAAATTCCATACAGAAAATAGAAACAGTGTCACGCTTCCAATATGATTATTTTTGCGACTGTAGTTTTCTAATGTCAGTTTGTCTTTTGGTTTGTTCTAGTACATGACTGCTGCTGCTCCTATGCAAGGGACCTACATTCCCCAGTACACTCCTGTGCCTCCAACAGCTGTCCCTATTGAAGTAAGTTTACCTCCATCCCTGAAAGCAGAGTGAGGGGGTAACACAGCTCTTACATCTATGATTCCTCTTTGTATCTGCTATTTGAGAGGGGCCTAAAATCACTTTATGGAATGGTACATCTTCCAGCTTTTTTAAAATTAAGATTTCACGTTCTTTTTCTTGACTTTATTTTCCCTTTCAATTTAGTTATTATTTGCAGGGGTTCTTGTTTTGCTTTTGTTTTGCTGTACAGCAGGACATGGAATAAAACGTCAGTGATTATAACTGTCTTTTTTCCCCGTGTACTTGGGAGGGGAGATGGGAAGCAACAGGAAAACAATCCCAGCAGGCAGACCACAAATGCAAAAGATTGCAAGAAAAGAAGATTGCAAGAGGGTTTGATGTGGTCCTTAACAAGTATAGGTAATTGCTGAAATATTTAGCCACCAGAAAAAGTGATTGAGCAATGGAAACCTTCCTCTTGTATATACAGACGTGGAGGATGCTGCACTGACTGAGTGCTTTTTCATCCTTGAGGAAGGATTCGCTCCCTCCCTCCTTGGGGCTGAGTCATGCTGATGACAGTCTAATGAGTAAGTATTTACTCAACCCCGTAGACCACAAGCTGCCGGGAGAATCAGGTCAGCCTCCACTTCCGTGCAGCATTATAAGGGCCACCAAGCACAGTGAGAGGAGGGTGCCTTGTCATCCTCTTCAATGTGTGCTTCTTTTTGGTGCTACTCCTTTTTATTAGTAACTTCTTCCCTTCTGTAGGGTAATATGAGGTGTTCCAGGGTCTCCATACTTCTGTCTTGAGCTGTGTGGACTTTCTGAGTTGATGTTGTTCCTACTGTTCCTGCTCTGTGCTTTGAAGTTGCTGTGTTAGTGATACTTTTGGTGTGGCTCCACCAGCAGTCAAGTGAACTCATGTTTTTTTTCCTCAGTTCTCTGCAATTACTGAAATTTCTAAATGAGAACCCTCAGAAAAGGCTGCTACTTTTTTTTTGCTTGAAGATAATACTCCCCTAAGCCTTGTTTGGTTGCAAATGGGGCATGAGTGCCTCTTTTAGTAGTATTCCTAGATATTAAATGAGGCACAAATGAGGTACAAATCCAAATCAAAAGGAGATAGTGGAGTGGAGACAAGAGTGGCTCATTCATCAGTACTGACCAGTGCTAATAAGAGATTAATTCTTCCTGAGCTCTTCTCACCATCACCCATTGTTATATTCATGCCCAATGAAGTAACATGACATAGTCATCAAATATTATCTGAATATGTAGCCAGTCTTCATCTGATCTAGTGATGTTTATTACTGCTATTGTTTATTTGTATACGGTCTCTGCCCCAGAGAGCTTATGTTCTCAAGATGGACAATAGCAGAATGATAAAGATGAGGAAGTGCACAACAAAAAAAATAATGCAGTTTCAACAGACATGAAGAATTTCTGAGAAATGGAGAAATGAAACTTACATTTTTTTCTCACGTAATATGAAATAAACTACCTCTTGTTTACATAGGACTCAAATGAAAACAAATCAAGTGGTTTGTGCTCCCTCTTCTGGCTCTGTTGTATGTGATACAGTAATAAAGTTTGTTCCCTGAAGAGATCTGATAGTGCTATTTTTGTGTCCAACACATCAAATGTGAGAGTAAAGGCAAGAAAATAGATTGCTTTGAAAGCATGCAGAATTGCTAGAATTAATATTATTCAGACTGTCCAGACTTTTGTGTATCTAATCACTTTTTCCAAATTTACAATTGAAACAAAACTTTATTGGAGCTTTGACTTAAGTAGTAAAATCTTAAGAGTGAGGTAAATTTATCCTTGAAGGAGAACATGTGTAAATGCACTGTGTACAGTAGTGGAGTGTTTTTCTAAGGCAGCTAGACTTCTGTTGGACATGTAGTAGATTGGAAGGTGAGGACCTGCTCTGCCTTTTATCACATTGCAATTCAAGGGAAGTGAAAGTTACTTCACTGTGAAGTTGGGCTAAGTACATGAACATCAGAGAGCCTTACATTCGTTATAAGAAAGACAAAAAGTAAAATCCACATTTCACTGAAGTCAGCAGAATTTTTGTCTTTGGCTTTCAATAAACTGAGAAACATTCCAAAATGCATAGGTATTTCCCAGTTCAGCTTGTGAGTGCAAAGTACTGGAGAGGTTGGTACACTAAGGAAGATTTTCACTGCTAGTTTATCTCTTTGTGAGCTAATTGAGTTCATTGTTTTAGCATATGGTTCTGCTTTCCCAAACTCTTTTAACCATACAGTGCTCCAAGAGAAGTACAGGAATGGTGATCTGGTACTGAGTTCCTTTATGTAATTAACTAAAGTGAGTAAAAACAGTAACATTTCATGTTCTTATTTGGCTCCTTAGGGTGTTGTTGCTGATACTTCTCCACAAACAGTAGCATCTTCATCACAGGAAGCCAGTGGTCAACAGCAACAGATGACAGTGGAAACATCCAGTGAACATGCACCTGCATATTCTTACCAACAGTCTAAGTAAGTAAGCATATGCTTTTTAGCCAAAAGGTTTTCTCCCTTCAAAATAGTAGGCCAAATCTGCTTCCTATTTCAGCAATACAAATTCAGCAGGTGCTTCACTGAGTTCAGATGAATTCTCCATACATAGTGGTGTATGTGGAACACTGCTGCGTACTGTAGTATGCAGCATTAGAGTAGTGATGTAGCATCAGTAGATGGCCTCATCTTAGCAAATTGTCCTTGAGTTTGTGCCTGCTGAACCACACTCTTTGGCTTTTCTGTGCTTATTGTGGACTTGGAAGGATCTCAACAACTGTATTAACAATCATCATGCTGGGCTAAACCAGTACTTGGCATCCGAGGTTATACAGAGAGCTTAGATTTTGCAATGGTGAAATTATTATGGTACACATGTAAAAGTTTGTTTCTGAAAATGTGGTTAGTAAAGCAGTGTAGCTTGCCCCAGGGTGGTATTTTTGAGAATGCAAAACCAGTGCCATGCAGACACCAAGTGGGCAGAAGCTGAAAACACAAGGGAAATGAATATGATGAGGAGAAGACTGTTCTGTCTTTGTCCTATCCTCTGCTCGCTTTATTTGCTTCCCATGGAATACCTTGGAAAATTTAAGATCTACACACTGTGCTTTGAACACTTTCAACTTCACAGTAATCCTCAAGCATCTTTCCTTTTGCCATAATAGAATTGATCGTCAAAAAGATGAGGTTGCTTAGTCAAGAACTTAATCACACATAGATTCTAGGAATTTGGGGGGACTGTAGGAATTTTGATGTGCTCCAAATGCTATCATTTGTTAATATATGTACATTAAACATCACTTCACTGTAAAAAGAGGAATTAATTTTTATATTGAAGAAAGTAGACAAAAAGACAAGAAAATCATGCGATATGTCAGTTAATGCATCATGACATAGTACTTAGAGCACTATGAGCGCTAAGAGGCATATGCTATGATATAGAAGCGATTAGAATTACACCAATCCGTCAGTTGCTTTACTTCATTTATGACCTCTGGAAATGGAAGATACATTTATTTTCCTAATACGTGAATGAGAAATGTGTCAAATCATACAATGGCCCTTTTTGACTGCCATGAAACATGAGCTGTCACTATTTCATATGTCACTGCCATATTTGTTCATATGTACATATCACAAAAGGAGTTGATAACAAGCTTTATGTTGGTGCATCCAGTGCTATATTTTGGAGACACAGTCTATGTATGCGTACCTCCTCTGACATAAGCTTCTCCAGTACCAGTAAATAAATGATGGCAAAATACTAACAGAATATAGTAGTCAAAGAGATAAATGAATGTGACAGTGACATCCTGTTCACTGGTTTTGATGACTGTGTTCTGAAGGGATTATGATCTGACCATTCCCATTTTCCAGTTCCCTCTCGCTCAAGTCTCCTAAGGTAAATGTGATCAGCTGCTTCTGGCATTTTTCCTACATAGAAGAAAGCTACACTGCAATTCTTTATTGAAATGAGTGCTGTATTGATGCTCAAGAGGTGAATTCTCACTTCCCCTGAGAATGAGATCCCTCATCTTTCCTTGTCAGCTACAGCCTTGCTGAAGTTCTAATGGCACAAACATTTGTATTCAGAAGAATTTTTTTTAATCATACAGGCTGATCCACTACAGATCTATTGTGATTATTTTAGCATTTTTTATCTGAAATGTGCCCTATATTTGTGTCTGCTAGTTGTGGGCAGAAATGCAAAATGGGAGAGGCTGTAAAAAGAATCAAAATGGTACACAATCCGTCTTTAAAAATAAATAAATAAAAATTAAAAAAAAATTCCTGGCAGAATATTTCAGTAACCTTTGATATACAACTGTTTTTTTGTTTTTGTACTAAAATAAAATATTACTATTTTCTCTTTGAAGGGCACATTTATTAATAGCAAACATCATGTCTACTGTACAACAGCTGTTTGTAAAGCAATGGAGAAGAAGTAATTAGCTTGACCAGATAATGGTTTTGTCATATATATGCAAAGAAAAAGGCAGACACTAAAAAAATGGTTTCACAGGAGCTGATCAGTTAGGCAAAAAGTTCTAGCAGTATGTTTCATTATTTTTATTTTCTTTGCAGCTATCATAACATTGCAGGCAACAAAGGAGGGAAAATACAGGATCCTGTAATATCTCTGTGTGCAAAAAATGAACCAAAGATAAAATTTAAGGTCCACTCTTTTCAACAGTATATGCATTGTTTCATTTAATATTCTGGATACTCAATTAGAGCATCCCAGGGATGTTCAGAAATGATAACTTTGTGTCAAAAACCCGACTTCTAGAAGTGGAGCAATATAGGAGAAGCAGCCCTCTGTTTTTGAGCAGAGAACTCAACTCTGAGGAAATCACCTTAATTATTTTAGACCCACAGTGCCTCTTTTCCTCATAAATCTTTAATTTTCCACATAAAAGAGTGTGAAATCTATGAAGCGGCTTTAAATGGAGATCCTTCCCCCTGGAAATTGTACTCTCTTACTCCTAAACAAAACTGTCTGCTGCGCAAAGCACTCTGATTTTAAATGTGGGGAGAATACAGTTTTATGGGGCCTTTTGTGGGCAAGCTCCATGCCAGGTTACGTTAGAGAATGTAACCCTTTGATGCAGTCAGCCTTTCAGGCATATGGTGTGCACCCTAATCAGAAGGGCAGTAAAATTGTAGGAATCAAGCAAAGAAACGTAGAGGGCTGCTTCGGAAACCCTAAGAAAATATTTAATCCATTTTTGTTCCATATAAATTTGTTGTTACATTCAAAATGCTAATTTTGAGTCTTCATGCGATGAAAATGTTCTTTGGCAAATTTAATGTTTAAAATGAATGTTCATTTTATGTTTACCATCCTGGAGAAGTAGTTACTCTTTGGCAAATGTTAGGTCATGAGCGTTCGTCACAATTTAACTCCTTATAATAATGTAATTATTTTAGAACGAAGCAAGGCAAATGCCTTAATGCTTGCAAAGGTAAAGGTGCTAGCTTGCCTCGTGTTGAACTTGAATTGAAAAAGGATTATTTCCATGCAAGTTTTGGGGATTGGAAGAGATCCAGTAGCTAGCTCTTACTCATAGCTCACTGATACATTTAACAATGTTTGTAAGTAGGATCTGCATCTCCCTAAGGATCTCATATTGTCTTGCCAATATAAGTTTTTTTAGATGTCATTAAATGTTGTGAAACCTCAAAAACACAAGATGAGTGCTATCTTCCTAACAACAAAAAAATTTTGATCATTTAACTTGTTCTTTGTGCTAAATTTAGAAACGCATGACACTATACATTCAAAAAAATTGAATTTTTCTAATTAATATAATCTCAAATGTTTCTTAGTTACCCTTAACTAGCTCATTAAGCAGGCTGTTTCATAGTCTAAGTGTTCCTGCCATCAGAAGATGTGGTCTTGTTAGTAAATTGCATGTATCCTTTTATTGTAATTTTATCCTTTATCATTAGTATCCAAAGCAAATAGTGCCACTTAATATTATGAAAATATCCACTCTCTTATTGTATTACTCTTGAAATATTTACACAGTGCTAAGCCACACATTCATCTCATTTCAGTGAAGTTAAACTGCCCATTAAGCATAGCATTAACAGAAGTAAAGTCATCTGCTTAGGATGTGTTAACATCCCCAAAGCAGGAGTTCCCTACTTCTGCCTGGCTATTTTCAGCCTAGTGTCAGTATCATATTTAAACAGCTGCAAAGTTAGTTTAGCTTGGATAACTTTTAAAGAGAATTGGGTGGAAAAAAAGGAGAGGAGCTTATTTCAAAGTTGTTTTGACTTAATGACCACTTTAATTCAATTGTTTTTACAGACAATAAACAGGACTGAAGAATGTCGGTCTGAAATCATTGCCTTGAATGGAGAAACTTCACTGAACAAGAAGTTGGCTTCCAGTTTGCACAGGCGTCAAATGAATGCTTTCTTTTTTTTTCTACCTTTCCCAACGAAAACAAAACAGTGTTTTTATGTGCTGTGCAAATGGTTCCGTCATGTAGTCTGACAATTTTATTTTTTGCTATTTTTTTTTTTGTTGTTGTTGTTAACTAAAGAAAAAACCCGAAGGAAAAACGCTGGGTTGACATTTCATCTGGACAAACATCTGAATTCAGAATTTACCTGGAGGTGTAGCTAGATTTTTTTTTTTTTTTAACAGAAAAACTGATGATGTCAAGAGGGAGCAAGTTGAGATGAAAACCAATTGTCTTCCTCAACAATTAAGCTACTCTTTTTCTCTCATTTTATTTTTCTTCTTGTTTTAAATCTAGAGTGGTTTTTGTTTTTTGGTTCTTTTGTTTTATTTTTGTTTGTTTGTTTTTTTAAAGAAATGTTTAGGTAAGGTTTATCTTGAATCTTAATTGCCTTAATTTTAAGGACGTCAAAGGCTCTCAAGGCAAGCTGTCAACGTCTTGTTAGAAAACCCGAGAATGAATTGAAACTGCTCACACCGGTGCTGGTGCAGAAGAAGTTTAACAGACTGAGTTTTTGGGGTGAACAAAAAATAAACTGTACAGTTTAAAAGAAAATGATTTTCTTCTTTTGAAGAAAAGTTGATGATAAAGGAACTGTGGTAACTGAAAGGATTGGAAAAATGCTGGGACTTTTATGAACTTTGTCTTAAGTGTTGACAGAAAAAAATTCTAGAAGGCTAAAGCATTTTACAGTAAAGTTATTGAATTGAGAAAAAAACTTGCTGCATTATAGAGAATGCAGGGTTTTTTTCTTGCAGAATGCAGATTTTTTTATTTACAAAGCGTGATCGCTAGCGAAAGCATTAGTGCTTTTTATCTGCAGTCTTTTTTATGAGCTTTAAGAAGTTTTTAGTCTGCTTTGCTTGTCACATTGCAAAAACCTAGCTTAAGAGCATTAAAAAAAAACTTAAGTAGATAGGAGCTTATGGTCAAAAAAGTGCAAAAAAAGCAATAGATAGAAGAAATTGTTGACAATTTCTGTAGTCTTTCCTAGTTGTGAACAAATGCAGCCTATGGATGGCCTATTTTATACCAAAGATGAAGTGACACCCTAACGCAGTCCAGAAGATAGAGGTTTTTTTTCTTTTTTTTTTTATCTTTATTTGACCTACATGGCCGGACCAGTTCTTACTTTCTTGTTTGTTTAAACTATCTTCCACTGGTGTTTTACATACTGCATATGATTTTAGCGGAAATTTCAGAATAGTTGGTATTTTAAGTTTGTTGATGGTGTGCTTTGGAGAACATCGCAAAGCAAGTGGAGTGAGTTACCAGCTAATCTGTCCAGGTGGGCTTTAATTTTGATGAGTTTTTCTGTTAAATTGCCTGATCTTTGGTATTTCTACTGAAACAACAGTCTTCCTTCTGAATTCCAACACACCACAGATTCATTTCTTCACCTCAGTCTTTGTCATCGTCCAGCATGCATAGCCACCTTAATTCTATGTTCATTTTTCAGTGATGCATTTGAATTGCCAGTTAGATGCAACAGAAAGCAAACTTGATCTTTGTTCTCATTTTAGCTCTCCCATGCAAGCAAAAATGTTGAAAATGACGTATCCTAGTGTTGTCATCCAGGCAGGAAGTTAATTATTCTTCTCTGCTATGATTTCTGTTGTCTTAATATGTTGGCTGACAATCACTAATTAGTATGATTAGGCAGAAAAGACACTAACTAAATTGAATCCACTGAAACCTGTTTTTAGAATGTCATTATTTTCCATAGAGAAGCTTGGATTATGACTCTTGGTTTTTCCAAGCAACCAAAAAAAGTGATAAGCAAGTCAAAAGAGGATTTTTTCCTTAAGGAGGCAGAAGAGAAGCAGCATTTAAAATATATACATACATACACATGTATTTAAGTAGAAATTAAACCAAACATTTTTAAACTTCTCCCCGTCCAGAAGAGAGGGGAAGCTTCATCACATTTATTGTGGTGCATTAGAGACAGGGTATCCATTAAAAATAATTAAATTAAAACGTATATATTGGATCAGTCTGATTCAGCCACACAATTCTGAAAAGAGATCTGTTTCCCTAACCTGACTTTTAGGGGGAAAAGTACACAGTTATTTTTTTAAATTGATAAAACGAGATCATATTTTTTAATGTAGTATGGGGGGGAGGGGGTTTCCCAAGTAAATGGCTGCTAGATATGCAACGTATAAAAGAGAGGAATGGAAGTTCATGTGGTTCTTCATCATAGGAAGAAGGCCTGATTTTCAGAAGTGGTAAAACTTATGCTTTCTCCAGAGTAGCTGTGATATTCAACACTTCTGAAAACCAGATGATGCCAAAGTAAAAGAACAATACCCACAACCTGTTTTTAATTCAGAAAAAAAAAAAAAAGAAAAAAAAAAAACATATAAAGACACTCAATCATCTCTTTCTGTTCCACATGCTGTCACATTACTTGTTGCTTTTTGAAAGTGGCACTTGAATTTTGGCCTTGGAAAAAGGTTCCCTCTTTATTTGGAGGGCATATGGGGGAGAAATCAATCTAGCCTTATTTTCTTCCTTCCTACACGTACTCTCTTTCTGTCTCTGAATTCTTTGTACAAATAGAGATAACCCCAGGCACAATTCAGTTCAATATGAAATAAACATATTTGTTTCTGTGTTAGTTCTAATGTGACATACAAAAAGTCTCATTTACTATCAACAATGAGGCTACAAGGTAGCTACCATGTGGCTGATGAATATGCTGAGGTACCTTCTTATTTCTATTCAGAACTCTGCTGCTTTATTTATACATTCAGAAACATTTTTGTTATTTTTTTCAGCAAACAAATTTAAGCAATCTCAGTGTTTTTTATTAAGCCAGGCAGGCAACACGGTGTAACGATGCCTGTCACTTTAAAGTGTTTCAAGTGCATTCTGTGTTAGAATTGTTCCTTTTTTTTCTATGCTGCAGTGTTTATTAGTGTTTGAAATCAAAAGAAATAAAGCAAAGAAATGGAGGAAGAAGAGGAAGGAAAATGGATTCCCTAAATACAATTGATCGTCTTACTCTTCCCCAAAAACAGTGAACTGGTACTTGAAAGACTATGAGTTATAAAAAATGTGAGATTTGAGTATAAACAGTCATAAGTATTAAGGTAAGAAAAAAACTTATTGGGAACATACAAATTGTATGGAAATTGGTAACTTATTTGTAAAAGTTACAAGTTGAGATAAAAGAGAACAGTTGAAAAGCAATACACTGCATGGTTGTTGTCATAGCACTAGAACACTTGGTGGCTTCTGAACTCTAAAACTGATGTTCTTTATGTTCAGGCTAATAAGATTTATCAGAAAGTTCACTACAGTTATCTCTTTCAGTTGTTGGTTTTTTGGTTGTTGGGTTTTTTTTGTTTGTTTGTTTTGTTGTTGCTGTTGGTTTTTTTTTGTTTGTTTGTTTTTTGAAGATCCAAATTTGTTAAGTCAATATATATATGTCTTGCCAATTTAGCTTTAAATATCATGAGGGTTCCTGAAAGGTTGCAGAAACAACTCTACAAGTCTAAGGCAATGGTGCCTGTCCCAGCGGTCTAGAAGCAACATCAAATCCATAAGCTGAACTGCGTATGTACTTTCCATCACACCTGAATTCTTGTAAATAGTCAAATCTGAATGTTCAGGTTTGGTATTTTTGTTTTTACTTTAAAAGATAAATACAGGAGGGGTGTCAGAGAAATACAAATTATGGCTAGAAAATCTGAATACCTGGGCTCATCGCATAAGATTGAGGGAAAAAATGGATACAGTGGAACTGAAGAGAGTATTACATTTGCAGGTGCAGTGTAGATCGGGTCACTGAAAATTCTTGCTGTTCCCAATGAGATTGCTGAGGGACTCTTCTTCCTATCTGGCTCTACTGCTGGTTTTGTAAGCACTTTTCACCTGTGACAGTCAGGCCTCAAATTGTGAATGTCCTCCTATTGCCTTCCAGTGAAACAGACTCTTGAAATGTCCTTAGCTTGTGCTTACTTGTATAGTTCTGTTTACCAAGAGACTGCCTTGGTTGTGTTGGTCAAGAAATCCACCGTAATACAGAATGAGGCATATCTGAGAGCAATTGCATCACACTGTATTATCTTCTGCTATGGATGCATGCCCAACTGTGGAAGATAAAGGCTGGTTATTAGAGAAATTGAGGGCTTAAACTTTCAGTGGGCAGTGGGCTGAAGCACTCAAATGGATTTTTACACAGGTAAAAATCAAACAAAGGGTATTATTTATGTATGTATGTGTAGCAAAACTCAGCAAATTTGAGGAAGCCTGCATTGTAATAAAGTTTATTTTTAATATGTCATAGTATTTGGATCTATATTATGTTGTTTATGGTACTGAAGGATGATAATGATGCAAAGTGTTTAACAAATTGCCGTGCTTCATGATTTTAAGCTTGATGGTTCTCCTCATGCCACTTCATTTTAATGCTGAGGTTGACATGAGAAAAACAGGTTTAGGCAGATTCACTGAACTCCACCTCCAGTAAGAGTCATGCTAAAGAGTGATAATGTGCTTAAAGTAATGAATCAATCCATTTTTCGTGGTGAGACCAAATGTGGTAGTTGAAGATAGTAATGTTTGATGCACACATGGTCAACATTTCCTTTCAAATCTTTATTTAACATGAAATTGATCCCAAAACAAAAGAAGTGCCCTAGGGTAAGGGATTTTACAGATCTTTCTAGGTAAGCCATGTGAGCTGAGGAAACAGTCACGGTGTGATGGAAGTGCAAAACAGAAAATAACAAAAACACTGGCGTTTGGTGCATTGGTCTTTTCTGTTAGATGACAATTGGCTCTAATAGTAATGATTCTTTTCATTTCTAGTATTCATATACACAGTCATGCACACATGCATTCTCAGAAGGAGGGCTGAGTGACTGGCAGACTTCTTCTCTCCCTCACTGGAGCAGAGTTCTATAATCTTAGCACGCAGCAAAGATACAGTGGAAGGAGAGTTGTTTCCCCTCAAAAAAAGAGCACCAACTTCTATATTGCTCCTGTCACCCATGTAGATCAGAACTCTGTCTGTACCCCAGAAATTTATTCACCTTTGTGCCTCAAAGCAGGCTGAAGAGACCTTTTCTTCTCCCCTTTATTGCTGTTCTGTGTTAAAATTAACAGTAAATTGAGAGGAAAGTTGTCAAAAAAGTGGAAAGAAAGAAAAGAAAAAATGTTGCTTTAGTTTTCCATGATGACAAAAATGCTTGTCTTTGTTTCGCTCAAGATTTCATTCCCCAACAGTGACAGTTGCGTTCTTTCACTTGTGATAAGTAAAAAAAAATATCAGCCTTTGACAGGTTCACAAATCCATGTTTCCTTGTAGAGTCAAACTCTGCAAGATGTAAGCACCTTCCAAGATCTGGAACTGTTATCCTAAGAGAGCATCTGCCCAATGTTAATTTCTGCCTTTCAGTGTCTCTCTCTTGGATAATTATGTTATGAATTTGGTGGAATTTGCAGGCAGTTATATTTTTAAAAGCTCAAAAATGCAGCCTAGAGAAGAGAACGTGATGTTTATGTAACTAAAGTATTATGAAATATGCTGTATTCCAGAGTGGAGGAAAATTCTATCTTTTGGAGGCAAAACATTTTTATGTGAAAGCCAGGAAGCATACAGAATTCATATAGGAACGTTTAATTGTTTCCTTTTTAAAGGAGAATGAGCAGGTTCTGTCTATAAGGAAAATCAAAGCAGCTTTGAAAGCAGATGAACTTCCTATCAAGAAATGTGCGTCACACAAACGGGACAGAGGTTCTTTAAAGCCCTTACAGACCTCACTGTAGCCAAAATGTAGAATACAGAACCTCCGTGATCCATTAAATTATGAATCTTATTTATATGGGCATCTGTGTGCTGATGTCTCAGAATGTCTTTGAAAGATCTGTACTGCTATGATTTTTTTTTTGATGTTTTCCATTTGTACCACAATCCTAATAGCTGCCATTTTCCCACTCCTGGGGCTTTCTGTAGATCAGTGGATGTTAGGTTTAAACTTCTGTTTTCTTTGATGAAGCTTTCAATAAAAAAATAAAGAAAAGAGCTGGGTGACTGTGTTCTTATGGAACCATTGTGCAGAGGTTTCCCGAGACCAAGGCACATATGCTGAGCACAGAGGGAGCAGCGATGGCTTCACAGCAACACCTGCCTGCTCTGCGTCTTCACCGAGAGCAAGGAAAACATCGGAGGGATGGGACGGATGTGCCGCCCTGACATCAGCACCACCACCCACGTGTTAGGAGGTGAATAGAGGAAACGCTCTTGCACCAAGAGTGTTTAACACTAGTGGGTACCTGCTGTCTGAGCCCTTGGCTGTGCTCACCTGCCAGAGGAACTCTCTTTCTGAGGAGTGACTCTCTTTCTTTGAAGAGTGACTTCAGGGCAAATGTTGCCACATGGAAGACAGAAAATCTTTATTTACAGAATAAGTGCAGCCTAGGCAGTGATAGTGCAAGCCATGCTTCATCTTGAAAGGGAACTGGAAATAAATTGTCTTTTTGGCTACATCCCATGGGGAACAAGAAAGCCGTTTGGCGCGCTTCCCCATGGCTGCCTCAGTCAGCGGCTCTCACATTGCCACGCACGCATCTTCCCATGAGAGTCGTTCCTGTGAAGAAGGAGGCAAAGGCAGGCAGAAAGTTTCCAGTTACTCTCCCTTCTGCCAAGGAGCTTTATTCCAGTGTTGGAAACTGCAGCATGCTCTTCTTCTCCCAGCCTAGCAAGAGTGTGGCTTTCTCCTTCGGTGCTCCATGTGCTTTGTGGTGTTGCCTGCACCCTTCCCCTTGCATTCCTTCTGTCCTGTGATGTATCCATAGGTGAGCTGCTCATTCCCTTCAGTCCCCGTCCCTCTGTTCCTTGGACCAGCGTTGCTAGTCTTGTCTTCAGAAGACTATTTTGTGCAAAAGTCTCCATTTGACTTAGCAGAGCACAATGCATTGTGATAACTCATGACTGACAGAAGTGGTCCTGGGGCTGCACTCAGTGCAGGAGGATTATGGCAGGCAAATATTAAGCCTGCCTGGCAGGTAGCGTGCTGCCCAGCACATCCAGTGATGCATCACTGAACTTATTTGGAGGGATATAAATGATAACTAAATAATCTTCTAGTTGTGTACACCACTTTAAATGGAGAAATTGAAAGTTGATGCAAAAAAGCAATTATTTAAAGCTAAGCAAGCTTGAGTCCATAGTGTGTTTAGCTGAGGACCTAAGTTCTGTTGCACTGAAATACTTCTGAAAAAGTCTAAACATCCAAAAAAAAAAAAAAAAAAAAAAAAAAAAAAAAAAAAAACACACAAAGCATGTTTTGCACTTATTATTTTACTTATTTCATCATTTGTTACCAGATAATACATTTCCTAGAATTCAGCTATTGATACACTGCCAGCTGAAAACTGTAAAAGCTCTTTGAACATCATTCCTCTGGGATCTAATCCCACATTTTTCAATCAGAAGTCATTTCCTCATTAAAAATTATGCTGCACCACACTGCAGCCCACTAGGGTACTCTTTTCCTCAGTTAGAGCAACTTTTACCCAGCGACAGTTTTGTATGAAATACTCTGGCTCACCTAGATTTTCCACACGTGATCTGAATGTTTGCCAGTTACTCTTAGTGTTGTGAAAAAGAGGTGTTTGGACACTTTTAAAGCTCTTTTTATATAGAAGAATAGGGAGAAACAGAACAGATAGATCTTATTGATACCAAGGCATGGTAATCAATAACTGGAGAAAAGCAAGAAGGAACTTTAAGGAACGTAAAGGAATAAGGAAACAAGTCCTTTTAAGCTTCTTTCTCTCTCTCTCTCCTTCTTGGTAGACGTGTATCCATCCAACAGAATTAAATTTGTGTATATCCATTCTCAGGTGCAATACAAGCCCATTGGTATAGCTAAATACAGGTGTGTCTTCCTGAGCCTAACCACTTGCTCACCTGTGCCTCAACAGTGAATAGAACTGCACATGCCATCAGGAGAAGTGGATATCCCAATATCCACAGTCCAATGCTGCCTTTCTCAGTTTGTGCTGCAACTTCCAGCTGTGATCAGTTGTCTTCTTAACAAGCACTCCAGCAATCTGGTTTTCTCGCTGTGGAGGTGAGTCTCCAAGAGGCCCAAAAAGTTTGAAATTTCTTTAAAAAAAGTTCCATTTTTACAGCAACTCCCACTGGTTTCTTAACTGTGTCTCTTAGGTATTACGTCCTATGTATGCTTCCAAATGGGCAAATAAGTATTTATTAGGGTAACATGCAGGGGCCCCAGAGAAAAAAAGTCACGCTCTACAAAGCTTATGAAGTGAAGGAAAAATTATCCTCTTAATCCAGTAAGAGATTTATATTTCTATTGGACTCTCAGTTGCAGCTGAATATGATGGGCTTCAGCATTACTGGTTACTTTTCACAGCGATAGTTGGCTGTAGCACAGTGATCAAGGACTGCTTTCCAAAATGTTTTCCTTTTCACATATTGATTCTACTATGAGGGCTTTGGAATGTAAATAGCTGTTTGGAAATGACACTTCTTAGAGAATATCCAGTTCAGAAGGTTCAGAAGGAACTTAAGTGTAGCATCTCCTGCTGAGAAGATATAATTACTCAGTAGTTTCATCTGTGTCTATGGTATTTTCTATGGTAGTTTCAGAATGACTGCTACCAAAATTATCTTGAGGTAGTATCTTGTGCAGAATGGTATGGTTTAGTTGAGATATTTCTTCGATCCAAAAAAGATTATGCTGGAAGCCCAAATGACTTTTAAACAATGCTAAAGCTTTGTGTGAATATTGGTGAATAACTGAATGTTACTTATAGCAAGGAATGAGTTAGGATGCCTAAGACAAGGTTGTTTCTACTACATAGGACAACTGAATTGCCTTTTTGGAAGAGGCCCTCACCTAAACAGGAGCCATTTGCAGTTATTTGAATTATTTGTTCAAAGAGCTAGCCATAAAACTGTCCCTTCTTTGGCCTTACATGTGCATTGAAGGGGATGGAGATGTTTGTCTGCAAGTCACGTTTTTTCTTCACTTTCCCTTTGAACACAACCTATTTGCAGCAATAGAGCAAGGGGCAACAGGAAGAAATTGAGGCACAGGAAGTACTATACTAACACAAGGAAAAACTTTTTCACTGTCAGAGTGATGGAGCACTGGAACAGGCTGTGGAGATATGCAAGATCTGTCTTGCCACCTACCTGTGCGACCTGCTATAAGGAACCTGCTTCAGCAGCGGGTTGGACTCAACGATCTCCAGAGGTCCCTTCCAAACCCTACAGTCCTGTGATTCTGTATTCACTGCAGCGAAAAGTTTTGTGATTCTGTGTTCTGTGTTCACTGCATACTGGAAACAGAGTCTGCGCTCCTAATGGAATGTGCCTCCACAAGAACCCTGTCCCTGGACAAAGGGTACTTCCATATCCAGGACTTCCCTGGGCTGCAGCAATAGTCCATGCATTTGTGTGAAATATGTGTATTATAATAATATGTTTCAGCTCTGGTAAGCAGAGCTGGTATCTGTCCCACCCACACACTGCATCCTGTCTGGCATGTGTAGTGTGAGCTTTTTCAGGTGATTTCTATCATTTGCCTATACAGCACCTAGGAGAAGTCTTCCAAAGTACCCAAAACATGAAATCCAGGTAATAACCACATCATATTCTCTGCTGGGATAGTTACTTCTTCCCCAAGTATGTTATTTTTTATTAGACTTGGAAAGAATTCTCATAAAAAAAAAAAAAAATAGGAATTTCAGCATCAAAGCTCTCTGTGGTAGTTTAGACTGCTTACCTGAGAGAAAATGTGGGTAGGAGTATTAAAGGCTGTTGCTAACTGGACAAAAAGGGAGGAAAAACAGAGAAACTTAATTAAAAGAAGAGACAGGAAATTACTTGGAAGAGAAAAACTTTCCAGGCTAGTGAGGCTCTGCCCCATTTTATTTCACTTTGCATGCAGCTACAGTTTAGGAAGGGTGGGACAGACTGAGCCTAAACTGCCCTGGTGAGTGAATTAGCAAATAATCTTGATTATTTCTATGCGTGGATAAAAGGGAAAGGTCTGAAGTTGGTTCGATGGCTGAGATGCATGCAGGCAGTGAGGAAACAAGGAAACTCAAATGTCGGATAGCAGGGGATCAACACCCGTCCCAGGAAATTGCCTCCTCAGTATAGCACAGAAAAACGTTCACTTTATCAATAAGAAGGGCTCGGAAACATCGAATAATAAATTTTATAGCAGGATTTTCTGGTAGTGATATCTAAAGAGATCCAATATAAATAGTTTACTAAATAAAGTCCTGGTCCCTTTCCTCGCTCTGAAGTTCTCACCTGCCTCCCCCAAGCACACAGAGCTAGATATTTAATCAGCACAGTTTTACCTCACCAGAGTTATCAGTAGAAATGCAGTGCAAATGAGTATTGCAGCTCTAAGTGTTTCAGACTTCTTGTGTCTTAACTTTCTTGATAATGTTCTTATTTCAAATTGTTGCTTTTCTTTTCCAGAAGACTGCATAAGAGTATCTTGATTAAGATAACAAAGGTCAATAAATAAATGAATAAACAAACTGAATTCTCAAAGATGTTAAGGTAGAACTACACCTTGAAATGGCTTATTTCCTAAATTATTAAATCCTAAATTATTTCCTAATTCCTAAATTAAAAAATAATTTAAAAAGGCACACTTAAAGAGAACTTCACATGTTATGTTTGTTTGCAGGCTAAGGTAATGACAAGAGGGAAGAAAGATGGTGGTTTTTGGTCCTCTTGATTTTGCTTATTTACAAAAGGCCATTTAAAACAGTCATTTTACTGTGTGAATCAGTGTACATACATCTACATAATGGACCTTAAAGACCACCCAGTTCCAACCTGCCTGCCATGGGCAGGGACACTTCCCACTGGATCAGGCTGCCTGAAGTGGCATCCAGCAACCTGTTTCAGTGCCTCATCACCTTCACAGAGAAGAATTTCTTCCTAATATTTAATCTAATTTTCCCCTCTTTTAGTTTAAAGCTATTTCTCCTTGTCCTGTCACTACACTCCCTGACAAAGTGTCTCTCCCAAGGTTTCCTGTAAGCCTCCTGTAGGTACTGGAAGGCCACTATAATGCCTCCTAGGAGCCTTCTCTTCCCCAGGATGAAGAAGCCCATCTCCCTCAGCCTGTCTTCACATGAGGTGTATTCTAGCCCTCTGAGTATCTTCATGGCCCTCCTCTGGATGTGCTCTAACATGTCCATGTCCTTCTTATACTGGAAGCTCCAAAGCTGAATGCAGTAATCGAGATAGGATCTCATGAAAGCAGAGTAAGGGGAGACAATCACTTTCCTCACTCTCTTGGTCATGCTGCTTTCCAGGATGCAGCTGGCCTTCCAGGCTGCAAACACACGTTGGTGGCTCAGGTTGAGGAGCAAATTAGGAGCCATCAATCAAGCATCCCCATGCCTTCTCCTCAGGGCTTCTCTCTATCCACTCATCAGCCAGCCTGTATTTGTTCTTGAGATTGCCCTGACACAGATACAGGACCTAGCAATTGGTCTTGTTGATCTTCATGAGGTTCACACAGGCCCACCTCTCAAACCTGTCAGAGTTCCTCTGGATGGCATCCTTTCCCTGCATATCAACCACGCTATTTGGCTTAGTGTCATAGACAAACATGCTGAAGGTGCTCTCAGTCCCACTGTTCATGTCACTGACAAAGATGTTAAATATTGCCAGTCCCAACACCAACCCCCGTGGAATGTCACTCATCTCTGGTCTCACGAACAACAAGCTGTTGACCATGACTCTTTGGAGTCTCATCCTCTGAATTATATGGGTCTGATCTACCCCAAGCTTTAAATAACTGTCAAGTTGACAACCGAGATTTATGCAACAAATGTCATCAGCTCCTCCTGACAACAATCAGCAGGATCTCTTTCCTCAAAGCTTTAACAAAAAAGCCAACTATAGAGCTGACAGACTGCTTCCTACAAAACTTTTAGTAATAAAGCCTCTTGGTAGAAAGGCACATGAGTAACACGTGCCAGTACATTTAAGCCACCTCAATTTTGCCAATGTAAACTTGGGCCTTTGTTGCTCTGGTTCTTAATAGCTGTAGGTGCCATGCAGCACAACAGACAAAGCAGAGATATGGTCTATGGAGAATAAAAAGTATCTGAATTCAAGTCTCTAGACTGGAAAAATTACCTCTGCACAGAGGTTAGAGAAAGACTTAAGCATTACCCTATTCCCACCTTCTTCCCAGTAGAGGAATCTTTTGACCATAATGAACAACACAAAAGCACCTTCACCTTTTCCCATACTTCACTTAAGAAAGCGCTGAACCTCCTTTTCTTTCAACAGGTCTCATTATTCCTTTTGTCTGCACAGTAGCACCCTGCAGCCATGACTCCACCTCCCACCAAACGCAGAGCAATGTGCAGTGGATGACCCCATAGGTTTTGAGCGCTGTCACTGTAAGCATAGAACTTAATAAGTAATAGCTGAGACTGTGCAACGAGAGCTTGGTGGAAAGAGGCCCAATTCCACTCACGGCAGCTGGCTGCTCTAGTAAAAGTCTCCTGGGCTCATGAAATAACTGACATGAAAGTGGTGTTTGGAGCAAGAAACGGAACTCATTTGTCAATTGACATTAAAGAGGAAATCATTTTAGTGTTAGTTGATACTGCACAGGCACATTTTCAGTAATTAAAGCTCAGAAAAAGCAATGGAAATACCGACGAGGTGTGTTAAGAATGGAGCCAGAAGCAACCTGTGAGAGGTGCCAGCTGAAACACTCCCTACACTAGAGGCTACACGTAATGGGAAACCTTGTGGACCTGCGGAGGGAATAAGGAAACAGCAGCCCAGAAGGATCAGTTATGGACGAGACTTGTTTGCACCTTTAAGTAAAGTGCAGGGACCCCATAAATACAATCATGGTCTCAGAAGGAGAAGTGTGGTGTATGTGGAAGTGTATATAAAAAGTATCCTTATAGCTTTGAGGTGCTGAGGAAGGATTTGTGCTGTATATACCCTCTTGCCTCATCTTGAAACACTTCTTATCCTACTCCTTCTTTCCCTGCTAGCTAACACAGCATTCATATATAAGGATTTTTTTTTCTAGTTTTATACTCTTTCATGATATTAGATTTCACTTCTACATCCATCTACACCAGCTGGAGGTTTTTTTAGAGTTTTTCTTCCTTTCTCCATATTTTGCAATTACATCAGAGATACCATCCTCTATGCACAAAATCATATGACATTCCTGCAGCTGAATGGAAGAACAGGAAGCCACAGAAAGGGGAGTCAGCTTGATCCATAGGATAAGCACAGTTGTTAATAAGGAGCACGCAGATCCTTGATTGTCCTTCAGGCCCCAGGTTCGCTCCACTAGCCTTTCCAGGCAGAGAGGGATATCTAAACTAGCAAGGTAGATGACATACCCCCAGCTGTACTTGCTTTGCCATTTACTGCTGAAATACTTTCTAGGTTAACAAAAGCCACTGACCTCTACTTTCTACACGGTAAGTTTGTGCCACAACCTTTGAGCAGAGTTTATTGCTGAGTGAGGATGCATGGCAGCACCTCAGTGAAAAGATCACGCTGCAACTGCACACAGTAATGCTCCTTTGTGAACGAGCAATGAAATCACTGAGGCTAAAAGCAACCCCCTGCCCTGCTCCCAGAATTGTGACGCTCTCCCATTTACTGTCAGCTGGCCTCCTCAGCCAGACTTCAATTCAGGTGAGTGTTCGTAAACAAATAGTCTTCAAATGACCTTTTTTCAAAGTTTTATGCGGAAATGAATCAGCTACCTTGTTAAATGCTAATTCTATTTATATTCTGGCCTTCTCATAGTCACTACAGGCCCAGACTTCCTCCCAGTAATAGTGAAAAGGCAGTGCTCCCAGAACTACAAAGGGAACAGAAACATATTCACAGTTTTGTAATGTGCCTGTTAAGATTTGACTGTATAAATCCTTGCCATTTTCCTGGTGTAACTTTGCACAGCAGAACCTTCTGCTTTCTTACCTACTTTTGAAACATCCTGTATGAATTTACGGTTCTGCATCAGTGGTAGGTCATTAATCACAATAACAACACACATCACGGAGTTTTCCAGGTGTTCACCACTGAACTTGCTTAACTGTCCTACAAATGAACCCCCCTCTTCCACTTAGTATTTCATGGAATCATAGAATCATAGAATGGCCTGGGCTGAAAAGGACCACAATGATCATCTATTTTCAACCCCCCTGTTGTGGGCAGGGCTGCCAACCACTAGACCAGGCTGCCCAGAGCCACATCCAGCCTGGCCTTGAATGCCTCCAGGGATGGGGCATCCACAGCCTCTATTTCTGGATTTAGATAGAGAAACTGGGGGAACAGTGTCTTTCAAAGGACTGTACTGGTGGTGGTTGTGAGCAGGGAGGAGCTCGGTTACAAGATGGCAAAAAAGGAAAACATTTTTGAAAAATGATTTCATTTCTGCAGAAAATGAACGTCTCTTTTGGTCAACTTCTAGCCAGTTGAAACTATAGGCAACAAATTTTGAAAGAAGTATACAAATATTGTTTTCAAAGATAACCATGGCTTTTGTCGAGTTTCAGTTCTTCCAATAACTGCATCAGCCAACAAGAACAACATCCCTACATTCATAGTTTATTTACATAAAAGAAAGAAATAGCAGGAGGAAAGTAATCTAACAGATTAGAGCAAAGGACAGTAAATCCAATTCTATTCCCAGTTAAGTCAATAAGAGTTCTTCTGCTGAATTTACTGGCTGACTTCACAAGGAGAAGTCAGTGATTCAGACATCATAATATAAGCAATGAGAAGCAAAGGAACACGAGTAAAAAGCAAGACTAGCAGAAATAAGGCAGTGATAGAAACAGAATTTTTTTTTTTTTTTTTTTTTTGGCTGAGCTTTGAGAATATTTTGACAATGCTGGCTGTTAGAGGGCAAGCAATAAATTTAATTTGCTGATGATAAAGATGGTTTAGCCACAGCTCAAGTCATAACATCTTATCCAAAGTACTTTTCAAGAAAAACTGCCATTGGATTAGGATGTTATCTCAACAGGGATAGGATTATTGTTTAGTCATATCACCTTCCCCACTGCCTTTCCATCTGCTCTACTGAGAGGGCTTGCTGGCTCTCAGAAAGGTGGACAGAGCCTTGTGAGAGAAGAAAGGAGGGATATGATAGACAACTGCTAAATGAAAAATGTATACGGGGAGCATGAACAATGGAAAGGAATGAAAAAAAAGCATAGATGGCACATGTGGCAAACCAGTGGAAGGTGGTTATCAGCTGGCATGTGGACATACATATGTGCTTGTTCACCTGTGTGCTTACAATCTTGTCTTCTTTCTTTGTGACGCACAGAATCATTGACAAACTTTCCAGCCTTTTCTGAAACATCTCGTATCATCATGTTATTGATGTCAGATTCATGACTCATTTCAAGATCTTCCTCTGCAGATAAGAAAGTTGAAGTAGGCTAAGCAAACCTTAAAAGAATATGAGCAAGAGATAACATAGATATCCTCACTAAAGAAGATTTCAACTGTTTCTTTGTTTCTCTACAGCAGTTCCTGGCTTTACTGATTTTATTTCTGCCATGGAAACCATTACAGTGTTATGCCTGATTCATAATCTTCAGTATAACTGTAAATACACGTAATAATTCTTTATGAAATAAATTTTCCCAAATGACCCAGTTTTGTATAACCTGGTACAGAATTAGACCTTATTTCTGTAGGGCAGACTTCTTCAGGCTTGGTCTGGTTGGATGTGAGTGCTGTCCTTGAAGACAACACCTTTCTATTGGAGAGTAACTAGTCCTTTTTTTTAATTATTATTATTCCTTCAGAAATTAAATGGAATTTTGAGAAAGCCAACCCAGATTCTCCAAATAAAACATGAAGAATGCCCTCCCTGCATGTGTGGAAAACATTACTCTTAAATATACCTTAAAATTGTTTTATTTTCTAGAAACATATTTCTCTACCAAAAATTTCAGCTACTGAGAGAAACAGAAATTTCATGCCAGATTAAGGTGACAGGTTATAAATAAATAAATAAATAAATAAATAAATAAATAAATAAAATTGTATTCAAGTAAATACTTGCTTACTGTAAAATGGTTCATTACTAGATGCATTACAGTTGAAGATGTTGGCTCTTCTGGTAAACTTGCAAGACTTAAACCCGTCTATCTCAGACCAAGTCAGGATGAGAACAGCTATAAGAAGCACTAGGAAAACTTTAAAACTTTACCTTTTTCCATAACCTACTTAAGCTTTTTGTGATTTTAGTGGTGCAACAATGACTGCTGATCAACATCAGGGAGTTTGACAGAGTGGGACAGTCAAGGCAAACAGTTTTTGTATTTGAGGCAGCCTGGAACTGAATTTTTTTTTGAACACTGTAGCTCCTATAAATCATATTCCTGAGAGCCACCTTTTCGAATGTTATTCTTTCCTTCCTTATTTTAAGGATACCTACACTTGTAAACTCTCTCACAGCAGTAAAGCTGCTGCTGACTTCTTTCCACCAGATGGCACCACAGACTGTAATCCATAGCCTCAATCTATATGTGTGTGTGTATATATATTACTCGTACAGACGTGTACAAATACACACAGGAATAGGTATGTGTTTGCTGGCATGAATGTGTGAGCGACACCTACAAATCTCACCAACTCTGCTTGTTTCTGAGCCTATCACAGAAGGAGCAGAAAGACCAACCAATCAATGCTTTCCATTGCAACCACACTAGAACTAGTTCTTCCATATCTGGGATATTCATATTACCAGCCATTTTAAATAGTCAGTACTATTTAAAATAAACATGACTGAACACATAATGCATGTTATGAGTTTTTACTTTCCAGTGCAATTGAGGTCACCCCCTTTTTTCTAAACTTCAATTCTTGCTATGTCTTCCTTTTTGAGTGCAGTTCTGTCGTTGAAGGGTTATTCCTTGGAAGACAAATCTGAAATTCTTTCAGCCCAACCACTCCACTTTATAATAAGGACTAATTACCAAATTCTTTAATAGGGAATGGAAAGGAAATGCTTTTTCTATCCTCGTTGGTTGCCTTCTTTGTCTTAATTTGCCTCTTTGGTATTTTGATCAAAAGCCTTCAAAGGAAGAACAATGTAGCAATGAATTCTGTCATGCATGCAGAAAAATCATTTTAAAAGAAGTTGGAAAATAGTACTCATCTAACGTTGACTGCATTATAAGCTATATATTTTTAGAAAAACCAACTTGACAAATCTCATTGATACTTGGTGTCACCTTTGTTTTTCTTAATTAATTCTCATTTGTTTCCCTTGTTCGCTTTAGATGCAAGACATCTCTGATCTGAAGAGTCTTCAGTCATTTCAGGGATTTGTCAGCAGACTGCTTAATGTCTTAGGTCTGGCGTGCACAGACATGCAAAATCATAGTACAGTTTTTGAAGACAGCACTAATTGTTAAGGTTCTTGTTGGAAAGACGCTGCAATATGGATTAAAGTTGTATGGTTGTCCTACTGCAAACAGTTTATCAAATCTGTTAAATCTTTTTTTTCTTTTTTTTTTTGTCTGTGATTTATACCTAGGCTATTTTAATTTCTGCTGTCTTCATAATTCATAATGTCATTCTCTCCTTGCTTTTGGAAGATATTTTACCTTCTGTTGTTACCACTGCTTTATGGCGATTCCTGTTAGCTGTCACAATAAGAGGTGCAACACAAATGTTACAGTGCTAGGTAGCAGAAGTGAAAAAAGTTCTTGTTGCATTTTTTCTTTATCTGCCAGTTTCCATCTGTTCCTTGCAACAACAAAACTGTCCACTTTTCCCCCTAATCTTTCAAAGCATTTATTTCCAACCCCTTCCAAAATGGCCAGGCACCTGCTGCCCTCTATTTCCTGCTCAAAACATCTTATCTGTCCTAGTCTGGAACCTAAGCAATCCTGAGCGTATCACAAACTTGCATGGGAGCCACCAGTACTAAAAATGCCTTCATGTTGTATGATATGTGTGGATTCCAGAAATCAGCAGCACAGCAGAGGATTAATGATTGACTTACTGACAAGCTCATCATGCCCAACAGCACACTGAGAGGCTCTGTTTGTGTACCTTCAATGGTCATCTAGCAAGACAGAGAAGAATCATAATTCCTAGGATCACTAAACTTTTATGGTATGGAAAAGTAGTTCAGCATTCAGAATGCTGCTGTTTTGGCACACAGCATAGCGAGTGCCTCTGGTCCTCATGGTATCCTGCAGAATGAGCTCTAGATGCTAGACCCTGAGCTTGGTATGTACATAGCAGTTGTTAAGCTACAGGCTAAGCTTGCCTCAAATGATGGGCATGATGTATAAGCTGCAGCGTATGTGCAAGAAAATAAGTTGTTTGGAAATACTGTAATAATCAATGACCAGGAAAGATAGATAGCCATCCAGGGAGGTGTGTGTAAATGGATCTTAGCTTGCTATGAGGGATGAATTGAGATGCTTGCTAATTGTTTTCTTCAATCATGAATGTCATTTCTTAAAAGCATACTGCAAAGTGCATCTTAATGTCTCATCCTTTAATTCTATACTGTTTCCCCTTCTTCTCTCCCTGTAAATGCAATGGCTTGTAGGCTTGATGGTACTTAATTTGTACATTTTTGCTTAATTTGATGAGCTGTAAGTGCTCCTTTAGCCTACTGTGAGCGTTCAGTAATCTGAAGTGGCTGTGAAGTGTATAAGTCCTGGTTCAGCTTCATCGTGCCTGATTAAAACAGAAATAATGTATTATGAAATCCCACTCAAATGTCTCTATTGGATCACAGCTATCCATCATAACACAGGTAGAAACTCTTGGCTTGATGGCCTATTTTTTTTCCTTCCTTAGCAGTCTACATTAATAAGTGTTATGAAGTTACAGCACTAGCTTCCTCATATTTCTCTGGATATTTTCTATTAACATCCAATTTTACGTTTCATTCAGCTTAGCAGTCGTCACCCCACCCCTTCTCCTGTGCTTGGTCAGTCCAGATGTCCATCTTGAACTAACTTTTGGGAAGCAATCAGTAGTTTCCACATCTAGAAAAATGGAAATAAGAGTCTTTTCTCACATCTGTGTGAAGAAAATAATAGATGGTACTTGCAGAGTACTTCGGACCTTTAGGAACTTGGTTTCTGGGAAAACAAAAACAAAAACAAAAAAGCCAACTTTGAGGTCTTCTCCCAGTCTCTGCCCCAAATGCAGGTGTAGAGGTATGACTGCTCAGCCACTGGCAAAAAGATACATAGCTGCAAACTGCTAAGCAGAGAATGACAATACTATCCTATATACTATGCATCAGAAATAATTTCTCTGTGCATTATCTGGAAGCATGTTTCTTACATGACGACTCCATACTTCTCCTCCCCACTCTTGCAATGCTTTCCTTGTTTTTTTCTTTTCACATAATTCTTTAATATCAGGATGTTCTAATCTACTTCTGTTACGAGGTTAAATGAAGCCAGAATGCTCCAGAACAGTGCTCTGTCTCACCAACCTCCACTCCAGGCTGTGCTCTGCAATTTCTGCCACGGTGCTGAATTGATGCTCCTCTCCACGTGTGAAATAAGCAGTCGCTTCCTGAGTGGAGTTGCAGTGCTTTCTGAAGTACCTGCTCAGTGCAGCAGAGGACAAACTCTGGTAACAGAGGTGTGATACACATGAAAAGAACAAAAGGCAGAGAGAGGCTGGAAAGCAGGCTGAGAAGGGAAACGGGAGAAGTGGGGAGGATTCCAAAATCCTTTCAGACAGACAAAACATGCCAAGAAGTCTTACTTATAGAGACATAGAATCATTAAGGACGGAAAAGATCTGTAAGATCACCTGGTCCAACTGTCCACCTACCAACAATATTGCCCACAAAACCATGTTCCTCAGTGCCACATCTGCATGTTTCTTGAACACCCCCAGGTATGGTGACTCCACCACCTTCCTGGGCAGCCTATTCAAACACATCACCACTCTTTCCGAGAAGAAATTCTCCATAATATCCAACCTGAACCTTCCGTGGAGCAACATGAGGCCATTCCTTCTCGTCCTATCACTGTTTACCTGGGAGAAGAGGCTTACACCAATCTCTACACAACCTCCTTCACGCAGTGAGGGGCCCAAAACTGACCACAGTACCCATGGTACAGCCTCCATGCCAGCCCTCTTTTGTGAAAATATGTGCTTGAAATCTCTACTATTTTGCATAGGTGCATACCTTTTATTTTAAGAGTGTTTCCACTGAAATTCCATGCCACTGGGGACCAACTGCCATACTGTACTGTACCGCTTTTTTTAGCCAGAGGTATGATATCTCTTTTCCATGTCAGTTTGGTAG
The DNA here is from genome assembly GCA_028571105.1 of Tragopan temminckii. NCBI lineage: Eukaryota > Metazoa > Chordata > Aves > Galliformes > Phasianidae > Tragopan > Tragopan temminckii. The sequence goes on from JAOWBP010002978.1 coordinate 33,597,445, forward strand.
CCTTGGTCTTTCATATCATCAATAAAATTGCCCTCTCTCATTGCCAAAGCAAGGCTGACTGATTGAAAGCAGCTCCGGCCCTTGCTGCCTAAGTGCTCCTCTGCTTTAGCCCAGAGGCCTTCAAGGTAAATGGAGATGTTTTGCTAAACAAGAATCAGCTTCAAGCAGGGAACTGCTTTAAAAAGAAATGAACCAGCTTGCTTTCTAGTAGATCAAATTTTCAAGCACCAGATTACCTCCCAGTGCTGATGAGGAGCTACCCAGGAAAAATGGGTAAAAGTGACCTGGATGCCTGTACCTCTGTGTCTGCAGTTGGATACAGTTTGTTTTTATCTTTGGAGTAGGAGATGATGTTTTTTCTTCCTAATGTGGCTTTTGAAACTCCTTGATGGAACAGCACCACACATGGTGCCACCCCCACCCTTTCCAGAAGCTTCCAGACGATGCCAGCTGCAGCCTCCACTACTCCACTACTCCGTTTCCCTGATCTGATTCATGCCATGCAGTCTCTTCCAGGACTGCAAAATGGTGGGAAACGCAGCAGTGCACTGACTTCACCATCATACATATGGAGAAATGGGTGATAATCTTCTGTCCTCAGGGCAGACTCTAATGGCCTCTTCTTCTCACTGGGTTAAAAAGCACACAGAACAGGAGATGGTATGGGATAACCAGCACGGCTTCACCGAGGGCAGGTCCTGCCTGGCCAACACAGTGGCCTTCTATGATAGTGGAACTGCATCTGTGGACAAGGGAAGAGCCAATGATATCATCTATCTGGACTTCAGAAAGGCCTTTCA
>JAOWBP010002978.1:33608081-33619753 GCA_028571105.1 Tragopan temminckii
TGAAAGGCCTTTCTGAAGTCCAGATAGATGATATCATTGGCTCTTCCCTTGTCCACAGATGCAGTTCCACTATCATAAGAAGGCCACTGTGTTGGCCAGGCAGGACCTGCCCTTGGTGAAGCGGTGCTGGTTATCCTATACCACCTCCTTCTCTTCTATGCGCCAGAATGCATCTTCCAGGAGGATCAGTTTCATTATCTTCTCTGGCACAGAAGCAAGGCTAGCAGATTGGTAGTTCCGTAGTTCCCTGTCATCCTTTCTACTCTTCATAAAAATGAGTGTGACATTGCCTTTCCTCCAGTCACCGGGGACTTCACCTGACCATCATGACCACCTATTCAAAGATCATTGAGAGTGTCTTGAACTACATTAGTCAATTCCCTAGGGGTTCTGGGATGCATCTCATCAGGACTCAAAGGCTTATGGTTGTTCAGTTTCCTCTGTTGGTTGTGAACTTGATCTTTGTTTACAGTGGGAGGGCACGTTACTCCCCCTGTCCCACCTTCCTTCCATTTGCTTGAAAGGTGTGTTAAGAACAGTTATTTCTAAATCTCCTTAAAAGAAGTGCAAATTCTTCCTACACTGCTATGAATTTCTTGAAAGAGTCATCCTGCTCTATTTCTTTGTGCTATTGATCTGTGTTTCTATCCCTTTGGTCAGGTAGAGGGAACTTAATTTAGAGATTGCTAGTAAGGGATCTAACAGAAGAGCTACTCCAAGATTTCCACTGTGGGTCTTCGTAGAATAGAGAAGGAGATTAAACTCAGCAGCGTCAGCTATTATGCATTGTTTGATTGGTGTTATTCTTCCCTGAAGAGGCAGATGCCAAGATAGATTATAGAGGAAAAGGCAATGTGACTAGAAACTTAACTGCATTTAGCAAGCAATAGTGATCTTATGCATCAGGTAGAAAAGCATCATCATAAATGCAATGCTTGAACTTTTGAGTCTTTAAATATACTATGTCAACAAAGACTTTTGGCTTTTTTCTTTTTCTTTTTTTTTTTTTTTTTTTTTGTAGCAAAGATTCTGAGGTAATTTAATTCAGACACTTGTGTACAGGGACTATTTATCTGTGTTGTTTATTCTGGGAAATGGTGCTGTTAAACTGCAATGAATTTGTTTCTCAGCTTTGATAAAATGAAAGATTTAGTTCTTCACAAACATAGTCAGATTCCTCCTCTTATCTCTACATCAAATATTACCAAGCTGTTGGATTCGCACTGTTGTGTGCCCTACCGTGCAGGTCCACTGGATTTTTTGTTCTAGTTCTGGGATCTGGGCTTGGTGCTGTATTGCCCAGCAGGTATGACTCTGGTGAGAAGTGAAGCAGTAACTTGACCTGATTGGGCTGAAGAGAGCATTTTAACTCTGTCCTGGTTTATGGAAACATATAGGATATGTTCTCACTTCAATTTAGTACGAAAACAAATCTAAGCTATAATCTCTCTGAGTGTAGAAGACAAATTACTAATGTGTACTATACGGTACTGTGTCATTTATTACTATATGTTACTAACATTACCAATTAGAATCACAGATGAAACTACTGCTTTGAAGCTAGGTTCTAAGACACTGAGTAATTCTGCTTGCTAAGTTGCAATGAAAAAACATTGCAGTGTTTTGTAATCGTGCAAGCATCCGTTCAATCCTTTACCCTGCCTGAAGAGAAGAGTGGAAGTAGGTCAGCAGTATCTCTTTTTAAAATATACTGTTAAGGAAGCACCTCCTTTTGACATTGGGAGATATAGTATTGTAGCTTTGAAAGGACATACTGCCAATTAATAAGCAATATATCTCAGACACACCTTACATAATATAAATTATAATCTCTTTCTAAGCAGAGTATAGTTCATCTTTTCATAGTTTAAGATGCAAATGACTTATTGATTAAGATACAGAAAGGAAGTTCTGAGTGTAAATTTTCTAAAAGTAATCCCCCCCTTTCCTCCCGCTGTATGATACCTTTAGAAACTAAAATTAATGCATTCTTTTCCCCCATATTCTTTGCTAGCTTTTGTTTCTTTGGTGTTTTTGTTTGTTTTTTTGTTTGTTTGTTTGTTTGTTTTTGTAACTCTCCTACAATGCTGAAAATCTTTAAATATGAACATTTCTTTTAAGTGCTGCTTGTGATTGTCATCAATGGTTCAGGCTTGTAAAATATTTAAATACACTTTAAAATCAATCTTGATTCAGGAAGGCACTTAACATTTTTGCTTGTCATGTGTTTAAGTTCCTTTATCTCAAACCGATTTTATGAATTTCACACAACAAAAACCATGCTTTTAATAAATGTAGTAATAATAAATGCAGTTATTCTGCAAAGTTCATTTTAGAGAACTTGAGACTCCAATTCTCTTCCTTATGAGCATCAGTGTATTGAATTCCCTGGATTATTAAGAATAAGCAGAGATACCTTTGGGTGGAACTGGGTTTATCAGGAAGTCTGAGCCAAAAAACTTTTCCTATTGTATCTTGTTGCCTAAGATATGATAAAGATGCTTCTTCCACAGCACGCTCCTTGTGACACAGTAGGCAGTGTGTTTATGGATCTCCATCTACACCTGCATGTACAGCTAAGTGGTAGCTGCTGAGCCAAACTTCTGCTTTACCTGAAAAATCATTGGACCAGGAGATTAGAAAGTGAAAAACTTATTTTGGGTGCTTCATCAGTCTCTTGCCTGCCTCATTTTTGTGAAAATCAGAGCCAATTAGTTTAGATGATTAGCTGATAGAAGGGAGTAAATACAAATAGAACATCTTCCAGGTGATACTGGCATGAATTTGTGCTTGATGGAGAGGCAGGCCAGTGAGTGGAGCTTTTCAGAGTAGCAGTTTAGTTACTTCTCCTGATTGCTTTACAATCTACATAGGGACCCATCAGCATTCTTGTTTCCTTCTACCAATTTCATTTGGCCTTGGAAAATAATTGCATGCACAGTAAACTTTGGCTGCAATCATAAAATAAACCATTTGAATCCTGTGGACCAGATTAAGCATTTAATGTCTCCATAAAGCTAGTTGAAGCAGGAGAATTATCTCACTGAAGAACCATCCTGTTGGAGGTATTTGCCAAATGCAGCTGTAGAACTTGTTCCCCTTTCCGTAAGGCTGAAGGACACAAGTGAGAGGGTACGTGGCTGTGGCCTTCCTGTGACTCATATAATCATAGGATGGCTTGGATTGGAAGGGACCTCAAGGATCATTAAGCTCCAACCCCCCTGCCACAGGCAGGGCCACCAACCTCCATATCTAACACTAGACCAGGCTGCCCAGGGCCCCATCCAACCTGGCCTTGAGCACCTCAGGGCATCCACGACCTCTCTGGGCAGCTGTTCCAGCACCTCATAGTAAAGAACTTCCCCCTGAATCCAACCTAAATCTTCCCTCCTTCAACTTAAAACCATTTTCCCTTGTAACCTCCAGTCTGCCTGTTTGGGACAAGGAAGCTGTAGCCAAGCACAGCGTGAGGTTTGGACTTCTCCGCTTTATGCCAGTCAGCTATCCTTATCAACAGAGTTTAAGAGCACAACTGTAAGAAAAACAGCACCTCTGCATTTCCTCCTTTCCTGTTACTCAGCAGGTATCTGGGAAAATCTCAGCATAATAGTAGCGGGCTGATTGGTATGCTTTGTGTTTCTTCTGTGAGCAAACAAATTATTTGGATCTCCAGGAGCCTGAGCTTTCAAAGAGGGCAAAAATCTGTGTCCCTTAATTTGCCTCAGAAGACAAAATTCTTTTTATTATGGCCAACGGAGGAGAAAAAGCTTGTCACGCCTTCAAAAACAATGAAGTCCCACTAAGTATTAGGAAACTGGGGTGATTGTTATTCTTCCTTCTGGTGGATTTCATGCTTTTCTGTAGGGTACCACTATGGCATAGGTTATTATCTTTGCATTTTAGCCACTAGGTGGAGAAAGCGAGCCTTCTACTGTAGTTTAATAGCAGCTGTAGTAGAATGCTATTCTGACCTAAATTCCACAGATATTTTGGAGTAGAAAAGTTCCTTCTTTCCTGAAGTACTTCGAAGAGTAGAGTTGCAGTGATGAGTGGCTAGTTAAAACCTTCCTGGAATGCATTTTAAGAAAGTACTTTATATTTAAAGGCAAGCACACCACAGCCAGACTCAATCCTCTAAAGAGTAATTCTGATCACTTTTGCTCCTGATGCCTGCCTTACTAAAGAGCAAGGAGTTAGGCTACCGCTGTGGAATGGTTGTATGCACAGGACAACCTTCCTTACAGATACCTGTCCTTACAATCCTTGCCTTCTTTCTATCACCTGTCACTTTGTCATCAGGATAGGAAAAAAAGGGACAGACGTCTACACATAGTTTGTGATGTCATTTTCCTGTTTGGGGATGAGACAGGAGTCATTATTTCAACACGTCTGAGGACATGCATAAAGTTTCAGCTGGGAGAGTTGAAAGGGAGTTGTTGCAGTGCAGTGCCCCAAGCTAGCATGGGTGGAAGTTGACTCCAATTCTTTTCAGTGCAGATTCATGTCTTCTGTACATGTGTTTAAGGAGGATGATGGTATTACATCCTATTGTGAATGAGGTCTAAAGAAATCAGAATATTTTTCGCTTGCAGTTTTCAAAAGGAATCGGTGCAGCATTCTTACCTCTCGATGTATGGTCCAGAATTCAATTTGAATATGCTAATAATCCTTCCAATCTGTTCTGCTACACTGATTATATGTAAACTGTTTTATTTGTCTCTATTGCAGAGTCTTCCCTTTGTCTAATTATGAATGTATTTTGAGTGTTCATGGGGCAGTGTCTACAGCTTTTCCTCAGCATGAATTCCCATTTAAGGAGAAATAGCCATTTCTGTTACTGAACTTCCTGTAATCCTTCTCTGGGGAGAAGGGTTTTTTTTCTGTACTGGGGGACTGACAGATCTAAAGCCACTGTAAAAATGTAATAAATCAGTGCCTTCTCTGCTAATAGCATCACACTCATGATGCTCGATTTGGGAAATGATTTGACTGTTTTACCACGTCACCTACTCCACAGGAAAAGACTTTGGATGTTGTTTTTCTTAATCATTATGAATTTTTTTTTTAATGTCTCTGTTCTCATAACAAGCTAACACAGTGGTTTGTATTGGCTTCTGCAGGTAGTATCTGTGGCCAACTGGCTTTCTAACTGCTACAGCACCTTTTACCTTCAATCACAAATATACACTTGAGTTTTGTTCTGGACTAGGCTCAACAATAACTACGATCAATTTCTAAAGAGTAGCCCTGTCCCATGTGCGTCATAGAAGTTTTCCTAATCTGAACTCATGAATGATATGATGTGACCAGTGAAGTAGCAAAATATTTTTCCAAGTCATTTACAGTCTTTCCTCCTCCCTTGATCTTGCACCTTGGATGAAATGGGATAATTTTACTGTCTAAGATGTGGCATGGGTTACTCATTTCACAGCATGCAGTGTGATGATTTCCTGCTTTAATGGTGAAAGACACCATTAAAGTAATACGATATAAAGAGAGTAAAATAAATTCACTGGTGCTATGTTTATAAACAGCTTTAAAGCTAAGAAAAGATCCTCTTCAGATCTCAGTTTCATTGATCATTGTGGTTGTTTCCTAGTTTCCATCACAATTAAATCCTTCCATTGCACTGTTGAATAAAAACACACAAATTGCAAGGATCTTATTCATTCACGTGTCCCACCAAATGGTGTCTACAAAATGTTCAGCTTCAGTTTTCATTCACGGTCACTTTCAAATGACTTTCATTAAATTTATTTTGAGATTTCTTGTTACTTTTTAATTGGCCTCCGTACAGTTAAATGAAATCAAAACCTCATCTTTTTATTTATTGTGCGTGATCAAGGTTAAAGGTCAGTTCAGCTTTTCTTTCTTCAGATATCCTGCCCATGTCTGATTTTTTGGTCTTAACGGTTTCCACATTTTTTTTCTTTTTTTAAACTATTTTATAAATCAGAGAAAGATCGCAAACAACTGACATTTCACTCAATTGAAACACTTTAAGTCAAGTTAGCTATTTCTTTGTGAAGCATAAATAATTTCATTTTATTCTACCGTATAAAACAGTGCTAATAATTTTAAGCCTCATCTATAGATTATGAAAGTAATAAGTAATTTTCTCACCTTTGTGATAATAATATCAATAATAGTGATAATATATTGACTCTGTAAACTAGGTTGCCCATCAACTAAGTATAAATGTATTGGACCAACTTCCAACCAGAATCCCAAGGAACTTTGATATTTGGGTTGATGATCTCCTCAGAGCTTTGCTGAAAGAACTGTACTGTATATGAAACACACACAACAAGAAGAAAAGCAGTGCTGAAGTGAAACAAGTGTATGTCTGAACCAAGACTACTTCTTTGTCTTTATGGATTATCACAGCTTTAAAGGGAATTATAAATTATGTTTTGTCTTTTAAGAGAAGAATCTTGTCTATTATATAAAATTTAGAATATCTGTAGTAAGCAAGCTGAATACATGTGCTGCCATGAACGGGATCTGATGCAACCCTGTTGAAGGCAGTGGGAAGAGTATTTTACCAGCTTTAAAACAAATAAAATTGGGATCTGAATGCCTGGGAGATCAGAATGGATTTGTTCCAAGTTTACTAGAGCAGCTGCTTTGTTATACAAGCAAACATGTATATTACAAAGTGATGTGAAAAAATCAACAGTCCTGAAGTGGTGATTGGACACATAGGAAAAGCAGGCAAGCAAGATTCAGGTCATTTGATCAGAAGAGTAGGAAGTTGCAACATACCTGTTAATGCTGATACATTCATTATCAGAGATGTTAGCTGAGGAGAACTGGAGTGGTTGAATACAGTAAATATTAAATACATTACTGACTTCAATAAGTTCAGTCCCATTTATTTATAAAATGACAGACTATACTCAGGGAGCGTGGTGGAAGATCACTAGAGATTGCTTTCATGGGTTAGATTAGTGCCGACTCTTATAACTAATATCACTGTAGAGCCTGAGACTTGTACAGCATGAAATCCCATACTTCCAGACACTAAAAACTTGTTCTTGCATCAGTTTTAGTGTTTCATTTTAGGTAATCAATAGCAAATACAAACGTGAGTAGGGAGGACAAGTATAGATAGTGAGAGAAAAGTCAGTGTTTCCACTGTGACAGCTAAACTGAAGTTGGGCTGTGAGATGCATTGTATTTTTTTTTCTTATTAAAAAAAATGAAAAAGATAAGGAAAAAAGAAAGAATGAAGGGAAATGATTGGATTTCATTCAGTGGACTGAAAAAATCAGGGAAGGGATTAAAGGAGATACAGACCATGAGATGAACAGAAGGATGAGCTAAGAATATGATCCTTGCATGCATAAGTGGAGGTCCAGATTGTATTTATTGAGGCTGGAGAAAGAGTTGTTTCTGAAAGTGTGATGGTACATGAGAGAAACTTGGCTGGCATTTTAAGTAGGTGATCAGAACAGGGACTACCACATCTTAGATCCTGCAGAGAAACTCATTATTGGTCATCCTTTTCAAAATGAGGTTTGGACAGATGTACTTTGAATATTAATAGGCACGTGCCTAATTTTAAATGTCTGTACTTTCAGTTCACTCTTTTGGTGCTGGTCCATTGAAACAGAGAAAGCAAAAACAAAATGTAGGCTACTGACTAATAGTGTTAAGGATTTCTACCTCAGTTGTACTTGCAGTGGAGAGCATTCCAGCTGAATCTGTATCATTGTGTGGGAAATAGCAGCCAATTCACTTGTCTAGATTACAAGTGTAGCTTTGTATTCCCACACGATTGCAGGCTTCCCTGGACAATCAGGCAGTGTTTCGGACTGGCTGGCAGCAGGCAGTCAGAATTCAGATTTTGAAACCTGCTTTCTGTCTTTATTCAGACTGACTACTTTTTCAAGCCCTTTCAGGGGGCTCTTTCCCAACAGGACAACATTATGCAAGATTGCACGGAAATAAACTTCAGCACTGGCAATGCTGTCATCACCTGGATTCTGCACAATCTCAGGGGAATGGCCTGGTAATGGAAGTCTGCGCACTGAAATCTGTTTCAATTAAAAAACACAGAGGCATACTTCTCATTTATTCAGAAACATGGCATGGCATCCAAGATTATCAAGAGAGCCTTACACAGGCCAGATAGATTAAATTACCCTTGCAAGCATTTCCTATTCTGCATGCATCATCAGTGTGAACTAGGGTAGAGAGCTGTATATTTTGTGCTACTACAGTAACTGGGGCGATGCCAGTGCAAAGCAGGCCAGGCTTTGTTCCTGATGGAGGGGTGTAAAGTTCTAGCTATGATTAATTTGTTTCAATTTTTTTCCTCTATATCCACTTGGAATAAGGCTAACCTCTAAGGAGAGATTAATTTCTTAGATGCAGTGATGAAATGTCTCCCCCCAACAAACAGTTGCCTCAAGGCTTGCCTTGCACCAGTCTGTTAGTTTATTCTTATGTTCACAATAACTTTAATTCTGAGAGTTCCTTTTGTACATAAATGACATTGGTTGTGTACATAAATTAAAAACTCTATGTCAGAGCACTTCATGTCCGACAAGAAGGGAAAGATGTCTATACTTTCAATGATTACCTAACCTTAAAGATGGCTTCAGGAAGAGGATTTTTCTCATTCCTTCATTTGCAAGTACTTTGTCATCCCATATGAGAATGTGAGGCACTGAGAATGCTAGTTGTAGAAAATCCAAGTTGGTCTCTCCAACTGCCTCCATGTTTTTAAGAGTGAATGATCCTGTATACGTCACCAATAATTTTATGCATGTTTGATACCAAGTTTAGATTTGAGGATGTTTAATGAGGACATATACTTTTTTTTTTTTTTTTTTTTTTTTTTTAATGTCCATTGCTAATATCATAGAATCACAGAATGGCTGGGACTGGAAGGGACCTTGAAGACCATGCAGTTCCAATCCCCATGCCATGGGCAGGTTTGACACCCATTAGAACAGGCTGCCAAGGTGCCATCCCACCTGGCCTTGAATGCTTCCAGGGATGGGGCATTCACAGCTTCTCTGAGCATTCTGCTCACCATCCTTTGAGTAAAGACTTTATTCCTAACATCTAACCTAAATCTCCCTTATTTTAGTTTAAAGCCATTCCCTTTTGTCCTGTCACAGTCAGACCACCTAAATAGTTGTTCTCCCTCATGATTATAAATTCCTTTTAAGTAGGGGAAGGCCGTTATGAGGTCTTCCTCTTATCCAAGCTGAACAAGCCAAGCTTTCTCAGCCTTTCTTCATAGTAGAGTGGGACAGTCACCTCCCTCACCCTGCTGACCACCCCTCTTTTGGTGCAGCCCAGGATACAGGTGACCCTTCTGGCTGCAAGAGCACACTGTTGGCTCATTACCAACTTTTCATCCATCAGAACTCCCACGTTCTTCTCTGTAGAGCTGCTCTTTATGAGTTTTTCTTCCAGTCTGTATACATACCTGAAACTGTTGTGACTGAAGTACAATACCTTGCACTTGTCCTTGTTGAACCTCATTAGGTTCTCATGGCCCCACTTTTCAAGCTTGTCCACATCCCTTTGAGCATCATTTTTTCCTTTAATAGATCACACCAAAAAGAATTTGCGAACTACCCCTTTGTGAGCTTCTTTAATATTTATAAAAGCAAATCTCGATTCAGCAAAGTTTCAAGGTTTGCATTTAAGAGAAGTGCTGTCATTAATAAACCTAAAAAATCAAAAGTAGCTTGATTAACTCAGAGGTTGCTGTATGTGCTTCTTATTTCTCAGAAGGGCTCTAGGCATGGCAGAAAAGAGGTCTCTCTGTAGCCTAGTTGTAAGAGTGGCACAAGTCCACAAGAAGTTCCTGACAAGTCAGTGAAATACAACCACCATCTCTTTCAGAGAGTACCAAAATTAACGGTGCAGCTGGCTTTGTCTGGTCTAATGTGATATGCAGAAAGACTTTCCAGGAAATCACACTTCTTGTATGCTGTTTATGCTTAGGCACTGAAGTAAAGTTCAAGACATGGTCAAGTAGTGCATAGCAAATGCCATTTTCACTTTTCTCTTTGGCTACCTTTTCATTTCACTGTTCTATGGGAGGTTTCCTAGAATCAGTCTAAGTAGTGATTTGACCAGTCACACTAAAGTAATGCTAGACTGGTTTATGCATGTTCCTTACAATATGTGGATATCCTACCAGCAGACCTTTTAGAAGTAACTCCTGTATAGGATTTTCTCTTTTCTTCATTCAGAAGCAAGACATGGCTTTCTTAATGTATTTTATTAAACTGCGTTTTGGCATATGCTGAGTTTGCTCTGGAGTGTAAAATCATTTGATGTGAAGCAGAAGTACTTATGCACTGCATGCAGATGGAGTCCTAGGAGAAACTTAAGGAAGCCATTGTAGGGCTGATCAGCTTTGAGCATATTTATACAGGATAACTGTACCAGAACTTTCTGTGTGAATCTATGAGGTTTCTGCCCTACTTCATGATATTTTGTTTTCTGTGGTCCATATTTAGCAGATTGGTAAAATGCGCATACCTTATTTTAAGGGCTCCAGTGTGTTACCTTAGAAGGGTGTATGTTGCCAATAATTGAACCAACAGCATCAGTTGTAGGTACTTTAATGGTGAGTACTTGGCTGCACCTTTGCATCTGCTGAAGATTTGAGTTCCAGGAGCAATTTGAAGTGTTTTTCCAGACTGAATTTATATTTAGTTGCTCTGTCTTAGTCACTTATTACTGACTTCAACAGAAAGAGTAAACAAAATAACACCAGTGGAAGTGTTACATACAAACAATTCTTACAGTTTGTTAAGAACTAAAACAATCAGCAAGCTGTTTTTTGCAGTGTAACTTCAAAAGAGGAAAAGTGACCATTTCCTTTGGGTAGTAGAGTAAAACATTGGTGATAAACCAATTCCAGCCATCATCAGTCCTCTGTTCCCTAAGCACTAGACATGTGGAACCTAACTTTTTGCTACAGATATTCCTACTACTAATTTTATCATTTCTTTAATGCTGAAAAGTATGCCTGCTCTTTCATCAACTGTAGCATAAGATTGAGCTCAAAATTCCAAGAATAAGTCTGTACACAATACCACATCCACTTGGGAATCAAAGGGCGTAGCTGATTTCTCTGTAATCTTATTTCTGCTACATATACGTTCTCTCTATAGGTGTGTTTCTCTGAAATGAAGGTCTGTGAATACTAAGGAAAAAATCCCCTGGCCTTCACTAAAAGCTCAGGCAGGACTTTTGTAACCTGTTGTTACCTCTGGTGCTGCGTTTTGATTTCCAAATCTGTTATGCGTGCATGCTGAATGTTTTCACATTTTCTTTGCCTTTTTTTCCCCTCTGTTAGTACTTACTTTTTCCTGCAATTCATAAAGTCATAAGCCAGTAATGGAAGTTTTCATACTCACTGCACAACCTATGGTGAGTATGATGAGGAATCAAAGGTGACTCTTCTCACTCTTGGTTGCTGTACTGTAGAAATTCGCTGTGTGTGTGTGTGTGTGTCAAATACTGAAACACTATGGGTTCTGTTGTCACAATGGAGTGGTTGTTATATGGTAGTGTGTTTGCTTTTGTGTGGTTCCCCCCCCCCCCCGGGCAAAATACATGTTCTGGTGAGGTTTTTTTCTCTCAGATTCTTTTCCCGACTATAAAACGTATTTTGTTTAATAGTTGAGTAGGAA
>JAOWBP010002978.1:33619853-33635498 GCA_028571105.1 Tragopan temminckii
CAAAATACATGTTCTGGGTAGGTTTTTTTCTCTCAGATTCTTTTCCCGACTATAAAACGTATTTTGTTTAATAGTTGAGTAGGAAGGGACAGGAAGAAAGGAATATTTGTGATCTCTTCCTGGCAGGGTTAGAAAGTGCAGTGGACACTCTTAGCAGTAGGCGTAGTCCTAGAAAAGGAAATGAAATCATCTTCAGCAAGCTTTTCAATGAAAGGCAATTTTATTTGCGTGGCACAAAAAAATGTGTATTGAGTGGGCACAAGGTTTTTGGTGGTTTTTTGTTTTTTTTTTCTTAAACACTCCTAGAATAAGTAAATATCTTCTAAATTTGAGTATCTGTTTTGAAACTAAGTGAGCTTGGGAACATTAGGGTGCATGCATACTACTCCATTAAAGGGAAGCAGAGGATGCTCTAGCACTGGATCCCAATCTAGCATTTGGTTATCATTAGCACACTCCCTACACCCTCTCACCACCCCAGCTCTGTTCTAATGGAAAAAGCTGGTTCTCTGCTCTACTCTGTGATTTATAGCTCTGTGAGAACCTACTCAAGTGATCTCCCCTTGAAAGCTCTGTGGATAAGGCAGCCATTAGTCGAGCTGCCTTTTCTGTCAGTGTGATCCTATTAGGCTTTAGCCCTGCAAGTATCCTTATAATGTACTTATGGAATGTACATGTTCAGCTTTATGCCATAAACTCCAATAGCTTACAGCACGTTGACCAGTTTGAAGAGTCTCGAATAAAACCAGTTGCTTGTAGTTATGTCTATTGACCATAGAAACATTAGAGGGGACTTGGAAAGAAATGTTACGTAGTCTGTACATGAATAGTTTAATACAGGGAGACAACCTATAAGCAAGATTGTTGTTTACAGTGAATAGTGCAAGGAAAAGTCCCTGTCTCTGCTTATTTAAATTATTTTTATTTTTAAGTGTATTGATTTGCATACACTTCAGAGTCATAGACATCTTCTATTAATTATTATTTTATCGTCCACTAACAAATCTGGAATGAGAAGCAATCTTCTCTAGGTATCTAGTATTTCTGAAAATGTACCTCTTTCTGATGAGGGCAAACAGCCCAGCACACTGTTTCTTGTAGGCACAGAGCTAAGATACAGAAGGGCTACATGCATCTCTTGGCTTTGCCATACATTGTCTGTGAGGTTTTGAACTTATGTGCAATCAACACTCAGTTATCTGTGGATGCTTTATCCAATTTGAGTTTTAATCATACCACAGAAGCAAAGGTACTTGAGTTTTCCCCATACCAAGCCAGCACTGGGCCATCCAGACTTATTAGTTTAGGCCCAATGCCAGAAAGAGACAGCTGTACTGCCTTGCCAGCCAGCTTGGATCTGCGAGCAGTTTAGCCACGCTGTGTCTGCAGAACACAAGCTAATAGCTCTAAAGACCCAGGCTTATTTTATGGAGTCACTAGGATGGCTTCAATACTGCATTCCTGCTTTACAGGATGACTGAGATGGTACAGAGGCAGTGCAGGGCCAGCCAAGCTCATTAAGTGCCACCTGAACATCTCTATACCACATAGGACACTCCAAGATTCATTAGCTCAGATTCAATACCATTTTAATACATATACTTGTCTTCTTATTAGCATGCCTGCCAGTACTGTGGCGAGAGCATTTTATTCAGCAAGTGCTTTCTGAACTTGGCATTTGGTTTCTGGTGAAAAAGGTACCCTAACTTTGATTGTGGTGTCTCTCTGATTCAGTTCCCAGCTTCTTGGTTTCATGTTTTACACTGTGTACTGTAACTGTGCACAACAGACTCTTAAATGGGATTTATCCTGCCAAGTTACTTGTAGAGGCTGAGAACCTACCCATGTGGTGTGGTGAAATAGAGCAAGCTACTGAGAGCCACCCCTGGAAGTAGCTTGTTTGGCATGAGCTCAGATTTTACAAAGCTTTGGTAAATCTGTGGGAACAACTTCAGAGGATGGTTATACCCTCTGGGATAGCTTAGTGCTGTTGTATTAAAGGGTAAACCTCCTGTTTGCTATAGATCATAGAGGTGCACTTGTCATGGAGTAGCTAATAAGCTGTGAATTTGTATCTTAGATATTTATGGCCAAAAAAAAAAAAAAAATTATAAACTTATTTTCTATAAAATGGGAGAAAATGACATGATTTTGTACTACTGCTGCCAGAAAATCTTAAGAATTCTGTAGTTTTCTGAACTGAATTTTTTGCATGCTTGGTAAGAAGAGAAAGAACATAATAGCTTCTCTCAAAAGCGTTGGTCACAGAACCACAGAATGGCTGCGGTTGGAAGGGACCTTAAAACATTCAGTTCCAACCCCCTGCCATGGGCAACGTTCCCACTCACAAGATCAGCCTACTCAAAGCCCCATCCAGTCTGGCCCATTCCTCTGACACCATGCTTAATTGTATCTAGATTAATGACATTATAGAAAGAATCTCCCAGAAAAAAAAAAAAAAAAAAACTGGGAGGAAATGGATCTTAGTGAAATGATATTAAGGGACTTCCAGATCTGCCACAAGACTATCACAGTAGTATTACATTTGTGGGTTTTTTCTTGTTGTTGTTGTTTTCAAGAATTAGTTGCAATAAGCAAGCTTGCTATTACACTATAAAACCTCTGTGTTCAGCATGTTCACTTTCTTCCTACAGATATTAATGATTGTTAATTATAACCTAACAGCTGATCCAAACACCTAGTAGAATGCTGTGAAACTCAAAATTCTGGCTTAGAGTCTTAACGCCTAAAAGCTTCATTCATCAACTCCAGAGCAAAAGTAGAACTCCACAAGTTATCTCACTGTATAGATTGTCATGACCAGTTCAGTGAGATATAAATATATAATAATAAATAAACATACTTAATATAGCATGACTAAACAATGAAAATAAACTGGCTTTTTTTTTTTTTTTTTTCCTCTATGGGCTGGTCATGTATATGTGTAGAAGAAACTTGATTTACTCGGTCTGAATGAAAAATTACAGACCTGTTATGAAACAGTTGTGTCCTGAAAGCATTATCTGAATGCTGATCCAGCTCTGAGTCCACAGTAATTATCTCTATCTTTCAGCAAGCTGCACTGGTGTCATGAAACTGCTTCCAAGTCTTGTGTTAGTGGATTGGTTTGATGGCACTGCATTTAGCACTGTAGGCATGTCTAAAGAGGACCATCTGCTGTGTTTCTCCATGGTGCTTGTTTGGGGTTACTGTTCCCTTTGACTTTGCAATGCATTCAGTCAGAAGAGTCACAACCTGAAGACAATAGATATACCAAAATAAATTTTTAGCTTTTACTTAAATTTCAAAATGTATTTTGAGGATGTTGAATAGGGTCTGTGCTCTCGGTTGAGGCAAGTCCTTTTGAAAATCTACTTCTGGAAAACTAATTCTATGCCTTGAAATGTTGGATCCTCACTAAAGTGAGGCCTATTCTAAAATATGGTGTGTGTTTCTTTTTCCAGAAAAAAAAAAAAAAGATAAATTTGTTGATCAATTGGACTTGTCAGATTTAACTTAAGAATAAATGTTTCTTTGAGTTTATCACTGAGAAACCTGAATAGATCAATCTTGCTATAATTGATGCATCCAATAAATGAATACAAATTGGAACTAAATAGACTGTTATAGGAATTAATATTTTTGTTTTACGTATGCTAAACAACTTTAATTTCATCTGTTTGTGTTTAATAAGCCACCAAAGATGGGACCAAATAGCATCTGCAAATTGCTTGGAAAGAGAGGAAAAAATAAATGGAGGGGGAGAAGCAGACAGGGAGTAGGGGTTGAGACCAAG
Source organism: Tragopan temminckii (assembly GCA_028571105.1). Classification (NCBI taxonomy): domain Eukaryota; kingdom Metazoa; phylum Chordata; class Aves; order Galliformes; family Phasianidae; genus Tragopan; species Tragopan temminckii. The sequence continues at coordinate 33,623,650 of JAOWBP010002978.1, forward strand.
AGAGAAGAAGGGTAATACAGTGAAGAGGTCATCTCAGTGTATGAGATATTCCATAGCTGAAAGTGTGGAAGGAATACAGTCTTGTTGGGGAATTGAGCCAATGCCTTCTGAAATCTATGGAAGCCTTTCCATTGTGTTAAATAGATATCAAATGAAACCTTAGCAGAATGCAATTGTGCCTCTGTACCAATGTCTAAAGCCAAAACAAAAATAATTACAGTACTGAATGGATTGCATTGGCTGATTTTTTTTAGTGTCTAATGTTCTTTGGAAATGTTTCATCCCGATTATTCCATCTGGAGATAATTGTGTGATATCATCCATAAAATTAAAACATAAATCAATCCAAATGGTGATCAGCCCCATGAGCTGCTGTTTAAAAACACACATGGAAACCCAGCGCCCCCCGCCTTTCTAGATGGATGTGCAAAAAATAGTGAAGTGTTAGGACAACATAAATTCATGAGCTAGTAATTGAAGCCTACAAATATTTCATGAGCTGCAACAGTGCTGTCAACGCAATACTTGGAAATAATAGAGGAACTCTTTATTTTTCCTTATACTGTAATAAACTTTTAACAGTAAGTAATGCTTGAACTTAAAAAAACTTCCCGTATTTGCTGGCAGAATAGTTTCAACACTGTGTGGCTACAGTATAGCAGCAAACTTCTGACTTAAAGTAAAAATCAGTTATTAGCAGCTGAGAACAGACACTCATAGTGGAAGAATAATTTTCTTCTGTTGGGCTGGTAAAGTAATACCCTTAAACCAAAGAGACCCTCCTGTTCCTTTTCTGCCAGGAAGACATTATATCATTCTGTGATATATTAAATTTTATCAGGTAGTCTTTGAACCGTGAAGAACTAATTCAACTTTTATCTTGCATTGTCTTGGAAAAAGATTATTAGCAAGAAAGATTATCATCTAATCATTTTGGTTGTTAACAATTGACTTTTGTTATTAGATATTCAGGAGGCTAACCTAGGTCATACTGGAAAATGCTTTTAGGAGATTGATGTATGCTTTTATCTCTGGTCTCATTTTGAAAGTTTTAGGAAATATTACAAATTGAATCACTCCAACAGTCTTTCCATCTGTAAAATAACTGTAGTATTTTAATCATGGTATGACTTGATGCAAATGTTAGTATCTTTTCTTCATATTATTCACACAAATGCATATGGAAAGCACATTTAGTTCCCTCCATGTGAATATTTTTCTTGCTTTCCCTAGGGTAATGACTCTTGATCATATGAAAATTTCCAGAAGGAAAACAGTAGACAATTACAAATGAAGAAGTTATCCTCAAATGTTCTACTAAATGTTCGTGGAAAGTTGTACACGTGGTGATCAATCAGATATGTTTACTGTAAGCCGCATGCTAATGTTTGCTTTGTCCCAAATTGAAACCTTTCATGAGAACAACCAAATTTACTCAAAGGTTTTTTGAAGGTAGATAAGGGGTATGATGTTATTAAACTTGAAAAATTTTTACAGTTTTGCATCTTAACCATAGAAATGAGGTATTATAACTAAAATAGAAAAAGATAGAAAAAGATCAGGTAGATATTAAACCCCACTATCTATTACCAAGTTCATTTTTTCACGTTCACCTTTTTTGTCTAGGTATTAGTTTACATCAAGCCCACACTAATGCTTTGTCAGTAGATGCTTGTGTCTGGAAACACTGAACAGCTTGATTCTTCAGAACTGAAACAAGGAGGTGACATTTGGGCATTTCCTCCTAATCCAAAGAGGGAGGAAAAATCAATTCATGTAAATCTCTGATTTCCTGGGCAAGGATGATGCAAATCAGTGCAATTCTATCAAGTTTTGTGTTGTCAGGAGCATTCACATGACTATCTGATTTACTTTTATGAGGGAAGATTTGTTGTTTTCTTTTTCACTCCAAGCTCTAGGTAAAGATAGGACAAATGGACAACAGCAATGAAGAAGCAATATTGTTAAATATATCTGTAACCATGAGACTTATAAGAGGTCTCATTCTGAACCTCAATGTGGTTAAAATAAATAGGGAGATTCCTGCAGTTAATTAGTTTAGGACCTACATGTTCTGAAGCAAGATTATCTACAAATTTCTCAGATCAGATCTGCTCTTGTACAGAACTTCTAGGAAAGCTTTTAGAAGAATGAGATGTTTTACAATATTTCTTCAGCAAATCTGTTTGCAATTTATGAAATAACGTGTTCTTAATAAGCCTCATCTTTAGAAAGAAATTTATTTAGGAAAATCCGATAGCTTATGTATGTATTAAATATGAATATTACTTTTTGTTCTTATAGATTATTTATACATATAAAAATACTAAATATATTTATATTTTGCATTTATATTTTTATATCTGCATGCTTTATTTGATGGGATACTTATCTGTGAGAGAAAATGGAGGTGGTAGGATCATTTCATCTATAAAGAAGAAAGAATAGAACTTAATTTGTAGTGAGAAATGATCCTGAAAGTCCTACAAGACTTTTTTTTTTTTTTCCTTGTGTTAGAGGAAAAAAAAAATTAAAGAAATGAGATGTCTTACTATTTCTAAGTAAAGATTGGGAAGGAACAATCCAAATCTCCTCTGACTACTTTGACTGGAACTGAAAGATTGTTCTTTTCTTTGAATGAAAATAAAAAGATGAAGGAGAGATTATAGAAATCTGTTCTGGGATTGACAGGCTCAAAACCAGATAATAGATCAGGAGAAATGAAAGCTGGAGAAGTAGGAAATAGCAACCCCAATTCAAACATGTTTGCAATTCATTTTTATGAATTCTACTTTTCTGACTAGAATTCCAGTATTTAATATTTCAACCACGTGATGACTTTGGTGGTTTGTGACCTCAATTGGGAATTTGTTAATACAGATTTCATGGCGTCATAGAATCTTTAGAGTTGGAAGGGACCTTTAAAGGTCATCTAGTCCAACTCCCTTGCTGTGAACAGGGACATGCACAGCTGGATCAGGTTGCCCAGGGCCTGACCCAGCCTTGCCTTGAAAGTTTCCAAAGATGGGGGAATCCACCACATCTCTGAGAGAACACTCATGATGTTCATCCCAACAGGTAACTGCAACAGGAAAGTTTGTACTCTCTTACTACTTAAATAGTGACTCAAAACTAGAAGACATCACAATTTCTTTGAAATTTTAACTGGCAAAACCTACAGTTACAGCAAGAGAGGAAGACAAGTGTTTGACATGAGATGACATCTGCTTTTAGATTTATCAGACCATACCTAAAGGGAAAAAAAAAAGAAGAGAATATCATTATTTTGCCATGTGACTTATGTGACTTCATCACACTCCTCACTTTTCATTTTGAACTTGGATCAGGCAGATCTTGAACTGTGGAGGCAAATTCAATTGCTATAAGCAATAATGCAGTTAAAATCTCTAGAGGTGATGGTGCTGCCTGTGTAACTAACTAGCTGTACTGCAGATTGATCGAGCTACACCTTTGAGACTTGGAAAAAATAGCTGATGTATATGGCTTCACTTCATTATTTGTCTGGGCTATGAGTCATTTAGAAACAGCAAAATGGAGACAGAAAAGCTTCTTTGTGCCATCCACTTCATTTTTCTGTAAATGCAAGCTTTCCACTACAGAACATTACTTGGAGTTTTGTCCACTTTCAGTGCTCTGGATATTAAAACAACCATAACTTCCTAAAGAGTAGATCCCCACATTTCTCTTTAAAGACGTTTCATACTCAGCGAGCAAGTTACTCTGCTTTGCATCAGTCTTAAAATGTAACACCCTTGTGCTCATTAACTAATTGTTTTTCTGCTGCTTCTAGTTGTCAAGTATTTGTAGGCTACCATCCAGTCCCTCGCTTCTCAGTCTACCCTGGTAGGTACTGGTAGGCAAACAGTAAAGTAGGATGTGATTCAGCTCACATTTAATTCTCCTGCTCAGCCCTGTATTTTGTGATTGGTTTTATTGTAGTTATAAAGTTCTGGATCTTGATCTGTTAGAATTAATTGATTTCTGTGGCCACTGAATACCAGTGAATTTTTACCACCTTATTCTGTGCTCTCTGCAATCAGATTTTTATGGTCCTTGTTGACATTGTTACTCAGCTGAATTAGTCTGAAGGGAAGCAGTAAAAAAATGCAGCTTTGCACTCTTCTTTAACATACGTTTATACTCTGCTGGTTGGCAACAGATCCATGTTTCATATCTATCTGTGATTTGCATTAGAGTACCTGGAAGCACCCCATTAAAAGTGGGAGGCATTCCACTTGAGTCTGTACGAACAGTTCAGAAGGGATCATACTTTCCCTATTGACATAAATGTAGGGACAGAGTAGGGAAATCAAATCCGTTGAGGAAATGAGACTTGCCTGATGTGCAGGTTGGGATTTGTAGTTATATTTAAAATGTATTTTACTAAGTGTGAATGTTTTGCTATACGCGTATATGACCTTTTCTGAAGTCTTGCATGTAGATTTCAGGTAAATGAAAAATCAGATTTTTAGTAAAAGTAAAGCAAAATTAAAAAACAAACAAGAAACAACCAAACTGAATAAAACAAACAAAAAGAAGTTATTAAGTTCCTAGTGAATTTAACTGCGCTGCATAATTGGATGAACTCAATCCATCGGTCTAATGGATAAACCCTGTAGAGGACTGAGCAAAACCCATTTCTCTTCAGTGTTATCTCTCGCCAAATTCTTGAAACTGAGCCTCTCTTGGGAGAATGGAGACAGCAGAACTGCTGACACCACAGCTTCCTTCTTACATTCTCTAAGTTCAGATAGAAATAACATTCTGTAGCCTTAATAGCCTTACTATGTAGTGTAACAAAGTAAGCTGGGCAATTTGTTTACTGAATTCCAGTGTGTGTTTGTAAAACTTTGAATAATCAGCAGGATCCCAGCCTAAAAGCATCTGATTTCCTCAGTGGTTCGACACTGCCCGCCCTTTCATAGTTTCACAAATATACTTTAATTGAAAGAGGCCACACTAGGGTGTGCGTTAATGGGCTGCTGTTGTGCTGCTTGGGTGGTAGAAGGTAATTGGTCTCTGGTCCAGTGCTTCACAATGCACTGAAGCCATGCGCCAATAGTCTGTTAATGCACACCCTGTTGTGACACTGCTTAATTAAAATCTTTGAGTATCAAAAGCAGGAAGGTATTATGAAGCTTCTCTCAAGCTGGTAAATACAACTGCATATAAGCCAGTGCTACGCACGTCGACTGGTGTTGGCCTTTAGAATGCTTAGTTTAACCAATCAACTGAGAACAAGTGCTTGCTAAAGGCTGTTCTCCATTACAGGAGTGTGCAGTACAGTAACTGGGTTTTTGCACTCAGGTCCAAATTATAGCTAGCCAGGTGTGTGTGGCCTTACTGTGTGTATAGTCCTCCAGACGTCTGTACTGGCACAACCACGCTATGCAACACAAAACATGTATGTTAAGCTGAACCATATAAAAAAAAATTAGCCTTGTTAATTTCTCTGTTTCCTTGGGAAATTTATATTTTTTAAAATCCCTCTCATGGTACAGATGTCCACCATCACCTTTGTATATTCAATTTCACAATCTAGCTGTTGTAAGCCCGAGGCAGTGTTAAATCCTGCAGGGATAGCATTCAGAAATACAAGCTGATATACGACGTACCGCTCTGGAGATGCAGGTGTAGGTTTTAAACTGTCCTGGATATTAACATCATGTAAATCTCCTGATGTGAAATTCATTATTACTCCTCTTCATACAGCCAGAGAGCTGCACTGTCTTCTCAAAATTGTTTGAAGAAAACAGCTTGATATTTATCACGGGCCTGAGTGGACTTTCCTTCACAGTAAGTTAGCCCCTGTTGCACTTTATGCTGATACGGCTAGATTGCATCTGATACTGAGTAAGCTAGTTTAAATCCATGAGAAATATTTTTTTTAGCTTACACTGTATTTCTCAACATCATCATCAGAGATTAAGTAGCTTTTTCGGGAAAGAATAATCTTTTCTTTTTCAGATGATTATTTGTATTTGTAAATAGATAATGTCTTTTGTAAAAGTGCTATTAGCAATATTTTTTTTCAGTGAGAAACTAATTTGTTTGGTCCTAAGGATCCAAAACATGCCAACACCTGAACAAAAATATCCAAACAGATCAGAGGATAATGAAATGGAGGCTTCCCTTCAATCAGAAAAAGAGGACTTAAATAATTTGTCGTCTACTTTATTACTTGGAGCATTATCTCTACCCTCTGCTGATATCTGCTTTCTTTCCTATGTAATTTAGTAACCTGTAATGTGGCTTTAATCTCCTGTTCTCTCCTGTCTGTGTGCTGTGAGACAAGAGACAGATGAGCTCAGAAGTCAGGGGGCAGCGAAGCTGCAGCCCACAGCTGCGTACTTGTCAAGTCTCCTCAATCATCCATTTGATCACACTGCTGTAGAGATCAAAAAAACCTCTGTGCAGAAAGGCAAGTCCCCAGGGAGACAGCAATTGAACCTATTCAGAAATGTGCGATGAAAGAGAGGAGGTCTTCTGAGGAAAAACAATTGCAGGCCTTCCACTGATGGAGCAAGTTCTTGTTTCATTTGAAGGAGTTTGCTAGTACACTTATGCCAGTATAACTGCAACAGCACATCCTGCTAATGGCATTATGGCTTATACTAGAAGGAATCATTAGAGTGGTTCTTAAATTGAATGATCTGTACTTCTAGTTCCTATAATTGTATTCAAAATGCTGAGTCATGTACTTATGCTGCAATATAAATTTAGATGTGGTGAAAGCCTAAAAAAGTGAATAAACGGGTGTAAATGAATTTTCCAGGCAAAGTGCTTCTTCCCATAGTCTTTTGTAGGTCCAGGCAGTATGAAGATGACACGCAAACTCAGAAGGAAAAGGAAAACTTCACATAGCTTTTCATCCTGGCCACTTGAAGGACAACCATTGCCCTTTGCAGTCATGACGTTAATCTGCAGTTAGGTTATTACCAATTAATCCAAATTAATTGCCAATTAATTATAAATTTAGAGCTTCTGCATATTTGCACGTATGAATTCATACTTACAGGCTGAAATATTAAACTAGAATAATTTCTTATTCTTTGTGGCATTTCCTTCAAAACTGTGACACAAAACTACAGGTTGCAGATAGTCTTCTGATATTTGATGTTGGTTTTCACAAGCTAACAAAAACAGTATGTTCCTTTAACTGGAGAATCCTTACCTCAAAGAGTCCTCCTTTGATGACTTCATTCACTCCTCATCTAGGTAAGAGTAGCTACTCCTAAATCACTGGTTGTGATATGCCTTACTGAGCTTTTATCACTAACTCTCAAAACAGTAGTCTGAATTAGTACTCACAAACAGGACCATTAAGGATGGTGTTGCAGTCATCACCTGCCCAAACTAGCAGTGAATAAATGAATAGTTCTCCTCCAGAGCTCACTATTTTTGTAACAGTTCATAGCAAGGAAGTTAATGTAGGTAGTATTGCATCCCAAGGTACCATCAGCCTTCTGGGCAGCAAGTGCATACTGCCAGATCATGTCCAGCTTTTTGTCCACCAAGATCCCCAAAGACCTCTTCTGCAGGGCTGCTCTCAATGAGCTCTTCTCCTGGTCTGTATGCATACCTAGGATTGCCCCAACTCAAGTACAACACCCTGCATTTGGCCTTGTTGAACCTCATTAAGTTCCCAATTTTCAAGCTTGTCCACCACCCTAAAATGAAAGCTAAAGGTACTACCAAAGTGTTCAAGTCCCAAAAGATAGCCTCAAGTACCATAGAAAAGCCTGAAAACTCCATAGACAGGATGTTTTTGCCTGGAACACCCTCCCTAGAGCAGTTCTCAAGAGTGATACAGTAAAGCAGTACAGAAAATGGCATTCTAACCTGGCAGTTAGTATATAAATTTTGATGAGAAGAAACATGATTTTTTTAGTAGTTCAAGTGCATTATCCTTCCCTGGTTTGTTTCATATTTTTAAATATTTTCCCTATTTACATGTCAAAAATATATAATAAATAATAATAAATCTTAAGTAGTATGTTCACACTTCACTCAGTTTCCTTCTCTCCTTCAAGTTCCTTTTCCTATTATCTGAATGTCACTGTCACTTGAGCACTGGGTTTTCTTTTTTTAATATTTTTTTCATGTTGTTTAAGCACACAGTGGCCATCTAGACAGTGAAGGAGCATAATGGGGTACACTTTCAGCATGGACAATTAGCTGTGCAATTCTCATTAACAGTATGGGGACTTGCACTGAAAATTTTCCTCTATAAATCTAACAGCACAAAGCCTTTCCCCTTATGAGCAACAGATGGGTTTTCCATAATGGCTCATTACCTCCTTGCTTTGTCATGCTGCCAGAAATGAAATATAAAGTTATTTATGGTTAGGGAAAGATGCACAAGTCACTGTAGATCATTCTTTGCCATCTTTTATAGTTTATCTAGTTAGTACTTTAAATCTCCCAGGACTAGCAAACTTGAGAAGATGACAGAGCACTGCCTGTGAATTAAGATGAGTGTCCTTCTGTCTGGTTATTTATCCTGATGGTCTCACATCTCTGGGGTGATACTGTAGTCTCCACTGGGACTGGTAATTTGGGTGTTTCAGTGGAAAAGAGGCCATTTCTCAAAAGAAATTTAGTCAGCTGTGACAACCCATTTCTGTGAAATTTGACTAGTAGGGGCAGAAGGCAGTACTGTTTCACTGTGCATGATAAATTTGAAAAGGTAAACAAGTTACATGATAATATTCCTTATTTGATAGTGGGGTGGGGAGGGGGTCATTGTTTTGTACATCAGTGATGTCATTCCTTTGACAAATGATGGTGGAGGCCAGGAAAGAAAGTTGTTCTGATGTGGACAGTGCTTTTATTTATATAGATATCACATTGTTAAACTCTGCATATTGTAGTTTATACCATAGGCATACTCACAGATTGACTACTATCTTGAGAAATCCTTGCTGGAGACTTGCTCCTACTACAAATGTGTTCATGTCACCTTTTGTAACGTATTCACAGCAACTAATATGGCTTCAGTGTTAGTACTTAAAACAAAAGGGAAGTTGAAGACAAGATTTTTCCCAGAAAAAGATTATTAAGAGAATTAAATCCAGCATGTCTGTGAGTCTTCTCTGAAACAGGTAGGTCTCCCAGCAGGTTGAGAGATGCACTTGGAGTTCTTCTGGCTTCCATTTAGATATATCTAAATCTAATTCCATCTGCTTAAGTACTTTCCTCAACATTGGTACTCCTAACCATATGTTCCTGGTCTAGAGCTTTAGACTGAAGGCTGCTTGGACTGCAGATTTTGTTTCTTTGCTCAAATTGCTCAAGCTTTGTTAAGGATCTATATAAGTGGGGGAAATTCAGTGAATTAATGCCAGTAGCAGAAGAAAAGTAGGACCTTTTGTGCTGAAGAGGTAATAAGCGTATTGTGGTGTGACAACGTATGCGTGGCCTAGCAAGACAACGGTGGATCCAAAATCTTTAAATTTTTGATGCAGTTCTTGCCTATGTCACAGTCTGGCAAACACAGTGATCTACTTGTAGACTTAGGAAAAAGCCTTCTCTGATTGTAATCAAAGTACTTTCTGTATGTGTTACTTTGAAATGCCCTTACAGGTCCTAGACTGTAGGAAATGCCTTGTGCAGATTGTACAATGTGTAATACACACACGATCACAGGATGGTCTGTCTTTTCTCTCAGTACTGATTAGCAACAACGTTTAAAAAACAGGTGCACAGCGGATAATAGAAATTGTGAAAGCCACTTCACTGTGGTTGAACACACTGAAGTAGTCTTCTTTCTCGTTATTTGTACAAATGAACTCTTGAGCTTCACAACCTGACGAAGAGCCTCGCCTGCGCACAGGCAGGGCTGTAACACCAAATGCCATCTAAAGAGGGTGCTGCCTGTTCTCAGATGCCTCATTAGGAACTGATCTGTGTCAACTAGACTACCGGCTAACTTGAATGACAATGCACGATGTCTGTAAAAACAAATCCTCTTGCTTCTTTATTGGGTATATGCAGTCAGACGTATTTCCGGAATCAAAAGCTGCATTAGTTTTCAGTGTCTACTGTCACTATGTTCTTTTGCTCTTTGTTGGCTTTTCTTTCTTTTTGATTCCTGAAATCAGTAGACTATTTCTAAAATATTTTTTATTCCCCTGAAATTTACAGCTGATGAGAAGCAGAAAAACATTAATGCAAGATTTCATGTTTTGTTGCTCTGGAAAAGTTTAAGTCCCAAAATAATTTTTTATTTTTATTTTTATTTTTTTTTTAACATGAAAATTTAGACATTTGGGAGTAGTCTTGCCAAGCTATGAGGGCTACCTTGTCTACGCATTTTATATGCCTAAAATAGACAATCTGTCCGGAAAGGCTATTTTCTGATTGTTAAAATAAGACAGATTTTATTCACTCTAGAGCACACTTCCTTACATTTACTCCTACTCCACAGTTTTAAAGATTTTTGAGTGTGGTTTTGTAGTAATTTCTGTCATGTTTAGTGCAGAAAAGAAGAAGACATATTTTTGATTCAACTTCTCCCAGTGAATGGGCTGTAGTATTATTTAGCCTCGCAGTTACCTTGTGTCACCGCAGCTTGGGAATTCCACTGAAGCATGATCAAAGCCTTTTTTGTCCTTTGGATTATGTTTGCAATTCATCATGTAAGACCATCTCACTATGGACTTAAACTCTGTTGCACACAGAAGGGAGAGTCTTTCTACAGCAAATGTTCGTTTCTTCACTGCAGTTATACTGACTTAGAAGATACCAATTTTATGTCTGTTCAATATTCAGTGCACATGTCAAACTACTAAAAAAAAAAAAAGTGCATGCCTGCACTAGTTTTTGAAACCATCCCAAGGAAAGGCTACTGGCTGTTGATTTTTTTTTCTTCCTCAGTTTTACTTCACAAAGCCTATTCATTAACCACCTGGTAAATATTACTGCACCTACAGCTTGACTTAATAAATCATTGACCATTTGATGCTTCTGAGACTATTCACCTTCAGGTTTGGAAGTCCTGCTTGCCTGAGAAAAATAAATGAAGAAAATGGGCAGAGGAGGCAATTAATAATTGTACATAGTGCTTTAAAATCCAGATGCAGTAAAACGGAAGCTTGTAATGCTGCCCCCATCCTTGCTGCTGCTGTTACTATAGTAGCAGCAGATGATGACATTGAAGTATTGAGTATGACGGGAAAAAAATGTCCAGGGAAGGCTTTCTTGTAGGAATTGGTATAAAGCAACATTTTAAGATAAGGATAGTATTTGTAGATCAGGCAAAATTATAAGTTCTTCAGGCTTGTAGGAGTGTGACAGTTACTTTGGGGACACAGAAAGCATCATGGTCACTGAGGAGAAACTGCTTGATTCTGACACACAGAGCTGGACTCTGGATCATATCACCCAAGCATGTGTGGGTCCAAACTGAATGTCTGTGTATTACATAAAGAACAAGGATATAAAGAAAATGAGAGTCAGTATGACACAGTGAATGGACAGGAATGTTAACTATAAGACTGTACCTCTAATGTGCTCCTGTTTCATCATGGGTGGTAACATGGAGTTCTGTGAAGCCCTCTACTGCACTAGGATCTCTGCAAAAGAGGCAAGTCATCACTGCGCTCATCACATCTTCTACACAGCAGTCTCCTGCTTGATGATCTTGCCTTGAGATACTTCGCTTACAGAAGACCTGCAGCAGCATTATGGAAACTAAAACCACTGTCCTGCTTTCATCCCTTCACCTTGCTCTTTTCTTTGAGCAGGCTTCCCAGAGAGGTTGTGGATGCCCCATCCCTGGAGGTGTTCAAGACCAGATTGGATGGGGCCCTGGGCAGCCTGGTCTA
>JAOWBP010002978.1:33655749-33670789 GCA_028571105.1 Tragopan temminckii
GGAATTAAGGAGTTAATTAAGTAAGGAGTTAATTCTGTTAATGCTGGTAGTATATGGAAACCTATGAGATGCTCACAGCAAGGCTGAAGCTCTTTAAAGTGTCAAAAAACAAAGATAGAAGTCTATTGTTTCTCTTCTGCTTATATGTGTATATATATTTACAAAAGGAGAGAGGCTGAAAGATCATTTGTTCTGTAAAGCACTGCTCAACAACAACTGAAATATCACTGCTATGAACTTTGTTTTTCTCCTGAAGCCAAAACATAGAATCACATCAGCTTCTACCGAAGAAAATAAATTCTGTCCCAGATATAGCCAGGATAGTGGGGAAAAAATCATGGATACATCTGCAGCTGTAGAGGAGGTGCGCATTGATGGTGCAGTTTGTGATGCATGAAGTGATATATCTTTTCAAGCACCAAAACTCTTTGTCAGCAGGTCCAGCAGGAGTTTTGAGAGCATAGCCATGCTTGTGTAGCTCAAGCTGCCCTTGTAGCAGGCTTGAAAGTGCCAGCCGTTGAAATGCTCTTGAAAGCAAGGCTTAAAAACCCACCTGCTGGCAGAAGCAGCCTGCAGCTCCTCATGGCACAGCGTGTGAGTGAGGCAGATCAAATCACCATGAAAAACTCATCCCCTTTAAGTGGCCACGATATTGCTTATATAAAGTATTACTAAGCGTGTTTTTGACTGTTTTTGTCACTGTGTGACTGCTGAGAACTGAATTAAATTATCCTTCATTCAGTCACTCATTTATGTGTTCAGAAAGGCAAGTTAAATGGAGTCCTGCAGCCCTGAAATGAATAGTTTATGCTCTCTTTGGTGATGCCAGTTTTCTGAACTTATGTTCTTCCACAAGCTCATAGGGAGGTAGTCCTGTTGAAATTTAGGTCTTGCCCTTGTATTTCCAAAGTTCCAAAACACAGACAGTTTTGTCTCATCTCTTTTTTTTCCCTCCAATATAGACCTTACTGTGGGGAAAAAAAACAAACAAAAAAACCCCCAAACCACATATAATACTGCAGACACAGCATCTGATGACCAAACCAATTATAATCCACAATTAATTGATTCTTGTTGATTTGAGTCTAGTGGCTTTTCTTTATCTGATATGCCCTTTTGTACTCATTTTCACTTTGAGGTAAAGGATAACTTACGCATAATTTTCTAGTTAACTTTTCCCTCCCTTTCCATCTATGGTCTTCCTGATGGTCCCTGTTAAAAAAAAAACAGAAAGCAAATCTAATGCAAACAAGTATCTACGGATGAATCTGTTTTTGTTTAACTGTTTTATTCCTGTGACTACTACCACTTGCCCTCTCTGAATAAGGGCTCGAACGAAGACCTCAGTGTGTGTATGGTTATGTTTTCATATGAAGAAATATGTTATTTCCTGTGAGAACATATATTGTAGCATTGAGATAATGAGATAATATTGCCTGTTAAAAACCACTTTTTACTTCTAGGCTGCTTTTCAGCTTTCTGGTTCCAGGAAAATAGCTGAGGTTTTAGAGGGAACTTTGCATAGCAAAGTTGGATTATAATGTCAAAAAGGAAATAATGGAATGATCTTTCTTTTATATTGATCCTAATTTATTTACTTATTCTTGCTGAGCTGCCGCTCAGGTCACCTGTTAATGGACTGTTGCCTAAATTACCTTTGACTTTAAATATATGAAGCTAATGACATAATTTTTCACTACTGAGTTTTATCCAAATGATTCTGATAGAAGGGACATGCCTGTGACTAGTACTATTTCCTTCCCATTCCAATCTACCTGTGAATGCATTACCAAATAAAGCGGCTTGCACATCTTCACGTGCTTGAGAGCCACTGAACAAAATAGTATTTCCATAAGAAAACTGGAACAACTCAACATAGTTTTCTTTGTGTGTGCCTGAGATATTTTTGCTATCGTCAAGTTTTGTTACTTCCTAAGAATGCTGAGCTCTAACTGACAGGTCTTCTGGGCTATATTTCAGTATTATGTCCCAGCTCATGCAGACAAAAACAAAACCAGCATTGTCAGTAAATCCTTTCCATTAGAGAGACCTGCTTCCCAATTGAGGTATATCACCCATCCTTGGAAAACACATGCCAGATTCTCACAGAGGTAAATGAAAAAATATATTAAAAATGGTTATTAGGTAAATATATTCAAACCCCAACAGTACCGCTCCTCTTCATAGTACCTTTTATGCTACCAATAAATTTCCTTTCCTGGGGCAGTTAAAAACATGACTTCATTCATAAAAATGCAGTGCACTTAACTCTTGGCATTAACAACTCTTCTTACCTAGACTTTCAAAAGAAAATCATTTCAAAACCAGTTGTCCTTGTTTCCATCACAGTTACCCAACTGGAATAGACAAAGAAAGTTATTAACTATCTATTATAGAGATTCATTGCATGCTGTGATCCATACTGGAAGTGTGGATTAAGTCTGATAGCTTCTGACGGCATATTTTTCTGAGTACCTTTTGCCTACCTAATCTTTGTTTCACTACGCACCAAGGCAACTGCTTGGTGGGTACTCAAACTTTGTCGGTAGAGAGAATCTCAGAAAAATTCTGGGTGCTTCGATGCAGCAATGGTTACACAGTTTCTTAAATGAGCTACTATGTCAGTCTTCAGGAAACACAATCACTCTCCTGTCATCAACAGAAAAGCACAGGCAAGATCAGTCAAAGACTGGACTTTTCCACAGCAAAAATATTAATCATCAGCAAATATTGCATTGTTACTGTTTTTTAATCTACTCAGGAGTCTCCACCTTTGGCTTTATCTGTTAAATATGGCAGATTTGTCTGTACCTCCACTTCTTGCAGCAGAAAAAGCCATCAGAGTACTGATCTGCATCTGAATGCTCCTGTCATTTGAGATTCAGATACGCTCTTCTTTGTTGCCCAGATGTTCAACTTCCTTAATGGTCAGGATCTTAGGAATTGCAGATATGCCTGCTGATAGGATCTGACAAGTAGGTGTGGACTATCCTGACGTTTTTTTTCCCCCCCCGAACAACAAAGCAATACTGTCGTTGTCCATGCTCGTGGCATCTGGAGTTTCCCAGCTGTTATGACTGACAGATAAGGAGAACAGTTATTTTTCCTGTAGAATAATTATTTAATGAAATATTCAGAAAGTCTTTAAATCTCTGGAATCTGAATTATCTCCAGATTATGGCACAGACAGCATAGTGTAATGACACGTTCATCATACCATTGATTGGGCGGCTGTGATTCAGTGACCAAGGCAGAACCTCATTCTCTGAGCTGTCCATCTGGTAATTTTCACGTATTTGCCAGCCCATTTCAATGGCATTGTACGTTTCCTTTTTTCTCTATAGAAAGAATACACATACACATTTTGTGCATGCACACGTGCATCTCCAGTTTCACCTTCACAAACTACGCTTATTGCAAAGGCAGTCTCACAAACCTGGGTTAAGAATGAATATTAACTGGTGCTTTAAAGCTGGCTGTTATCTTTCATTATGGGTCAATTGGGAAATTACAAGAACTGATTCAGTACGAACAGCTGTGTTTATGAAAAAAAAAAAAAAAAAAGGCATTTATCCATTGTATGGCAGTAAAAGCATAAGCATTCTAGTCATCAGATCTGTAAGACCAAAATGTAATGCTTTAATTAGCTTTGTGTTAAATCTATGTTCCTACTTTTAAGATGCTAGTGTTTCCTGCAGCTTGGATACTTCAAAATCGGGAAGAAAAATCTCAGGCCAGTAAATCAATACAGAATGTGGAAGCAACACAAGACACTAATCCTATAAATGTAATCAGAATTAGCCATTGCAGCTGTTAATGTAGTTGGTCATTATAATTTGTTGAAAGAACAGTGAAGCTTACATTGGTCATTTTTCAGTCTTTGACTGCTGAGATGACATGAATAACAAACATTTCACAAAGAAATATTTTCTACCAGGATTTGCCAGGAATTTGAATTAAACAGCTGGTAATTTAAAACATAAAGGTGAGGCAAGAAAGAAAATGAGGATATGACCACAGCATGAGGTATAGCGTCATGTGATGGTTGTTAGCAGTTGTACTGATACTGGGACTAAGCGGCTGTTTCAGCCTTACTCTGAATCTGGCCTAACTGAATGCTTTTATCTAATTAATTTGAATATAAAACCTAATAGAAATGTCTCTACCACTTAGAAATTTTGTAAAATTTGGGTTTGTAATCAGATTCTAATGTGTGCTCAAAGCAGGGATGACTTCAGGTTGCACATGGTCTTGCCTCAGTAGATTTTGAAAATTTGATTACATTAGTTCACAAGTGTGTGTGTGTGTGTGTGTATATATACACACATGTATATTAATATAAAAAAACTTCAGTAAAAATTGTTATTCCTTCTGAAGTTCTGGTTTCTTCAATAATAAAATAGTAAAATGTTAAGAACTGCCTTATCAATAAAGTGCTTATTTTCTTCATGTTTTTATTCAAAAGGTGAAAAAAACCCTAAAAATAAGTATTTTGTACAAGTAAAACTTCTGTTTTTCCTACCATACAAATGCAAATAATTTCTTGTTTTCCAGTTAGTGTTCCTGCTGTCTTGAGAATTGCTAAGTAAAACCAGTATGAGAAGGGAAGGAAAGCTCTTGTTTTAAAAATATTCTCTGTAAATTCAGTATATGCTAAGGAAGGAGCACATAACTGTTCCCGCTTTTACACATTTATTCTTTGCTTTTTTTGCAGAGTGGTAAATAAAGCACAATTTAAACATGAATGCTTTTCAAGTAGCAGTATGTTTTCAAACATCGATGTGTAATTCTACCCTTGAGTAGACTTGTGCAAACCAGTCTGTGGCTTTTTGAGTTAAATGGTTATTTTTACTTCAGTTTTGAAAGTACTGTACTTGCAGATAAATTGTCGTGGCAGATTGCTGTTAAGTACAGGAGGTGGATATGGTTAAAGTGAAGCAAACAATTAGAAGCATTTACAGAATCTTTCAGTTCCTTGCTGCTTGAAGGTGTGGGAGTGGTGCAATGGTGCAATGCAGATTTGACAGTCAACATGGAAAATAAAAGGTTCTCCTTCTTTCACAACAAATAGTGGACTATCATGTATTTCTTAGAACAAATCCATGGCATTGGAGACAGGATTAGGAGCCTTATAGACTTCCAAAAGTAATTTCCAGGTCAGAACCCCATGTTGGCACGCAGGGAATATCAAGCTGGAATCCTTTTTGGTGGTTTCCAGGTTTGAAATAGAGGGGAAAGCATACTCTGTTCATTCTCAGCTAAGTTCACTTGTGTAAGCAAAGACCAGATTTTGTTCTGCCTGATTTCGAAACATCCAAGGGTATTTTAAATTTCTGTGTTTGTGCGTGCGGTCCCTGCACAATGGCATGTGTGTTGGATTTGTTGCTCTGTATTCATGGCACGTCCACCTGCATCCTGTACTGTCATAGCACAGGTCACTGGTGGCTGCCAATTAAAACACATCACTCGTGTTTACATACTGCACTGAAATGTGCTGGGATGAGATACTGAAGTTTCTTCAGTCTTGAACTGTAAACTTCAATGAATTGGTATGCAGAAAAGCACACAGAACACGTCTGAATGCTCAGGTGTGTAAGGTTGTTTCTGTAAGATCCAGTGCTGCTGCAGGTCCTTGTCACAGCTCTCCTAAAGCACAGAGTCCCTTGTTCATCTTTGAAGAAGGCAGACATTTTCTACAATAGTTTCCCTTGAGTCGTCACTTCCCCTTTCTTATGCTTCTTTCCCATATTGTACAAGCAAGCGTTGTACATGCAAGCTCCCGCTACAGAAAGTCTGGAAATTCTGATGTGCTTTCTATTGGATTTGGGGAAAGTATTCTCCTTTGAGTTTATGCCCTGGTATTCAGGGTTCAGGAGTTTGCTTATTATTTTTTCCTTGTTTGACGTAAGTTAGAAGAATTAAATTTTTCCTAGGAAAAGTGCCTCGTCTTGAATATCCTCCCTTGGAAAACAAACTTACACTACTATTTGACACAGTTGGTGGTAGGGTGGCTTTGTTCTGAGAACATTTTGTCCTCTGATATCAATAGAGATTTCTTTATTGGTTCCAGTTTGGGGGGAAACTAAGAGTTATTCTTTCAGGAGTGTTGTTTGCTGTCTTCTTTCCTAGAAACTTAAAAGCTACTTCAGTTTAACAGTTGCAAAATACTGATGTGGAGGACAGGAGCGTGTTGGTGGCTGGAGAGACTAATTTCGACTTACACTGTTGTGAAAATAGTTGGCCAAACGTTTCTGGCATCTCTCCTTTGAGAATGTACACTCTTTTCTTCCCTCAGTTCCTCCAAACTGGTCACAAAGAATTATACCAGACAGTTAGCTTGGCAATGAATTGAATACTTTTCTGATTTTTGTAGTGCTGTTTTCCCAGTTCAGGACGCTTTGCTCTGACTTAAAATATTCTTCTTTCCCATATAATCAACCAGCACAGAGGAAGATTATACGCTACCCTAGATTACAGTGCATTGGCTACCTCACAGATTATGTGATGGAAGGATAGAATTTGGAAGTGCTCTTCCCTGAGAATCCATTACTGACCAGATGCATCTCCTGTTACCAAGATCCTTAATTGTTTCTTACTAGGTCACATTAAATAGTAGAGCTGGAATGGAAAGGTAAAGAAGAAAGTAAAATAGCTGTATGATTTGTTTAGAATGTATCTACAGCTGCATTTTACATCATTTCATGGAATGACATAAAAAACTTTGTATCAACAGTTTTTTGTTGTTAGTGAATGCAAGGAACATAATGACAGTTTTGACCTCTTTAAAATAAAATGGGGATTTGGGATTTCTGTGTTCTTAATATTTAAATCCTAACAGATGGATTGCAAATTTGTGATTCAAAGAGGACACTAAATTCTCTTATTTCGTTGTCTGGGGAAGAAGCACAGTTAGATTATTAACTTTTAGCATAGCATTACCATTCTCACAGTGTCACTCTGTTTTAAAGTTCTCCAATTAAAATTCCTTGTGAGTCAGAGTTGTTTCTAATTCAGTGTTCCAAAAAGCACATACGTGAAAGGAATGAAGGGTTGGCATAAAATATGACTGTATATTCTCTACGCTTGCTCTGATGTTTTATTCTAACTAGAAGGTGTTTCCACATGGATGTTCAAGTTTTTCTGTACCTCAAGGAGGGCACACTTTTCTTTTTGGACATAATCACATAATCCAACATCCGTGATCTCTTATCTGAAAAAGAAAATTGCTCTCTATGAGATATACGTTCAGTGAAAGGGAACGAGTATCATTTCTTTATAAGCCACAAATGCTATCTTCAGGAATATTTGTTGCTGTGATGTAGTTGTTATCATTTATCTCTTCTACAGACATTACAGTAAAAACAATGGTGAACTTGGTTTGCGAAAATCTTGCCTGTTTAGCAACAGTTGAGAAAAAAACTGCGAAAGTGTAGGAATATTTGCTAATCATAGACTTTAGAATTGCTGCATGGTGCAGTTTTAGAGAATTAGAGAATTTTAGGTTTCTGGGCATACAAAGAAGACGCATCTGTTTGTGTTTGCCAGGTAATAATACATTTTTGATCATTTAGCACTCATTTAAGAGTCTTGTGTTACTATCTCACAAGAAAACGTGATTATTTGCTTTTTCAAAAAGTCTGCTAACTTTTTGTCATATAGATCAGCTGTCAAGTCCCCCTCATCCACTTGCGTGCATTCAAGTTTGCAATTTATATAGGGAAAGTTCACTTCTTTGTTCAGTCTCTCACTACTCTAGCTTGAATCATCTGAGAGACTTACTTAATCAATGTTTATTTCTGATAATAATTAGCTCTTTTATTATCTTAGTAGATTTGTTCTTTGGCATGTTTTCTCTCTGCTTTAGAAAAACCTCCCATTTTTGAACTGTTGCTTTGCTTGTTAGCCAACCACTCCTTTTCAAAACAAGTCTAATTAGCTTGTGCCTACTGACTCTTTTCAAGAAACTGCATGATAGTTTTCTTTAGTGCTTTTGGTATCATTATTTGATTAAAAAATGGAAACTTGATTACTACCAAAGTCTATCAAAACATCATAGCTTTAAGTAAATTCTTAGTAATTTTTTTCTGAAGTTCTTCAAAGCTGTTATCTTGCAAGGCAACAATTACTGATACTCAACTGAAACAAAATACCTCTTGATTAGATTACAGGGCAAAGTAACTAAACTGCTGTGTCTCATATTCTCCATGACGGAAATCTCAGAGAGTCAGCAGCAAACAGTGTCAAGGGTATAACTGTATCTTTGCAAGAAGTGGGGATAGTGGGATATAAAAGTACAAAAAAGTACAAAGCTTTAGCTGTAATTTAGTCCCACAGTGTTTCATGTTATTTATATTCAACTCTTCCCCTCCCAAAATCAGATCAGAGGATTTGGATTGCAAATGAGTAATGCTATAAGCAGGAGAATCTATGCCTCATCCATAGCTCACTCAAGGGGAGACATTTGTATACCTCTGTATATAGAGAGCTAAGAAAAACATCTGACTCCCTACGAAGAAGAGAGTATTATATACTCACACATAAAACAGCAAGGCAGCCCAAGTCTCCCCCTAACACAATGTGTAGTTGAGAAGAGATCTTAAAATTACTGATGTATTTAGTACATGTCTTTAACTCTGGAAATAAACTCTCTCTTTGTTCACGTAATAAGTTGAACTTGAAATATTATTTACTCCTATCCAAAATTTAGTGGTTCACTGGATAAAAATGAATTAAAATAAATGAAGACATCTCCAAAGAAGTACACTTTGCACACCTTCTGTGTGTGTTTTGCTTTATGTGTTTTATGCTTTGTTTTTTTATCTTGATGGGTAAAGTGAGTTCTTTTAGAGATGTTGCCAATACAATAAGGCATGGATGATAAAACTAAGTATGGAAATTTGCTTCATCTCACAGAAAAATTGGAAATTGTTTCTCTGATGTTTATTGTTTACAGTGGAGTAATACCTAGCTGAAATCTTTATTGTGCAGATTTTTAAAATGAATTACACAAATTTTGTGTTAAGGTGATTGTTGTGAGCAAACAAACCAGTGCATTTACTCTAAATTTCTTAACATGCATGAGGAGAGGAAGAACGAAGAGCATTGCTGACTACCAGGACAAAAATTCTAAAATAATGTGAGAAGAAACATTATCAGAAAAATTAATTTAAGTAAAAATATTTCTCTCCATTAGATACTGTAAAACATTTGACTGTTCTGAGATCTTTTAAGTAGGGCTAATTTTAATGTGAATTTTGGCACTGAGGCCACTCTGTGAGGCCATCAGCTGTGCACAGCCCTCAGATGGATACAGAGAAAAGATGTTTAATGCAAGGGTAGTAGCTTTGTCTATTCCACTCTTTTGCTTAGGTTCTAGGTAAGTTGGCATCAGGAAATTCTGAATAAAACTTGTCTTATGACACCCTTATCTTCATTCTGAGCTTGGGTGAACCGTGATAGGCCCAGCTCTGTTTCCCCTCTCAAAAATAGCACTAAAGAAACCTCGGGCAAACAGTATGGACAAAGGCTTCCCTCAAAGGGCCCAGATATCATCTGCTTGAAGGACTGGTGGAATCTATAGGTGTCTATAGCTCAGACTGCAAAAACAGAAGTGCTATGGGCATAGGAAGCCCAGGCTGGTCCTCAGCTTCACTCGGCTCAGACAGATTAGGTAGAATACAGAGCAGCCTCTCTCCTATCTCTTACAGGTGGAACTCTCATCTACTTGCAAGTGGAACTTTTGTACTAATCTGGTGAAATCTTGGGGATAGCCAGTACTTTCCTCACCAAGCCCAAACCTTGAATGATGAGTTCCTAAGTATTATTGACGGGACTTAAAAGAATCTGGGAGTTTAAGCACTTCAGTATTATTTTACCAGCTATCTTATGCATAGTGGTACTATGCACTTCACTTCCTTCATGTGATGCACTTCTGGTCTTAAGATCTTAGGTATTGCTTCTTTATTGGGAAGAACCTAATATTTCTTCATCTATGCAATTTGCACATATGCTACACAGTGTCTGTGTTACAGGCTGTGAGTTGGGAAGTACACCCCATGATTAGTTCTGGACCTGACAAACTTGGAAGTCAGAGAAGGCTTCGTCAAGAACCAAGAAGTGAAGGTTCAGAACAATCCAAGGTTCAAATCCAGGAGTCATAGGGATAAAAGCTGGGGTAAAAAGTCAGGAGTATACCTGCACTCAGGTGGCACAGAGGGCAATTAAGAGCAAGTAGCAAAATTAGCCCTTAAATATTGCTAGTTGGCTATAAATTCTCTGCTCTCTTCACCTTATTGGATTACTGGTTGCTGAAAAATCTTGATTGGAGGTTCTTAGCTTGAAGTGCCAGTGTGGTTCCCTTCACTTACAGAAGGACAGGTGATCACTCATGATGAATACAAGCGCTGGTACTGAGCAAAATGCTTTCACAGTCAGTTCCTGACACACCACTGCACTTCCGTGTACGAGCTGGAGCTTTTCTGTACCTGTACCCTTTGAATACAGAAAGATCCTGCTTATTTTCTCATTTCTGACTTCTGAACAGTCTCATTTCATAGCCATGCTCTAGTTCTGATCATGTGTTTTACTATTGTTATTAATGTCCGGCATGTCAGTTTTGGTAAAGGAGCACCTCAAGCTTCTTCAAACCCCTACCCATGAATATAGCTTTCTAATGACTTAGTACTGATGCTGACTGGCAGGACTGCCTCTTTGCATCATGGTGTCTTGACAGGAGTGTAAAACAACTTTGAAACTTAAGTGAAAATGCAGCATCTTAGTTTCGGAGAAAGCACTAAAGACCTGCTGAAAAAATGTCATGCACAGTGTAGAAGGGATTTGTGAACAAATTGGTTGTACAAAGACGAACAAGTGAAACTACACTGGGAATTGCAAAGAAGAAACCACGGGAAATATTGTTATGGAATCCAGTGTTGTTGCCTAAGGCTAAATATGAAACCCTTGAAAACTTATACTGGTGTTAAAGATTGTATGGGAGTTATAAGCATCAGAGGCGAACAAAACAGTTTGTTTAGGAAGTACAACAAAGCACTTCTTTTTTTGCAGTCAGAGATTCCAGTTAGAAACACAGCAGTCTCTGTTAAATTTATGAATCTTCTTTGATGGAATCAACACAGCAAGTGAGTCAGTTACTTGGTTGCGGGTTTTTTTGTGTTTTTGGTTTTGTTTGTTTTTTGTTTTTTGTTTTTTGTTTTTTGTTTTTTTTACTTTTTCAAATACTTATCTAAATAGTTTCCAAAACTATGACCTTGCTACTTTTCAAATCTTCAGATTTTCTTTTACCGAGACAACAAGAAGAAATACCTAACAGAAATCATGCTGAGATTTTAGAATAGCCTTCATATGCAGCTGAAACTGACTGTAGAAGTTGAGAAATGAGAGTATAAATGTATGTCCTAGAAGGCAGAGGCTGCTGGGATAATTTATGTGGAATTGAAGTGGGCAGTTCGTGTGTGGAAACAGAAGAGTGAGCACTTGCAAGAAATACATGGTACTTTTTATTTTGCTCTTAGTTATTGGAACAGGCTTTCTATGAAATTGATGGAGCCACTGTCCCTAAAACTATTCAATAGATGTGTGGATGTAGCACTGAGGGACATGGTTTAGCAGTGGACTTGATGATCTTAAAGGTTTTTTTCAACCTGAATGACTCAATGATTGTACGAGTTCTTGTGTATGCTAGGTTTTGAGAGGATGCGTGGTAGCATTACTGGATATTACTGGTTTTTGTGTTGTTGTTGTTTTTTTTTTTTAAATACCGTTCTCCTGTGCATTTATGCCAGTTGCATCCTTTTGGTATGTTTTTGTTTAATTATCCAATAAGGATGTCACAAAGAAATGTTATTTTTTGTTCTGATGTTTCACAAAGACAAAAACTGCCACCATAAAATCTTGCGAGAAAAGTTAGATTGATGCTATGCAAAACTGAGGAGATTAGTGAAGAGCTGGTTCAGCAAGTACACGAAGTTATGCTATGACACCTGTAGACATCACTTTGTGTTTTAAGTAGCACTAATTTCTTATCAAAGGAGCTGAAAAACTGAAATTTCATACATTGATTCTATGAGAGACTCCATCATCACAGCTGAGATAATGATATTTTTTCTAAAGAAGTTTTTACTGTTTCAGTTAGAGCATTATTGAAGCAATAAGAATTAGGCTTTATATATCTCGAGTCTGAGATTTTGTCTTTCTTTACAGATGAATGGAGATAATACTTTAACAATTACTGTGAATAGAAGAAATTGTGTCATATATGCATTTGAATTAACAAGGCTTGCAAGGCCATAAGCAAATCACCTACTATCTTCCTAATTTAGTTTTGGTAACTGCTTTTCCCCTGACTGTGGTGTCTGTCTTTGACTGGGAGGCTTATATCATCTGTTCTTGTAACCCTAAGCTTCAGAGTAAGCCTCTAATATGCACTAGTAGAAGAAATACAGCATGCATCTAGAAAAATAATGAAGCATACTGTTAGTATAGTAGCTTGGTAAGTAAGGGAAAGAAACATTTCTAATACATTGTTTGAAAACTTTCAATAGACTATGTGAGATCATTTTGGAAACACAGTTTGGGTTGTTCCAAAGGCAAACATACCACTGCCATAATAATATCATTCAGGTTTCCCTATCATGTATTTGCTTCTCTTACATGCGGTGGGCTAAAGACAACAGAGGTAAAAGTTAAAATTTCCCCAAAAAGCAGCTAAAATAGAGATGAACCTCAGTTACCCATCCACCGATATAAATAAGTTCCATTTGGAGGTTTGAGTAATTCTGTTCAGGAATCAGACATCTCTGCGGAGAATGCTTCCACCTGACAACAATGTCTACTGATGCTAATGCTATTAATGATGTTAACTGTTGATGATTAAAAATAAGGGAGTACTAACATACATCCCAGGGGTTATGGAAGTGGGAAATTTTAGAGAATGTATATTTGGGTGAGCTTCTGATAAGAATTCAAAGCTTCTTTGAGCTGCTCAAAACATTCAGATTGGTTGCATTTGTTTGGTAATCTTTCCGAGAGACTTATATTCATGGAATACAGGTAGATAGCATGTGTTATAATTGTTTGCAGCTCTGCTGGTCCTTACTGTAAATGCTAACAAAGAATCAATCCTCCGAATGCTTAAAAATATGGAAAAATGATTGGATGGATTGAAAAATAGATAAAGACTTCAAAAAGGAGCTTTCCTATGTGATGATGTGATGCTGTTTCTATTATTGTACATACAGCAGAACCTGGATAGCACTGACCATGTCTTGACGGCCACTTTTAATTTTCGCTAAGATGTAGTTCATCTGTCACAGAAACAGTAATGTACTTTTTCTTCTCTTCCAATCTGCAATGCCAATCAGGCCCCCAGGTTTACTATTCTCACTAATGTGGTGGTGTAAGAACAAACTTGGTAACATATAAAGATGGAGAAGTCTGCCCTGGAAAAAGGGACAGAAATCACTCTAGATTTGCAGTATTCTTTCCCCTAGAGAAACAATCTTTCATATGGCTCATAAAAAGAGAGAAGAACCATCCAGAGTTGCTGTTCTTCTTGCAGAGATTTAAGGGTTGTCTGAAGTAGAGACAGAAAAGCAGGGAGAATTTAGAGTGCAGAATGAGGAATTTTGAGTAATACCTCTTAATAGAGCCAAACTGCAGGAGACTTGGCCAGAACTTCATCTCATATCAAACGTCTTTGTTAATGCATCCAAACATCAAGTAAGAACTGACGTCTGATTTAGAAAGTTGACTATGTTTTAAAGCAGGAAATGAAAGGTCACAGATGACACGGTGATCTGTGATAATTGGGACTGTAATACCAGCTTCAGGGAAGAAATTCTCCACTTGCTCTACAATTGTAGGTTTCTGATATCTCACAAGGAATTTATGCTTTCTAGAAGCAAACAATAAATTTAAAAAGGCTGGGATGCAAACCATATTATATACATCAACATCACACTTCTTGTGATTGTTGCTTCTGTTTAACACCTTAATTAAGCCATTGGAAACAATCTCAGATAACACCACATGCTAATGCAGCTCCAAGTCCAACATGGTAGACACAGGAGATAGAAGGAAGGAAAGGAAGTTTAACGATTCTCCTCTGGGTAATAACTTTTTGCCTGAAGAGCATTGTTTCTTTTCCTTCTTTTTTTAGTTAATTTATTTATCTTTCTTTAAACCCAGGGGCTCAAAGGGACCTAAATACACTGCACTATATGTGCTTCTTGGGGTGGTTAGATTTTGGAGGGCTAGTTCTAGTAACTCTTCAGCATGTTGCTTTGAAGACTGTAGAGTAGACAGTGATGATCCATAATCCTAAAAGGGCATGGTGAAGTGTTGCAGCTCCCAGAGCTTTTTGCTATATCTGACTGTGGTGTCTTTCAAAGCAACAGATCCTGCAGAAAATGTAGATGGTGCTGTACACCCATCCTGCAGAGTATAAAGTAAGACCCTTGTCTTAGAGTTGTAACAGAGTCTGTGAATTATTGCTGTAACCACTTAAAAATGCCAAAAACACTTTGTGAATTAGGTGGAAGAGATTAACCAACTACTCTCATTTTGCAGAGTGGGCAAAACCGACTTTTCAAGTGACTTCAGTGCTTATTAAAAGAGAAAGCTGCAGCTTAATTAAAGGGGCAGGCAAGTAGAGCCAAGAACGAGTAGGAAATAATGTCACTCCCTGCCTTTTTTTAAGCAAAACAAGATGATAGTGAGAGTAAAATGTTAGTAAACAAATAAAATGTCCTGAGAAGGGTCAGACTTCTCCTTCATGACACATCCAAGTCATGTGTCAGACCTTCATTCTGCATATCTGAACTTACGAATAAAATGTCCTAATTCAAAACTGCTAAGGAAAAAAACAAACAAACAGTGGCTAGAATCCCAGAAGAGCACTGGAATGGAGAGAGATAATGAACATATCTCTCCAACTTTTAATATGCTTTTTACTGTCATCTTTAACTCAACATGTTCTTCAAACCCAGAATACTCACACCAAGCTTCTTTAAAAAATGACATA
>JAOWBP010002978.1:33680707-33692325 GCA_028571105.1 Tragopan temminckii
TGAGACTGGTATTTGCCCAAGTCCATCATTATCCAATTGTAGAGCTTGATGCTCCTGAGGAGAGATGAGTTATTGCTTTGAAGAGCTGTGGTAGCAATGAAGAAAATACCAATGATGCTGCCAGCTAATTATTTTCAAGTCCGTGATGGGACAACGTTATTGCCGCAGAGACTGGAACGCAGTGCTGAAGATGTTGCATTTACTGATGAGAAGTTCTTCATTCTCATAAAGAATTTGCTTTCTGGCAGGCAAACTTGTCCTGCTGCTAAAGGGAAATTTGCAGTGCTAAAAGATTGCTTTTGAGAGACCCTCAAGTTGGATAGAAAGCATTTTAGAATTCCTTTAAGGCAAACTTGAAAAATAAAACCACAATAAAAAAAAAAATCCTTCCCTATTGCAGCAATAATAAAACATATCTATTAAAGTCTGGTTCTGTGTTTTTTGCTAGTTTGGGTTTGTTTGAAAAGGGGGAGATCATTGGATACCAATGGAAAATCTGTGTGTTTTTAGGGTTTACTCTGAAGCTTTATATCTGAGTTTGATTTGTTTTCAGAAATGTCTGGGCTGTAAGAGGGCAGCGATATAACATTGTGTCGTACATATTGAGAGAAAGAACAACAGGAAAGGAAAAATGAAAAAGTAGTATTGCAGGTAGCATTTTAAGGGGAGCACTGAAGATGGAAAAATAGGACAGATTTTAAAAAGGGTTAATGTGAATAGAAATGTTATACAATTAATGGTTTGTAGGATAAAAAAGTTTGATGTAAAAAGAGAAGTAACAATATTTTAAAGAGCTAACAATGAATCACAGAACTGTCACATTTGTAGAGGATTTGTTTTCATTTTGTGTTTTAGCTTTGAACAGATTTAATGTACGTTATGAGAAAACAAAACTTTTCGTCCGCTATAATTTTAAGCACGCAGCTGTGGCCACTTGCATTTTAAATTTTTTAATTTATTTTTTGCTGATCTTTCTTGGTTTACTGAAGCATACATACACTTAGGAAATTTTCAAGGTCATCCATATGAGGATGAATGTTTATTGCTATAACTCATGAAAACTGAAGTATGTAAAGAAGACCGGTGTTTTCCAAAATACACTGTCAAAGCAATCATTCTGCCTCAGAAATTAGTCCCAAACTAATTCCTTTAAGCAAGATTTCAAAAAGTAGGATACTTCAATTGAAGTACTACATCTTTATTAGCAGTGCTCTTTCCGTGACATTACTAGACCCTCCAAGGATATATGGAAGAATACTTAATCAATATGAAAAACCCGGAATTGCCTCTTTGTTGAATTTTCTTTTTCTCTGTTCTTCAGTCCTCAAAGAATGAGTTGGCTTTTGTCTCTACAGATACAAAAAACTTAATCAAACTTAATCTGGTATAAATCAGCTTCCAGACAGACGTAAATAAGTATGATTTTTTTGTCTAATTCAGGGTAGTATGGCTTTTTATTTTGAATTAGTGTACACCTGAAAGGTAAGAGAGAGGCAGTTTGTTTGCTGATGCCAGAATGGATGTGTTGAGTATCTTCTGCTATTTTTCTGAGATTTGTACATAAATTGATAGTAGAAGGTCTTCTTTATTCCTGGGTCAGTTTGTTTTTATTGTGCCAGCCCACAAACTAGGTTATTTTCTCATGAGCCTAAAGTCTCCGTGATGTGTTTGTTGCCATTATCTGGTTGATTACTTGGACTAAAAAGGCTACTTATGACCTAAAATGGAAAGCGTATTTCTATGTATATTGTGGTGGGTTTTTTTTTGTTATTGTTGTTTTGTAAATGGTTGAAATTTAAAGCTAGAGGTATACTTTTTATTTTTCATACTTCAGTGCTTAACACTTGTATTCATTTTATCAGGCTGTGTTGACTTTAAAATTTACATGTATTGTACTATATTTCTCCAATTCCAGTGGCTAAGCTTCCAGGTTAATGAGCCTGTAAATTGGTAAATAAATAGGACATTTCTGTAAATAAGCTGTTAGCCTGTGGGTTAGTTGTATAATTCAAGTATTCAAAATCTGAACTGATTCAAAGGGCATAATTTTTACAATTCATTTGCTACCGTGGGCTGTGAAGCGGAAACTTCATCTACAACTACTACATTACTTTTCTACCACTGTTTGATTAAATCAAGCAATGAAAGTAGCTGAAATGACTTAATGAAGAATGCGAGAAACTGTAAATAGATTATTGGTTTTTATTTCTTTCAGTTATTATGTAGTTCTAAGGTGGACCAGCTAATAAACATTTATGGTTTCCTGCCAATTTACCAACTAGCTTCTAGTCTGCATTAGGCTGGTGGGCCCTACTTCAGTGCTTGCAGGTAGTCTGTTGCTTGTGAGATATTCTCATTTTTGTCACCACAATTGGAAAATGAAAGCTTAAAATCGAAAAGCTTGATGACCTCAACACATTGCATCCACTTTATTGCTGTTAGTGGGTTTCTCAAATACTGTACAGCAAAAAATCTACTGTGGGTTTCAGTCACTAGAGGGCACTTGAACAGTTTTCACACTTGCCATCCAATAGAAGACAAAAATACATACTATGCTCTGTGGGTATGCAGATTTGGCGTAAAAATACCATCTCTGATGCATCAAGCATCATATAAAAAGGAGAATGTGGAGGAGAAAAGAAAGACTTGTGCATAATAGAAGTGTGTAAAAAGTTGAAATAGTAGGAATCTAACAGGAAGGCACCAATTTCTCACATTAAAAGAAATCATGGAATCAGAATATTCCAAGTTGAAAGGGACCCATAAGGATCATTGAATCCAAATCCTGGCTCCACAAAGGACCACTCAAAAATCAGACCATATATCTGAGTGCATTGTGCAGATGCTTCTTGAATTCCGGCATGACCACTGCCCAGGGGAGCCTGCTCCAGGACTCCTGACCCTCTCATTCAATAACCTTTTCCCAATCTGACCCTTTCCTGATGCAGCTCCTTGTCATTCCTCTGGATCCTGTCTGTTACCAGAGAGCAAAGATTAGCACTGGCTCTCCGCTCATGAGGAGCTGGAGGCAGCCATGGTGCCTTCCCTAAGCCTCGTCTGCTCTGGGCTGAACAAATTAAGAGACTTCAGCCACCCCTCACACCCCTTGCTCTCCAGACCCTTCATTATATTTGTAGCCCTTCTTTGGGTGCTCTTTAACAGTTTTATGTCTTTTTTGTACGATGTTGCCCAAAACTACATGTGGTACTCAAGGTGAAGCCACACCAACACAATGTGGAGAGAGACAATTGCTCCCCTTAACCAGCTAGTTGTGCTGTGCTTGGTGCACCCCCGGATATAGTTGTCCATTCTAGCTGCCTGGGCACACTCTTGACCCATTTTCAACTCACTGCTGACCAAGACCCCTAGATTCCTTACAGCAGGGCTGCTTTCTGTCATCTCAACCTCCAGTCAGTATATATATTGCCAGGGTTCCCCCTTCCCAAGTGCAGAATCTTGCACTTGCTCTTGTTAAACATCATGCAATTAGTGATTGCTCAGCTCTCTAAATCTCTTTGCAAGTCCTCTCCATCCTAGACAGAGTCAACAGCTACTTCCTATTTAGTATCATCAGCAAACTTCTTGAAAACACCTTCTACTTCTACAACCAAGCCATTTATGCAAACATTTGAGAGAATTTGCTCTCAAACAAAGCTGGGGGGAATCCCACTAATGACTGGTCACTAGCCTGATGTAACCCCATTAACTATAATTCTTTGGGCCCAACCTGTCAGACAGTTGCCCACCTATCACATTATGTTTTTGTCTAGTCACGTGCTGTGCATTTTGTCCAGAAGGATACTGTGAGAAACAGTATTGAAAGCTTTACTGAAATCCAAAAAGATCACTTCAGCTGGCTTCCCCTGGTCAACTGGGTGGGTGACCTTGTTATAAAAGAAAATTAAGTTAGTTAAATGGGATCTTCTCCTTATGAATCCGTGCTGGCTGTGACCAATGGCCATGTTGTTCTTAAGTTGTTTTTCAGTAATTCCCAGCATGATTTTCTCCGCAATTTTACCAGGCACTGAAGTGAGTTAATTATAGTCCTGTAATTACCAGAGATTTCTTTCTTGCCCATCTTGAATATTTGAACTTTTGCTAGTTTCCAATCAACTGGGACTTCTCCAAATTCCCCAAAATTTTGGAAAACAATTGAGGTCTTGTGACAATATCAGCCAGCTCTCTGAGTACCCTCGGATGAATAACATTGGGCTCCGTAGATTAATATGCACTCAGGTAGAGAAGTAAATCTTGCACAAGTTCGGAGTTTAACGAGAGTTGATCATTACTACTGTCACAGTCCTCCAACTTGGGGCACCTGGGGTCCAAGAGCCCATCGTAGGTGTTGAAGACAGAGGCAAAGAAGGCATTAAAATCTCATATTTGTCTATGTCCCTATTTGTAAGGTGACCATTTTCTCCCTACAAAGGCAAACAGCATAGCTGTAGTCTTGACATGTTGCCTGACCTTGCTTTCAGTGGCCATACGCTTTCTCTTTAAGCTTAAGCTCTACAAGATCCCTGTTCAGCCAGGTCAACCTTCTGTACTACCTGTTTGACTTCTGATATTTTTGAGCTGCCTGTTTCTATCTTCTTAGGAGGTGGTACTTAAAAAATGACCATCACTGGTGGGCTCCAGTGCATTCAAAGCAGTTTCCCAGGGGATCTTACTAACTAGTTCCCCAAGTACCCTAAAATATGTTTTCCCTGCATTTAGGGTTGAAGTTTTGGTGACAGTTTTCCTCCTGCATCACCAAAGATTTTAAATTTTACTAATTCACAGTAACTATGACCAAGACAGCCACTAGTTGCCATTTCACCCTTGAGACCTTCTCTGTTCACAAGCAAAATATCCAGAAGGGCACTTTTCCTCATCAATTCTCAATTCAATATTTGTACCAGGTAGCTACCATCAAAGTGCTTTATAAATCTCCTGAATCTTTTCATATCTGCTGTGTGGTGTTCTCAGTTAACATTCGGCGAGTTGAAGTTCCATATAAAGACACAGACAGTTGATCTAGAAATATCTCTTAGATCCTTAAAGATAAATTAATCAGTGTTGTCATCCTGGCTGAGTGGTCAATTGTAGATTCCTGCTGTGTCATCCCATTTATTTGCTTGCCCCTTAATCCTTACTCTGCTGCTGTAAAGCTCATACTCTGTTTCCTCTGTACATTGCCTTTAGTCATTTCTAACCACGGGGTACAATGTTATGGAATAAGTCTTCTTAGGCTGATTGAGGTTTCTTTCTTTTTTTGAGCTACTTCATACTGAGAAATATAATTAATAATTAAGATATTGATGGTGATGTAAACTTTGTTTTACAGTTCTTTATCTTTCTTATTACTCCCTTTCATTGTGTACTTCAGTGACAACCTTTATGTGAACAGGTCCAGTCAAAACCATGTTTGATTGACTTTTAGTATTTATTTGTTTACTAGAAGTATGATTCTGGTATCTAATTTGTTTTTGTTTGACAGAATGCAGAAAAAATGTTTTATTGAAACATAAATGAATTTTTATTTCTTTTATATATTGTAAAAAATGATCAGATTGGTAGCCTTTCAAGTCAGTTCTGGACAAAAAGAGTTCTGAAGAGCACTCTATCTCATCTCAGAAATACTGTCTCTCCAGTTTGTTCTGAGCTGGTCTGTAGTAGCAGTTAACAGCAATGAGGTCTCCAGATCAGCTCAAGTATGATTGTCAGTTACTGAGGTTCCCTACCTCCATTGTAAGCTCCATGATATGGGAGATGTACAGAACCACACTGCTTGTGCAATGTAAATCTACACAGTGCTGAAGGTTGGAGGAAATCTTATTCTGCCATGCATGCAAGCAGTCCACTCATAATCTAAAATTCCACAAGAAAGTTTTGATAGATGTCCAAGGCTCAGAAACTGACCCTTTAGGTAATAGTCTAGCGCAACCTTCCTACAGAATTTCCCTGACAGTGAAAATTTTGGATATATTACCCTTTTGCAACTCGTGGAAAGCCGCTGCCCTTCTATCAAGAGTTCTTGTACTCTTTTTGGCCAGATTCGATAGAGATATGCAGACATCTCAGTTTTGCTAACAAGGAGGTACTGGGTTGCTCAAGTATCCTTTACTACTAGATTTTAGCTTTAGTTCTCTCTTTAAAATAATTTGTTCTCGATTAACCCTGAGTCTTAAAATACCCAATATAATTGCCATGCCTAAAACAGATATAGGAAAATAAAATCGTGTCATTTTTTCGTGTTTAACAAAAGACTGTGATAAAACAGTTTTCAAAAACAGTATCTAGAGAAATGTCCCCACATATCTGTTGTTATCTGAGAGACCCCTGGAAAAAACAACCAATACTTTCCTGATGTAGATCTTAAAAAGGAAATAACAGTTGAGTATATTTGAAGTCACACTGCATATAAACAAGTGATATTGCTTCAACTGTTGTACTTTTCCAATTATGCCTACCATCTAACATTCAATTTTTCCATTAGCAAAACGTTAGATATTCACTTTGGCAGCTCTGCCTAAGTCATTTGGGATTCTATTTTCCTAGGGTGACACATTCTGCTTCCAAGATTGACACTGAAACTTGCTTTGCATCTCTAATTATTGCCTTATTTATGCTGTAACCCAACAACATAAAAGACTAGACAGTGAGCTGATGGCATTGAGATGAGTTGGAATAACTTCACTGAATTTAGATAGATCTCATAATCTCAGTGAAGTAGATGGGAGATTTGTCCTTGACTTAAGAAAAGTCAGGATGCTGTCCAGTGACTGCAGTATAAATGGAATTAAAATATTACACGTTTAGGGCTGTAAAATAATAAGAAATCTAGTACAATCTTACTAGCTAGATTGTGCAGGCACACAGACAGACCATATGAGCTCTAAGAAAACAGTTTGAGGCCTCAGTGTATTCCAAGCAAATCTTGGATTTCTTTGCATTTTCTTGGAAGGCATGTTTTTCTCTAGTGGAAATTTGGTTGTTAATGGTACTTCCCCAAGTGATCTAATTAGCTGCATTTGGATGTGTTAAACAGAAATTAAAACAAAACAAAAAAACAACCAAACAAACAAGCAAAAAGAAAACAACGAACTACTTCTTTCCAGATTTGCAAGTTGTTCTTTTCAGAATATTGCAAAGTTAACGCACCGAAGCCTAAGCTGGTTAAAGGTTAAAAGTCCTCTGTCTCTATTCATCTTTTACAGCCATGCGATTAGGTATAGATCTTGACTCCTAGTCACAGTCTGATAAATTCAGTATTTTGAGTCTTCCTTGTCAAACTTGTTTAGCCTTTATCTCTGGAACATTCTCATATCCTGAGTGAAATGTAGGGAGAGACATTGAGTTAGATTTCTGGTCTTTGGATCTGAAATGCATTCACAAATTGGCTGAAGTACTTAAAACTTCAAGAGGAAAGTATATTTTATATTTTTACCTCGTGCCTCCATTTAATTTGGCTTGCTCATTATGGAGAAAGATTTTAATCAGTGAAGTTAGTGAACTGGCTAATCTGTCATTATTTTGCTTTTCATTACCCTCCAAGATCATTCCTGTGCAGCTCCGGTATATTTAACTAAAATGAGGATTTAGAATTCTAGGGCATCAGCTTGTAATGATTCATTATTTCTAATATATTCAGTTCATACTGGATAATTTCTAAGTAAATCCCTTTAACTAGTTCCCTTCAGTGGTCCTTATTTGAGCACTGTCAGTCCATATATTTACTGCATATTCCTCCATGAAAAGTCTTGTTTTTTATCTGATAATGAGGATTCATACCTGTGGATTATCTTTATTCAAATAACAAAATGAACTGATACAAAATAGATATACTATGGGCATTTGATTTTCAAAAGGGTGACAGGTAAATATAGTTTTCAGAGATCATTGAATTTCTGGGATTTCAAATGCAGGGGGAATTATCAGACAAAACTCTAAAGTGGTGAAATAATGGACAAATTCACATCCATGTCAGTCCTGTGTAATCATATGGAATTTAAAGGAAATGTATGGCTCCAGTTTTCCTTTTCCTGACTGCAATAGAGACGTTTGACAATTCTAAAACATTCAGAGGAACAACTTGTCTTTAAAAAAAAAAAAAAAGAAGTTGTTTTTTCTTTAAGTCAGTGTCATGGAGTTCTTAGAAAATTCTAGCTGTTTTTTAACAGGTTAGTTTTGAGGAATTAATTTTTTCTGCACATCGAACATTTTCAAAAAGTTCTGCAGCTGACTGAAAGTTCTCACACTTGAAATTGATACTTTTTTTCAGCAAACAGTAAATGAAGAAAGCAGGATTGAGAAAGATTAAATTCTGTGTCTCCTGGACACAGTAGATGATCCAGAATTGTTAGCTTCCTAAATATCCCTCATCTCGGAGCTTGTCTGAGGCATCCTTCAAATGCCTCTAACACAAGTAACCTTTCTTGTGATCTCCTCTTTCTATGACATAATGGCAGTACTATTTACTATTAGCAAAATCTATATCTGTGATGGATTAAAGTTAGAAAATTGAAGTTCATAAATAACAAATGATTACCTTTCTGGGGAATACAGGCCATGGTTCCTCTGACAAAGAAGTCAATAACGGTCCAGCTTTTGCTTTTCATTGGTATAGGAGTGGGGTCACAACTGGAATGGTTATAATCGAGGAAACAAAAATCCAATTTCATGAATATTTCACATGAGGACCACAGGATTTTTCCTTTTTCCGATGGAGAAAAAGTCAGCATGCAGGCCACTGATTGGTATGGGAAATGCACATTCAAGTCTTTGCTCTACATTAGACAGAAGAGGAACAAATCTTGTACATGGCAGCTGGGTGACATAATCACTGATAATTGGATTAAGTCCACATTTAAAACTCTCTCTTGTGGGCATTCCTCTGCTCAGTGTCATTAAAGACTCACTGGGACATGTTAAAGAGTTCTCTTTAGCCCGAAGAGTAGACTACTCACTTAGGAGACAGGAGGTTCTTTAAAACATGATCCTTGAACCATATCTCATGTAAATATCAGATAATTAATTACGTGAATCTTTGTATTGTTCATTTTTAAATTTGGTTTCAGAATTTTATTCTAAAATTGCGAGCCGTTACCAGTAAAAGCTTTCCTGGAAACATTTTTTTACCACTACAGGAAGGGCAGAGGGCATACTTAATGTTTGTTTGTTTTTTCCAAAATAGAAGAGTTTTGTTGAAAAAAATTCTGAACAGTTTTGCTTATGCTATGGAAATTTATGCTAGCTGCTAAAGCAATTCACTACGCTTCTCAAAAACTTTTAGAGGCAAATTTAAAACTTGATTTTGAACCGCATTCTGTCAAACAGCTTACAGTCAAAATATCAATTAGAGGAAACATTTTCTTTCAGTTAACTGCAGTTTAAAATACTGAGTGGAAAGAAAAAACAAGATTTTAATCAGCACGACTTTTTTAGTTATTTTTTAATTGTTACCTCTGGCCCTATAAACTTCTCAGTAATCCAAATTAAATCTTTCCCAAAAGACCTAATTAAGCCTTACCCAAAAAACAACAACCCAGAACACAGAAATCTGAAGAATAACTTCTGCAATATGTTGGGAAAAGGACAAACACCCTTGTCAAAACAGGATACCTGGTCAAAACCACAGATCACTTAGCACTCTCCCTTCACACACACTGCTGCCCAGATTAGAGATAGTCAGGAAGTACGTGTTGTTTACTCGGAAACTGGCATGAGAACTGCACTGATGTTCCAGCTCGCCAGGATGGAGAGGGGACGTAACAAAGAATGCAGCAATCATCCACAACTTCCCTCTCTCGTCCTCCATGACTTTTTGACCATTAGCTTAGTTTACATTTAACAATTGGGGGAAAAAATAGTCATGTCGTCCTAATCTTTTCTTTTTAATGGGTTTCAGTTTAGCAATGCTTGCTCGGGTGGACTTTTGTTGTTGACTTTTTTTTTTTTTTTTTTTTTAATGTTAAATTCAGTTTCTTTAGTCTCTGCTTTTCTCTGCCTTCTAAATGTTGTTCACTGGTGCTGCACACTCAGGAGACCAACATCCTGTGTTTGGAGTTGGGTACAATGGCAGTGACAATATGTGTCCTTTGTGACATGATGTCAGGATACTATATGAATTGTTCCATTAATTCTCACACATGGGCTATGAGTTTATTCTGTAGAAAAAGCTGCAAGCAGAGAAAATAGTATAGTTATCAGTCTGATGATCAAAGGTTTCAAATGGCAGGAACGCCCTCAATGATCGCTGCTATGTTGTCTATTACAATCCTCTGGTTACTGGAAGTTCAAGGGGGAACAGAATGTCCTGGACAAGCAACAGTCACAAGAGTGGGGAGAGTTGTTAATTATTATTAATCATTATTTTTAATTGAATGATAGATTTGATAAAATGCAAGTGGTGTCATTCCCAAGTTTCTCAAAAAAAAAGTTGAAAAATACTAGTAGTAGACAAAAAAGAAGGATGCAATATGTCTAGTGGGGCATAGAAAGCTTCACTAGAGGACAGCAATGGGAACCCAAAACATTGAAAAACATTGTTTCTTTGAAATCTTTCAACCCAGATTATTCAAATACTTCTATTGTGAACTCTAATATAAAATACCAACAGATTAACGTCTTTTGGGCTCTAATTCTCAGGATAAATATATTTCTAGAATTTCTAGAAATTCTAGAAATACCAATTTACTTTGGTAGAAAAAAAAACTGATCCAAAACTCACTTAACAGACACAGAAAACAATCCAATTAGAGCAGAAAGGTGCCTTTAAGCTTTAAAATTCTACTCATGATAAAATGTGTTCAAATTATCCTCTGTGAAAACACAGAAACTTTCAAATGTATTGTGTAGATAAATTCTGTATTTCAGTTTGTGTGGTGTGCTTTCTTGGTTAGACAAGAAAAAATACACAGGCAGCTTAGTGTTCATTAACATGGAAATACTGTAAAAGACAATCTCAAAATCCAGTTTAAACTTCATCCAATTTGAGGCCTTTGTGGAATTTCCCTACTTTGAGCTGGTATGTTGAGGAGCACTGAGGAAAATTGGCTGGAACTTAAATGTATTCGCTTTTCCAAGCACTTCAAATAAAAATTAAGACACATAATTTTAAAGCTAGCTCAATTCTATATAAATGTGTGCCTTCAACTTAATCAAAAGATTAGTGTGCCTTCAAAGGGAATTCAGAGTAATTGTGAGAATCCCAATCCTGGGTGGATGATCTAATCTCTACTCACTCTTAGTACAGGAAATACATAGTTTCTTCCTTCAGTCTCTGATCAACTATTCGTTCTGTCAATTTGGCATACTAAAAATTAATTACTTCTATAACTGCTAATTTGTTTAACTTGTAGACACATTTCTGAGTTTCTTCAGAAATCGTATTTAATTTTTGAAGGGGTTAAAGCATATCTGTTGTTTACTGTCCCAGTCATTTGAAATGTACATGTTCTTGACTTTACCAAGCACAGCCTACTCAGGCTTTTCTTTGTACTTGAAGAGTACAAAGAATAGGACTCAAGTTAGAAAATTTTAATGCACTGCTTTCTATCTCCTGATGAGATAATGGGAAAACCTATAACTCACTGCATTTATGAGACTGTAGATATCAAGCATTAAGGTCAGGAAAT
>JAOWBP010002978.1:33692425-33713392 GCA_028571105.1 Tragopan temminckii
TACTTCTATTTTTTTTTCTAATTACAAAATTTTATTTTTCAGTAGAAGCATTAAAAGATTTAAAAAAAAAAAAAAAAGAACACATGATTCTGTTACAAATTAGTTATTTTTGTAACTGAAAATAAATAATGTGAAGGGAGGGAGTTGGTTTTGGTAAATAAACCCAATAATTTTTCTAACAAATTCTGTCTCTCTACTATCAATATATTCTCCTTCAATACCAAACAACAATTCCCGGAACAAGAAACACTGATTCTCTTCTTATTTAATTAGAAGACTTGTTTCTCATGGGCACTCATGCTGATTTATGAATACCTATTGTTCTTAATTTAACTACACATTCAGTTTTGCACAATGGAAGACGTACACACTGGCCTTGGTTCATTCAGCATACATATGGGACACAAGTTTCTATGTGTTACACTGTTAAGCACCTAATTCTACAAGCCCTCAGGCTACGATATGATTTTAGTAAGAATTAACTCAGGAAATCTGTGAAGAATGCAGGAGAGTGTCTTCTCTTCTTTAAGATGGCAAGTGCTACACAAGCCTAATAAAAAGATATTTTTATTTCAACTTCATTAATAGGAGAAAATTCAAATAAGCATCTAAAATTTTTTCTTACCTCTTTAACAATGACAAAAAATTGTTGAATTAATATCAACTACAATTATGTGACAGTGCTTTTTTTACAACTTATTGGAACCTCTTAGGCCAATTACACAAAACACAAAGTCCCCTGTAAACAAAGATGCAGTACTGGGATTAGGAGTGTTCTTTGCCCTTTCCTTCTCTCTCTTTCTCCACTCCTGTTCTCTTTCTCTCTTCTTCACCTCTCACTCAAGTGTGACACTCTCAAGCGTCATCTTGATCAAGTTTAAACTCATTCTTACAGTTCTTCCTTGTAACTTCCACAGCTGCAACTTACAGCCCCTCTGATGGTAATGTCTGCTTCAGATTTCTCATGGCTTGTTGATACTCTGGTAGTTGGATTGTGAGTTGGGCATTTCAGTCAGCTAAATTATCCCTCTCTTTGCCTGATTGAAGAACTGGATCAAGTGATGTGACCAAGCATCATTTCGCCCTATGTAAGGAAATCCTGCATATTTATATTCAAAATATTAAAGAAAAGTAACTGTTATTTCAGTAAGCAGAACCACCTAGCCATTTTGTTTTGTCAGACGTATGTTTAACCATTGCTGGGGATACTGTAGATTCTTGTCACTTTACTGGTCTACTTTCTTGTTGCAAAGCTCCTCCTGATGCTCATCCTGAGTCTTTTTTATCGTACGTCAGGCTGTACTAGTCACAATTAGAAAATCATTTTGCTTTTGTTTGCAGCAGCAACTTTCTGCTTGAAATGCAGGAGTCACTTTACATAGAATTCATATAGCATAACCCAAATGAATCTGAAGGATAGCTTCCTATATTTTAAAATTTGATTTATACAGGAACCCAAGTACTGTATTTGCCTTTTTTTTCCTAACATGACATTCTTAATGCATTGTCTTCTGAGCTACTACAAACCCCAAATCACTGCTAAAGAATCCCCTTCTAATGAGTTACCCTTCATAGTACAATTATAATATTATGCAGTTAATTATTCTTGTCTAACTGCAGATCCTCAAATTTATTCTCATAGTTTCATCCTTTTTTTTTTTTTTTTTCCCCTGTTCATTTGTACAGTGAAATATGAGCATTTTGAATTCTAATACTGTTCTGCAAGGGAGTAACAATTCTTACCATATCTGTGACATCTGCAAATCTAATAATATTTCTATAATACATATCAGTACTACAGGAAAAAACAACAACAACAACAAGAAGAATGAATACATTCTGTAATTGTAAATTGTTGCTGACTTGCCTATTCATATGAATGCTGATGCTTTGGGTTCGGTTTTTTGCTTTTATTTCTTTTTTTTTTTTTTAATTAGTTCACTTTTCTTTATTTCAGTAATTATGAACATGATACTAAAGGAATTTCATGCTGTTTGTGTATTGGTCTAGAAGTCCTGAACTCCACAAGTCCAGATTCTATATAATTTATTTATTTATTTATTTGTGAAAGTCCTGCATGATAAGATTCTCAAATGTGTTGGTATTTTAGCTCCATTTTCCTTCTGGTATCATCACTTGAGGCATTCAGAATTTAAAATGTTTTGAACTGAACCAATTCTTCTCTAGTTTCCAAATGAGCATCAGCTTCTCTGTATGAAAACTAAATTTAGTAATTCCTAGCCTCCAGAAAGAAACATTATAAAGAACTGTGATGTTGCACTTTCAGTAGGGAGTTCACTATTACATGTAGTATGGTATGGAAATGATAACTATTACT
This sequence comes from Tragopan temminckii, assembly GCA_028571105.1. Lineage (NCBI taxonomy): Eukaryota > Metazoa > Chordata > Aves > Galliformes > Phasianidae > Tragopan > Tragopan temminckii. The sequence goes on from JAOWBP010002978.1 coordinate 33,694,764, forward strand.
AGAAAATACATTAGAAGTTCTTTTGTTGCGTTGATTATTCATTCCAATAAACAGCCTAGCCGGTCCATGAGTTATGACCCACTTTTCTGAGTGAATGCTATTATTTGTTTTAGAAATCTACATCTCTTTAAAACAAGTGTTAACTCAGTTTGATTTACAGGGGATTTAAGGCTCAGAGGATGCATAGTCAATGCATTCTATTAAAGAGTAAGTACACCGATCTACTAACAATGTCCAGAATTTGCTTATTGCTTGTTATATTTACAGCTCAGGTCTGGACATTTGTGCCTTTGGTTTCTGCTACTGTGTGTGACTGTTAGTAAATCATTTAAATTTTCTGTATTCGAGTTCCCTTATCTGGGCATTTTACCAACCTTAAAAGGGTATTATAAGATTGAACTAAGGACTGGCCTTTTGAGTCTTCCAATAAAAGTTCTATTGAAGTGCCAAGCAGTACTAAAAATCTAGGGGGAACGTGCTGACATTTAGGATGCAGTTCTCATTTTCCTTACTGTTAAGCTTGACTAAACTCACTCATTACTTCTGCTCTTCATTTGCAGATGGAAGAATCACATCCTGTATTTTTTCAGAGGCAAGGGAAAACAGGTCCATTCTGCCAGTGGGTAGAAATTGTACAAGCTTGTTCTGCTTAGCTTCCCAGCGAGAAAGCAGTTGTAACAAAATATAGGTGAATTTTCAAACATAGTTATTTCTTAAATGAAACAAAAATAAGTATTTTGGAGTAGAATTGGGTCAACAAGGTCAAGGGCTATTCCTTCATTTTGGTTACCATTGCTTTTAGCCCCTTTTGTCAACTTTGGTCTAGGAATGGTCAGATGAGAAATTTTATTTTTTTATTTTTTTATTTTTTTTTTTTTTATTAGCTGAAGTTCTGTGCGACTCTTCTTGCTTTCTGCAAGGTCTTGTGCAGCAGAAGATAATGGCATCACAGAAAGTTTTCCCTCACAGCAGGATGCTCTCTGGGAAACAAATTCAGGAAGGCCATCAGATTACCCCTTGTGGCATCATCAGTTTTAGCAAATCATGAGCTCATTTGAAATAAAACTACTGTTAATATAACTCTATTTCTATAGCCCTCAATTCCAAGATCACACATTTATTAGCTTTAAGTTCTCAGTAGGCCTTCAATTCTCATTTTCCACACTAGGCTAGAGATGATTTTCCTTTTTAGCTATTTGTGATTCTTCATAGAATAGAATATAATATTCAGTTGAAAGAGATCTTCAAAGCTGACTAAAAGTTAAAGTATGTTCCTGAGGACATTGTCCAAATGCCTCTTGAGCACTGACAGGCGTGATGCATCAGCCACCTCTGTAGGAAGTTTATTCCAGTGTCTGACCAGCCTCACAGAAAAGAAACTTTTCCTAATGTCCTGTCTAATCCTCCCCTGGTATAGCTTTGTGCCATTCCCACATGCCCTGTCCCTAGAGAGAAGAGACCAGCACCTCTCCCTCCAGTTCCTCTCCTCGAGAAGATGCAGGGAGCAATGATGTTGCCCCTCAGTCTCCTCTGCTTCAGACTAGGCCAACTCTAGTGGATGTTGGGTTAATACTCAAGTACAGAGTTGGGTTAATATTCAAATACAACGAGTGTTTGAAAATTAACATTAAAATCATTGGTTTTGAGAGTATTTTCTTCTCCTTCTCAAACACTGTTCCAATCATTCCAAGACATGAGCCCTTTCTTTACAACTAATCTGGAAACTAATGTTTTCCAGCATTCTTTCAATCACATCTCCTAAAGGTCTCAGATTTCTACCTCATATATTGCCACAAAAATACTTCTGTCAATATCCAAACTAGATCATACTTCCTTTTGCTTCTTTAAAAATGCATATGATCTTGAACGTGTTATTGGAATTTGGAAGCATGAACAGCAACATTACTCTTATTTACTAACTATGAAGTAGAGGAAGTCAGAGGGAGGCAGTACTAGACAAGGTTTTCACCAATGAGTATTTCAGTAACTTACGTTCAGTATAGCATAGGCATTTGTGTGTGTAACGTGATCCATCAAAAGCTGGTGCTGTTTCCTCTAGCCATTGAAACATATCATTTATTGGATTAATGCTAATAATATGCTCATTTATATAAACACATGTTCAGTACTGCAGTTGCTCATTTTTGAATACTTTTGAGATGTCAGGAGTTCTTTAGAAGCAGTAGAATATGGAGCTTACCTGAAGTATTGAGTCCTTCTTAAAAATAATTTTTAAAATAATAATGATGAAAAAAGAAAGACAAAAATTAGAAAAAATAGTGAGATTTGTTGTTTTCAATGACTTCCAAACAAAAATACTAAAATGATCATCTTTAGTAACAGATATTCACAAGCTCAGAGTCACTATCAGAGTCACAAACAGCTGAACATTTTTCTTGAATTATAAACTAATGAAATTTTTCTGTTCTTCCCTGCGTGATCTAAACCACTCACAGTTTAAATTTCCTTAAATTGGATACCATGTACTATTTAACAGCCTATGAAGTAACTATAGTAACCTTAAGAAATGCCTATATTGTATAGAACAGAAACTAATTGAGAATGCTGCCACTGACAGAACAATACATTTTCTAAATAAATTCTTTTCTTTGCAGGACAGAATCACAGAATAGTTTGGGTTGGAAGAGACCCTAAAGCCCATCCAGTTCCAATCCCTACCATGGGCAGGGGTGCCACTCACCAGATCGGGCTGCCCAGGGCCCCATCCAACCTGGCCTTGAGCACCTCTAGGGATGGAGCACCCACAGCTTCTCAGGGCAACTTGTGCCAGGTTCTCGCTGCCTTCTAAATCTGTATCAGAATCTATATGTATTCTTAAGACTGACTATATATTCTACCTGTTTACCGTACAATTCTTCTATCTTATTCTGCGTTAATTGACATCTACAGTCATCTGAACCTTTTGAAAACAGAGTATTTGTCACAAGAAATCAGTCTCCTTACTTCACGTGGAAATCATCTCACTTCATGTGAATACAGATCAGTAAACTGAACTAATACAAGTTCATTGTCCGTGCATATGCAAGAAAACAACAACAACAACAAAAGTGTTATCTCCTTTCAGCTTGATTTTTTTAAAACCTGATCCCTCAAAAGTGTTTCTCAAAAACTGCTAGTATTTTCAGGGAAGGCCTTTGCTTCAGATTACTAGACACCCCTGGCTGAAAAGTCTTACTCTTCTTTACGCCGCCTGTTTCTTGATTAGACTTCCATAAAGGTTTTTAGGATCTAGAAGAGATGACACAAAGGGAATGCAGTTATCTTAAACAGCAGCTCAAATGGAAGAGCTATAAAAGCCATTCTGGAGGAGAATGACTTTGCAGGCTTTGAGAAGAGCTTATCAAGCTGCATCCACTGCACTGATTCTCCCATCCACGAGCTCTGATTAACGCAATTCCATATGAAGCTAGGGAAAAAACAGGATTTAGTAATATCTGCAAAATGTATTGTTCTCAAGGAAAATCATCTAGTTTGGCTGGTGGGTCTAGGATAGATGCCAAGACAGCTAAATCATCGGCATTCAGGCACTCCTGGGAAAGAGCGTGGAAAATCCCCTGACTTTGTACAGCATGTTAAAATAATTCTTTTGTTTGCATCATGCTAAGGTTGAATAAGATACCATCTGTGCTGAGTTTTACATCTTATGACAGGAATAATGACCATAATTGGCCTCTTATCAGCTCCTGCTACTCATAAAAGAGATGTGAAGATGGGTACCACGGCAGAGCAGGCCTGGATGGGTGCCCAGACTACACTGGCTCTCTGCTGCAAAAGTTCAAAAAATGCAGTAGGACTCCACATAGTTAGCAGGCATGAGGCAGTGCACTCTAAAAATTAGCTCAAAGTTAGAAGAATTAGAAGACTTTGAGAATGATAACAGTTTTGGGAGTTGTTTCCTATGGCAAGGAGAAATAAGTAGTCACAAATTATATATATAAGCTAAATTAAATGTGCCTGCAATTGTTTTCTGGCTTTGAGGCCAAATGACTTGGAAAAGCCTGTGCATTTTGTTAAACTTTCTGACCTTTCAGATCAGGGTGCTTGCATTCTAATTTCCATTGGAAATGATTCCTGGACAGTCAGGTCCTGACCTGGGCCCAGAACTGTTTGCAAAGCAACTGAGAGCCCTGGGCTGAAACTCTGCATAGAAAAATTATGACTATATGACAAGGTTGGTGACCAAGATGAGGTGTCCAGGACTTTTTCTGGAGTGCTTCATTTACTGCTAGAGATTAGCCTCTGTGTCTGGTTATGTCTCTGCTTGTGAGGCCTCCACGCGTGGCGTTTAAACCCAATCAATTTATAATTTGACAAAGAGGCAAAAATTATTGATCACCCCAAGTGCTACAAGGTTAACAAAAACAGGTAGAATATATGCCAGAAAAAAATATGTGAAAAACATAACTCTAAATAGTTAATTATTGCAAGCATTACTCCTTGAACCTAGCTTTCAGTTCCCTGAGTACTTAGAAACCAAGTTGGGTTATCTGTACACAGAAATCATGATGAGAGAGCAGTGTTAACCTACACCATTCCTTTTGCTGTTCGGTTTTTCTATTGTTTAAGTAATTTTATTTCGGTAAATATCTGTCATGTGGGTGAAAAGGGCTGGATAACATCAGTCAAAAAGCTAAACTCAGGAGGTCAAGACCAGTGGCCCTGCAGCAGATGGTCCTTGTGGCCAAGCCACTGTTGCAGCAGGCTGGTGGGTCAGAAGGAGAAATGCATTAGGCTTGATTGACCATATACAAGTGGCTGAAACAGTTATTGAAATAATCAGATGATTCAGTGATTATTTCAATCAAGTAATGCATAGGAAAATTTTGAGTGATGGAGTGGTGGATTTTGAGCATCTTACTGCTCAGTGCAGTAGAGGGACAAGAATAGCCGTGATAGTGAACTTGAGTGATTGTGGGGAAGAAACTTGCAAAAGTGTGGGAGGACTTTGGGTGTTCTGGCAGTCTTATGTAAAGATATAGGTATATGAGCTTTTATTGGTACTGGTACTGGTCTGCTCTGCTCAAAATGAGTTCTTACTTGAAAAATTAACCCATATTAAGAAGTGTTTCAAAGTTATATGACAGCATTAGCAGAGAGTTGTACCAGTGAATACATTCTTAGATAATCTTTGTGCGGGCAGCTATAGTGCAGGAAGTTTGAATACTGCAGAGTTGCAGAGCCTCATCACAATATCCAATTTCTTTCAAGCATATGAGAAACTTAAGCAGCAAAAAAGGAGTGCATTATTTGAGGCAAACTTATGACCTCTGCCAACCCTGTTTTAGACAACTCTGCAAAACTCTGCATTTCTCAGACTAGAGCAGTCCATCCCAGTTCTGAATTCTCATTCTTCTATTGACATTCTTTTCCAGATGGGAGACTGAGGCACAGAAAGTCCGTTGATTTGCCTAAGCACTATGGGTCATCTGTACCTAAGCAGGAAATTAGATGGGTTTCCAGAGTCCCAGAACAAGGCTGTCATCATAGGGTTGTCTATTTTCCCTGTGCCATGGAGATTCTTGTGAAATAAAATGCCTTTCTCTGCTCCCTTGGGAATCTAATTCTGTGTGCAGAATAATAAAAGAGTGAAAGCAGGAACAGGAATAATTTTCTTTCCTTTTTAAGAATCTACAGGCTAATTAATTCTGTGTTCGTATTTCACTTTTCCCTATCTACCGTCCACATTTTCTGTGTTTTCTTCCATGTTTAAAGCACGCTGTCTCTTTCACATGTCATTCTTTCTTAACAACATAATACTTGACATAATCTGCCCTCTGGATCCTTTCTGTAGTGTAATTATGTTATCTTTGTTGTTATTGATTTCTGTTGCTAGGGGATGAGGTCGTGCCACTTCTGGCCGGTTCCTTCTTTGCAATTCAGCTGTACTCTGTTAACTCTTAAAGATTTCCCTCTTGAGAACACGGAGTGCCAAGTTTTGAAGTCATACAAAAATGCCAGCAGTCCCAGAGGATTATTTTTTCTGAGGAAAGATTGCAAGATTTAATTATAAAATAGGAGAACAGATAGCAATTTTGAGAGATTCTGATCTTAGTTGTTCATTTCTGAGAGCAGAATTTGGCCAATGAACTTCGATTTTTCATCAACCCAGCAATATTTTTGTGCAACAGTTTGAATGCTTCCAAGTTAAAATATTATAGCATTTTTTTTATCAGCTGCACAATTCCAATTGAATAAGGAGCATGTCCTTTTGCAATACATAAACTGGTTTTGCTCTTCCTCAAGTTTCTGATTTTTATTGAATCTACATTCCATTTTCTCTGCAGAACAGAAATTTGTTTCCACAAAATGAAGAGGCTGATTTAGAACTTTTTAAATGTGAATAATATTCAAAGGAAAAGGGAAGGGTGAAAAAACTGAGGGAGTGTTTTCGAAAACAAAATTGCTTTTTCTGTATAAACAGCTTCTGTATGTTTGTTTGTCTGCTTGTTTGTTTTTACAGGAACTTGAGATTTTTAGGAGCTGTGCTCCTGAATGAATTTAGTACATTCATGGGGATTGAAGGGGACCTTTGGAGATCCTCCAGTATGATCCCCCTGCTAAAGTAGGTTCCCTGTAGCAGGTTACACAGAAAAGCATCCAGGTGGATTTTGAACATCTGCATAACCTCTCTGGCCAGCATGTTTCTGTGCTCTGTCACTCTCACAGTAAAGAAGTCTTTCCTTGTGTTCTGGTGGAACTTCCTGTGTTTCAGTCTGTGCCATTCACCCCTTGCCCTGTTATTGGATACTACTGAAAAAAGCCTGGCCCCATGCACTTTAGATACCCACTTTAGAAACTCACACTTTAGATAGTTATAAGCATTGGTAAAATACTCCCTCAGCCTCCACTCAGCTGAACAGTCCTGGGTCTCTCAGCCTTTCCTTATAAGGTAGATGCTCCAGGCCCCTCATCATCTCTGTAGTTCTCCACTGGACTCTCTCTAGAAGTTCCATGCCTTTTTTTGAACTGAGGAGCCCAGAACTGGACACAAAACTTCAGATGTGGCCTCACCAGGGCAAGGTAGAAGGAGAGAAAACTTCCCACAACCTGCTGGCCACGCTCTTTTTAATGCACCTTGGAATATCATTGGCATTCTTAGCCATAAGGGCACACTATTGGCTTTCGGCTCACCTGTTGTCCACTAGGACACCCAGGTTCTCTGCAGAGCTCCTCTCCAGCAAGTCATCCCCTTACCTGTACTGATGCATGCAGTTATTCCTCCCCAGGTGTACTGATACTTGTGGTTTTTCCTTCTGTCTAAACTTTCCATTACTGAACCTCATAATTCTCCTCTCTGTCCAACTCCCCAGCCTGCTATTGAGTGGCAACACTTCTGGTGGGTCATCAGCTTCATATCATCAGCAAACTTGATGAAGGTGGACTCTATCCAGGTCATCCAGGTCACTGATGAAGATGTTGAATAAGACTGGATGCAGTACTGACCCTTTGGGAACACCACTAGTAACAGGCCTCCAACCAGACTCTGTGCTGCTGATCACAACCTTCCGAACTGTGCCAGTGAGACAGTTCTCAATCCACCTCACTGTCTGCTCATCTATTTCACACTTCCTAAGCTTACCTACGTTACGGGAGACAGTGTTAAAAGCCTTGCTGAAGTCAAGGTAGACATCTGCTTCTCTCTTGAAATAAGATCTACAATTTCTGACTGCATTATTAAACTCTCAGGATCTTAGTGCAGCATTTTACTGAGTACTTTGACTTCTGCTTGCCTCCCTAACAGCCCCTAGTAGCACACAAGGATTACAAAATTTTTCAGATCAGCTACTGAGATCACGGATGGTCACTTTTTGTTATCTGTGAAGTATCAAGTGGGAGCAGATAGGCTGTGCCTGTCCCTTGTGCCTGCTCTACTTCAGCCTTCTTTAGGCTTTGCAGCTGGATTTGCCTTGAGTCCCAGTTGATACGCTGTGTGGTTGGAAAGGCCTGCCATAATTGACAGGAGACTCTGCAGAGCACTACAACAGTTAATCCAGCAGCTTCAGAATAGAATGAGATACAGTAACAGACTATTTTAAAGGGGTTTTTAGCACACTGCATTGTGTCTTGACTGTAGTTTGCTTTCCTTGCCTGAGGCTTTCAGACTCCACTTAGGATATGGTGATTTTCACACCAGAAATTCTGTAATTAAGTGGGGCTACTTTGGTGTGTAGCAGAAGACGGAAGATTCTCTTTCAAATAGCTTTTGCTGTCTACCCTTGAAGTTTGGAAGTTACAGAGGTGTCTCCATGAGAGAATCTTAGAATTATGTTCCCTTGTACACAATAAATGTAGTGAATATTGTATCAGAATGTACGTTTTTACTTAGGTCTGCATTTGTGTTCCTGCTTTGAGCAAGGGACGCCTCTCTTCCCCTTACCTAAAAGCAGATTTTTTTTAAGAAATACCTTTGTGCTCTCTTCTTTAGTATGCCTTTGACTGCTCTTTTCACATTAGTAATGAATACACAGGTGAAAACAGCAAACATATCTGCCATCAAATTGCATACAGGCCAGGGGCAGTAGTCTCAGAAATTGATTTTTGAATTTTTAAACCTGAAGTGTTTGCAACAGATGCCTTTTCTTATTCTAATCTAGCATGGAATATATACAAAACTGAACATACTTGTGCTAAGGCAAGGAGCACTATTTATAGCTTACATGGCTCTCAGACAAATGAGCCTGGTGCCATAAAGTACAGAGCCCTACTTTGCATGTAGACACACGCATGTTCATATACTGTTTTCCTATAAAGAGACTGATTTCTGCATCAAGCCACAGCATGGCCCAAATTTGAAAGCTGAATAACCCTATCACAACAGCTGATGTGACTGGGTACAACAAGGCTAAACATATAAACACTGTTGTCTCATTGCTGGAAACCCGTTAGCAGCAAGAGGCCTAATGGGCAAGTTTTGTTGTTCCCAGAATCTTTCTGCCTTTCTTAGGTGGCATTGACTTCATGACTGACCAGCTAGCCACCAAGGAAAGTCTTCTGTTCTAGACACGTGTCCTTTTTCTGCTTTGCAATATGCTACAATGTGGTAGAAGCAAATTGTTACTGAGAAAATGATTCACAAAGCCATCTCCTGAGAGCAGCACAGGGAGGAATTGTTGGGAAATGTTTATGTGAGCAAAAGAAAAGATATTGCTAAATGCTCATGAGGGATGCAGGGGAAAGCAGAAATATCTGCAGAGTGCTCTGTCTTGTTCAAACACAAACAGCTGCATAGTGAAATAGCGTTTTTTTGTTGTTGTTGAAAACCTGATAAGGCTGAAATCTCACCTTCTGTTAGCAGTTCCCTATGGTAATGCCAACCATCCTTTACGAGCCCTGTAGGAACAACATCTTTAGTTACAGTTATCAGAGAGAGGCTCTCCTCTGCCTTCTCTTCCTGCTGGCAGAGCTCCCAGACTGAACCCATTTGGCTTACGGCTTGCTCACCTGCATCAGACAATGGCATGTAAAGGTACCCCAGAGCACTTGGCTCCAATCTTCCTCAAGGTGAGAAAAGCTCAGTGACAGACATGCTCTGCATGCAAAGTCTCTCAGCACCGGGAGGTGTGGGTGTGAGGTTCTCCTTCACATCAGTGGAGTCGCGTACCAGTTCCTGACAAAGCCTGCAATGCGCTCCAATTACCTGATTAAGTCCTGAAGCCAGCCAAACCACTGAGTACCTGCCTCAGCACCTTCTGTTCTCATGAATTTAGTCCTAAGTAACTGAATAACGTCCCTAGATTTAATATAATAAATAAATCATGCTAACAAGTGGTGTGCATGGGAGAAAACAGGATGAAGCAGAACTGTTAGCATATTTGTACGAAGCGAGGATAGCTGATTTAATCCATTTAAGTTCCTTTCTTGTTTAGAAAGATCTTGTTTGCTTCAGATCAACCTGACAGTTTAAATATAAATCTGCTCACTGATGCTATAATCTGAGTCTTTAATCAAGTCCTTTGAAGCAGAACTTACACAGTGAGTACTCTTAGTTATATATCCATTACCTCTTACAGCTTAATTTGAACTCATAGCTTATACAGCAATATGAAAGTTTTAAAATATGAAATTTACATCCTCAGGTAATCCACTGAAAACATATATTTACAGTGATAGCAACACAGAAGGGTATTAAAAATAGCTTTCCTTTCTCAAGTGCTGCTGCAGGCAGCAAAACAATGGAATTAAATTTGGTTTTATGCACAGTCTGATCAGTTGATTCCAGGATTACTGACTCTCTCTGGCTACTGTGGCTATGAATACATAAACCTGGTCGGTCCTGCAGTGCTGCATTTGTACTCTTGACATTGAATTAGTTCAGGGCGTGCTTGATGAGGTGGGAAGAAAATGGTTGAAAGGAAAGGAATTAGGAATCAAGGGAAGGATAGTGGACAGACTGGGTTGAGATTGGTACAATTGGATTGGAGTCAATAAGACTCTCTAGTTGGTGAATAAATAAAAAATTTGGCTATAATATTTGGTTCTAAGAAAAATATTTTCATCTGTGGCCTTCCAGTACTTGAATGGAGTATATAAACAGGAGGGAGAACGACTGTTTACAAGGGTGGATAGTGATAGGACAAGGGGGAATGGTTTTAAACTAAGACAGGGGAGATTTGATGCCCCTGGCCCTGAAGTCATTAAAGGCTAGGCTGGATGTGACTCTGGGCAGCCTGGTCTGGTGTTTCACAACCCTGACCACAACAGGGCAGTTGAAACTAGATGATCTTAGAGGTCCTTTTCAACCCAGGCCATTCTATGCGTCTATGATTAGTCCTATGGAGACTAAATGGTCACTTACTGGTTATTTATCATTATTGTTCCCTTTAAATAATTTTGATGGCTTCTTTGCAAGACATCTTTGGTATGGTATTGCATATTAGTAGAAACAGTCTACTGTGAAGGTAAAAAGGTTCATTTATTTTATTGTATCTGTATAGCTTGCATGGTATACACGTTAGTTTCAGTGAAGGTACGATGAACTCAGCCTTGTCTTTCTGATTCGGGCAAAAAAAAAGTGACTGAAATACATGGCAGAGGCATTTGGATTGCATCTTTGGGCATTTAGTATCATAGAATGACTTGGATTGGAAAGGACCTGAAAGATCATTTGGTTCCACATTTAGTGTGTAGACTTGGAACTGTATGTGTTCTCAGTACTGTTGAGAAATATCCATACAGCCCTATGGTGATTTTGAAGAGAGGTATGTCAGTGAAAACTGTAATTGGTTGCATTTTAAGTTTCTTTGTCTCCTGGCTGCAACTGCCCACATCCAGTCATATTCTCATTTTGGTGGGGCTATGTCAGTACTGTTGTAGAATTCTTCTAATGAGAACAGCAGTGCTTCTCATAGAAATACCAAGGTCCTCCTGCCAGAGTTGGAAACAGGAAGCATTAAGGAGCTCAGTTTCCTTTTTTTTTGCTCTGTGCTCTTTTAAGAACTCAGGCTTACATGGAAGGAATTGACCTAATCATCAAAGGCCCAGTCTTCAAACCCTTCCTTAATTTCTGCACAGTACTTACTCAGGCAAGGATCCAGTTGATTTCCTTGAGTTCAGTATTAGCAAGAAAACAAATTAAGGACTTGGCCTCAGGTCTGATGTCACACACCATTTCCTTTTACTTTAACTCTTCATCTTACCAGGTAGTGAAACAGCACTGGAGGAAGGGGAAAAAGAGCTTGCATTTACAACGTGTATTTTTTTTTAAGCTTCCTTTTTCTTTTTTCTTTTCCTTAACACAAAGATGTGAGGGCTAGAGAGAGGTTGAGAAAATGCCAGCAGTGTCACGAGCATGTAAGAACTTAGTGGGGAAAATGATACTAGCTTCTCTAAGCATGCAGAACATAAGCAGTAATTTGAACAACTGATTTCCCATAAAGACTCTGCAGCCGTCTTTAGAGCTCTTTATCTTATCTGCTGCAGGTCATGATGGCATTTCCTGGCTTAGAGAGGACCCTAGAATGCTGCAGGATAAGTGCTGGTTCCTGCACTGGCACACCCAGCACCTTCTGCCATGCACCCAAGCCCAAGCAGGATTTATTTTTCAAGTATTTGACTATATGTATGTTTTTTTGCAGTGGACAAGAAATAATTTCATGATCACTGATCAGAGATTAAATTTATTTCCTAGTTGAGAGTGAAATTATAGTCTAAAATACACATAATTTGAAATACCAATTTCATTTTCCCCCCTGTTGTCAGGGACACTTAACTGACTCCCAACTCTCTATTTTGAGGTCAGAGGCTTGGGAATGAGCAAAGCCTCCCTCAGGCTATGCTCTGCTCTTGCATATTTAGTTTCCAAAGAGCAAGATGGAAAAAAACTTAGCCTTCTAGATCTCCTGCTCCCAACTGAAAGAGCCTTGCCCTTTCCAATTCAAGTTAGCATATCTGATTCAAAAGACAGACAAATGCATGATTGTTCCATAGATATGTCTGCCTCAGTTGAATGTCATTACTAATACTGGAATGCTGTCAGAGTTGATATCCTGTAGTTTCTTTGAGCCAGATGCATTCTGTCTTTGCCAAGTATACTGGCAAACACACAAACACACACAAGTACACACTCACAAATATATTTGTGGCTAGTTCCTAAGCAGCATAGCTGCTTGCAAATATGGAAGACAGCTAAGAAAGCCAGGCTCACAATAATCCTGGGCACACCCAAAAGATGCTATTACTATAGAGTCCTAACAAAATTGTACAGCAATGAAATTCTCTGGGTCACTCTGTAAAAGTGACACTGACCTCTACATGAAAGCAGCTTACAGTCCCACAGCACACTGAATGAAGTTTGGAGCAATGTGAAACTTGCACCTCCCCTTCAGCTAACGGGTTTCGGAGTGTTTTCATGCTGACCTTTCAAGTTTCTTTTATGCAAAAAGCTCTTTGGTAATTTCCAGTAGACATAAAACAAGATTTACAAACAACTGTATGCTCTGAAGTGGATAGTTGCAGTTCTATTTTTACATGTGTTCAAATTTTGATAGGAAATGCACTAAATGGCCATGAGTGATGTTTGTCCTGTGTTGCTTTATACATCCTGTTTCACATTTTTGATTATTCATAAAACTTACTGAGGCACCAAACGTGATTGCCTTTCCCCCACCCCTCCATTTGATATTTCTATATGACTCAATTTTTCTCAGCTATTTCTTCCTTCAGCACAATCAGCATGATTTAGTTTCCATTTTTTCCTTCATTCTCCCTTTCCCGTAAACACACATACAGCCCCCAGGTACAAAAGATACTGAAGATTCTGGAGCTGCTCTGTAGCGTGTGAGCTCTGCCTTGCCTTCCAGTTTGCCAGAAGACTTCATATGGAAGGTCCTGAGCTTTAACTGGTGTGAGATGCTAAAGCTTTGATGCACTTCAGCAGAGCTGCAGCAGTGTATAGCAGCAAAGGAGCTGCTGCTTCTTTCTTCAGCTACTGATTCTTTGAGAGGCCTGGGCTTGTGCATAGATGAAATGAGGAACAGCAATTCTATAGCTACAATGACATTTTAATGAAATGTGCTCGAGCATCACTGTGATATGAATACTAATCACACTGGCAATTTTGGGTTCCATCTTGCTTCCCTCCAAGTTAATCAGAAAAGTCTTGCTGCTCTTGTAAACCAGAATCAGACCCTTCTGGAGGGTGTGAATAAACTCCTGGCCAATATTTCAATCAGTTCTCAGCCCATGAATCATGCAGTAGTTTCACTGGTATCAGTGGGAGGACATTTTCTTGGTAATGACTCTACAATCAAGCACCCCATCTGTAATGAATCCAGCTCCAACAAAGAATGGAGCACTGATTGAAAAATAATTAATCTGCCTCACCAGGAATTTATCCTCAATCTGATGACTCAGCTTTTTAACTGAATTTAATGCTGTGCAAATATCTCTCCTTTTTATTCAAAGGAAAACCCAAACCTACTTCATCCATTATTCTGTTATTTCTATAACTTACATTGTTCTATATCAAGTTCTTAGGAAGGAAACAAACTTTATACAGGACTTTCATTCTAGCTGGGATCCTACCTGAGGATAGTCCTATTTATCTGGTCAACCAGCCCTGCCAGCCCCAAGAAGGAGGGGATGGATGGCTCACAATAGAGGATGTAATTCCTATCAGAAGGAAAATGGGAAGTGGATGTTAAATTCATGGGATATGAAATGTTTCAGAAAAGGACATCAACATCAGAACTTCTTGATATTTTTTTCATATTTAGATAAAACTTAATTTTATTATTGTCTTTTAATGAAACTGACTTTTATTGTGAATAAACTTGACAGCTAGTGAGGAAATGGTATACACCTATTTGACTCCAAAAAAAAGCTGATAATTGTACAGCTTAAACCCAACAAAAGTAACAAGAAGGGTACAACTTCTTTCAAGAATTTATCTGTCCAAACTGTCAGACCTTCGTCTGATTAACTTTGAATGGAACTTAAGAATCAGACCTTTCTTGCTGTTGTTGGCATGAAATGCTTTGTTGCTTTGACCAGCACCCAGGCAAAGACACTAGGCAAGCGTGGTTGTGAATAAGGTGGTTCAGTATATCGTGCTTATCACCACAGTATCTGAAAGTCTGCCTGCACTGTTCGGCAAAATGACTAACACAGAGGTTTCAATACTAAAACAGCCAAAAAGTACAGCTCTGAAACCTTATTTCAGACAGATACAGACAGAACCAAATGCATCTTCACATAATTCTTAATTACTTGGCTACAAATGAAACTCAATTTCTCTGTTTTTTGCAAAGTAGGTCTCACTGAAGTGGCATACAGTGTAATGGTACAGCATAGAGTCCTGATCAAGTGTAGAACATAACAATGCTTTATCTCTGGGAATGAATGCAGGCTAAAAAAAAAAAAAAAAAAGAGAGAGAAGAGAAGGAGAAAGAAAACAACAAAGACTTTTTGGGTTCTTCAGTTTTCAAGCAACATCTCATTTAGTTGCATTGTTCTACCTGATTTGCAATTAATAATATAGCTTTGGAAACTCTGAGAAGAGTTTTCAGTTTCTCAAATGTCAGCATTGCTTTACTAAACAGAGCAGCGTTCATTCAGTGTTCTGTGTGGTAGTTCATCTTTTGTTGAATCTCATTTAGCATAGGCATTCCAGCCACATTACAAAGGGAAACTGATAGTGTACAAAGTCAATTTTTAAGTGTTTTTTTGTTGTTGTTGTTGGTTTTTTTTTGTTTTTTGTTTTTTTTTTTTTTACTTAAAGTACACTGTGCCATATGGCTGTTCAATATTTACCTTCCACACCATATTGCTGTCTCTGACTTAGTCTTCCAAACTTTGTAACTGAACATCTATGACTTATCTTCTAGAGGTTTTTTTTCACTAGGAAGAGAAAACAAAGAGACTTTCTATGCTTTATTACAAAGCTGTATGGGAAAAAACAGTTGAATCTTTCTTCTCAGCTCTACCTGTTCTCTGTTTTACAATTGAAATCTGCAAAAGTGCTAGTAATATTACTTAATTTTACCACTGTAAAAAAAAAATATTTTTTTGCTGAGTTTTGGGAGATTGAAGCAACTGGCAGCCAACAACCTGTAACAGCCCAATCCACTTATTATATGCATTTTAGTAACAATTAAGCTCCAAATAGGAAAATAATGCTTGGATTTCCCAAGTTAGACTAAATAACTCTGAAAACTGGTATGCTCAGCTTCACTGTATATACTAAACTGTTTCCCACAAACCTCTACTTCTCTACTTTAACAGATAGTCCTGGTTACTATACCTAAACCCACAAACTCTTTGTTACTTAAATCATAACTATCAAGTTGTATTTCGCTTTTATTTTTCTATGAAACCACAACAAAGTACATAATCCTAACAAAAAAAAAAAGAACAACACAAAACAAAAAAAAAACAACTAGCAGGTGTAGAATGAAGATATACTGCTGTAATGAAAAACGGTTGAGAGAGTTGGACTTGTTTAACTTAGAAGAAGAGAAAGCTGCAGGCAGGCATCATAGTGGCTTCCAGTACTTGAGGGGAGCTTATAAGCAGGATGAGAATCAACATTTGACACAGTCTAATAGTGATGACTTTAAACCAAAAGAGGGGAAATTTAAGTTAGATGTTAGGTGGAAATTCTTTACTCAGAGAGCAGTGAGGCCCTGGCACAGCTGCCCAGAGAAGCTGTGGTGCTCCATCCCTGGAGGTGCTCAAGACTGGGTTGGATGGGGCCCTGGGCAGCCTGATTCAGTGGGTGGCAGCCCTGCCCATGGCAGAGGGTTGGAAATAGGTGGGATTTAAGGTCCCTTCTAACCCAAGCCATTCCATGATTCTGCAATACCTATTTTTTACCGTGTGGAAGCAGAGAACTCTTTTCTTATGAGATTTTTATATGGTTCAGGGCAACTGAAGAAATAATAGTCCAGAAAATTGAATCAACACTCATTAAATCCAGTAGAAGTTAGTCTAGATGCAAAATAAGCTAAAAATTATTTGATGAGCTGCATAGATTCTGTGTGGCAGCTTGCATTAGCTGCTTTCAGGATTATGGGGGAAATTTTTGCCTGGGAAAGCCAGTACAATTCCCTAAAGCTAACTCAGACTGAAATAGGGTCCTTTATGATTTGAATGTTAGTGGTTCAAGTTTTAGTCTGGAAAGTATTGGTACCTACCACAAGGATTTTCCATTTGCATATTGATACTGCATTTTGTAGCCTATACTGAGATAAGAAAACATCCGATAGTGCCCAGCTGTGACTCTGAGGTCTGTGCTTGTTGAGGAGTCGTACCACAGGAAAAGCCCTGGGGAGAATTCTGGCTGACTCAAATAGGAAACTCTTCAGCACTGTGTGCTGTAACGCACAGCCATCACGTTCACTACACACACCAGACATCCCACATACAGCCCAGGAGCCTACACCCACTCTACCACGAGATGGGGAAATCCCAAAGCTGTCTTCAGTTTAAGGAGAGAGAGAAGGTCCTTCTGAGCTGGCAGAGAATATTCAGCAGCTTAGCCTTCAAGTTCCACATGGAAAATATCTGCAAGATCAGTGAATGAAGTGAATTTTTATGGGATAATATGGCACACCAATATTTTTCAGAATATCAAGCACATATGTTGGCATTTTCCAGATGTATACCGCAAAAGAAATAGAATTTTAAACTGATAATGTGAATGTTTGTATTTTGCCACAGCAGGTTGTCTGCCTTTCCATTCTGATCATAACATAATTTCACGAGTTTCCAAATGTTTTAAATGTCTTCTTTTCCTTTAATAGTAAAAACTAATCAGAGGATTCAAAAGGTGCCTGGAAAATAGTTTCTAGTAGTGCATGGTGATAGAGAGACATGCATTTTTGTAATTCAGTGACCACTTCATAAAGCAGAAATTACTACAGACTTACTTCCACACCAGTAATTTAGATGACAATACCAAGGTAAGGGATGTGGGTCAAACTCCTCCTCACATCAGTGGGAAGATTGTCTCTAAAAAAGAACATCCTTTGAACGAAAAAAGCAAACCGGTCAGCACTGGTGAATTTAGAGTGGGCAAACATTCTCTCGTGAAACTTAATTTTTGGACATGAAATAGCAAACATACATCAAAGCTGCTGTTCATTAATACAACCATAGAATACAAATCACTTCAGTTGTTAACTATATAGGATACAGCAGTTATTTTTTGCTGTCTCAGCACTGTAGCAGAGTTATGCTTCCTCCCCAAACTTTCTTCTTTCATTCTTTCTACTAACAAATTCTGTTTTAGACTAATATATTTCATTAGACAGAACCCCCTCAAAAGAAATACGTGCACAGGTGGAGAAGCTGGGGTAGTAGGATGATTCTGTAATGAGCAACAGTGTTAGAGGAAGAGAATACATTGCAACCAACAGCAACCTCCAAGAACATAAAAATCTCTCTACATCCTTGTGCTTAATTGTCTTCAGAGTATTTTGTTGTTGTTGTTGTTATTTCCAAGCAAAACCATGTGATTCCAACTTACTATCATTGTCTCCCTCTACCAGTGTTCACCTCAGTAAAGAGCTTGACTATGCACTCTCAATTGCCTCTTCTATGTTCTGGGGGCTGCAGTACCTGAATTCATCCATCCCTTCTCCAGGAATAATTGCTTCCCTTAGTATTCTAGATGTTCTCCTGCTGGCACAGCCCAGGTTGCTGCTAGCTTTCATCTCAGTTCCTAGCTGTATCCCAGGACTTCCATGCCCTTCTCCACAGTTGCTCCCCAGTCAGGCAATTGCAGTCAGCCCTCTGCGGGGCCCTAGTCTATCATAACATAGAATCCTTAGATTTGGAAGGGACTTTTAAAGGTCATTTAGTCCAACTCCCCTGCAATTAAGAGGGACATGCACAGCTGGATCAGGTTTCCCTGATCCAACCTTACCTTTGCAACCTGTTCCAGTGCCTCACCACTCTCACTGTAAAAGACTTTTTCCTTATATCTAAAATAAGGCTACCCTCTTTAAGCTTGAAACCATTTCCCCTTGTTCTATCATAACAGACCCTGCTAAAGAGTCTGTCCCTTTCTTTCCTGTAGCTCCCCTTTAGATATTGAAGGTCTGCTATCAGGTCTCCTTGGAGCCTTCTCTTCTCCAGGCTGAACAGCCCCAGATCTCTCAGCCTGTCCT
>JAOWBP010002978.1:33728509-33757411 GCA_028571105.1 Tragopan temminckii
AAAGTGTTACTGCATGAAAAGCACCTTGACAAAAAGTGAGTACAGCTTTGGGATTTGTAAAACAGGAGTAAACTAGTGTTTTGGAGCAAACTCCATGCTGGTGTCAATTAACTCAGATTTGTTGAAGCTTTTCCTCTGTCATAATTTTCTTTTGCCACATGGTTTAAGGGAAACGTTTTGGCACAGTCGTTCTCTCCTGGCTTAGGTTTCAACTGTCTGGAGAATGTGACAGTTTCTTCAGTACTATGAAGTCAATGAAAAACTGTATTTTCCCATACCCCAACTGGATGCTCTCATTCAAAAGTAGACTTCTTTGCACTGCAGTTTACACAATAGAGTATTTGAAGTACTTTTAAGGCATTTATATATTCATATTTTTTAAACTTCGTACATAAATCAATCTTCCAGTGCCTTTGAATACATAAGCAAAGAGAGCTCCTGACTTATTCAAGCAATGTAACTGCACATTTGCTTGGTATAAGTTTGTGGCAAGATGACTTATTTGAATAACAGTAATTCATAAATCTAGGGATTTCTATGTTTCTAATTTACTGTTTACTACCCATGCTTGTCAAGCTGCCTTTTCTCTTACCCACAGTTGTGAGAAAATCCCATTCTCCCAACCCCAGGTTTACATCAAGCTCACAGATGTAGCACAACCTCATGTAATTGATGCAGTCCCTAGTGACATGTTCTAATACAATAGACAAGCTGGTAAAAGTGGAATAATGGAGGAACATAAGTAACTGTTGATGTAAAGATCGGCCTGATGTGAGTGTTGTTCTCTGCACAAATCAGAGCAGAAAACTCAATCAGCTGAGATAAGTATACAAAATGTTAGCATTCTGCAGCAGTAGTTTTTAAAGTAAAAGTAATAATAATTAAAAAATGTTACCTCACTGACTTCTGGAAAAAAACTGAGGATTCTCAGCACCTCTGAACAAAGCCCCTTCCTAAAGAGTAGTCCAGAGTGAAGTCAAAAGGCATGAGAAAAGCTACTTTGCAGACACCCTTCAACAAGTGCAGTTAACATCTGTCTCAGTGGTACCTCGTCAGAAATCAAACCATGCTAAAACCCAGACTCTTGAGGATGTGATACATACTTAGTTGCTCCATAAACATTCAGCCAAATCACACTGATAAAGCCATGAGTTCCTCTTGCTTGATTGTGCTGAAAGATACAGGATGTGCACTGAGTAAAGATCAGCATGAGATGCTTATCAGTTTGACCTCTTGGGAGCAGAGCTATATTCTATGTATAGCTGGTCAAAATTCCTTTTTTTCTTCATAAATATTGACTTGAGCACAAAAAATACTGGGGATTATTGTCCAGAATATGCTTGAAGTATGGAAGATAGGTTTTGTTTTCTAAAATGAGAAAAGGTCTAAGAAAACCTTTTCTTCAAAAGAGCTACGCTTCACTAAATGCATCTAAATTTTTTTTCCCTTTTGCATACATTTCTGGCTATTTAAAAGTTCACTTTCTACCTTTGCTTTCCCTTTTTTATGATGTTCTGACGTAGAACACAAATTTCTTGCTTGGCCTTTCGGTAATTTTAACAGCACTGGAAGTTAGAGCAGCCCGCTGGGAACAGTATCTTGTGCTATTATTTCACTTGGTGGTTAGAAACAACTCTGAAACTCAAAATGATTGATGTTTTACAGCTTCTTTGACCTCATTGCTGTGCTAGAATCTTCTAAGGGAGCAGAGTGAGGTTTCACATACCAGTTTTGCATCAATCTTGCATTATGGAAAATTCTACTGAGATTCTTTGTTAAACAAGTTCAAAATCTGACCCATAAGGTTAGATGGTAATCTGAGTTAGACAGTGAGCTCAGAAATGTTAAGTGAAGTTTAGAGATCTGTTGTGGCTCAAGTTCAAAATGCAGATTCTATCTCTTTAACACTTATTTCACTCCAACTACAGAAAGTTTGACAGTATCTAATTTGACACCAAATTGATCATAGCAGTGGAAACAAAGAAATGTTTGACGTGTGCAAACAGGTGCTAGCTTCCAGAGATAAAACTCTGTAAGCATTAAGAAAATGAAACTCTAAGCGAGATGTGAAATATCCAAAGCACAATTTACTGACTTTGCTATCTGTCACATTTCTCCAAAGGGTACAAGTCTCTTAAAAGGGATGTTGGAACAGGTTTTTGTGTGGGGTTTTTTTTTTTCAGATGAAAGAAAATTATGTGGGCAGGCGCCCAGGGCTGTGTTTGTGTTGCCAAGGGGAGGAGAGAACACAGGGACATCTCAGGACAAAAGGTAGCCTCCAGTCAGAAGCTAGTTACTTCTATAGAAACTTCTTAGTCTTAATACTGGAATGGGTGAAATACATGGGGCTGACATGAATGCACATCAGTTTCAGAAAGTTAGATCTGATGTTGTGATGATAAGGTTAGCTGAAATAGCCTGGCAATCCTATATTTCAATAAAAAAAAACTTAATTTTAAGGAATTGATTAGTCACTTCAATTTACCAAGAAACTGTTCAGTTACCTTCAGCTCTGCTAGTTAGTAGTAGGGTAAGCTAGATTCAGCATTGTGATAAGCATGAAAGCTAGCTTTCAACACAGACAGTTGGTGATATCCCAAAACATGACATGATCATGTTGGTCATAACTGAGTTCTCAGGTTTATAGTAGAGAAAAGGAAGAAGTAGATCATAATGTTGTCGAAGTGCATGAGTATAATCATTTCCAAAAAGCATTAGTGTGTTTTTTTCTCCCTGTAACATGATTTCCAAAGATCTGAGGGGAGGAAGACAGCAACTAAACATAAATTCTTGAAGAAAATTATGCATCTAAGACAAAATTACTTGAAAAAATTCCATTTCAATTGGTGCTGAAATCTTGATTTACATTTTTTTTTTCCACAGCAATCATGTGGTAACTTAGCCTTTCCTGATAGAAAACTATGAAAGCTACTTAGTGTATGAGTTGAGACTGGGGAGGAGGGGATGGAAATGAAAAAAGTACTCCAGATAGAATTTGCCCTCACAGAATTGTCCACTGTGACCCAGTGTAAGTCCTCAGAGTCTAAGAATTTCTATTGGATATACAACATTGTAGAACAATGAGCAAAATGACGTACAAGAATTCTCCAGTTGTAATGTATTTTTAAGAGATGTCATTCAGCTTATGCAAATCATTACCTCTTCTGTATGAATATAAACATTTAGCCACCTCAAAGGAATTTTTGAATTAGATGTTGATTCTGTGTGACTATTTATGACCAAAACAGTAAGCATTGGTACTTTCTTAATAATGGTTGACATCTAAAATTTTAAGTATCAGAAGAGACCCTTCGCTTTGAATACCCAAGTCACTCTCAGTGGTAATCATACAGATAAAAGGTAATTGTCACTGTATTTTCATGTTTTGAATTGGTAGATTGAACTGTTAACTCCAGCTAGAAATTAAAAAATATATATACAATCTTGGTATAATTATATTGTTTTGTACTACCTTGACTATGCTATCTTGGACTTTAAACAGAATTTACCAATAAATATAATGCAAAAGCATCAAACCAGAAAATGGCATCTAAAGAACCAAAATGAATGCTGCTGAACTTTAAGTTCCTTATCCTCTGTTAGTAAACAGGTAAACACTGCTGACTTGGAAGGTGGCCTCAAACACCACAGTCATGGTAAAACTTGCACTTAAATTAGGGATTCTGGTTTTCAGGTTAGCAAAAAAAAAAAAAAAAAAAACTGACGTAATTACAGCAGTCATAATTTTCCTACAGTTAAAATAAATGTATTTGAATGGCAGAAAGTGACACATTTCCTTTGAAGATTTTTCTGGAATTCACCTTCTGTTCACTCTTTCTGATGTACAGCATACACATCTCTTCCTGTTTGTGCTCTCTGTGGTTGGTTTGTGCACTGGTAAAGGAAACATTTTAAATAGCTTTTTGTGTGTAAACTGCATGTGAGAGCGTATGAACCAAATACTAAATGAACTAATGGAGAAGTTTGTATATTCATTCCTTCTGTGTTCTTCCTTTACTTTGTGAAATAGCTTGGTTTTGCTCACTTTTTACATAGATACCATTCAAATGATTATATAGAAATCATTTTTTTGAGGAAGTACAAAGTATTGATCCTTTATAAAGACAGACATTATGGATTCAGTAATTAAAAAGAAATCCTGGAACTGTAAATAATTCATTTTATGCTACATGATGGGAAGACTACAATCTCACACTTCAGAGGAAGAGAGTTGGAGTTCATTCTAAATGCTGCAAAGTCAAGAATAGAATATACAATTAAAAATGACATTTTGAACATAATCCCCCTTTCAGATATGGTATGTAAAGGAAAAAGTGTATTTAGTAATGGATCATTTCACAGAAATAGTTAGCAGTGACATTTTAAGCCTATTTTCTACCTTTGCTCCAAGTGCCCAGATAACCACTTCTCCCGTTTGCCACACATACAGCAATCAACTTTAAGTCTCCCTCTCAGTGAAAGGATAATCCAGTGGTTATAGTGAAATTTGAATTTGATGAGCAGCTCTTCTCTGGAGCCATCTGGTGACCAGCCACAAATCCTTTATTGCCATTTGCAAACAAAAGGCATTAAATGCTACAATGCTTAGCTCTTTTGTGGCAGTGTCTGTCTTTTGTAGACTTAAAGAGCTTGTCTGGGCCTGGGAAATATCTTACCTCAAGAAAGGCTCCTTGAAATGTGGCAACATTCAGTCCAGGGAATCAGGCTAGCTCAAGTGTGGGGAAAAAAAACACACAAATTGCACAGGATCCCTAGTATGAACTCTTCAACCTGCTTTGTTCCACTACATTAACTAGTGTGGTTGACTCTTGGATCTGTTTCAGCATCCTGTTTCCCTGATTACACACTTTCTGCCTGCTAGACCAATCCTGAGATTTTTCCTGGACTGGAATAACTAGATCTCTTCCTGGACAAAATGAAGGGTTTGAGCAATGGTTATTCCACTTATAAAAGAACTTTAAAATGCACGTAAGATGTCTCAGCCCAAAAGAGAGACTGTGAGACCTGGAGGAGAACTGGGTCCTTTATACCAGTGTTCCTCTATCCCACATGAAGAAGTTGTTGGTCTCCTAGAGGATCTAGATGAATTTAAAAACAGCACTGAAAATGAATGTGATCTGTGCTGAGTTCTAAGGAAGGAAGCTGCCACATCAAGCACAGGGCAGATGAGTACTGTGTATGACATGAGCCATATGCTAGAAGTGCCTTTGAATGGGAAAGAATGAAGGTCTGTGAGACAGCTGTGAACCCAGGATTTGTATTAAGTGAAATTGTGCATTGGGATTGACTGGATGCAGTTAAGTGTGGCTAGGCAAGAGCAGTGGCAACACAAAGTATTCTAGATCTCTTGGCCAAGACAATGGGCCCACACAAGTGAAAGTCTCAAAAAATGGAAACTCACAAGACTTCAGTTCTGCAGTGGCTGAAAGAACAACATTTCACTATCATAAGAGTGTTGTAAAGGGAATAATTCAGAAGCACTTGGATATTATAGAAGAAAGTTGTGTAAACAAGTACTAGATGTACCCTGGATACATGTCAGACTTTGAATAAGCAAGGCAGGTGTTTAAATGTTCTGCTAAATAAGGAAGAATTTAAAAAAACCATAAGCTCAGAGTTCCCATTTTGTCACTTTCACTCTCTTCATTTTGTCACTAACAACCTTGGTTGCACTGCATCATCCTGCTAAGCACATCAGAACAGTTAAGACAACACTTTTCTAGAAAAGCTGGCTGTCATTTCATGCTAATTTCCTGACAGGAATGAAGCTGAATTGGTTCAATTTTTTTTTATGAACATTAGCATTTTGCAAATAAGGAGGCATAAAAATAATTGAATATACTATACATTTAACTAGAGAAGACTTGAATAGTTCATGCACAAAATTATGTATGTGAGTCCTACTGTTTCATCTCAGATCATCTCAGCAGGCATGACTATGGAAATGCAAATTTACCCTGTGCTGAGTGCTTTCAGATTTTAAACAATGTGTCAATAATTTCCTTAAAGATCTGGAATGGTTTACGTTCTTTCTTAGCATTTAGCGATTCAAATATCCTGCTCTTAAGATCTGATAAAATGATTTCAGTTGTAATGGGTCTTTTTTATATCCTCCCCGGCTCTCTTCTTATTTGCTGCAGAAGGTTCTAGGTTTCCCTGTTTCTGCTTTGTGTAATGTATGAGTAAAGAAAAGAGAACATTCGTTTTTTGTATAATTACTAGTTTTGCTACATTGAGAGTCAACACAGGTGACAATAGTGGCGTTCTTCTGTTGTTTTGACGTGAATTGTTTTTACAAAGCATTCACCAAAATAACTGCAAGCTATGCCTACATCAAATGAAGCATTTCCTGTAAGGTGATATTAAATATTCTGCTTATTTGACTGATAGTAGAATATAGCTGCCCATGCAAGCTGTTTTCACCTTGTCTCACACAAGCTATCATAGTCAGATTGATACCAAAGCTGTGAGTATCCAAAACCGGCAGCCTCCTATTACATTGATCTTTGTACTAAAGAAGTAGTAGAAAATGATGATTATTGTGATAAAAGTTAACATTCTCCTGTTTTTGGCTATTAAAAAAAAAAAATCCAGTTTTTCCATAGGCATTCAAGGGAAGGAAGCATACTTTCATATCAATTTCTTTGGTGGCTGACTTCACAGTCTAGGATTCAAGGTCCTGCTCCAGCCTTTCCAGCAGGGGGGTCATTTGTAGACACTTTGATATTGCAGGCTTTCGGGTATCTAATAAGTAGTGCATCTTTTCCCCTCACAGGACACACTAATAGGCTGCCTGAATCTACCTTGCTCTCTACCTTTACTGAGTTGCTAGGAACTAAATGTGCCTGAGACTACCGTTCCGCTGCCACGCTTGGTTAACCGTATTATTGGCAACTAGATGGACAGATGGGTGCAGCACTTAACAAGCACGCAGTCACATGAGGCGAAGCTCATTTCTAACAAGGGCAGAAAACAGTGTTTCTTGTGGCTAGGCTTGTCAAAATTTGCATTTAAGGACACAATGATTCACAAAAATCAGGGAATCATTAATTTCTTTCCAGTTTACTGTAAATCTGATGTATACCTCTTCAACTGCCAAAATTAGATTGCAGGACACGTTTAGAGATGTTTAAAATACCAGTCATTCTGAAAAGTATACTGCATTTGGATGAATTTTCTTAATTAAATGGACTTTGTTTCCTCTGCTCTTTAGCTCTGTTTCTGAGGGCAAAGATTTTTAGCAATTGCAGCAAAAAGGAGAGAGCACGTTTGTTCGGCAGTGCTGAAGGTGCTTTGAGCCTGAAAGTAGTGGTACTCCTTGAAATTAGATACTCGTGGGAAATGAGCTTTGAGGCTTGACCAGCT
The DNA here is from genome assembly GCA_028571105.1 of Tragopan temminckii. Taxonomy (NCBI): domain Eukaryota; kingdom Metazoa; phylum Chordata; class Aves; order Galliformes; family Phasianidae; genus Tragopan; species Tragopan temminckii. The sequence goes on from JAOWBP010002978.1 coordinate 33,735,896, forward strand.
TAAGCATGCTGCTCAGAGCTCTGTTAGCCATGGTTGTGCTTTGTTGTAGGTCAAAGAACAAGAGAAAATCTAGTGCGAGGGAATTTCTAGGCATCCCAAGAATAGAATAGGTTGGATATTCTCCAGTACTCCAGTTAAGCTTTTTTTTTTTGTCAGAAAAGGGTGACTCATCACATCTGGAATGATTTGTGGAACTCTATCTGTTTTAGCAAACTGACAGTGAACCATAATGAGGTTTTTGTCATTTCACGCTTCTTTGCCTGGAAGGAGTTTGTAGATCCCAGCAACAGTCACTTCTTCAGTATCAGGGGACTTGTATGGGTTTTTATAGCTTCCAGGAACCCTAAAGCACTCAGAGCCCAGAAGCCCAAGGAGTCCTTGGTCCACCTGGGATTTTATCCCCCCTGTTGTACAGCTGAGAGCTCCAGCTGGGGCCCTCTTTCAGGGCTTTCATATAAACACTGTTGACATTATCCCATATGAAAACTGAAGAGTTTTCTCCCTTTTTTCTGAAAAAAAAAAAAAAAAAAAAAAAAGCTATTTATATCTATACAAGTAATTTACAGATACTGAGTGGAAAAAGAGTCAGTGTATTTCGTTCTAAAATTGACCTAAATTACCTTAGAACTATTTAGGACTTTCCTCCTTCCGTATTAGGGGAGAAATAAAGATTGGAAGGGTTTGTTTGTTGTTTTTTGTTTTATGGTGGCTCATGTGGGAATTAGGACTTATATAAGCCACCTAAAAAGCTCTGTGTAAAAACTTATTCTGGACACCTTTGCTGCTGATCTGGAATGCTGATTCCAGCATCCCTGTCTACCTCCTCATCCATGGACTCACCAGGCTTTGTTATTTCTGACACTTTTAGTGCTATGGATCAAGTAAGAGTTTGTGATGGTCTCCATTTTCATTTTCTTCTATGTATTTGAATAGTCAGTCATTCTGGCTATTTGGGAAAAAATATTGGGGATTTTTTTATTTTAAGGGGAAACGCTTGAAATTTCTCTGCTTATTACTATTTCCAAGAAATGAAGGGGGGAAAGAAAAGAAAAATAATCCTAATGTAATATGTTCTCGGGAATATTCTTGTTCAAAGCCACAGTGTGCAGCTTTAGGAATGATGGATGCTGGATAAAACAGATGGTGGCAATCTGAAGTGTCCGTTTTCTGTGATTGCATTTTATTTTTGTCCAAGAACAGCAGAGAGCCAAAGTCACAATGAGCTCCTGCTGTAATGGAAGTTGGGTTGGAGACTTTTCTGCGTATCATACTAGGTGTGAGTTTTGGACACTGTCATCTCTGCTGCCAAACATTGCCCACATGTTGCTTTTCCCTCATGTTGGGATTTTTCAGCTGTTATTTCTATTAAGGAGTAGTTTTGCTCTCAGAAATTAAGGAAAGGAGTTTTGGGGGAAAAAAAAAAGCAGAGCATTTTTTGAAATATCATCTCTGCCGCCTCCTCCACAGCACCCCAATGTCATCTTTTCCCTCCACAAATGACTTGGAGTAATTACAGCCTTTTAATAAATCAGAAATTATCCGTTTATCAGCGAGTGACACTATACCTCTTCAATAATGCTAATTAGCTGGGGGATGTTGATTAGCCCTTCACCCACTGTTGCTTTCCTTTTCTGATCTTGGGTGAGATTAAAATGATATTGAATACACTGTTTTCTAAAGAACAGAATTTTGGTTCCGTGGAATGAGGGTTGCCTCCTTTGCTGCGCTGCCAAAGCTTTTCCTCTACACTTCCAAATTAGTATGAGTCATTTTTGCAGAGAGCTTCCTGCCAGTGAGGCTGCAGGTGTCGGGTGTTATTCCCAAAGTTCTCTTTTACATTCCTTGCCTGTTGTTGCTTCCCCCCAGTACTATTCCTGCGTTTTTGCTTGCTAGTCTGAAACACTCATTCGGTTCTTGTTTGGCCTTTGTTGCTGGGAGACATTGGTTCTACTCTTGTTCAGTCACCTCTGACACTAAAGGTGTGTCTGCCTGTTCTTTCTGAAGAAACTGCAGGCTTGAAAAGTAGAGGCCATAGTTTGCATTAGAGCAGCTGAAACTCTTGGAGAACAGTTAGCTCTTCATGCATGCAAACCTTTTTTCTGTTCTGAGGGAGAAGCAGCAGGCAGGCTCACACCAGCTAATAATGCCCTGCTACATGGCTACAAAAATGCCACTGCCATTGTGCTGTAATGTGTTCTGTGATAATGCCAGAGAAATAGAAAAGAGAAAGCTGCAGAGGGGGGCTTTAAGTTTTTAGTATTCTGCACAAGAAACAGTTCCCCAAACTGAAATAATTTTATTTGGCATTTTTCCTAGATTTGTACTTGCACGTATCTGGCTCCAGAGTGAATATGACTGTTTTACAGGACCACAAAAGCATTTATCAGCAGGTATCTTTAAAATTCCCTTCCTCTCTTTCTTCTTATTGCAGCTTCAAGGCCATAATCCCTCAGCCCTGCAGAGCTTCATTTTCCTTCTAGCCTGAAGCCTTGTTTTCTGGTGCCTATTCATATACATAATTATGCCTTTACGCTTAGAAAATATTAGGACGGTGCATGAGAATATTCAGTTTGTAAATAAGAGCAAAATCTATTCAGCCAGCAGAGAAGCAAGAACTCATCATTTAAATCCTAGATTAGGAAGACTGGGTATAAAAAGCTGTCTTGGATTTCCCTTCTTCTAGATAGCTGACGTTAGCTGAGATGAGCCCTATTTTCTGAGATGAAATTCCTATGATTTTCCCATCCCTTCTTTCTATCGAGTCATCTGTTTTTCCTAGAAGCACAGGAGGAAAAACAGCCCTACACAGGATATAGAATCAGTTGGCAGCGTCCCTTCAGGTTGCATTTCTATTTTATTTGGGGATGATGGGGAGCTGCAGTTACATTATACAATCCATATTTGGCAGAAATAAAATGCAAAGCATTTATCCCTATATTGCAAAGGGCCCTAGAGCTGCACTAAACAACACTGTATATTGCCACAGCAGCATTCTAGGAGACATGCTGTAAAGCAGAACCAGACTCAGTGGCTGATAACCCCATCTCTGTGGTAACTTTTATAAAGAGGGGAAAGTGGGAATCATAATTCTACGTGGGGGTTTAGGTAGTGTAATCCTGGGAATCATAGTGGTTAAGGCAGCACAGCTGGAGTCAGCTTCAAATCCTGGAAGACTCTTTGCTCTCTTCATGCAGACAGCATCAGTGGGGTACAGGGAGATATATTTTGCAGAATTAGCCCTTTATTTGCAGTTTTTGTTTATAAAGGAAGCGATAGAATAAACTTCCCTTTTAAGACCAGGAAAATATGACCAAAACATCCACTTTGAGGGACATTTTAAGATCTCAAGGGATATTTACTGTGGTGTGGGCTTGTTGTTAAGTGACCAGGGGAGCAGTAGCTCTTCAGACTGTATGGAGACACACATACCTCTATACAAAGCCGTCATGTGGCCCTGTATAGAGGCATTGGTACACGCTCTCTCCAGTGCAGGTTACATTACCACTTAGCCACAGGTCTTTGTGAGAATGTACCTAGGGAATACACAACAACAACCTTTACTGGTGAAAAATGCAGTCTTGCAGATCCCATGCAAAAACCCTGCCTTTGAACATTTATCAGAACTGGGGTGTGACTCATTTCAGTATCGATAGCAGAGCCTACTTCTGCACCTCATAGGTATCTAACCACTTTCTAGGAATCTCAAAACCCACACAAGTAATTTCTGGGTAAACTTTAATCTGGGTATTTTGAAACTGATGTTTTCCCCCAAAATAAAGCTATGTTTCTCATAGGTTGTTCTTCTCTACCTTTGTATTTCTCTTTTCCTTAGAAAAGGCTGTACTTGCAATGATTAAGCTAATGCTTTTAAGTATGTATTTATCTGGATGCACTTGTGCCATTATGAAACCATTATTCTTTGGTTTTTGCTTTAAGCTTTACCAGGAAACCACTCCTCCTTACAGCTACCTCCATTCAGTCATAAACAAAGCTGTCATATAAAACACAGTGCAGTTGGATAGAGTGACTGGATCATTTATCGGTTTGGGGCCAAATGTTATCTTCTGTGATTACCTCACGGCACTCTATTCATTCTAATGCATTTGATGTGGAAGGAGATGGAACTGACAGGAGTGTTCAACCTGTGCTTTCAGACAAGACTACAGGCAACAGATTCAAAGCATATTAAGTTGATTTAATGTATGCTGATAAAGTCAATGTCTTGGCAAAAAAAAAAAAAAAAAAGAATCAGTAGTGTGCTGAAATGAATTAGTAGAGTAGACTAGTGTATGTATGGTTCGGTATGAGCAATTGCAACTTATACTGGCAGAGTATGATTAGTAGAAATAGGAAAACAAAACTCTGGTAAATAAACATTGATATTTGTTACACCCTGTAGTTATGTGGTGACAGAAATGGAAAATTAATATTATTACCTGACAAGCTCAATAGAAGTCTTCTGAAATTTCAGGCTCTCTGATCTCATGAAACCTGTGTAAATAAGCCTAGTTGCAAGCAACTGAATAATCTCATGAAATTAGTAACTCCATTGCATTTTCCTCAAATGGATAATCTAATTTAAACTTGCAGCACCTTTGTGATTGTTCCTTACTGTCAGACACTTTTCACCTAACTAAGTCCTGCATGCCTCTGCAAAGATGGCTAAAGATTTCCAGGAGGCTGTTCACTGAATAGAGGCAGTGACTATGCTCCTTATTTAGGACTGTCACTTAAATGCCTGGATTTGGATAGACATAATACCTACCTTAGTCTTTCCAGGCGAATATCAAAGCTGATTATTTGTAGACAAGATGTAGAACTGCAGTGTGACCTGAAATCCATCTGGGGAAAAAATATAGTGGGTAGGCATCATTCAGGGTCCCTTAGTGTGAAGTTTGAAGTTTTATGACTACAATAGGAAGGAAGATGCTCTTAATCTCTTCATTACTATGGGAACACACGTAAGAGGAGGTCAGTTTTCTGACCTGGTTGTTCAAAAGCCATTTTGATTTGCATCTTCACATTTGTACTTCACTTCCCTTTTGCTTCCTGAAATGCATGACGTTAGTTTCCTAAACAGAAAATGGATCAAGAGCTCAAAAAAGCTGTTGTTACTTGATTCTTTTCACTGGTAGACTTGTTTTCAAGCAATCATCATAGAAATATAGAACAAAATAATTTAGAATGAACCCTTGAAGGTCTTTTGGATAAACTACTGTTCACAGGATGCTAACTTAAAAGTTCCAAATATCTAACTTCCAAATCCTATCTGGTAGAGGCATAAACCATGTGCTTTGATTTCAGTCACAGCAGCCAGTGTAGGGACTGGGGGAAGAGACAGAGAATTTAAACTACCTCTTTGATTGTCCTTTATTTTTGTGCTCTTAGGCCTGCCTGGCTCCCTCTTTAAAATGAAACCTCTCTGACGTATGTTTTGTTAATGGACCATGAGAAGGAAAATACAGTTTTAGCATTCCCTACTCTGCCTGTGTGTTTTGTTCCCATTATAGAGGAGTGCCATTACAGTGGGAGCTGAGAGAAGGGCTGGAACAGGGTCATTCCCACAACCTGTGGTGATGGGGGAGGCTCCTTCACTCAGTCCTACAATGCCTTTCACGCTGAAAGATCAAATGTAAACCTTTCTTATGTCTTACGCTGTACCCAAAGAAATAGTACAAAGGACCACGCATTTAGGTTTCAAATAACCATTTATGTTTTGCTAATGTACAGAGCCCAGCTGCATACAAACTTCTACTATCTAGAGAGAGTTGGAATCCATCCATATCTGCTGGATTTGAAATTGGCACACGGTGCATCTCTTAGAAAACCAATAAGAGGCTTGTAAAGGAATGAGGTATAACTTTCCAATTCAGAATTTTCTTGTAATTAGAAATATTTCAAGACCCCTTTTTCTATTTCAGTAATTTAAAATGGAAAGACTCATCATAAGCAAAAGGAAAGTGATTTTCAATCTACATTTGAGACATCATTTATCATTAGGAGCTATGAGCATGTGACCATTATATTTTTTCCCAGATCTTTCATATCTTGTATTTTTAACTCAGTTTTGTATTACATTTTTGAATGATAAAGTGTTCAATTCACTGCTTAGGGATTGTTCTCAAGCTCTTTAGTATAAACCACATCCATACAATATTGAAGGATCTGACTTAAATTAAATCTACAGAGGAAGGGAAATTCAAAATTCTCTATTTTTATGAGTGTATCATTCATCTTCATCTGTCATTTCACTGTCTCTCTATACAATAAGACTGTATGCTGTCCTGTCCATTCTAAATTGCTTAGATATCCTTGAAAAGACAGAAAAAAAAATAAATCAGAAACAGAGTATTTTCTCATCAGCACCCCAGAGCCCAGAATTTAGTTTTTAGTGCAAGGACTGCTACTTATATAGGAATCTCTGCTCTGTCACTGCTTTAAATCAAATACCAAATATAGGAGGCTATGGAAACGATGCTAACCTTAATTATGCAAGTATTAATCAAAACTGAACTCCATGTATATAAATGGAGGTACAGCAGTGTTAATCAGCTGTAAGACAAGAACTGGTTCATTAAGTGCTAAGGGGGTGACTTCCACCAATTTCCCAGACACTGCATTTTCCTGTGTCTCTGCAGGGTGAATGGGAAGCAATAAATAACAGAAGAGGATACGATAAAGTAGCAGGGGAAGGTCAGCTGTGACCTTCCATGGGTTGTTCTCTTGCTATGCATTGGTTTCTCCTGCAATCGGTTTGCCAGCCCACAGAATGTCAAGCTTTTGCAAAACGCACATCTGTGAACTCTTCAGCAAATGTTTATTTTGTGTATATATGCAGCCTGGCTTCCCTGTAGTATTTGAGAAGGCAGGTAAATGTGCGTGGATCTGAATGTCATTAATAAAGACTTCAGTGTTCTGTCACCTATGCAAACATGGTAAATTGTGATATCTGGGCACAGAATGTAGGAATGTATGGGGATTTGGTTCTGAAAACACTTTTGGTACCAGAGTTCCAGGTGTAATGGGAAAACTATGGGCGTGTCTGTTGCTTGGAATAATGGTGTGATATATAAGCTCTGAAGAGCGTTTTCATGCTCTTGATGCAGTTCAGAAATAGATTGTCAGAACAAAATGCAACCCGCTGTAACTCAGCACCAGAAACCTAGTTAATTTTTAGAGCTTTAATGCTTCATCCTCTTCTTAAAGTGAAGACTTGGTTCACTCCACTGGGCCTTCTCTCATGGAGAAATGCTATCACGCATAGGTCATGCTACATCAGCTTACAACTACAGGAGTATGTATAGATATACATCAGCAGTATCCTTAAAAATTGATGCCTCCCATGAGCCCTTTTAACTGAGTTGATTACTCTTTATCGTAGATACTGTATTTACTGAGATGTTTTATCTGAGAGTTTTGGACCTTTTGGTTAGATCAGATAAGAAGGTACGATTTTCTTCTCCCGTGTGTTCCATTGCTTTCAGTATTCCAGCAGCCACTGTAACACTGTAATTTGAGTTTTTGTATTTATGTTCATAATGAAATTAATATAAGATTTCATTTCACATTCCCTTTTTCATATATGAGCTGTCATGAGAAGGTAAGTTCAGGACAATGCCATTTGGTCATGGTATTCCTGAGAAATTCAAAAGCTTGTATTTCAAATGAAAAAAAAAAAAAGTAGTGGTGATAATTTTTTGTTTTCTATTTACTGTCATGTTCCTATCCTTCCGCAGTTGATACTTATGAGTTTTTAATATTCTCGGCTGAATACCTGTAGCTTCCCTCTGCTAACAGCTTTCAGGACTCAAAACCTCCAGCAAGCAGAAATGTCCAATTGCACATCACTGTCTGTGTTGCCCAGATGGGGAAAACTCTGGTTGATTTTAGTATCTGCCTCCCTGATGCTTCTAAGAGCGTGGTGCAGTGGGATGACTAATGGATGAAACATTCTTCTGTAAAGATCTTGCACAGAATGCAAGGAAAGAATGAACTCACTATGTGGTATGTGTGTGTACGTGCGCATGAAATTCAAACCAAATGTCTCACAGGATTAAGAGGCTGGTTTGCAAAGACACCTCCTGTGTTAAGATTGTAAGCTGATCATGTTCTGCAAACACAAAGAGATGAAAAACAAATGCTGTGGGCCCTGTAGGTTCATAGTCACCTGGGAACACAGGCACATGGGAAGCTCCGAGCATGAGCAGCCACACTGAAGTTGGTACCCATATTAAACCTCTTCCTGAATTGGGATGTGGTTGTGAAATATTGGCTTACGTCTAATTCTTGCCACATGGGACTGCTTTTAAATCTAAATTCATTCAGTAATGTTTATAAGGCGCACTGAGATCCTTCTATGTGTATGGCACTATTGAAATGTTAAGTGTTGTTATAACTCACGGTTGCAAAAGCAGCTGAAGATAGATTTACTTCACGTGGCAGACGGTAATGGCTCACTTGGAACAGTTACACGTTCTGTTGGGTAAATAACAGGAGTGCTATAAATTGTAGCAGTGATATGTTTACATAATCTGCTGGTAACCACTCCAGAGGAGCCCTAACAGTCAGCTTAATAACACACATTTAGAAAATGATGTAAATATATGTACACGTGGGGAAGTAAAATGGCTGCCGGAAATACAGAGCTGGCAGTTGCAGATAAATATTCTGTTTTCAACTCTATATTTTAATGTTTGTATAAAAACATGTCCATCCAGTGGCTTAGCATGATGGCCTAGCAGTAAATGGGTTGTATTCCAGGGGCTGTCACTGATGTGTGCACCAGTGCTATTATGGATGCACTACAGATGGGCTACACAGTGAGCTGCTGAGTTTGCAAGTAGGCAGTGCTGCTAAAAGCTTTCAGCCACATTTGCTCCCCAGGACAACCCCCTCCATCTCCTCATCCCTTTTGGCTGTGTATCTTCACTTCCGGTTCCTCCCACACTTCATGGGACTACCACATTTCTGCCAAGCTCGTGGCCCCATCTCGATCTGCACAATACCTCAGGAAATAAGTCCTCCCAGCTTTGCTTTGCAGCACTTACATGGCCATGTCTGCCTTATCTTGCCTTAGTCTGGGATATTTCAGGAAGTGATGTTTTGATGTAAGGGATGTTGCTGTAAAACCGCACAAAGCTGTATCTTCAATACTAATCATAATGTTCTTGAAGGCTGTAGTCACAACTCGTAGGGGGAAATCATGTGGTAGTGTAACTGCGAGAGTGAAACCAAATTCTGAACTAAAACTATTCTGAGGATATTTTTTTTTCCAATGTGTTTTTGACCAAAGGAATTTTTTTTTTATGGGAAAAGTATATTTTCATCAAAGTCATCACTCATTTTGAAAAGGAAAAAGGAGACGGAAGCATATAAAAAGACATCAATTTTAATGTCTCTGACAACATACACACAAAAAACCAAGTTTTTGTCAAGATGTCCTGTCAAAAATGGTTGTATCTATCTGCTTTATTCCAGAGCTGCATTGATATGCCCACTATTACATACATAATTCATAAAATAAGAGCTTTCTTGGTAATTCTTCCACCATCTCGAGAAAATAACCTAAATGTTATTTTCTATGGTTTCCTCATCTGCTAAAAAAATAAATAAATAAATCAAGTAACATTTTAGGTATTAAAAACAAACTAAAAACACTTCAAAATTTATTTTTAGTAGAAAGAAACTTATTTTTGGTAGAATGAAAAAACAGGCCTAGAGACAGGAAAGTTTGTCTCAAGGCCTCTGCTGCAGTGGTTCTACAACAGGCTAAGGGCCCTGTATTCTTACAGCTTTGTTAGTGTGATGTCACACCGTTCCTTCCATATTTATCTATTTTCTGTTTTTCTTTAAGTCTGTGCAAATTGGGATCCTGTGAGGCTTTTCCTCTGCATCTATGGCAGGAAGCTGGGCAGGACAGGAGCAGGAAAGCTCTGGGCTTGAGTCCCATGTCAAAGCTGAGAGAGAGGAGCAGCTTTGGAGAGGATACTGCTTTCTATCTTGATAACAAGGACTGCTTAGTGTTAGAATAAAACTGACTTGTGATTTAGTTTTTATTTTCTAATTAGAAACAGGAGTTAAATAGATACCTATTATTATCCATCTCAAATGCGTAGTTTAAAATCCGTTATAATACTTCACGTAATTGTGACTAAATCCAAATCAAAGATTTAACTTTCTTGAGTAGTCTGTCCAAATTACATGTAGTATGGCAGTCTTACAGACCACGGCAGATCTTGAGAATTACAGTAAATTAGATGAAGCCTAGGGATGGGGAAGTTTGGATTTCGTTCTTATCTGTGTGTGCAGTAACTGTGTTAGAATGAGGACATGCTCCAGAGATTGATTGTCTTTTCCTGTAAATACAATGGAGGGATGAATCTTCAACTACAGAAAAACCGCACCCTGCCATCAAGAGGATCTCCACCCTGTCTCTGCTCAGCCCTTCTGATAAAAGCCCCATGCAGTGGGATGAAAGAAGCAAATTGGAGACAGAAGCATAAGGGGACCTCTGATTTAAAACACTGTCCATCCTATTTAGGAAAATAGCTGGGACTGTACCTTCTCCTACCCCAGCAGCTGACAATAGCTCTGTTTCTCATCAATGTTCCTTCCAGCTGTGGGACAGGGACAGTTTCAGTTTTCATATGAATATTCTTAATTCTCCCCAGGCACGTAATTTTAATAAAAATGTGGTATTTACAGTATATCCTTTTCTCATTTATTTTGGGAAAATGAGAGAGAGAGATCAAAAAGGAACAAAAAAGAAATTACCAAGCAAACTCAGCAGAGATGGGCTGACATTGTTCTTATTAAGATCAAAATGTCATAGAAGCAGCAAGGAGCAAGATGAATAGTGTGATATTTTAACTAGGCAGATTTGTGGTAGTCTCACAAGAGTTGCAGAAAGACAACCTCAATGAGAAATAAATTTTAACTGAGATGTAGGTCCTTCTCTTCCCCAATTTGTCCTAAAGACATAACATTAGGCAAAAAAAAAAAAAAAAAAAAAGTGATGACTTCTTTCATTTTCTTATGCAAGTAGTAAGAAAAGCTGGATAGGATAAATGAGCTAATCTATAAAGTAGGCTAGGTTCTTAAAAATTGTTTTTTAGACAACGTATTCAAAAAAGTGTTAACTGAGAAATAGTGAAGAGTATTTTCTTGTAAAAATGTGCAGCCCAGTAACTCCATACAAATAGTTCTGAAGAATGGTTTGTTGTGGCCGAAGAGTCCCTGTCTCAATATCCAGTGAGGAGTGGGATATCTAAATATTTAATCTGAGTGAAATATCATCCATTTTGTGATGATGACTTGATTGTACTCCGTATTGTTTTGTAACATTTCTGGTTAGGAGTTTCAAAATTCCTAAGCAAGTCTGAATACAGGATTAACTGGGAATTGTTGATTATTTTTTATTAATTTCAGAAGTCCAGTTCTTTATTTTTTCATCTGTTACTACTTTGTGTAACAGATTTTATTTTTTGAGGTAAGAAAAAGACAAAGATTTTATTGTGTGTTTTCTTTTCCCACCTGCAGAATCTGACTCAAAATGTCTTTCTGCTCAGAATATATTCAGTCTGTGACAATAGGGGTTGGGAACACTTCTGAACCCTCGCATAACAGGAGACATTTAAGTATGTAATGTCTTCCTTTTCATGCTACAGTATTTTCTAAGCCACCTGAGGCACTTTTCATCAAAATGTATATAGACATATTGTGTATATGTACTTCCACAGGTATGTATATGCATGTAACTCCAGCGTGTGAGAGGGCACAGTGTTTTACTGTGTTACTTAGATCATATGTGCTATCTAAGGGTACTGATGTTTGCTTTGTAAAATCTCAAATGAAACTATTGTGACATCAAGGCAGAGCTGGCAGCTGAACAGTGAAGTACCTTGCACACCAGCCTGTATAAGGGCAGTAGGACTTGTGCTCTGTGAGGCTGAGCAGGACCCTGAAGTGGTGCTACCTAGTTCCTAAGACATTTCCAGCTCTTACTCCATTTCATTCTTCCTAAGTTGAATCAGACATTTTCAGGTTTGAATATTTTTTCCTCTTTCTTTCAAGTCTTAGAGGCGCTGAAATAAGTCACTTTTAAAGAAGCGCTTTGGCCTGGCTGCAGGGATTGTTCCTTAGAGGAAGGCAGCCAGTGAAATACCCTAGAAACAAGAAAGAAAATGAGAAAAACATCCCCAATGGGAATGATTTACAGGCAATCTCAGTGAGATTAGCAAATGGAATAAAAGCCAAATCTACAAATGGAGGCAATGCAGAAATCACTTACTGATCTCTCTGCAAGAGGGACTGTTCCAGAATTTGGGATCAGCTCGACTGAGCAGCAATAAACTAACAAACAAAAACCAATAATGCTTACAATAGTTGGGATCATAAAGAACTTAAAACCATTCTGAAAGCCATTTTGATACAAAGCCAACAGCAGAAAGAACAAAACTCTGAGTCAGCTATGGTATATTTGCACCTTGCAAAAAAAAAAAACAAAAAAAAACCTGACCCTCCCCTTCACCTCAGATATCTACCATGAGTATACATTGTTTCATAAGACCTCCTTAGAACAGGCTAATCATCTTTTTATATTTTGCAAAGTGCCATGCATGATGAGCCTTCCTTCACAGTGAGTTCTGGGAAAGTAGCTTGGAATTTTCCACTGTTTTTGTTGTTTTTTTAATTTTCTTTTTGGTCTAAAAAATTTCAAACTAAGTTTTTTGAGGATAATATATCACTGCTGACAAAACTTTAACTGGAAAATGTTTTTCAGTCCATGAAATTGTGGTCAAATTTTTATAATAAATACTGTAGTTTCAGTCTAGGTTTTAGTATCTCCTGTTTGGATGAGATCACAGATTGATCCAAATTTAAGGCATGGTATCTGTGTTCATTTCCTAATCTATTAGAAGAGTCAGAAAATGGACTAGGGCTAACAGAAAACTTGTCACGGCCACTGGTGTGAACTCTGAATGTGAATGAATTCACATCATTAAAATACAGTCAAGCCAACCAAAGCAATAACTGGTGCAGCACCACGCTGGGTATTTCTGAGTTATTTCTTTCTGTTCCAGTTCTGAGCTCCCTACACAACACTCTGCTATACAGAAGAGATGCAACAAATTCAAGCTTTGATGATTTTGCAGAGTTTCACATCAGTGATGTCACAGATGAGATTTCTTTTTAGTCACTGTGCCCTGATTATTGCTGGAACCCACTTTGAATACTTCTAGTGATTAGCCCAGACCCCGTTCTTAATCATATAGCCAAACTCCTTACTTCAGTGATAATAAAACAAATCTGCCATTTGAAATCAGTACATCCATTTTGTATTCTGCAAAACAGATTCTATACAGACTGTTTAGTGCAGGGAAGTGCTATTATTGATGAAACAAAGCTGAGGCATTTCCCACATTGCAAGCTGGGATCTTTTCACTAGAATCAGGGGATTATTAGTACCTGTCTGGCTTTTATAGCACAATGATAAGAAAAATGTTCAGCCTGAGAAGCCCAGGAGGTGGCTGGTATTCAGGGACAGCTCTAAAAGCCTCACCTCCAAGGCCAAAGCGTGAACTGTCCTGGAGACTCAGTTGGATATTAGGAAACATTTCTTCTCTGAAAGAGTGACTGGGCACTGGAATGGGCTGCCCAGGGAGGTGGTGGAGTCAGCATCCCTGGAGGAGTCCAAGAAGTGTGTAGATGTGGCACTGAGGGATGTAGTCAGTAGGCATGGTGGGATAGGTTGGCAGTTGGACTAGATGATGATTTTAGTGGTCTTTTTTCCAACCTTCATGATTCTGTGATTGTCCTTTCTGTTGTGTCGCTGCCTGCACGCTAGAGCTAGCTTACAGAGAATTTGTACATGAAGCATAAAGGCACTTGAAATCCAGCTTATTCTCCTTTGCAGTTGAAGTAAATTACTTGACGTGTAGCAGATGAGCCAAAAGCTACATAGGGAGGCGATGTGAAGCCACTGCTGCCTGGCTGCATCCGCAGAACTGCACCTCAGCTTCCCGGTGTGCTCTAACTCTCAGCTGCTGTACCTCCAAGAGAGCTTGAGGAATAGTGTTAGGAAAACTTGCTGCAGTGCTGCCAGCTCAGAAAAAGGCCTTTGAAGTGCAGTTCTGCCAGCCCCTCTCCATGCGCAAGTATTACATTCACTCCAAAAGTGTTTAAATAATTTTTCTATGGAAAGGAAAAGGATTTTATGCTATGAGTAAGGGGGCACAGAAAAGGGATGAATAAAAGAAATGCATAAAAATTAATATAAACTATATTCTGCATGGAGCAGTTACGTAATATGCACCTAAAATATGATATTGGTAAGAAATCAAAATTAAGGTTTATTTTATATTCATAATGAGACTCTTCACCAGTGCCAATCCAGTAGCTAGAATCACTAAATAAATGAAAATACATGTTGGAAGTGCTGGACACTATATTAAAACAAAGAGAAAATAATACCAATCGGTGAAATACAGTGGTTTGGAAAGACATTTCCTGGAAAAGAGAGTCACTTTTTAGGATATTTGTGGTCCAGTGGGACAAGTATTGCTAATGCTTTGACAAATGACCATTTTTACTTCCTCAGAGTCAAAGAGAGAGCCACTTGCAGAGTGAATGGAGCTGGGTGAATCACATGGTCTATGGCAAGCTCTGGAGTGCTTAGCAAATGAAGTCATCCAGACAGGATTAAACAGAATTATGTCTCTGTAGCAGAGCCTTGTTTATGGAAAATGAGTTTGGGCGATTGGCTTAGCCTAAGCACATACTGTTCTTTCTTACCTAGTCACATAAAGCTTTCTTCAATAAAGTAGTCCTGTCCCAAGCAAACGTTCCTGGTTTTAGTTCATAGCAGTGGAGCTTGGGGGAGGGAGGCCAGCCTATCTGTTGCTCCGATTTCCCATACCCTTGGCAGACTTCTCAATATATACAGCAGTCTATGCTGCTTTTTTTTTTTTTTTTTCCCTTATGAAATCCTACACTTTCTGAGGTACTTGTGTCTATCCCAAATGAAGCTGCCAAGAAATACATGAAGCGTATACCATTTGCAATTAGAAAATGCTGTTTAAAAATGATGTTGGTATCTTAAAGCATAAATATTTTTCTTTGTACATTTCTAAAATGCTTAAATGCACAAACAGCAGCTATAGGGATTTTCCTTTACTTCACCTTGTGAAAAATTCCAGGAGATCAGGAATTTTACAGTACAAGAATGGTTTATTTTTATGCCTATTTTCTTTACCATTTCCTTTTCCCATTCCAGTCCCTCTGAGAAGAACCAATTAATATGCATCATTTTCCTTGTTCATTAGTATATTCATTCCAAAAAAGGCAGAATTGGTTTCAGACTGGTATTTTATGCCCAGTGAACTATGATAATGTTGCTTGTCAGAGTGCAGCACATAGAGGAATTAATAAAAATGTAAAATCTGTAGGTAAATAAAACAGTTAAATTTTGCATTTGCACCTGTATTGGGATAGAACTGACACCAGTATAAAACTGCAGGTTGCTAAATGAAGTTTACTTTGGGAAAGCTCTTTAGTGGCCATAAATGGAAAAGCAATTGCTGATGCTGCTGGAATTAGTTGCTGGAAAATAATTTGGTTACCTCTTTGCAGCAGAAGAACAAATAGATGTAACTTCAGGAAAACTCTTCGACACCACCAAACATGTAAAAAAAGTCAGTGAAATGTCACCTGGGCTATATGCTGCAACCAGAGCAGCAGCACAGGTGGGGTGCCCCATCTACATGTCATCTGGGAAGTCATGGACCCACCAGGTTTCCTGCTTCTGGCACTGCCATGTGCTCCCCTCCAGCCTCCACTCCTCTGTCCTCCTGCCATTTAGAGCTGCCCTGCTATGGGCACAACTAGTAGACAGGGCAAGTGGTGGGGAGGAGCCCAAAGTGTATGGGGGCTGAGTGGTGGTCACTCCACTTATGTGCTCCTGTCACTTGATTTGGCTGACGTGAGTTATTGCCTGCTCAGGTTTGAGCCTTAGACTTTCTTCCTTTGCATTCTGACCTCAGTAGAACAACATAAGGTCAGTGATAGTGTAGGAGGAGACAGTTACTTTTGCTGTGCCCATCTGTTCCTTGACTGTTTATCACTTAATTTCTACAGACTATATTACAATCCATTTTTTCATTACTATTATTTTCAATAATTTAGTGTAAAACAGTAACAAGGTCTTTTTCACTACTCCTTTTCTTACTCGCTACTGAGGGGGCTGAAGTGGACTCAAGCTGTCCAGCCAAAATTGTGTTTAATATGCAGAAGTCCTCAGAGGGCATAAGACTGAAGTAGCTGGTTCTTACACCTACTCATTTTAATTATTTGCCGCAGAGATTCAAAGTCCAGCACAGAGCTTTCCTGCCCTTCAAAGATTTCTGAAATTATGTAGCGTACACAATAGCACAGACCAAGACTGTATGCTGGAGCAACCTCAACAAGTTTTTTGTTTTAGGATAGAGGAGCCAGTGCATCAGCAATATGTCACACTTTCTCACCCTGCTCTCTGAATTCTTTACTTCTTGCCATGCTGAGCAAATCGTTGCACAATTATGTTTTCACTAACCTGGCAGCAACACTGCTCTGACCCATTTACCCCAAGGGGCTCTACAGTCTCTCTCAGTAACAGTTGCCCAGCACAGAGAGGTCTGACATTTTTGGGGAAATTTCAGCAACTCGCTCTGTAATTCCTAGCTGAATCTGTTTTTCCTGTTATTAGGGTTTTTAAGTTGCCAAGCTCAGCAAGCAGCTCAGATTTAGGTCTCATGGCTGAAATCACATTCAGTTTTGAAAGGAACACTAAGGTCCAGTGGCTGCTTGAATTAAGCGACCAAATATTTAGTAGCTAGATCTCAACTATGAAAAGTATAAAGAGAAAGAAGAGAGAAAGGAAATAAGAGCATCTATGATTTAGCAGAAGTACCACTGCAGAACTAAATTGAGGGAACATTTCACAGTTCTTGAACTGTTCTCACTAAACCCCTGATAAAGTTAGAGAGGTTTTTTGTTCAGATGTCTTCATCAGTTCCAAAGTTACTGTTCCTTATTCTGGAAATTTAGTGTGATGTTCTGTGAAAGATTAAAGTCTTTACCAAATTACCAAAAAAGATCACAACTGCTTTCAATGACTGCTTCCAAAACGTTCCTCGGGGGTGGAGGGGAGAGCATTTGGAGGATATAGTGGAGAAGAACAAGACTCTATTTTTAAGGAGAAGGCTTTGCATATGACTGCTATTCTGTAGGTTCTGACACAGTTAACTTTCTAAGCAAAATTTAGTAAGAAGCATAGTAGTAATTGGTTCTTGATACACACAATATGAATTATGAGTTTCAGATCTACAGAACAAACAGCACTGAAGACAGCCTCCACCTTTCAGTTTAGTATCTGTCTAAACAGTTTCATATGCATAGAAGACAAATCTGAGATAAGTATCTCAAGCATCTTTCAGATTTTGTGAACGCAATACCTTACAATAGAAAACGCTTCACTGTCAGAATGCTGCAAAATTCACATACTTGTGAATATTATGTATAGGATAGCTCACCTCAGAAATGGCATTCAGCTTATTAAAATAACATTTTTCTGATTTTAATCAGCTTGGTTCTTCAGTATCCTATACTTAAAAAAGAGGAAACGAAAATTAGACAATGGATAAAAGGACTCATAATAGCTAAAACAAAATTTCCTCTCATGAAGTCAGAGATCTGAGCCTTGCAGAAATATCAAAGTAGTGCATATATTTTCTGTGCACTAAACTAAATATTTTAAAATACCATAGAGGCTTTTAAAAATAAATACCCTACTTGGAGCACTATTCCTCCTAAAAATATTCTTAAGAAACACAATTGAGTTTCTGGTTTCTATATTATTCAAAAGAAGGCAAGAAAATCTGCTGGAGCAGAAGCCAGAAAACAGAGCAAATGGTTGTAGTGTTCTCAGAAAAGCAAACAAAAAAGCAAAATAAAACAAAAAACTGAAAACAAACAAACAAAACCAAAAAAAAAAAAAAAAAACACCATGGAGGAAGATTTACCGTGCTATCCTGATCAAGATTTTAATGGCACTGGAGGGAATCACATATGCCACATGAGGAAAGGGAAAATATAATTAAAGCTAAGTCAATCCCACTACAGAGAATAAAAAAGATACCATAGACCTACACGTGCAGTCTGTTAGCTTTATTTGTCACTGCCACATGCCTACAGACTTAATTGGTTAATTAGAGTTTGCGAGGGTTTTTTTTTACATTTTCATTTATCTGCTGCTTTTTTGCAGATATTAACTTTCTCTTTGATAGTATACTGCATATAGAAGAGAGTTATTTGTGAAAGGAAATGCCAAACATCCTCAAGCCAAGCTTAGAACTCTGTGTTTTGGTGCTGCCCATGGAACTGGTTGCATACTTGTCCTGCTCTAGTAATTACACATAGAAATATTTGTGTATGTGCAACAACAAAGATAGAGATATAGAGTCATAGTCCCTTACCTGAAGAAAAGATGTCCAATATTTGTGAATGTTTTCTAAATCATCTTGTTGTAACAGTTGAGACTTCCTGTTCTGAAGGTCCACTCTTCACTGTTGGAAGAGTAGCAATGTTACCCAAACCAATATTTGATTATTACAAGAATAACTACGTCTAAGTCTTGTGAGCCTTTTGTTTCATGACTTCATCATGAAGCCTTTTGAATCATGACTTTAGATTTGATCCAGCTCCCACTGAAATCAACAAGATTCTTTCTATTGACATTTAAGAGAAGATGAATAGAGATAGACCTACAAAGTCAGTAGGTCTATCTACTATGGGCAAAACTCCTTTGGCTTCAGCTGGAAAGAAAGCAGCCATTAGGGCTGCAAGAAATTTCAGGTTGGTTGTATACTTGTGCTGACATAGCAGACCTACCTTTTTTATCTAACAGTAAAAAGCATTTCACCCAACTTCTGGATTTTAGCTGGTGAGAGCAGAGTTAAAATTCACAAAATACTGCTTTACTAGTGGTAGACATGTTCCACATTGCTGTGGGCCAACAGAAAACATTTTGTTGGAAGGCAGAACGGTTTGAGAGAACTTGCCATGTTCCATGTTGATGGATATTCAATAAATGACTGCATGTTCTTGGAAGTTAACTGCAACTTTGGATGTGAGCATTTTGGCACATTCATGGGTCAACAGAAGTCTAAAGCAGCCTTTCTTGAGTTATTGCATGACTGGACTTGTACAGCATGATTCAGAGAGGCTAAGCCTCCTACCTGTGCCTGAGAGGATCCTTTAGAGAGCCGTTTTCCATGTTTGCTCACGTTTCCTGAAGAGATTAAATATGTGAAGCGAGGCTACTTCCAGAAATATTGGATGGGGATGGGAGAACCTCACAGATTTTCACAGTCAGAAAACTGCTGTGGGATTCAAGTTCACCAGCACAAAGGCATATTAGGAGTGGGCCAAGAACAAAGACATGAATAAGGCTCTGAAACATGGAAAGGGACTAGATGAGATCTAAGTAAATGGACACTGCACTACCTGTGTCTGGAAATAAACACAATGAATAGGGGAATTGAATAAGTACGTGCATGGTGGAAATGGCAGGAAATTTACTTTTCCCATCAGAAGATCTGGTGTGTCTCATGCATTGAGTGATATGAATGAAGCAGACTATATTTTTATCATCACCCGCTAACTCTGGCCCTGCTGGTGTGTGAGTGCATGTTGACTCTCTGCATGCAAAAAAGGACATTTTTCTGTATCTTTCTTCACCATTTCCCTTCAGTGAACAAATCTGGCTTATGATTATTCCCTTTACCTCCATTTCTGCATGACATCTCCTAAGAGCAAACAATATGTGTTGAAGATTTTCCCCTGCAAATTTTCATGCCTTTACTAGAATAAATGTGTAGACGCACACACACACACACACTCTTAAAAAGATGTCTTATCAGCATAAAATAATTTGGAAGCCCTTCTAGGTTGAATTACTATAGAAAAAACATATGCTTCCTTTCTTCACACAACATCAACACACAGCACTATTACGTATGTGTTCCTGTCCCGAGTCCAACCATGTGCTCTGCTACATATTGAAATGTCTGTGCATTAAACAGTTACTTACTTTGAACAGCTTCAAAAATTAGAAGCAAATTTTTAAGCACATTCTGTGTTTCATCCTTGCAGCCCGATTCCTGTTATCCATCAAGTCTGTTTTAAAATAGGACACGTTTTTGGTACTGCAGAGTCAACAGCGTTGGAAAGTTGGCAGGTACGCTTGTTTAAACAACATTCCCAAGTAGTCTCCTGGCAGGTGTTTCCAGAGTACTTTGAGCACAATTCTTTGGATGGGATATCTGCCAAAGTACATAGCAACAGGAAAAAAAGTGTTTTCCTCTTACCACAGTTGGGACAGTGCAGTGTTTTAGATGCTGCGCTGTGCATCCATTTCAGGAGCTTATTTTGGCACAGGGTCAGGGCCTACACAATGGTAAAATACACAGCATATTCCTGCCTGTTTAATGCAAGTGAACTTCAGAATTCCAACTGGTAGGTTATCTTCCTGACTGCAGACCAGCCTCTGACAAGCCTCTTGCATTGATCTGCTCTTTCAGATAGAAACTCGTTACCACAAACCATCGTGTTGCACAGGCTTCTGCAAGTTCAGAACAAATGCTCGCTTCATAGCTGGCCAAAAGAACAAAACGGGAAGGGTGGGTGAGGTGGGAGAGGGATCAGAGAGCTTTGTCTACCTGGCACTGATTTCTCTTACAGCTGAACCTGCCTTTGCTTAATTGAAACCTGTCCTTTGGATTTGCAAAACACATGACTAGTTTTATAACCCTTCTGGCAGCTTATCCACTTCTCAGTATGTGTTCTAGACCTAAAACTACCCTCTGCATTATCCATGGAGAAATACTCTTAGATATGTGTACTCTTAGATACATACAAACGCTCTCTGACTGAAAATAGAAACAGGTATGTAGAACTGTAAACAGAGATCAACGGCTAAGAGAAACACTGACGAAGGGATACGCTGTTTTAAAATGTAAATTGTAAAGCAATACTAGAAAAAAGCCCTTTTCAAAGACATGGTCACAGCATGTTGGGTTGTTGAATGAGTACTCAGCTGCAGGTGACCTGCAGTAAGTCTTGGCACAAGCCATAGAGATGGTTCTATGACACAAACCTGGTTACCAAAATAAGAGTTTTCATCCAGAACTCAGTTCTAGCTCTCGCTTATAGAGAAAAAGACCTGGTTCAAACCCTGAACTTGCATTTTCCTGGGTGTGGAGACAGGCTGACTGAGAAGTTTCAGATGTTAACTTCTTCAGTCACTTCAGAATTTTTAACACTGAAGTGACTGTGTAAGCTCCATACTGACATTTATGTCATTTGAGTCTTCTGTGCATGTGACTCAGCTCCATATTGCCTCCTCACCTTCTCACTCACCTACCCCACCTACCATATACTGAGCTACCAACATCTTCAGGTCTTCTATTTGTAGCTTCTGCA
>JAOWBP010002978.1:33765238-33777595 GCA_028571105.1 Tragopan temminckii
GGGATATCTTTGTAAATGCCAAATTATGAAATAAATTGCACAAAAAGTAATGTTTTTTCTAAGAAATGAACCCAGTATAACATAGAATGTGTCCTATCAGTCTGGACTCTGTCACCCTGGGATTTTCTTGTATGTGCAGACATTACTGGAAACAGTCAGAAGTGACCCTTGAGAGTCCATTCTTACGGGAAGCAAATTTTTTGAAAGTGTTGAATAGTGCTCCTTAAATACAGTTCTAAGTGAGGTGGGAAAGCAACTGTCAGAAAATCATTTCCTTTGCCAAATTTTGTATTTCTCCCTAAAAATCTATCTTTAGGAAGTCTGTGAAATCTGTGGGCAGCTGTTACCAGAAGTAGTTTTGCCTCATTTCCTGACAGAGTTCATCCAGCCTAGTTTCTTGAATTCAAACACAACAACATTTTGAGATATAAGTTAAAATAATGAGCATTTCTGTGCACTAAGCTGGGTATATAATGTACTTGCACGTGAGACAGAATTCTCTCTTGATCTCTTCTTTAGGCTATAGCCTGATCTTGTGGGGCATTATCACAAGACAGTGAGAAACAAACACTGACCTGTGGAGAAAAGTATTCAATCTTCCTTTTTTTTTTTTTTTCCTTTTTCTTTGTAATTGTGAAGGATTAATCACTGTTGTCAAGCAAAGTGAAACCCTCAGATACATGTTTATTGCTAGAGATTCTGGGGTGTTGACTATTTTCACTGAAAAAGAAACTGAATGAAAACAGATTTAGCAGGACCTCTGGTGCCTTCCCACAGCAGCATAGGGAGCTGAGCTGCCTCAGACTCTGTTCTCCATCATACTGCAGACCACTGGGCTTATTTGGCAGCTCAGCAGGCATTGACCATCACTGAGCATCTCCCCACTTGGCCACGTAGCCAACAGTCAGCCGGCCCCATCTGAGGAAGGGCTGAACTATGTTTAGGGCAGCAGCTGATAACTGAAACGTTTTGCAGAAGTGCATAAAATTACCAAGACGAACTTTCATAAAGCAACTGGAATTGCTTCCCTGTAGTACTTTTCCAGACTGTTTCCTACCTCACAGACTAGCTTACTTTTCCCTCTCCTCCATCTCCATTTTCTCAGGTACCTAGGTAGCTACCCTGATGTCTATTGCTCAAAAATAATATTTCCATTTACAGATTATTTATCTTAGCACATAGCACAGAGTCAGAAACCAGTCTCCACTGAAAGGATAGTCTCTCTTTCACTTGCTAATAACACTTTTCTTACCTAGAACTTGAAATCATGGAGGAGATACAAGGAACCTGCTTCAAAACCTTTAAAAGGATAAAGCATGCAAATTTGCTAGGAATATTGCTGTTTCAAATACAGCAACTAAGAATCAACAATAATTTTTTGTCCGCTCTAACACTAGAGTTTGGCAATACCATTCAGCCAAAACTCCTGCGTCAGTGATGGCTGAGTCAAAATATTTTGTATGACAGGTCACAAAATGGTTTTGCAGCATTTCCACACAGCTGGAAAAGCAATCATACAAACAAAAGGGCAGCAGCTGTGAGATTTCAGAATCTTACCACAAAAGGAATTCTGGAATTGTGATAGACATTTTTAAGTCCTCATCATCTACCCCTTGTCTTTCTCTTTTTCTCGCCTCCATTTGTCTCAAACACTAAAAATTACTGATATCGTTTGGTTCTGGTGTCCAATTTTAATCATGCGACATTTGAAAAAAAAATCTAGCCATAAATAAAAGTAGAGGGGTTGGATATATCTGATATATCAGTTTATGTACAAAATTTTTCTTTCATGACCCATGAAGGGTGGGTGTCTATTTGAATCCAGAAATTCCAGGCAGGGTGATGAAACAGACAGAATAGAAGCCTCTACAACTGAAAGTACGCAGCAGCCATGGTCTTTCCGCCCACCAAAAACTGCAGCCTGCCTTTTTCAGCATACTCTTAAGTCTCACAGAGCACTGCCTAAGTGCACTGTGGAATGAGCAGCTTCTTGAGCTGCAAATGCAATTTGTCCTGTGACTGCCAGTTTGTACAATATGTGTGAACTGCAGGAAGAGAAAACGAGGGAGTAGGCAAGCAATCAGCATTGTGATTTGGGAGGGAATTTTTTCAGGGATTTGGTCTGTATCTTTCAGAACTGTTTGAGTGAAAGAATGGTTAAAGAAAATCTGCGACCTATAGTGTTTTTCCTCACATAAAAGTGACTCTATTTTTGGTTGGAAAATCTTCAGCTAAAGCAAAAGGAGGATTTATTTTAGCACTCTCGAATGTTGTTGTATGCATTTTGCATATACCTCCTCAGTGTAATACAGAAGAATACTGGCCAATATACATCTTATTTTTCTTAAGCCTTGCTTTTACTTCTTTGATTCATTACAAATCAACTTTGCACTATGAATGCTCAACTTACCATACCCTGTAGGTACAAGCTCTGTGACAAGGTATAACAATAAACTCCTCTTGATGTCCATAGTAGCAAGAATGTGTGCTAAACAGAGTCAACAGCAAGCATTCAGAAAGCAGCAACACTAAGCAGATGGCAGTTTCAGATTTACAATCTGAGAATCCACTGGTTTCATCAATACCATATAAATAGCTAAATCTATCTAGCAGGGATTTTGTCATACCTAGGTATGGGGCCTCAAACAATGAGGAATGTATTTCTGGAAGGACTTAGCAGCTTGATACAGAGACAGATTCTTGGAGCTCAGTTCCTTTGGGCCACTCAAGTTAAAGACTGTCTAAGATTCTCTTTGCTTTCGTGAATGCCAAAGTGGACTTTATTTTATTCAGACCTGAAAGAATCCGTCAGGATCTTGTGTAGGTGCTGAGGCTTTTGAAAATCTGGTCTTTTATTTGAAATGTTCAGCCTTTCTGAAAGGGAATTTTATACTTTAGCTCTTTACATGCATATTCATACAGAATAGAAGTGGAGAAAAAATTCTCAAATAGCATAGCCTGCTGAAAACTTACCAGTAGCTAAGAGTACACGTAACTATGCCAAGAAATGGTTTCTAACACAAGGGGTGATACAGAAGGTCCCCACTAGGAGGCTCTGCCAGTCCCCATTCACCCATTTATTTTGTTCAAATCAGCCTTATGGATGAGCTTCAACATAGGAGAAGTGAGTTGGCCCCTTTTGCTGAGTGTTCAGAGCACATGGCATGGCTATAGCTTTTGCTAGGGTATTAGTGAGATACTTAGTAGGGAATTCTACCCTAATACAAGTTACCTAACAGTCACTAAGTGTGTCCACACAAGCTTACCTCATCTTTCCTTTACACCCACTGTTGAGCTATGCAACCACCATTACTTCTAGCATGTCAAAATGCCTACTAGTAACAACTTAGATGAACAGTCAGTTCAGGCTGAACCTAAGCAAAACCAAAGTGTGTCTGAATGAGATGGGAAACACTTTGAAGAGCTATCCAAAACACTGTCACCACCCTTACTCGAAGATATACAGACCTTATTCATCACAGTTATGGTTGACTCCTCACCTGATTTGGATGACTGAATTGCAGCAATTTTCAAAAACATTTTCTCTCTCATACAGCTCACTAGGAAATTCTGTCCTTCCCTTGTAGATGGGCATCTCTCCCCAGTGATTCGTATATTTGTCACCTCCAACTTGAACTCCCATAACTGGAGTGGAATCTGAAACCTGTGAATGGATTCAGAAGTTGACTGCTAGCTTTTTCCACGATGTAAGGTGCTTTTAACACAGTATGTCTGAATTCAAGTCTCTCAGCAAGTTTCCACTCTATCTCAGTGTCTGTTTACAGCCCTGGTCAGTATTTTCAAAGCAACTAAAGAAATTTCAGGAATAGCTGCATACCTCTGATGTGCTTTAGATCAGGAGGTTCAAGAAAAAATCTGTGACAGATACTCATAATATGAATCTGATTTTGCTTTGCTATGTCTACACCTCTTGTCAAGGTAATCCTGCTATGAGATGTTTTGCTGGAACCTGATCATCTTTAGGAAATATTGCAGTTTTCCCTATGTGGTTAGGCTGGGAGGAGGGCTTTTTACCATATGTGACAGAATCCAACAGCTGGTTTTGTTTTTTAATCCCTTCCTTTCTTCCATCCACCTCTCACCAGAAACATATTTTATGAATGTTGATTCCACAGAGTGTATGCAAAGAATCCCATCCAGGCAATTAAAGACTCACTATTGCTTTTGATTGCTCATGGAAGGCACACAGATAGTACCTTGTTCTCATTACGATTTAAGTTTTAGTAGCTCATTTCTTTCAGCTGTAGGATCTTTCTAGCTTCGACTACTTTTATTTCAAGGGAGGTCACAGCTTTTTAAGTCCTCTGAGTTTAGAAGCAATTAGAATTCTGATGTTCTGTGAATGAGGCCTCCTGAGGACAAAAATCACTTCAAGTGATTCCATCTCTTAGGCTATCTCTGGAACACAATTTCAAAATGCTTAAATACTGAGGTATTCTTCGCCACTTCAAACTGTATTTGGGATTGTTAAGATACTATGTTTCTGATGCGATAATAAAAACATTTGAATTAGTCAAGGAAAAGCAACTGTTTCATTTATAAAGAAAATACATAAAGATGGAAGGCAATATTTGCGACTTGCTTCAAAATGAGTGAAATATTTTAATAGGGTTATTTTGACAAGAACTAAATCCAAGGGAGTACAGCAGCAAAGATGATTTTCGTATGATAATAAAGAATGTGAATAAAAGTAAACTAAACTGAAAGGAATACTGCATGTTGTTCTTTGGAAGAGCAGGGCAGTAAGGATTGACACAGAAGACTTAGATGGAAGTGAGGTACATAGACTATTACTGCACTGAGACCAAGACTAAAAAATCCATGCAAGATTATGTAGATTACATAGCAAATGGCTCATGGCCGAAAGATTTATCTGGTTTTATGGGACAAGCTCAGATTTTGGAGGTATGCTTGAGCCTAAGTTGTGAAGCACCAGTTGGTAAATAGGGTTTATCATTGTCATCATTGTAGAAAAAAAATGAATGAGCATTCAGACACATCCAATGTAGACATTACTTGAGAAAGACATTTTCCTACACATGGGTATTCAGAGAGTTCAGACATGACATTTGGTGTGAGTTTAACTAATAAAATTCACAGAAATACCTCATTTTGTAGAATTATGGAATCATCTAGATTGGAAAAGATCTTCAAGACCATCATCAAGTCCAACTATCAACCTAACCTACTGAGTTCCATCATTAAGCCAAGTCCCTTAGTGTCACATCCTTACGTCTCTTAAATACCTCCAAAGAACAGGACTCTGTCACTTCCCCGCAGAGCCTATTCCGATACTTAGCCACCATCTTAGCCCTTAAAGGTCATTTAGTCCAACTCTCCTGCAGTGAACAGGGATGCCTACAGCTACATAAGGGTGCTCAGAGCACTGTCCAACTTGACCTCAAATGTCTCCAGGAATGGGGCATCCACCACCTCTCTGGGCAATCTGTCCCAGTGCCTCACCACCCATACTGCAAAAAACTTTTTCCTTATATGCAATCTAAACTTCCTCTCTTTTAGTTTGAAACCATTTCCCCTTGTACTATCACAAAAGACACTGCTAAAAAGTCTGTCCTTTCTTACACTCCCCTTCAGATACTCAAAGGATACTGAAATTCTTCCTAAAGTCCAATCTAAACCTCCCCTGGTGAACATTTATAAGTGATAAGAAAGCTCAGATGACAACAAGGAAATGCCACTGTTCTTCAGTTTCTGTAGGAGGAAATATTTGACCATTGCAAGGCTTTGTAAGCTCTTTAAGTCCAAACACTGGCAATGTTTTTCAATTTACATATGATTGCTTCTACTGGATACAAAGAACATCAACAAGAAAAAAAAAGAAAAAAAAGAGAACAAGCTAATGTGGCAAGTTGTTTACAGTTACCTGAGTCATTATTTCTATCTCCAGCTGTTCTGATTAATTTTTTGAATTCTGCCACAAAATCTGTTTTGCTGCTCATAGAAGGATAGTAATAATATGACGACAGTTATTACCGGTACCTCTAAAACCTAAAAACTTAATGAAAAAGCAAATTGCATATTTTCTTTAGTGAAAAAGCATTATTTTGAAAATCATACTATCTTTTCACTCAAATTTGGAGATTCTATAGGACAATTCGAAATTAAGCTTTACTTTTTTTCCCAATTATTTGTTTTCATTTTCATTTTCATACTTCAGGGACAAAATGAGGTATGCAAATGGAAGAGAGAAAATGACACTAAAATAATTGCAGTCCCTGGGAAAAGGTTTTGCTTTTTGCTTTGGTACTAAAGTAGTGAATAGTTAGTTGAGCTAAAGGAACACTAACAGCTGTACCCTTTCCAGATGGACTCACACTGGCTCATGAGTGACCAGTGTAGATTGACTTTAGTAAAGTTAATTCATAGATCACTTTTTTTGTAACACAGATTTCAGCTTACAATTTAAAAACAGGCATTCAAAGACATGTTTTGTTTGAACAGAGGCTGAACATCTTTGAAGTCGCCCATGTTGTATTCTTTGCTACAGCTCAAAGAGAGACAAAGTATCTGGTGGAATTAAGTGTACTGGTCAAACAGGGAAAGAGCTCAAGCTCGAACAATAACCTCATTACAAATATCAGTCAGTTTGAAACAATGCATTTGTGCAATGCTCCATCCTGAACGAGTCATATGTGTCCAGCACATATGATTGCCTTGTTCTCCAAAAAACTGCCAGCTGGCACTGTTGCAAAGACTCTTGCTAACTCTGCCCATCTCCACATGAAACTGGTAGTTCTTTCAGAACTGCTTATTGTAACCAGCGAGCTACTTCTTTCTAGTTCTCACCAGCAAAAGTTGCTTTCCTGGCTTTAATCTCTCTGTGAAACTATTATAGGTACGTCTGCTGCCACAGCAATCAAACAAAATATTGCACACTGCCAAGACATTATGCTATGAATGAATTCTCAGCACATAACTCTCCAAGAACATCTTTCCACCCATCTAGAAAGGGGTGGGACTTTTTCTCTTATTTCCCTTGGCTGTCTCTCCAACAACTCCCTCCCTAATTAAAGCAATCCCAGTGCAGATTATTTTGCCTCAGCTTACTCAACTGAGAGAAATTATACATACCAAGAGTTTTAAAGCACTTTCGGAACAGGAAAGAAATATGATGCAAAATTCAAGGCAAGGTGTGGCTTGTGAAAGGGAAAATGAGCTAAACATCAGTTTGTTTCCAAACACTCAGCAGTAACAAGACCTTGAAAATCTCTTTTCTTTTTCCTTTTAATTTTAAGGTAGTGAAAGATCTTTCCATGAATTGTATGCATACCTACACTGAAGTATTTCCATCAGCTTGAACAACCTATTTGCAGCAGGAGATGTGGAGACAGTAACTCTTCTGGAAAAGGCAACGTACAACTGAAGGACAGGCAACCCACAATTAGTAATAAGCCCCAAAGCGCTGATGCATTGAGAGGCTTTGAATACTTCACAAATGTGATAGTATTCAAACTGTCTTATTTTCCAGAGACATAGGCAGTCAGCAGCTTGCTCCTTGCAGAGAATTGTGTGTGTTTTGAAATCTTAAATGTCTTTTCTATAATCACATGGTGAGAGCAGTATCGGAGCTGAGAAGTGACCACAAGTAACCTCATGAGCTTCTTCCTCTTTCTTCCTTTACAAAAAATTACCCACACACATCGCAGCTTGATGTGACAGGTGCTGCTATGACTGCAAGTATTTCCTAGGCCTCTTCCCGATCTATAAGATCCGGTAGAATTCTTTTGCTCTTGGTGTTTTTCTGGGCATGTAGACAACCAACTGTGTTTATCAGGCTTCAGGTTTCTGAATTGAAATTCAGATATATGAAGATTTACTTCACCCAGCATGATGAAGTGTCAGACAAACTCTGTACAGAAACCACTAGTGTGTTTTAGAGAGTGATGGTCCAGAAGCACCTCATAGTGTTGTGGAGGAGTGCTAGGTTAGTAATCACAGCTCACTGGGGCTGCTTAACAGTGACCACAGCCATCTCCAGCTGCTGGTAGTGTTTCTTTCTACATGGCTGGAGAAACACCTGTTTATACAAATAATCTTTATCACACTTCTACCAGGAAGTTGCTTAACATGTATCTGAAACTGAGCGTGTTCAAGCTGAGCTCGCTTCATTTCAAGCCAAACACTGTTTCTGTCCTGCTCAGTGAGCACGATCCATTCAATTGAATTTTGTTATAAACAAACAAAAAGGATAACAAGTCCCATGCCCTTCAGAATGACTCCCTTTCCTACAGCAAGATGTTTTCCAAAACCCTTTCCAACACACAGCTAAAAGCAAAAACTGTTTTAAAATTCCAGTGGGGAGTGCTGTGCTAGATACATTACTGTCCTTTCCTTCAGACCACTGGTGTTCAGAGCTGTTCAGCAACTGAGAGCTTAGATCAGACCTTGGCTTTGCATAATGACAGAAACACAGAAATTGTTGCCTTGGGATAGTTCAACAGTCCACTCCCATCTGTTATCCTATCCCAGTACTAAATCTTTCAGAGGAAGCAACCCACCACCTCAGAAACAGGTATTAGAATGCATGAGGTGAAACCAAACCAAACCATGATATATATTTTTAATGTTTGTTAGTACTAACTAGATAAGGCCACATAACTGATGAAATAAAATGGTGATTTCTACAGACTTCAAGCATCTGATTGGCAACTAAAAGTTAGGCATGTAGGAAAACGCCTGAAAATTGGCTTTGGTCCTATCTGTATGATCTAAATGCCTCTGTTCAATCAGTATCAAGAAAGCAAGACTCTACTGACTTTAACGGGACAAAGATCTGACCTTAAATTTTTTACATGTAACAGTTTTTAAAGGCATCTAGAAATGAAGTTAAAGCAGAAATACAGCCCCAGACCCCAAAGCTTTCAGGAAGTTTTGGTTGGAAGACAAGCTATGCAGCTGGACTTTGATCTGAATGGAACAAACCCAAACTTAGGATGAGATCTCCTGTCAATACCAAAGAAAACTGTGTTTGGATTCAGATTCAGACTTCACAACATGGGGGCAAACTCCTAAAATGGCGTAGAAGAAGGCCGGAGAAGGCTGCCTGCTGTACAACAGACAGAAATCCCCCCACAGCTGTGGGCTCTGAGCAGCCTCGCTGTCTGGGTGCGACAGCATCAACACGGCAGGGGTAAGCCCACAAGGAAGTCTCTGTGGTAAATTGGTTTTGCAAAAGCTAAAAGCATTATGCATCCTTTGTAGCACAATAGCATAAGGTTACACTGGGGCTGCTGCAAAACAACCTCAAATTCCTATCTATGGCTGCAAATGCAGCTTCTGCAAAATATGTGTAACAGTTTTGAGAGCTAAGTTCACACTGCTTCCTGCTTTTTGCATGTTGGCTTACACATGCTCTCAGCACTTACCAGTTCTCAGTTGTCACCACTTCTTTCACACCTGGGAGCTCACATTGCCTGGCTGTGAGTGGCACCAACTGAGTTACAAGTAGTAGGTGGTGATGTTAGCATGCCCCAGATGATTCACATTTGATACTGTGGATATATTCTTAGGAATCATCAACATGAACACTGCAAGGAGAATGATGTTTGCATCTAACAGGCCACTTAGAAGAAAACATACTAGATTTACAAAATACCTACAGGTAGCAATGCTTTCTTCTGTCGGACATGAGAAGATATGCCTGCAGAGGTGTGAGTTATCCGCCATCTTGTTCCCTTGTGTCAACCACAGAAATGAGATAGAAATACACCCTTGTTCAATAATCTGCTCAGTGCTACAAGCAAAGGGACTATGTTTTTTTTAGTCACAACATTCGCTTATGAGAAAAGAAATTCACTTGTTCTTCCTGTGGCTCTTTTCACCATGTTTTCTGGTTGAGGAATTAGAGCACTTCACTGGGAATAGCTTACCTCTCAGTCTATGAGAATCATTGGGTTCCTTTTGATTCTTAGGAAGCTCGTATGGTTCCCAGGAGAGACATGTAGGCTATCAACTGACATGGTGCAACAGAGATAATTTTTAGCTTGGAGTGGCTTATTCCAGTGCATATGTATATGCATATATATCCTGAGAAGATTTATAGGGAAGAAAAAGCTCAAATCCCTCTAGTTGTTGCCTCCAGCCATTATCTCCAGAAATGAGTTACTGCTCCTTAAATAATTCAGTGAAGTGAAAGCCTGTGTGTCTATGTAGAACAGATAAAATGGCACCTGGCTCCTTTCATCACCTCAATGTTCTACCTGCTTTTGGTTGCCAATGAAGCCCACTAAAAAGATATGAGCTGAGTGGCCAGTAAGAGGAAATCAGGAAGGCGACAGAGAGATTTGCTCTGCTTTCCATCTGTGTCACTCAGCATGACTGAAACGGGCACAATTTCTCAAGGCATGTGGAGGAAATTTTGTGACTTTCAGGGAGTGTTCTGTGTGACTGAAGGCTTTTAGAGCCTGTATGGTAAGTGATTAGGCTGACAATTATATCTGTGTTGGTATGGAAAAGGGAAGGAAAAATACTTGAGCTGTTTGTGTAAATTCAGTCTTTGCCAGATTCTTATGGTTCTCTCCACCACCTAAGAGGATGAACAACATCAAAACTAATCAATAAACAGCAGCTAGGTATCCAAGTCCTTAAAAGTCCCTCAGCACTTACTCCATGTTGTTGTGTGAAGAAGGGCAATGATGAAAAACCTTCCGTCAATGATTATATGGCCAAAAAACTTTAATCACGGTAGATTAAAGACAACTCAGTGTTAAAAATAATGTTTACTATTTAAACTACTTTTTCCACACAGTTAAATAGAAATTAAACAATGAACCTAAATTGATGTTCTAGATTTTTTTCTTTAATTCTTAGTATATTTATTTTTTAAAAAACTGTAAGAGAAATATCATAGAAAAGCTTCCACAAGAGCACTGAATGATGAACCATACAGGATGAGCAGGAACCTGTACCCCACCATTCCTTTGAGCCAAAAGCACTTATGTCAGAGCCCTGCCAGCTGGGGTTGCAGCCCAGCATGGCAGTCAGTGGGCTGAGCAGGCAGAGCAGGCTGAGACAACTGGCAGGAAATCACAGAGGCTAGAAATAGCAGCAGAGAAGCTGAGAGAGAGGACCCAGAGACTGGAAGGAGCAGGTGAGAGATTACACTGATGGCTGGAGGAAAAGCACGAGAGAAAAAAAAAGAAAAAACAAAACATTGTGCTACAGCTCTAGGATATGTCAAAAGTACACAGGTGTTTTAACATCCCATTTAGTTTCACGGAAGATAAGTCTTCACTGAAGTCAGCTCTGGCATCCTGGATCTGAGAGTGTAAAATGATTTAGCTCAGCTTTTTTCTCTCTTGTTCTCCCAGGAAGAGTGTGTCAAGAGACTGGGAGTGTCTGAGTGGCATTCATATGGGCTAATGATTTGGCCCATGGAAATGGTGTAAGAGCTCCCCAGTCCCAATTCAGCTGCATCTTGCAAGCATCACACTTCTGTATGATTGCACTGGTAGAAAAAGAGGATCTGTGCCACGGCTTTTTGCAGGGCTTTACATAAGAGCTTCTCAGCACATCTGTGAATAGCTAGAAGAAACTGTCAAGGGAAGTAATGGTGCAGAGACCAGCCTGAGCTGCATTTCTTCCCTGTAGCTGTCAGGGCAAAGAGAGCTGTAAAGTGTACAGTGCCACTCCTATTTCATAAGTTTTTACACTTTGACTAAAAGATGCCACCAGAAGTTCTGCCACTTATACATAAACTGTGTGTTACAACCACTTGTTGGTTGTGAAACTACTAGCGTGGATTTTTTTCTGAATGAGATGTTAACATGAACATGTACATACAGACTTACACTTTTGAAGAAGCAACTTGTTAAGTCTTTCTAAGAGTACTACAGTTTGAGGTAGTAATAATTATAAAAATGTTAAAAAATGTTCTATTTTTAAAATGGCAGTATGTAACTGATGCCTGAGGGAAAAGTCAGTGCAGAGAGAAAAAAGCATCAGCATGTCCGTTAAAGCAAAGGCATTAAAATTATACAAGAGTAATGTTATGCAGACAACTGTAAATGACTTTTCATTCATGATGGAGAATACTGGAGTCTAATTTTTGAATCACAATTTTAAAAAAAAATCATTAGAAAAAGTTAGAGATGAAAACCAGGCTAATATTTATGGCAAGAATATACATGCATGAAATAGAAAGTACTATAAAAGCTCTTCAGAAAATTCATCCCGACATCAGTAAGATATCCTCACCTCCTTATCTCATCACTACACTTTCCCATACAGCATTGACGTGCGGAATCAAACTCTGTAACCCACGTAAGATTACAAAGCAGGTATGGTTTATTCAGTGCTGCGCAGACACCGGGTGCA
>JAOWBP010002978.1:33785334-33796673 GCA_028571105.1 Tragopan temminckii
GAAGGCTTAGTTGCTAAGATCGTTTGGAAGCTGCGGGAGCGGGGAGCGCGTTTGTTTGTCGCCCCCCTGGAAAGTAAAGAGGAAGAGAGAGGCTTAGCGACAAAAAGCAAAGCGGAGAGGGGGGAGAAAAGTGAGAATTGGGCAGGAAACTCAGCGGGGTTCTGTTCTGCGGGAGCTGACTGTTGGCCCGGGGCAGCGCCTGCACCTGGAGCCGGGGATTGGGCCCGGGTGCTGCCCCAGGGGCGGATTTACGGATGGAGAGATGCAGGGACGGAGGGGACTGTGGGTGCCACAGGGCCCGAGGCACTGTTCTCCCAGCTGAGGCCCCTGCCCGGGCACGGCTGGCAGCCGAGGGGTCGGCGTTAAATGCTCGAGGGTTATGGTACACGTGAGTCTGTGAGGGAATTTCTGCAGCAGAAGTCAGCTGTGGTTGTGGGTAGCGGGACTGGGAACAGAAGTCATTTCTGCGGCAGTCAATGATTTAAAAGTGCTCATTAGATCCACTTTTAATGGCACTTTGCATCCCTTACTCTGGCTTTTCTTTATGAAGTCATTCTTAGATAGGTTTTTAAGGCTGTGACTTGCAGTATTCTTCATAGGGTAATATGGAGTGCCGCTGCGAGAACCAGGTCCTTGCCCTGAAGAGCTCCTTGTCCCACTTCTACCCGCACCAATCCACAGATGTACAGCACTGTCTACCTGCAGGGTTAGGCCCTAACTCATTTTGCGGCACAACTGGCAAACCTTAAAAACAAAAACCACACTTGAATCAGTTTTGAAGTATTAAGTGCGTTTTGAGGTGTTGTGTGATATCAGGTTTCTGATTTCAGCCTTCAAGGAAGACGTGCAGATACCTGAGCTTCTGCTAGCTTCGCTCTGGGCTCTCCAGTTATCTTCTGTGGTCCATTCATGGTCACTAAAACATAATAACGTAAACTAAACAGCTCTTGTTTAGTCACTGCCAGTGGCTGTGTACATTATGAATAACTTCATGCTTTGTTAATAATGCTGTCAAAGCCAACAGGTTTTACATTCCTGCAAAGTTACTCATGTAAGCGTAGGGCAGATGAAACACGGTGGTGTCCCCAGGACTCAGCCATGTGACTGGTTTAAACTCGAGGTGTGCAGCTTCCTGTTGATTTTGATATATATTTATATTTCTGCTTGATATAAATCATACTTGGCTAGGAGTGGCTTTTGTTTAGGCACCAGCCTCAAATGTGTTGTGTGTTCCTGTTCCTACTACACAAAATTTTAAAAGTTCTGCTTTTGTTAGTCTCCTGTTATTGTTATGCTTTTTTTTATTCGACTACTAGAGATCTTTATTTGTAGTCTACAAAACAGAGTTCACCTGTGATCAGATAATCCACAGCTCCAAAACTTGTTGAAAATGACGTTTTAACAGTAGTTGTAGGATTCTGTTTGTGTAACCAGTTGGTCAGAAAATAAAGGTGCTACTGGGGGCACAGAGCTTGGAGTTTGAATATTGTTAATTGGCATCAAAATGAGAAGTATAGCTGCTAGCTGTTTGAGGAAAACAAAACAGAAAAAAAGAGCAACTGACTCTGTAATAATCAATAACTCAGCAAGGATGGAGCAGGAGAGATATCGGTTCCAGAAGGGTGCACTTCCCAGGTGTGCCTATTAACTTGCCTTCTGGTGGTGAGCAGCTTAGTAGAGCCCCAGCTAAAACTTCATCTGAACATTCTTTGTAACAGGGTACTAGACAAGGGTGACACATTCCCATAAAGATTATGGAGAAAATGACAAATTCATGAGCAGATCCAATAGTAAGTGTTTGCTTTGAAAGAGATGTGCTAAACAAAAGCAACTGAAGCTTTTTCCAAAGCATAGTGTGTGAATTTGGGTTTGCTTGCTGTTTGGTTTGGTTTTTTTGTTGCTGTTTTTTGAATGGTTATGAATGCTACGTTGAGTGTTTAATCAATAAATGGCTGTGCAAACCAGCATTTGGTAATATAAGAAAAAAGCAACACTGTGTCCAAGAGGATGTGAATCTGTAATTTGTATTTGGGATACAAAAAGCAAGAATTTGTGTTTTGGAATAACCTGTG
The DNA here is from genome assembly GCA_028571105.1 of Tragopan temminckii. Classification (NCBI taxonomy): domain Eukaryota; kingdom Metazoa; phylum Chordata; class Aves; order Galliformes; family Phasianidae; genus Tragopan; species Tragopan temminckii. Next base: position 33,787,407 of record JAOWBP010002978.1, read on the forward strand.
TAATAGTTGCTTTATCCCAGATATGGAGAAATAAACCATTCATCCAGGCACTGACTTGCATTGTCTCCTTATCTTGTAAAAACCATATGGTAGTCTGTTGGTTAAAAAAAAAAAAATGTAGAGTTTCAGGTAGTTGCGTGAGTATGAGAACAAACATGGCAGAACGTGTTTGTAACAGGATCGACTCTAAAGTGCATTCCTGTCCCCCACTAAAACTCTGGCAAACTTCCAGTTATTTCAGGAGAGAAGTAGAAGAACACAGATATTATTGCATTTTCGTCTGAGATATCTTTGAATTCTGAGAACATTATATCTGAGACTTTGAAAATCACTTCTATTTAATTGCTGTATTGAGCTCTTTAGCTCATACTTCTGTAGTAGTCACGTGGTGAATTCCATATGGGAATGGATTCTATCAAAAAACAATGAGCCAGATATTAAGCTGCAATGAATGCTGCAAATGAATGTAGTTCCATTACCATCAATAGAGTTGTAGCATAGAGGTTTCCTGAAACTGTTTCAAAGGCAATTTGAAAAAAAAGGGGCAATGAAATAGTTCATTTTTTCATATTTACAATTTTTCCTTCTATTTTATAAACACCTATTATTACATGACCTACATTTAGCCAAATAACATTGCTTCAAAATCAAATACTCCTTTCTGGAATGAATTGTTTCCATTACAAAGGTGCAGTGTGCCATAATGCTGGCTGATAAAAATTGTCATTGTGAGAAGTCTGATTGTGACCTTAGGAGCAAAATTAGTGACAGACATGCAAAGGTAAAAATTATTTTTTTCATCTTCTCAGAACTAGTCTTCTAGAACAGAGTTTCTCTTGTGGTGGGGGAAGGGAAGAGTAAGTTCTCACTGTAGCACCGTTGTTGGAGTTTCCCATGATTATACTTCCTCTGCAAGATATTTTTAAGTTTGTACTTTTGCCTTCATGGTATGGGGACTTTTTTCTCACAGCGATGTCTGGGCCATGCATGCTTTGCTAGTGTTCATGGTGTGCCACTGTCACTCCAACCTCAGATCTGTGCCTTGCTCACAGGTAGCAAGAATGAGCAAAGACAGCTTGTTGGGGCCAGCTGGTTACCGACTTTGATTTTGCATAACCAAGCTCATTTGTGTCAGCTAGAACAGAAATAGCATCACTAGTACAATGAACTGTTAGAGATCTCTGCATTCTCCACACTGGCTGCATGACTGCAGTTCAGTGCTGATGGCACAGTGGAGGTCAAAGCTGCCACCCACTTTTGTGGCACCAGGGTCCTGGCTCAGCAGAAGGGAGGTGCTTGCATCCCCTCTGCATCTAGTGTGCCCTGAGGCAGTGGGACCTGCACAACCAAATCTCCTTTGCTACGTAGAAGCTCTTTGACTCAGGGGAGACTTTGGCACATCTGAGGGACATAAACTAGCTTGTTTTGTCCGAGTGTTGCAGGCTTGGTCAAATGGACAAAGGTATGAACAGTGTAGTGGGACACTGTAGCTGAGGCAAATGCCATTGATCTGTGTGCCATTGTCAGCAGTGAGTTGGTACTGTATATTTACAAGACCAGTTTCTCAATGGCACACCTAAATCTTCAGTGAATAATTTTTCATATTATTGCTTAATTCTGGCATAAAGTCAGACTGGCAGAACTGCCATTGGTTGAATACAATGATTTATATCCTGCTGCATGAAAGGATGCAGATTTTGTTAATATACACATTTAGGTTAAGAGAGAACAAACCATCAAGTGATGAAAACTTATCCGAATTAATAATTAATACTAGCTCATCTCACTAGGCACTGCTGAATTCTATTTCTGTTGGTGATCACATTCCATGATATGCTCTCATCCCTTAACTTCTAGGGATTTAAGCAGAATTTGAATGTGAACGTGTATTATGGGGACTGCCCCTGCTGTCCATATGGATTCCTGAGTCCATTTGCTTGCCTTGCTGCAAAGTTAAACAACTGTTTCAGATTTTAAGAAGCAATATGATTAGCAGCGGCAGGAGAAATACAAATTGCTGATTTGTCAGTGTTTGTGCACTTTTAAAATACAGTTGGTTGTTGTTTTTTCCTCTTGCTCTGAATGCTATTGTAGTTGTTACAGCTGAACTACCTGTCCTTTTTCTCATATGGATTTTAAAGCCTTTTCACCTCTGGAAAGATCATCTGGGGAAGGAGTAGTTTTTCTTTGCTCAAACAACTGGTATTTAGCAAGGGCTTCCTGCTGGCATTCATCCCTGAGTTAATCTGGTTAGAATTAGAGCTGGTTGAGGGCTTTTGACACTGTTTTTCATGGGAAAATGCTGATTTGTCAAAACTGAAACAATTTGTGGAAATGTACCAGTTTCCACTAAACTTGCATCAGGAAACTTTTTTTTTTTTTTTTTTCCTCCTAGTCCACGGCAGAATTTCTGATATGGGAGAGACAGAAAGAGAAATCATCATTAATCAATAATTAAAATAATTACTGCTTCTGGATGGAATAAAAGTAGGATCAACTGCCTGCTCTGACTCGGAGCGAACATCTGAATCTGGAGCTCCCCCTATCTGTCTCCAGGACATTGGGTGGCTGTCTGTTTTGTCATCTTGCGTGCGTGAGAGAGCACCCCACACCACTTCAAATGACTTTTGTTTCACTCTGGTCACGAATATGAAAATACATGAAATGTTACAATATTTTGTGTGTGAAGAAAAGCATTTTTCTGCCAGCATTATTTAGGTTGACATGTGGCCACGTGTTTTCCTTGTTTGGTAGGAATGGCATTGCACAGAATGAAAGGCATCTTCTAGTCTTTGTTTCGTGTCATAATAACAAACGCTGTATTCAGAAATTAGTTTCAGGCAGAGAACCATAGCTTTTATTACTAGCAATTCCGATAGTCTGATTCTAGTTCCCCACTCACCCAGAGTAGTATTTTAGCAGAAATTCCACTTAAATTAATAGATTTCAGTAATATGAATAAAGGAGTCTTCTTCCTCACATCCATCAGCTTAGAGCTGAGCAAATACATCACAACAATGACACTCTTTAGATTAATGTTTTGCTTTTGAGAAGGTGATTTGGAACCAGAGGTACCAGAACACCATCTTTCATGTCTTACAAACATTCTTTTTGTACCCAAGCACTTTGGCTCAAATCTGCAAACTGTTGCAAAAGTTGCCCTTCTCCTTAAGGAGATTTTTGAGGTTTTTAAGGGAAACAAAAGAAAGACTTCTGAAGCAGCTTTAGCTTGAAGCTCAGCCAGTGATTTGAAAGTCACACCACATTGTTTCTGTCTTTTCCTAGTCACCGGTAATGCAACTTCTGAAAGATAGCTTCTGCCTCCTGTGCATTTGATCAGTTCTCTCAAAATATTGCATTGGTGTGCCTGTGGGCTTAATTTAATTCAGCATTTAAACTTGGTTATGAATCTGGGCTATGCCAAGACATTATAAAATCCATCTTGTGTTCCCAAGGTTGTAGTGTCTCTGTCAGGGCATAGAGACTTCCTCCTGTTAGGAAAGCAGGTGAATTTGAACAGTGCATTCTCAGAGAGCTGTGGGAAGGCTTCACAGTGTTACTCCTCAGAGCAGCATTTTCCAAGTAAAGACCCAAGTGTGGTTCTTACGTGCCTAGGGCACTTTAATGGCCCTCTTTTAAAAACTAGCATTGTGCAAGTGGAGCACATGCAGGACCAGACTGTCAGCTGGCATAAATCAGCTTTACCCTGTTGAAGGCAAGGAACCTGCCCTGATTTATACCAGCTGAGAATCCGGCCATGGAATAAATAATAGGCAACTGTATGTTATGAGGCTGTAATTCCCTTGAGGGGGCTTTTGTGATATCAATCTTACTGGAGTCAGAGTGATCTGGTTCTTTTTCTTGGAGCAAAAAGAGTAATTTGAGTGCAGCATTGTGAGATCCTCAGAACTTTAGGAAGGAGAGATTGCAGGCAGTCAAGGGAAAGAAAGGGTTTCCAGTCTTCTTAGAATTACTGATTAAGGATTTTTGTCCAGGAATAATGATGGGAGGAGAGTTTGGGAGGATGAAGATTAATTGGTTGGGGATAGGTGGTCCTAAAGAAGAGAAACGTTCAAGGGGGATGATTTTTCATCAAGATCAGGCCTTTAATTTGAAAGCAGTCATGTACATTTCCCAAACTGCATGAAAACTGAGGCCTCATTTTATTGCTGATCAGTTGTAATTAGTAAGGAAGCAAAGTGGAAATACGAGATAAGGGACAAAGTCCTCAGAACGTAGGTGTGTGTTTTAATTTTAAGGCCTCATCCCAAAGAATAAGCTGGTATTCATTTTACTGGCAGAAGGAAAAAGGGGTTCAGTCAGTTTTTTTCAGGAGCTATCCTGAAGTTCTCCCAAGTCTAGGTATTTCAGCCATGAGACGTGAGTGAATTGCCTCCCTCTGTTTTTAATGCTGCTCTTGATTCTGCAGCACGGAATGGGAGTAAGCACACCATATACATCACCTGTTGGCACAGATAGGTTGTGCCTGGGGCTTTTGAATGCTAATGCGGTAATTTTGTAGATTTCATCTCACTAACTAATATAAGAACATTTTTAATGTTGCTGTACAAGAGAATGAACTTTGAAACAGACCACAGATGATTACTAATGGATTATGACTTCTGGTTATTTTCAGGGAAGGAAGCAGAAAGCCATCCAGAATTCTTGTGTTTTGAGATGCTGATCTGTTCTGATCCTCGAGATCCAACTAGCAGCTCAGATACTAAACTCACTATATAAGGCTGCAGAATTATAGTACTTGCACACTTGAAGAAAACTCTTAGTGGTCAAATGGAGTCTAACTTTAACTTTTTTCTTTCTTTCTTCTTCTTCTTTTTTTTTTTTATTTAAAAAAACTGCTGCCCTGCTTTTAGTATTGCCTGGCTGTCCTAACTAACTTCCATCTGCTTTTTTGGGAGCTGTGGCTGAAGTGATAGTTACATCAGGACTTAACTTATCTTGTGCACTTCCAAAGTGTTCCAGGAGGGCAGCATCTGTGAATAACTTGTGTTTGTTAAAGTGCGAGTTTTGGGGAAGTATGATAGATGTAATTACATTTTTCTCTTTTAGCAGTCTTTTTTTTTCTCTTGCTCTGTAGTCTCTTAAAAAATTCTATCGGTAGACATTCAGTATCCACAAAGCAATTTTCAGGCTGCTGCTGAAGGGAGGACTGTAGCTACATGTCTGTTTATTTCATTTCAAGTCAGTGTAAAGCTATTAATTAATCTGGAGTAGCACTTCTGTTATTCTGAGAACAAGGTTGCATACGCTGCATTTTACTCACGTTTTATCCTAAAATAGGCTGCATTGTAAAAATACACATGATTAAGGATGATCTTTTTCACTGTATAAATGATGAGATGGAACAATGACAAAATCATATAGGAATTTTCAGCATCTGACCAGCACTGAGCTGCTCCCAGAGTCCATGTGGTAGTTGGTCTTCTGCTCTCCGAACACTACTCTAGCTCTGCATCTGACACTAACAGACCAGGTAGTGACTCCAGCGTGTACCATTCTCCCTGACAAATTCATAGAAGGAGTACAGGAATGAAGAAATAAATCTTTGTGTGCTTCACTAATGAGAATAAATTAATGAGGTTTTGAACTGTACAAATCTGTCCGTCTATGATCAGGAGCCCACAGAGATCTCAAGAGAAGAGCTGTCATGTGCAGGTGGTTGTTGGTCCTTCATTTCCGTTAGCTGGTTCTGCCTGCAGGCGTGCGACAATTATCCTTCTCATCTGTCTCCGGCATACAAGGGGATCTATGATGCTTCAGTGACTGTGCTGTGGAGGCTGGCCAGCTGCCCTGCTGTGTACCTTCCACCTCTCCGCCATTCCCATTACTGATTTTTCACTGTTGCATTGCTTCCTTTTCCTACAGCAGTTAGAGCTATTGCCTGAAGAGTGGAGGCCCATAGTCCTGCCAGTCCTGCCACTCAGCTTGAGAGTATCTAAACTCCATCAGTGAGTTCTCTGGTGAGGAAGGATCCTTGCTGGCTGAGGCTGGGCTGCGCTGTAGGGGCAGCACTCTGCAGGGAAAGGGCTGATGTGTGTGTGGGTGGTCCTCTGTAACATGTCAGAGGAGAAGAAAGCTTGTTCCCTGATGGTTTCATTCACTATTCCAGCCCCTGCAGGGTGACTGAGATTCTCTCCAGGGAGTTCACAGCACAACAAAGAGAGACTTTACATACAGAATCTCTTTTCTTTCTTTCTTTTTTTTTTTTTTATTTTTTTTTTTTTTTTTTTAGATTGGAAAAAACCATTTCTCTTCCTCATGAAAAGATCACAGAGGACCATGTAATAGTCATGACTTTGTAAGCCCCTTTACTGCAGCTTTCAAAAAGTAACTGGGTCCCCAAATACATACTTCTGGGCTACTGAATATCCCCTTTCTCTCATTCTGTTCTTCCATTTCCTCACCCAACTTTACCACAAAGGAATGCCTTAAGTCAAAAATCTGGGAAGCTGATCCTTTTATTGCATTTATAGTATTCTCATCTGTTATGTACAGTGCCAGACTATCAGGCTTGCAAAGCTGGAATAGCCCAAATTTGCATGTAAGCAGCAATACCACGTGGTCTGGTTGTAACTAAAGCCATATCTGTTCTCTGCTTGCTTGTGGATGATTGAAATAGGAAGACATTCAGCGGAAAAAGATGGGTAACAATTCTGGAAATGAGAACACAACCAAAAAGTGTTTCTGCATCGTTGTTTTTCTTCTATGTTCAACTCCTTTTTGCACATTCCTTACCTCTCACATTTTACAGTTTTGCCTTGGAGTTTCTGCCTGGCTGAGGTCTTTGCTGTTCCCACTTTTCCCTGAGGCCATTCTAGTGTGATGAATATTAGTGCAACATGAAGAACTTTCCATATGTACATCATCTTTTAATGTATATAAGAGAAAATATCAATGTGATTCAAATTAGATCAGTGAGATCCAGGGGCATGAGATTTAGAATGAGTAGCCAGACATAGGAATATTTTGCATTGGTTGAAAGGTAAGTACTTGAACGTAGAAGGAGGATTTCAAATTATATGAATTAGGTATGAAAGCTGTTTCTTGTGTGTGTTAGGAGAACTTAGAGGCTCCTTGTTTTATGTGGGAGGTGGAGACAAGACTTGATGGTGACTTGGAACTGAACACAGTTTTTGCATCTTGACCCTTGTTCAAAGCAGTGAGCTGAGAAGTAGGAAACCAGGGCTCGGTCTCTCTTTAATCTCAGGAGATCCAAACCCAGACCTCCAGTTTCTCAGAATTTCACCCGTTGTGATTGTTAGGCTACTGTTAAACTTTAGAATGGTCATTTGTACTAGAATTTTCACAGCGTGGATTAGTTCTGTTTAACATCTATAAAAAAATAAATGCATTAATTATGATTTCTATAGACAGGTATAGAACTCGTGGGAAATGAAAAGAGGTAGTTTCAACACCAGTCTGTTGTGAATGGCAAAATTAAGTTCAAAGAGAGTCATAACTGCTGTTATTTCTCAATGAAAGTTTTGGATGATAACACTCAGAGCATCCAGGAACCCTTGTCAGCTCCACGTCCCCTGCTGAGATCAACAAGATACGATTCACTTTTCCCCCCTCTCCATTTCTCCTTGATTAAGAGGCTGTATGCTTGGAGATGCCAAGGAACAGTGAGGGCACAAAGTTGGATTCGTTTCTTTAAGGCCCAACTCTTCCCTTGAGTGGCCACATGCATTTGTGATTCGTCCAATTCACACTTTCCCTGATTTAGAATCTGTACTTAGAATCGTTGAACAGCCTGGGTTGATAAAGACCATAATGATTGTCTAGTTTTAACCCCTCTGCTACATGCAGGATCGCCAGCTGCTACACCGGGCTGTACAGAGCCACATCCAGCCTGGACTTGTCAACTTTTGTTCTGGTGCCATGCAGTGTGATTGTCAAACACGTTTCTACCAGTGGTTTGAAGCCAGAAACATATTGGCCTTCTCATGGCTGAAGGTGGGTAGCAAATGTTAGAAACAAACCACTAATTATTTGAAATGTCTTACTCTTGAATGTCAATGACAAGGCAGACTTACCACTATCATAACCACACATCTAGAAATAGAAAACACTGACACCTGTCTTTTGAAGCTGTTGCTTAATGTTAGTAGTTTTGCTGCCAATGCAATCATCACTCTTCCTTTTAAAAGTTGGAGTTTGTTTTAAATTTCCATTTTGTACTTTTCAGTCTGATGTGTAGATAGCTCTGCCGAGAGCAGTAGTTTCCACTCTGTTGTCTTTAGGCCTGCAGTGGATTAGGAAAGAGGTATCACTGTTTGATTAGGGAACTGTATTGCTTTGTTAGCATTTTCAAGCACAAGTTTAATGTTACGCTTGCCTAGCTTTTGAAAATGACAGACTTGTGTTTTTGTACATAAGAAAAATGAAGGAATTAGGAACAGTATGTAGAGCTGCTGTTCTGTGGTTGGGTACAGATTTGGACAGACGTGCAGGCAGTTTGCCATCCCTTAATAAAACACTGCATAACCAGCAGGAACTGGGAGCATTTGCCTTTAGGCAAATGTAAGATGGTGTAACCTAGCTAAATTTGCTCTGCCAGAATGGTAAGCTGTGGATAGGAGAGCAGTGAGCAGCACTAACTTTATTTTTCCTTACTCTGCAGGGAGGGAGAAGTGATGTAAGTTTATGAAAGGTGAACATGCCCATTCCAACAAATGGAAGTTGTGAATGAACTATATCACTTCAGAAACAGGGAGCACATTTTTTGATAAGAGGTTAATTTCATGATTAGAGCCCCATCAAGGGTTTTGATGAACTTCCGAATGTAAATCTCTGAATCAAGGCAGGATTTTGCTTTTTGTGCATATACAGGGAAGTTAGAGCTTGATGCAAAAATAGCGGGGTGAAATGATTTCACTTGTAGAAGGTCAGACTGGGAAAATCATTCGAGCACTTCCTGATTTAAAGGTCCTGTAGCCTAGAAATCTGTGATACAGCCAGTAACTACCAGGCTGGCTTCACTCATGTCTTTCAGAACTCCTACTAGCGTCTCCAGAAGTAACAAACAGTTAAGGGACATGGCTAACTAACCCACTGGAAGGATATTTCAAGTATGCATGAGTTCTAAAATTTTGCATCCAAGGAATTTAAAAAATGTCTCCATTCCTACAGAGTACTTCCCTCTGGTATAAATTAAGATATTATTGTGTTTGGAAAGCTTGGAATTGTTCTGTTTTGTGAAAGCACTTTTGAAAATGTGTTTTGTTCTATGTGAGTGTAGTATTT
>JAOWBP010002978.1:33796773-33811136 GCA_028571105.1 Tragopan temminckii
CCCCCCCACAAAAAAAAAAAAAAAAAAAAAACCTGTCAGAATGACAACTTTAGAGAATGAGCTGACCATATCACTGAAAAGTTACACCAGAAACCATAGCAAAGCTTGCAGCTGGCTCATGATTAAACGGATGCTGAGTAGTTCAGCTACTATGGCCATGTTATGCACAGCTTCCTGAATGGCAATTGTTGAAATAGTATTTTCATGACAAAATTATTAATCCATTTGGCATTTGATGAAAATGATCAAGGCTTTTTATAAGAAGCCTTAGACATCCTGCAGACTATTACTGATTTCTGCAGTTGAATAAGTGGTCATTAGACAAAAGATGATTATGTGCTATCACCAATATCTAGAAACACTCAGTGACTCTAAGCCATTAAACATTAGCTAGTATAATTTGACATAGCAGCACTCAAAAGTTACAGATTAACATCTGCTGCAGATCTTATCAAATTTAACTCAGACATGGCAGTAGACGTTTTCTGTCCCAGTGTTGCATAAGAAGGGATGTTTGCTTCTGTTCCCAAAAGTGAACTGCACTATTTAAAAGTTTAAGAAGTATCATCCTATGCTTTCTGTAGTTCTCAGTTATTAGAAGAAATTTTTGAAGTAATTGCATGAAGCTGTGAGGCATTCGGATGAAAGTTAAAAGTCAACAGAAGGTTTGCTTCTGAGCTGCCGCTTGGTGTGTTTGATCTTGTGTTTGTCTTATCTCTTCCTAGCTTTCTCCCTTCTAATGAAGGAATTGTTCTATGGACATTTATAGACATTTAGATTTCTTTCTTTCCTGCCGTGTTTCTTCTAAGTAAGGCAACTTGCAAGCCTGTATGTTATCTTGGAGTGCTGCTGAAAGATTATGATCTTGAGAATTACTTAGGCTATAGCTTGCAAACAATGGCCCTGTCAATAGCAACTGGAAGAGGAAAACCCTAGAAATCCAACTCCATGTATATATTTCATGTTCTGAGTTTATTTACAATTTTATTCTGCGTCATCATAAACAAACTGGAAGAGCCTGCAGTCCCTCACACGTCTTCAGGCAGGTAGACTAAACATTTTAGACTGGCAAGTTCCTTCCCACTGAGCTGTGTCTAATGGAGGAGCGTCCTCACCTTACACTGTAATGTCAACCTTTCTAGGCCTGGCTGCTGTAAGTGGTGGGTAATCACAGAATCATAGGGGCTGGAAGGGACCTCTGGGGATCACCAAGTCCAACCCCTCCCCTCGCCAAAGCAGGTTTCCTACAGTAGGTTGCACAGATTGTAATGTGTTGTATATAGTGAGAATTGTTGTATTCCTACGTGTGGATTTTTGAGTGCCCAGTGCTAACTTCTTAAATGTGAGCTACAGGACCGTGAACACACGCAGAAGAGACTGTTGTAGAGATAATTTATGGTAAACTGAATGATTTACTCACACTTCTGGGTTAGAAACAATTTTCAAGAGACGCGTTTATGGGTGAAACACATTTCACAGTGGACAGGCTTCACCCATGATTTCTGTTTTTCATCAAGCCCAGTAAAATGTCAGCCTCAAATAGAAATGAACGAGCTGACTTATCTTTCCCTTATTTCAGCGGAGTGGTATTGCCAGTTACTGATTCTCTGTCCCAGAGGTAGCTGGAGGGAGTCATTTGCAAATGCATTAAAAGAAACAGCTAATACCTGGGGATATGCTAGCAAGTTTACCCTTGGCAGATAAAGGAAATGCTTCTTTGCTGGTAGAGAATCTTCTTTACCAAGAAATCTGATAACCCTGTAACAGCATGTCACAGCAGTAGGATTTCTACAAAAGAAGTCAACAAAATAAAGTTTTCCTAAGGGTGGATATCATTAAAAGTGTGTATTCTTATGTGTGTGCTCTTTTCTCAATGCTCAGTATGTAATTCCCATTAAATGTTCTGGAAGTTAGATGCATCTATCAAGAGAACATATCCCTGGGGTATTAAATTGTGTTATTCTGCTTCTTTGCATGTAACTTGACAGGGACAAGTATAATCATCCAAGCTACTGAATTTGAGAATGATCTGTGTTTTTCCCCAAATCCATTCAAAGTGATTCTACTCCTAAGGGATTACAGTTGAGTCTAACTTTCTTCTGATTTACCATTTTAGCTGAGCTGATGGATTATGAGAGAAAGTAATTTCTTTTTCATACTGTTTTCCTGAATCTGTCATTCAAATCTTACTGTGTGAGGATAAAAATGGTTCATAAACATTATTTTCTCGGAGGAAAATGCCTCCTAACAGCAAAAGGGAGCCCTGAATAGTCTCTCCATAAATATATTTGCATAAACACTGACAGAGATGTCTCCGTGTGTGCAAAGGATGTGGATTTGTTAAATAAGACTTTTTACTTGGAAACTGTACTTCAGATAGACTAGGAAGGACGGGTTATGCTCAAATCTGGAGAAGGAAATAGCGCAGGATTCATTTTGGTCAGAAGGCATGGATGCTGTTGTACAGTGGGACCATAGCAGGAGTATCATTTGTTGGAGGATATGCCTTAACTCAAATTCCGTATTTCCCAAGTATTCCAGAAGTTTAGAGGTCTTCAAAAAGCTAAGCAAAATGAGGCTTTTTTTCTGATCTCTACATTAGTAGATTTAATATTAATCTTAAATCAAAATCTCCAAGTCTTATCGTGACTTGACTGTCATGACAAATTTTGCACCCTAAACACATTTTTGTTTTGTTTCCTTATTTGTTTATGGATGGAAAGAAGGAATAGTGGCAGTAAAAGCGCTTTCAAAAAAAATCCTGCTAATGCACTTCTTTTATCTGGAAAACCAAATATTTATAAATCCCTCTGAATCGTGTAACTGTGTAAGGGTTGCTGGTTTAAAAGCACAGTTGTCTGGTTAATCAATTTAAATGCTTATTTTGAATGGGCAGCTGTGAGTCTTTTTGTGTACACAGTTTCTCCCCACACTTCTTGTTGTGTTATGAAATATTACAGAAATTGTGGTCTGATTGAGTAGGTGAACAATAATACTGTTTTCTGTAGTATGAGATACAGGCTGTCTCTAGGCAGAGCACATCCTTGCTTAAGTTGGACCTGCGGTGCTGTGGCTGAAGACAGTTTGGCCATTTCCAATCCTGGCTATGTTGATTGTTCAGATCGTGCTTTAAGAATGCCCAGGACCTGCACAAAGCATCCCCCTAACCCATGACTTGAATGTGCTTCAACATTTGACGCAGAAGATGCATTTGTGATGGCCAGTTACGTGGGCTTAATATGGAGCCATGTGTGGGAAAATATTAGGAACTCAAGTTTGAATTCCTCTACCGTGGTGAAAAGACAATGCTGAACAGCAGGACTGCAATTTATGTACTCTAAACCATTCAGTTATACCTTAAATATTCTAATGACTTATTTACGTCACTTGGGCCCCACGTATTTTTGAATGTAACTGATGTGTGAACAGATGCACCCCAGTGACATGCAATTCCAATCACAGTATTGTATTTTGAGACTGCCTTTGATTTCTTTTTGTTAAAGAACCAAATCTAATATAGGTAATATTATAAAGAAATGTAGTCAGAATCAGGCTCTTTGAAGACGAGAGTTAAAGTTCAACAAGAGTTTCAGAGCAAAATCTCATACTCAGATAAGACCTCTGTCTGGGTTGACAGAGAGTTTTCCTTGAGTAGTGGTAGTTTCAGGCACATATTCATCAGATTTTCCCCTGAAACAAAACAGAATTGGGGTGATTTGGCTGAATTTTTTTTTTTTTTTTTAAATCCAGATTAATGATCTGCAGCAAGATTAGGTATTTCACTTCAGAGCGAGGATCTGTGCTTTGTCTGTTCCATTTGCATATTCCTTTCTCCTGAAAACAGTATATTCTTGAACAAGATTACTCTGACTCCTTCAGCATCCTGTGAGGATGACCTCTGATGGGTCTGTGCACTGCTGCTGATAAAGTTGCAGAGTGATAGCTGTCCTTTCAAATGTCTCCCATAAGCCTTGGTGACTGACTTGAGATGCCAAAAGTACTTTTCCTACACAATCCCCTGCAGAGCCAAAATAAACTCCTGCTTACTTTTGTAATGGATTTGAGCAGCTATAGGGCCTATTCCAAGATGTCTCTGCAAATATTTCTGGGGAGAAACATCAAGCCCTTTCTTCCCTGCTCAGAAGGACCACAGCATCTCCTGTCTCAGAGCAAGTGGTGTTTGAAAGCAGCCCACTCTCAGGCCAGAGCTAGCCTAATATTCCTTGTAGCTATGGCACAGTGGGCAGCCTAGCAGTGGGAGCGTAGGCCTTGAGTGTAGTGCAGCCCATGGGACCGTGTGCTCAGGGCTGACCAACCTGGGTGCTGCTGTTGAAATACACAGTTTTCCATTGCCCTAGCCAGGGGTTCCCGCTCTTCATGCCTCATTCTTTGTTGCATTTGCGTGGTCAGGTAGCTGTCTAGACTGGAGAATGGTTCTGGGTTCAGACTGTCCTTTTGGAGGCGGAGGGAGGCTCAGTGAGGTGAATATTAATGCAAATCAAACCCCCAGTTTGGTTCCTCTGTGAGGAAAGAGGACGTATAATGTGGGATGGGAGCCAATAACCAAAGGAGGTGAGCTGGACTGCTGTTTTTTTTGCAAACTATGACCATTTGTGCAGTTATTTTCAGTATGGGCCTCACTGCAGAGGAAAGGAAAAGGGAAGATCTGTTGTGTTCACAATGCTTAAGAAAGAAATCAGTCATTTTTCTTAACACGGTCTGAGGACCTCTCCAAGAGGCAGACAGTTGTTGTTCTCAAAATATGTGTTTCCTTGCATAAAAAAAGAATGATACTAAAAATAGGATGTCAGTAATGGTGTGCAAATGGGAGGCTGTACAGTGGGATCCCAAAGGAACGATCTGCTGAGGGCTGTGGAAAGCTGCACATGACAGGAGCCCTCTGGGCCCTCAGAAACTGCTGTGGAGCGTGTGGCTCACATTGCAGTGACCGTGCTTCCTACTATTAAAACACATCGTATGGAGGGAAGATAGGTATGGCCTTATATGCCTTCCAAAAACTGTCCAGAAAGTATGCCAGTAGTTTCAAGGGAATATTGCCAGAAACAAATAAAATGAAAAATGAAAATATGAAACGGCAAATATGACAGCGATAGTTTTTTTCATGATTCACAAAGCAACCTAGCTGTACGAAAGGTAGCCTGAGGGAGTGAGAAGTAACTTTGAATTTCCTTTCTGTGTGGTTTGTCGGTCTTAAATGTTTGTGCTTCATTTTCTCAACTTTAAAAAGCAAATGAAACTCTTTCCCCAAAGTAACGTATTTCGTGACCTTCCGTAAAGGTTTTTTTCTCAAACCAGAGAGGATTTGCACATGCCTGTCAGTCTCCTGAGTGAATGAGCAGTGTTAATAAACACATGCTGGTCCATTTTAACCCTTCCTAAGCTATAGTGGTTGATATAAAAATATTTCTTACTGTTTCCTGTGCATTTTAGGTTTCTTAGTGTTCTTTTGAATACACTATGGACACATATTTAGCAAGAGTTCAGTCTCAGCAAGAGTTAAGATGTCGTTTTAGGATGTTCTTTAGGAACGATTTGGCTGTTTTTGCAACGAGAGTCACTGTGCCCTGTCGGAATAGGGGTCAGTCTTGCATTTGGAAGAAATTGTTTTCTGTCAACTACTTAAAGCTTCCATATTCTTGTTAAAAATGGTGCAGGTGGTCATCAGGAATGTTATGAAAGCTTTTCTACACATGGAATTCACATGTTTTGAGCTTCCAATTGATTTAAAAGTAACCGAGCAAACCACAGCAACTTCAGGAGTGATAATTCTCAATTCTGACCTGGCTAAACTGAGGTGAATCAATCACACTTTAAAAGGACTTGGAGATTAGCACACAAAACTGTACACCCTCAAACCCTTTGATTTGATCAGTTAATCTGATGTGGTGTTGTGAGGATGCCAGGCCAGCGCTTAGTTGTTTAAAGCCATTTGTAAAGTTAAACGTGACAAGGCCAGATACTAACTATGACTAAAGCCCTGTAGGAGTGTCAGTTCTGAGTGTTTGGCTGAACAAATATGTTACTATTTTTGATTTCTGTGCAGCTTTGGTTCCACATTGTTCTATGGGAGCTGAGGGCTGCCTGCTTTAGTGCTACAGCAAGGAGCAGGCATGGAAGTTGTCTACAAGGGAGAGGAATGACTGTGCCCATGTGTCCACCTGCTGTGGAAGTCACAGGTACAACAACAGCAATTCCCCATGGGAATGAAGGCGGAATTTGGCAATATAATATAGAAGGAAGCTTGTAACTTTGCACTAAGCAGCTATCACAAAACAGACATTCATTACTGCTAGTAATTTCTTTAGATAAACAGTGTTGATCCTTTTTTTCTTTTTCTTTTTTGATAACCTCAGTTTGTATGGGGCACTGAGCCCATTCAGTGGGTTTGCAAATAAACTGAGGAGCCAAGACCTATTTCTGCAGAATACTTTGATTAGTTGAGGTAACTTGGTGATAATATTATTAGAAAATGTCCTGAAATGCTGTTCCACCTGTACTAGGTGAACCCTCAAATTTCCCTGTTGGAAACTGGAAGTTTAATAAATAGATGCTTGAAAATAGAGTTGAATGGCTTCCAAGTGGACGTTCCTCATGTCTCTTGTAGTAAAAGAAAGAAGGACAAAAAAAAAAACTCAGAAACCAAGCTTTTGAAAGGAATGTGTGCTTTTTCAAGACAAATGATTCATCTACCCCAGAGCCGTTATGAAGAATGAAAATCTCTGTCATATTTTCAGATAGCTTATTGGTGGCAGCGTGACTGTTGAGGGGGCAGGAGTGCAGAGAAGAATGTTTCTGTAAACAGACTAATTAACTAGTTAACTAGTTGGAGAGAGAGGATTGGTTCAGAAACTCCATTCAAACTAGTTAGAAGGTTCTGTAGCATGTATTTGTTGTGGTGAGGATCTGCAGTTGGGCATGGAGGCATATTTGTGTTTTTCTGAACCAGAAATATTCTTAATTGTGTATATGTAAATATTGTGGGATTTGACCCACGAGCTCCTCTGTCATGAAAAATATTTTCTGTTTTTCTGCATTACAGAAAGAACTATTTAATACTTGAATGCCTACTGTCTATTTTCAGAGCATCTAAGTTGGAAAAATATTTGTATGAATCCAAAGTGTTTATACTTTTTCAGCTCTATTTCAAGTGAAGTAATGGCAGCTTTTACTTTGCAAACAGAGTTTCAAAGGAGGTGAAGTTGCAGGATATGCAGAATTAGCATTAGGTCAGAATTAGCTATGCAAAGGTCAGTCCTGAACTATGGATCATTCTTGTTTTAACAAAGCAGGGAAGCTGTTTTTCCCAGTCTTCTGAACCAGATGAGCATTGCTGTCCTTGATATCTGAAGTCGCAGAAGGAGTTAACCACCAAAGACAGCTTCCAGTAAATTCCAAACTTAATGCATTATGCAGGAAAACTAGACCCTGTAGTCATAGCTGAATAAATTGATCTTCATGTTATATCACATATCATTTTCCAGCGCTTCATGCTGCTTACTGGCTGTGTTAGGGAGGCTGCGGGTTAAAGTCAGAAGAAGATGAAACATCCCTTTGAGTGCCCTATGGGAAGTCATCATTTAGATCATTTTTTCAGCCTTTTTGCCTGAAGACAGTATTCATTTGTTCTGCCTATTGTAGGCTACCATGGAGTGCTAGACAGTGGTCAGAAAATGTGAAAGAGAACAGCAAGTTAAAATCTGCAGGTAGAAACCTAGGTCATTAGTAAAAGCATCGCAACAGTGTTATTCTTGTTGCCTGTTTTCAGAGTATGATCACATTTCATTGTAAGTGCTGAGCTAGAGTCTCTGCACCTGAACTAATGTCAGTCAGGAGTAATTTCAGTGAAGACAGCTAGCTCAGTTCTGAGACATGTTTGAGGCAGGCAGCTCACTACCATTCCTTGTATGAGTGAGAGGAGCCCAACCCATGATTAAAACTGCCAGTGTTAGCTCATTTTGGAAGCAGAGGATAAAAATAGTATTATTTTAGTGCTTTAAATACAAGAATGATTTTTATCCTCAAAATCTCCAGCTTAATGTTCTGTCCCCTGCCTTATTTTCTCCAGTTGTGTCCCACCCCCTCACTCCTGCCAGATATGATTCTGTTTCCATGTCAGTGCCTGTAGCAATCCCTAAAGCAGGGTTTTGTCAGTTCCACATACTGCTAAAAGCCAGGCACTTCCACTGCAGAGATGAGTTAAATGAAGTTTTCTAACTGCTGTTCCTTTTTCTTTTGCCTTCTCCCTCTGTGTATGCCCTTCTTGCTCCTTATGGATCTGTGGGTTGGAAATAGTGGTTTCCACATTTAAGTGCAGCTCACCCAATGGCCTTCCTATAGTGAACCAGTTCTTCTACTTTGGCCTTCCTTTGGTGAACTGGGGGTGACCACACTATTCTGGATAGACCTAGCTCATCAGAACAGTTTCTAGCAGACTTCTCAGGTATAACTGAAGAGAAGAGGCTGCAGTCCATGTCCACCATTGGAAGGCCTTTGGGCCCTAGCTGGATGGTCTCCCCCATCTCATAGCAGCTGCTTTGTGATAGAATGGGTCATAAGACTGCGGGATGAACATGTGAATCCTTGTGTTAACAGTTCTACTGTTACCTTCTGATTGGCATGACATGCTTTTTTTTTTTTTCATGTGACAGGCAAGACCCTTTGCCTAACAGGGAAAGGCTATAATGGGCATCTCCGCCAATTAATTCATGAAGTGATATTCACAAAAAGGACATTATTTTGGTCTTTGTTCTTCGCAGAGCCTCGACTAGGCTTGACCAGACAGGAAAGCAACACAATAGTCCCAACCACTTTGCAAACAAGTGCGTTTATCACAGAAATGCATATATTTAGACATCAACTAAGAGAGCTGCTGTGCTAGGCTGAAAGGCTGAGGATCAAAAGGAAACCTAAAAGGTGAAGAACCTTAAGAAAGAAAAGAAGTTGACTTGCTAGGGTCAGACCAAGCTGACTTCAGTGATTTGTGACTATATGTGATACAGGATAATGCAGAGAGGAACATGGTTTTCTGGAGTCCTATCGCGGGGACAGTTAAATATGGTGAACTTAACATTTCTGGAGCCAGCTTTGCTCTGATATATGTGAGTTGCATGTAGAAGATAGTTCATATTTGGCCTTAAGGAAGCTGTCTTAACATGCTGATCATCATTGCTGTTAGTAGAAACAGTCACAAAATTGTTCCTATGGCAGTCCCACTCGCCTAAATTATAGTTGAGATTAAGGATCATAGCCCAAAACATGATCCAAGACTCTATGAACTGTATGAGTTCATACTCATTTAAATTCATGTTGGCATTAAACTCAAAAGTGTCAGCTGTAGCTGAAAACCTGAAAATACTTGCTTCATGGGTTACCCCTGTGTGTTGCAATGGAAGTTACCTGATGATCTGCAGTGTTGCCAAATCCTGTGATTTTATCATGAGTCATACAGTAGCTGATATTTTTCTTGAAGATCAGGCTCCTGGAATGTACTGTCGTGGTTTTTTTTAACTTTTGATTTTGTAAGTTAGTAAGTTTCCAACCCTTTGTGGCCAAAGTTTCCAAACATTACTCAAATGCACTTTAAGAGTGCAGCAGTGGTAAATAAAGTAGAACCAGGAGGTTTGGTTTTTTGTTTGTTTGCTTTTGGGTGTGTTTTTTTCTTTGAAACTTATTTTATTTCTGTAATTTCTCTGGCTTGTCCTGTGATTTTTGTGACTCATGATTTTTGAATCTTTAAAATTGATTATGATAATCTCTTTTCCTCCTCATACTACTGCACTGAACATAACCAGTATAATTAAGAATAGTCATCAGGATGTTTCCAGACATGAAAAACAAAGCTCGGATCACTCCTTTTTCCTTGACACCTTCTCCCTTCTACACTTGAATCATCAATACTTAGAAGGCTTTTTTTGGAATACAAAGAATGGTTTTGCAACAGCACTTCATTTTTGTGATTCTGGTGGTGTTGCCATTTGTTTTGAAGTTCTGCTGAGGTTATAGATCATGTACTGGAAGTGGCAGGCAAAACAGAAAAAATGTTGTGTATTGTATTGTTCCTAGAAAAACTTAGTCTCTATGTGTTGAATGAGAAGGTTGATACATTTTGGATTTTCTTTGGAAGTACTACTGTGGTATTCAGCTATTGAGACACAGGGCCATGGAGGTGTTTGTTCTCTTTGGTGGAATAAGGACAGCTTCCTTCTGTTCTTTCTGATAAAGACATCCATGCGATTTCCATGATGTAGTAGAGTGAAATCTTAAATGAAACCTCTGCTATCCGTTGGAATTACTTCATAGAAGATGAGTTCTCATCCCAAAAATAAATAAAAATAGGAGGAATGTAAACTGTCGACTGAGGTCTCAATGAAATTTACAGGTCTGTGAACAAGAGATGCAAAGCAAACAGCTTCAGGACACTCAGTAGACGTTAGGTAAGGCATACCATTCATAAAAGCCTGAGAAGACAAAAGAAGTGAACCATGGAGTAAAAGTCCCACAAGTCTGGCTCCAGCAGAAGCCATGATGTTGGTATTTTCTCTGTGGCCACTCTGGTGTCTCTTCTGTAATGTCCAGCCCAGGTGTTGGCTTGCATGTTCCATGCGTTTTAACCATGATGACTGATATATGGTGATCAGCTGAAATCTTCATAGCCGAGAAACTGCTGTCTTTTTTGAGCACTCTTTGTGGACAAAGAAGCAAGGAAAGCTAGAATTAGACTTCCTGCAGTAGTCAAAATAAGAAGTAAAAACAAGGAAACTAACATTAGAGAGTAGATGAAAAAAGCTCACATAGGAGGCAAGTACACATTTTAGGATGTTGTCCTTCAGACGTGCAAATCTGTGTTTTTTCTGTTGACTTTCCCATTATATCCGCACATTTTTTGTTGTTCTTTTGTTGTTGTTGGTTGTTGTTGTTTTTTTTTTACAGAAAAATGAAAGACTGCTTCTGTCCATAGCGTTAATGTAATTTTGCTGTTCTGAACAGGAGAAAGTTTTGAGGAGTTGGCTCCTGTCATATAAAGTGGGCGGCAGGGTAGTCAAGCAGTTTCAAAGATTCAAATTAACTACCAAATTAACATTCAGTGAGCTACCAGAAGAGGAGTAATCTTGCTGGTCATGAGCTGCTCATTGCGTGTAGGACCACTGGGGAATTATTGAGTAAAATCATCTATGGAAGAGCCATACCAACTTGCCGTTCTCCAGGGAAGATGCATTGATTAGAGGCAGGTCTGGATTTGTGTGACTAATATTATCTGATAGGGAATGGTCAAATGTGTCCTTAACCCAATTAGTTTGGAAGTAAATGGGTTGTCCGAGAGGGCAAGACCAAGTTGTAGCAGTGTACAGTACACCAACACCTGCTACAGCAGTGTGAAAAGAATTTGGGAAGTAAACTGCAGTCCTTCTTCAAATCATATGCTGAAGTGCATCTGATCTGTTGGTGTGAAAGTTTGTGTACCTGAACAGTTTGTCCAATACCATGAACTGCCGGGGGAGTGAAAACAGAAGCGCTGTATTGTCAGCCTCTATTACAAAGAATATTTGGGAAAAAATTCAAGTCCATTCTGTTATGAAAGTCCTACAGCTCCATTGGCTTTTGCCATTAATGTAACCTCTTTAGAAAGAAACTGACTGACTCCAGTCTTTTGCTAGTAATTGAATTAAAACCTGCAGAGCTCTTAGAAACTCAGTGTTCGTGACTGCAGGGGATTGCTGCTCCCTATGTGGATGTTCATTTTATTTTTATTTTTTAAATCAAGCTGTCTGGTTTGGAGATCTCTCTTTGGGAAGAGGTCCAAACGTATTTCCAGCTGTTTGTTCCAGTGGGTGAGACTTGGCAGACCTGACGTGGGTGAGAACAGCACAGAAACAACCCTCTCTCTCAGCAAACACAATATGCTTGAACTGGTTTATGTGAGGACGTTCTATCACATAGTCTTTGGCTCTAGCCTTGAGGAGACTGAAGAGGAGTGGGTCATGCCTGTGTCAGATATACCATTGCAGTACAGCTGTCCAGTGAAATATGGAGCCTTGCAAACTCTGAGCTGAAAGCAGTGTCAGTGCAGCTGAAGTCTGCAGTTTGAGCAGTAAATGTCTTTCCCCTGTGCTGTCACCTACCTTGCACCTTGCCACAGGTTTCCTGTGTGAACACAGCTAGGTTACTTTATCTCTGTGGCCCATCAGTAAAAACAGTATCTCCTTCGTATTTATCCATATTACTTGTCCAAGTCTTTAGGAACATAGGTTGTCCCTCAGTGAGTGGAGGAACAGTCCCTCACTGTCAGAGTGCTTCGATCGTTACTGTAGTCTAAAAAAGTTAATACAGCTATTAATTTCTCTTCGACATTTGGTAAATAAGAGGTGCCATCCCAGGAAAAGGAACAGTTTACCAAAAGGATAAGTATGTTAGTATATATTGTATAGAGCACTACTATACCTTTTAAGAGCCTGCCACACCAACTTTAATGAGGCTTTGTTATTTTGCCTGGCTTCTGGGAGTTGTTGCAACACAAGTGATCATGGAAAATAAACGTTTACCTCAGACTTAAAATTCAGCCAGCATGTAACATATTGCCAGCATTCTCCACCCTAACGAGTGCTCCCACTGAGCTCATCATAACCCTCACCTATGTGTAGCGGTTTCTTATACCATTAGACAAACTGGAGAGTTGGGCAGGCAGGGACCTGATGAGGTGTAACATAAACAAGTGCAGAGTCTTGCACGTGGGGAGGAATAACTGCATGTATCAGTACAGGTTAGAGGATGATCTTTTGGAGAGGAGCTCTGCAGAAAAGAACCTGGGTGTTCTGGTGGTCAGCAGGTTGACTCTGAGTCAGCAGTGTGCCCTTGTGGTGAAGAAGGCCAGTGGTACCCTGAGGTGCACTAAAAAGAGTGTGGACAGCAGGTTGAGGGAGGTGATCCCCCCTCCCTCTACTCTGCCCTGGTGAGGCCACATTTAGAATACTACGTTCAGTTCTGAGCTACCTAAGTTCAAAAAAGACAGGAATCTCCTGGAAGGAGTCCAGTGGAGGGCCACAAAGATGATAAAGGGCCTGGAGCATCTTCCTTATGAGGAAAGGCTGAGTAACCTGGGTCTGTTCAGCCTGGGGGAAAAAAGACTGAGGGGGGATCTGATTAATGTTTATGAATATCTAAAGGGAGGTGAGAAGCAAATGGATGAGGCCAGGCTCTTTTCAATGGTGCGTAGTGACAGGACAAGGAGCAATGGCCTAAACCTTAAACATAAGAATTTCTGTACGAACATGTGGAAGAACTTCTTTACAGTAAGGGTGACCGAGCACTGAAACAGGATGCCCAATGATGTTGTGGGGTCTCCTTCTATGGAATTATTCAATATCTGTCTGGACACCTACCAGTTCAACCTACTGTAGGGAACCTGCTTTAGCGGGAGGCTTGGACTCAATGATCTCTTGAGGTCCCTACCAACCCATGCAGTTCTGTGATTAAAATCATTGGGAATTTGTCTGTGCTTGCTGGCAAGTAAGATCTGAGTCTGAGGTCAGTATCGAAACATACTAGTGATGAGAAGAAGGATGTATCATTTGGGTGAGGACGAAAGACTTTTCTTCCAGTCCCTCACAATGGCTCAGAAATCCACTGAAATGCAAGCAAGAAACCTCCTTTTCCTTCAAGAAAAAAATGTGTGTATTCAATTTCTGTAAAAAAGCATTCTAATGGTAGTGAAGAGTGAAGTTGTAGAAGGAAAAAATGATTTCTCTGCTAGTAGCAGAGAGAGGGATACATTACAAATCCCTGATTGCCTATTGTTGGTTGACTAGCAACATTAGCCCATAGAGAGCAATATGAACATGATTGTAAAACAGAGGTGGCTTTAGGAAAAGAGCTGTGATACATGAAGCTTAGGATCAACATAAAGTGATTTAGCCTGCTTTTCCAAATACATTACAAAGTGAGTCAGAATGAAGATGTTGTAAATAGTGTACTCCACTTCAGATAAAGCTGCATATTCATTTAAGATTCAGAAAACAGTTTGAGTTGGCATTTTCAGTTCCTTAGACTCACACTAGCTTTTTAAAATATCTTTTGAACTAAAAATATGTTTCCTGAAATTCATGAAACTTGGATAAATAACATCTCCGTTACTGCTTATACACTGAAGCAGACGGAGAGTGCTAAGACTTCTGCAACCAGTAAGCATCTCTTTAATGCCTGCGTGTAGAAACAGCTGTTGGGTCATGTAGAATTCTACAGGAGAGCCTGTTGTTGCATATTAGCTCCAGCTAAGACCCCTGGAGTTAGCCCAGGAACCCACCCACAGCAGCTCACATGAGCTGCATGCATGCCCTGCTGCATTTCCA
>JAOWBP010002978.1:33827628-33852964 GCA_028571105.1 Tragopan temminckii
CTCATGGTGAGACCCAGTGTTTACTTTGTTTAGCTTCACTGAATCAGTTTTGGGACGACGAAATTGACAGTATTCTTCTCCACGGCAAAGTGTAAGGTGATGTGAAGTGGTTCCATGTAAACCTCAGCCTCATTTCTTTGGCACACTCAAATGTGCCAACATGGCAACATCAGCACTGTTCATAGCTTTTGCCAAAGAGATTTTGCACAAGACTTTGCTATTTGTATCATTTCTGATCTTTACACTTCCATCAAAACTCTTCCCATCAGGAGGTCCAGTTTTTGAAGGTATATAATGGAGCTGACTCCTGTTTGAATTCAAGGAAGCTTCTGGTTTCTGTGAAATGAATAGAAAAATCTAAGTATTTTATGGTTTTTCTGATCAGCCTTGGACTGCAATATTCAAGGCAAGTTGTTTGTATTACAAAACTATCTTCTTACCCATCCGCCCAACTACCTTCTGCATGATGCAGATGTTGCCATTATTGTCTGTACGATACGAGTGTTCTTTATGACTGGCTGGAAACCATCTTTTCCCCAGACTTTGTGGTCTTTTCAGTTTAGCTATTTGGCCATCCACAATGGCTAACATTTGCAGACATTACTTAATCTGAATATGTAAATCTGGACCCGTGTCCTGTTGTGTTCAGAGGACTGCTATTTGCCAGCAAGGCCAGATGTTCCTCATCTTGGCAGCATCAGCAGCCTTATAACAGATGGTCTTCCTAATCACACGGAGAGAGATAGCCTCTGCCCCTCTGAGTGACACACCTCAAGGCACGAAACATCTCAAACAACTTGAAAGAAATGTAAGGTTTCCAGTATAAAAGTTCAAAAAGTCACAAACTTTATAAAAAGTACTGCAGGAAGAAAAATGTTGCCTTGCTGGAAGTTTTGGAAGAGAAGAACAGAAAACAGACTGGTCTTTGCAATGAGAAAGTGCCTAAAATATATCTGGGACCCAGAACTCAAGTTTTGCAAGGTATAGGAAAAGAATCTTTGACCCAAAGACCTCATAATCTAAATTCAGGTGAAAGGACAGAGGCAGAGTGGAACAGCTGATGAATTCTAAGCAGGAAAATGAGAAGGCTTGATATCATTCTTAACATCATTTTAAATTTTCTCTGTGTTTTCAGTGGTTCTTATCTGTAGAGCATGAGCCTCAATTGTGCAGCAAAGCTGCAGAATCATTTTCACTGCTGCAAGGAGAGTGTGAAATGTTGCAGAACTAGAACTGCTTTTGTGACAATGTTAATTATCTGTATTTAGGCAGCATTAACTCTTAATGAAAAAAAGCAGCAGGATATGGGGCTGGGGAATTTTGATGCGTAGTATGCCAAAATCTTTTCTAATACTTTGATGGAATCTGCTTTGGAGAGAAGCTGTATGTTTGGGAAGGGATGGGGCTAGGAACAGCCTCTGCTGCAGGGTTGCCGTGTGTTCATATTCTCTAGGGCAGGGAAGTACTGTTGAACTCAGTGCTGCTGGGACATGGTTATCCCAAGAACCTCTAATGTGTTGGTGTTGCTCACGTTTGGCCTTTTCACAGATTTTCACAGATTCCATACAACAGGGAATTTAACTTTTGGACTGATTTCACAGCCTTTTTTTTTGCTATCCTCTAAATAAAGGCCTTGGTACTGCAATCATTTGTATGTCTTTAACAAATAAATTCTCTGATGTTGCACAGTCCTATGACAAAGCAATGTCCTTGGTCTGTACTTGGTTGGTTTCTTAGGGAGCATTACACTTTTTGTGGCACTGTTTCCCATTTGTACTGAGTATGGGATGATAAGGTGTGTTTCCAGAAGCATACCAAACGCATGTTGTAGGAGACTGTGCATTTACTATGCAGCTGCCGTCAGTTGCAGACCCAGTAACTGAAATGTTCTTTTGTAGTCCTGCTTGCCACCAAGCTCTGGACTGATGGCTGTAGTGCACTCTACAAATAGCCCTTTTTAACTACAAATCCTACTGCATCACCCACTTCCGCTTTTTCCTTTTTCTGTGATTAAGCAGCCTCCCATCTGAAGCTGTCCTTGCCTGATCATATTATTTTTTGACTTTTTCCAGGTGAGGAGAGAAGGAGAGCAATTTTTTTATACATTTTTTTTTGAAATCAGCTGCTCAGAGATCCAATAATTATTCCTTGCATCTATTCGTATGATAAGAATAGACACTTAAACTTCACCATCAGTAATGTAAGGTCATAAGCTAGACTGCAGCAGCAAAGCTGCTAAAATCATTGCTGAAAATTATTGAATATGCATAAACTTTATGGGAACAACTTTTCAAACAAAAAGGGGCCAGTTTTTGGTTTCACTTCAAATGTGTGCTTATGCATTCAGTACTTCTTCATCAGCTTTCTTGTGCCAAGCCTGCATTTACCACTCTCATTTTAAGACCATTTTGAAAAGAAACAGTTCTCTCTATAATGTGCAGTGCAAAAGAATACAGTGAGTTTCTTGCTCGTCTGAAAATCACTTGGTCATTGGCAATTGCTCCAGGCCCAGAGGACAGAGTTTATCTCAGTGAACAGCCAAGGAGTAAGAAAGTTTGTCAGCATTAAAACCATTTGTTTAAGGAACTACAAAAGGCCGCTGTTCTTCTTGTTTGTTTGTTTCTTTGCTTTTATCATTTTTTCTTTACCAAGGGAGGTGCAAGTAAAGTTGGTAGTCAAGACAATGCCAGATTCTTTTGGCAGCAGAAAGCATGACCCGTGCCAAGTATGGCTTGCATTTTTGGATACGTGTCAAATGGCACCGTTTCTATGAAAGCTGAAGTCAAATCACAGCAGAATCCAAAACATGAACTACAATTGCAGCTCATGAGCTCTCTCCTATTTCCTCTCCTGCAGGTTGGCACAGCAAGATACATGGCCCCTGAAGTTCTGGAGTCCAGGATGAACCTTGAGAACATGGAGTCCTTTAAACAAACAGACGTGTACTCCATGGCTTTGGTCCTTTGGGAAATGACATCTCGCTGTAATGGTGTTGGAGGTAAGCACCATCGGTTTTCTCATCTCTAAAAGTATGTTTGGATAGAAGTGCTCTTGTGGTTGTCTGTGCGTACAGACAGTTCTTTGTTGTTCTGGTGTGCCTGGCTGCTGTAAGCTAACAGGCCTTCAGTAATATAAGATGCACGTGTGTGTGTATGAGCAGGCTTCAAGGGCAAGCTCCTGAAAACATGAGGAAATTGCTCCCCCATTGCTGTAAGGATAAATTTGTTGCTAGGTAAGCCACTTCTGAAGGTTATTAATGCCTTTTTTTCTTTAAACTACAGCATCTTGAGTAGCCGTGGATTGACTCAGTCTACCTGTCCTCTCCCAAAATAATTGTTAACATAAGAATATTTGAAACACTTGGACCTGATGATCTTAGAGGTCTTTTTCAACCTAAATGATTCATGAAATATTAAGACCAAGAAGTGATAACTGTCCCCCATTTGCCTTCATGGAATGTTAACTCTGAAACCTAGTGAGGACCAGTTAAGTGTCACATTTATTAATTATCATTTCAGTAAGAACCGTCACAGGGGTTCAAAAATCTTTCTCCTTTCATGAAATCCATAACTGCCACTCATCACTTTTTGGGATGTTGCAAGAGATCATCCACGTGAGAAACTAAGGGATGTTCATTGTATAAAGTGCAGTAACAAAAATAAGTGTAACTGAGTATCAAAATAGCTCCAAGAAGAGCTACTGTGCTTGTTCATATTCAGGCTTTGTTCACTGAACCAAAATCTCCATTTCTATTTTGCCTAAAGCTGACCCAAGTATGCTAGTATGTGCTAGAAATCTGAAAAGTTGCTGTTGAGATTCTGCATTACATATTGCCGTATTTGAAGATTTTCACCTTAACTTCAGGGACTAAAATGAGACTAAGTTACATATGAATTTTTTCAGTCTGCTTGTGTTGTCTAGCAATCATTTTAACAAAAGTCCAGGACTCACACAGGCAGTCTAAGAAGCAGGGCTGTTGCATATAACACTAACGTGGATATTACAGCAGATATGTGACTATTTTTATTTTTTACCTCTCTCCCAAAACCACATAGGTTCTCTTTTCATTGGACTTGCCACAGTTGAGTCTTAAAGGGCTGCAACAGAGACAGGACAATCTGTAGAGCACTACAGTATGGCAAACGTAGTGTACAGGAGAGAAACCAATGTCCTACTGGAAGATGATTATAGCTGCTCCTTGTTTCTCTGCTAACATCCGTGGGATACCACAAGGCTGTCTACCTGTGGAGGTCTCTGAGGCCACTTTGCACAGTAGCAATTTGGCATCACGATGTTTGTGTGCAGGAGGTAGAAATGCCTGCATCTCAGTCTCTTGCTCTGTCTGACCAGCATTTGGTCTTTGTGGGTGGGCTGCACTGTGGGCAAACAGTTTTGTCCCTGTTTGCACCCTGCCAGGAAAGCAGGGTGTGCAAATAGCTAGTGCTAGCAGAAATGCGTGAAACATTTTTTTTCTAGCCAAATGTTTCAGGGAAAAAACATGCGGTGCTCCAAAAACTGAAAGTTTTTGAAGTCTAGCATATTCCATGGCAAACCTATCCACATTTAACAGTTGTGGTTATGTATGTTTCTAAATGCGTTGGCAAAACCTCAGCCTTTCATTAGCACTTTGTAAGTGCAGCTGAGAAGATTTAAAACCTGAGAAAAAGGATCTCTGCTCTGTCTCGAGCTCTCTCTGTTTCTTGCATTTAGGAACTCACCTTATTAATATAAATATGAGCTGTTCACTGTGGAGTCTTTTATCTTCACTGGTGCCTGAGTCTGTTGCTGTTCATATTTGCTGAGTACAGTGAAATGGAGTTTGTGGCAAAAACAAACCTTGTTGCTGCTGTTCTCAGATGGCAACTGCCTAAAAGAGGATATAAAGGAGTTTCATAAGGAAGGGAAATCACCAGTGTGTTTAGCCAGAAGAGGCTGACCCCTTATAACCTTGAGAAGAAGAGCTGAAATAATTTTAGGAAAAGGAGATGTTTCTCTGGCCCAGCATCCCCTTTGCTTTCAAGCTAGAGCTTAGCCCCGCCTCCGATTTTCCCTATTCATTCCACCTCTCAGTCATCCTCATCTCCAGAAACACATTTCTTAAATTTTGTTTCCATGCTTCAGTCATCTTTCCAGGTGGTTGAACTCCCCAGTGAAACTACAGGAGTATTTGGGCAGATCTGTAGTGTGTAGGACCTGGGCTTAGTGTCTTCAACCAGAGCAGCTAAATATAACTCCAAGGATGCAGCTCCCTTATCTTGTCAGTGGTACTGAGCTACAGCAGCATTGCATGGTTTCTCTCATTTCTTTCTTTGATCATCTCTTGGTTCATGCAGTGTGACTTTCTTTGCAACCAGCTGGTGTAGTACCCTTACAGTGATTCATGACTGCAGCTCCCTCTCTGCTTTCTCTCCCCATCTGTCACTGGTGAGACTCCCTTCCCTCCTTGCACCCTTCAGAGGAGCTGCCTCCGCTCATGCAAACCGCTGCATTTCCTGACTTGGTAGGTACTGAGAGAAATGACTTTGCACGTAAGCCAGGGCAGGCTGACCTAATTGCAGCCTTTCCAAAGGAACCTAAAAGATGTAGGTGCTGTCTCCCCAATGCAGGCCTCTCTGCAGTGTGGGCTCCCTCACACTAGAGAAGGACCGGGGAAGTTCAGAGAGCAGCCTGATGCTGCGGGGGGAAAGCATGAGAAAGGAGGGGTTAATTGCCGTGCTAAAGGTAGGGCGAGTTATTTCTTTTAAGTAGGGTGCTCTCAGGATTTATCGGTGTGCAGGTGTTCAGTGAGTGTGGGAGGTGATGGAGGCAAGTCCTTTCACTGCAGCAGCTTTGTCGAGTGTAGTCTCAGCAGAATGACACGCCTTGCAGACATTTAAACCAAAATACCCAGCAGCATAATCTGTACTGTGAAGCTGCCATCGTAAATATGCAGGTGGGGATCAGCTTTCGAGAAAGGCCATGCTGTTCATTGTTACTTTGTTGTGCTAAATATGGAGAAGCAGAAATGGGGCACAGGGGAGAGGGAGACAGAGGCAAATATCGAGTTTGACTGGTTTTTCACCGGAGTATAATTTAAGAGGCATATTTAGAAACTCAGCAATACTACTTTGGGGAGAACTTCAGCTGCTCCACACTGCCGTTAACTTGGTATTTCATTCAGTGCAACAGCTGTGCACCAGATGCTGCACGTTGCGAGAAATACAATTTTCATCTCAGCCGCTTGCTTTCAGAGCGACACAGCTTTGGTGACTGAGGCAAGTGTAATTTCTCCGACAGCCTCCTAGAAAGAAAAGGAAACCATCTGCTTCGTATCAGAGCTGCTGCAGGCAGGGGACTGCTGGGGGCAGCAAGGGAGTAGGCGAGGAACAAAGCCTCAGGATGCACAGGGCTGGTGAGGAAGGAGAGAAACCCCTCAGAAAATGGCGACGTTGCTCATACGGTGTTGCAGTGCCTGAAGGGGTGGCTGGCTTTGGTGTAGCAGCAGAGCTGTGTCTGAAATAGCAGCCTTGTTTTACCAGAGCTCTGTTTAATGTGAATAAAAGAGCTGGTTAATCTTATGCTTGCTTGGAAAGAGTCAGCCAAGAGGTGCAGTTTGGCAGCTAAACATTTGTGCATCTTGTGCTTCAGGAAACGCTCGGCATTCATCACGTTGAATGTACAGAGGTGACAGTTTCTGGCAGCAGGGAACATTTTGATAGCCTGTGCAGTGGGGCTGTGCCTGTGTGTTAGGTCTGTGCTTGTGCATCAGGCCTGAGGCCTCTGCAGCAGGGACCTGGTTTAAGCCTCTCCTTTGTGAAGAGGAGCCCAAGTGGGGTGTGTTTGCACAGCAGTGGCATGTGGTGGCATGCCACATCTGGTATACCCACAAAAGGCACCCATTGTTGTGGAACAATAGCTTGGATCCCAGAAATTCTGTGTGTGTCACCACAGTACTAAGTGCTGTCCTTCAGCAAGCCTAGGTAGCAGTGGGTAAGATCACCCCGCAGGGCACTCTTATGCTGTGTTCCTCTACTTTCCCACCTCAGGATCTAGCATACAGTGACTAAGCAGCCTGTAATCATGCTCTGATGGCAGAGCCTGTACACTCCTAGCCCTTTGGAAAGGTGACTGTGTCTTTGATCATCAGATGTGAAATCACTTAAAACATGTCTGTGCAAGGAAAACAGCACTGTAGGTTTGTTCATCCCAGGACATCCTCACACTTCCCAGCTAGTGTTCATATTCTGAAGGAGTGGATCTGGGAAACCTAGGGAAAATGTGAGGTAAGCATCCGACAACTCCTTAAACTTGAACTTGAAATGGCTTTGAGCCTCTGCATAGTCCCTTTGTGCAACAGCTATGTAGACCCACCACCCAGATTCTTCTAGCATGAGGAAAGACACAATCTGCATGCACATGCAGATGTGTGTGTATGTAAGCTATCACAGTAACTGCATCATCAACTGATTTATCCCCTCTGTGGCTCTTCCCTCCTATGCTCTAAATTAAGGGGTTTTTTCAAAAGGATCAGAAGTTCCAAAACATAAGATCACTGCTATGGATTGTGCTCCACAGCTGATTTTCGCTAGCCTTCCTCCTCGCTCCTGCTTTAATTCTTCAAGTAAGCCTTCATCTTCCAGCATGAGGAGGTGTCCCACGAAAAATGAAGCAAGACATATCATATGGAGGAGTGTTGATGGGGTTTGCAGGTGTGCAGTTCTGACTTAAAGGAAGAAAATCTCACTGCAAACAGCTTAGAGCATAAGATCACATGCGAGAGGCATATTTTTCATGAGGAGTCCATTGCCAAATGTTCTATAGCATTCATCAAGCACAAATAGATTTTCAGTAATGTCTCCGGGGCTAAAAATCCAGTCCCAGCCTTTCTGAGAGTTATAGCCAAGCTGGTGTCAAAGGGGAGCAGAGGTACAGTGATTATTAGTGCAAGGTAGCTCACAACCATAAAGATTAAATGCGAGAGGTTAAAGTTGAAGAAACTCTTCCGTTATTGAATACTAAAAGTGCTGTGGTTCAGAATACCTGAGATATTTATGGTACTTCAGCCAGTTGTCATTTTTAGTGTCTGACTGGTCCGAAAACAATCAGAAGAAACATTTAAGTCATGAAAAATAGATTCAGCATCTGTATATAGCTGTGCACGAGTATCTAGCAACAAGCATCTTAACCTGCCTCAAATTGACACCTATTACATCTACTGTAGCATGCCAACATGATCCATGAATAACCTCAGCTATTACTCCAAAATGTGTCTGACACCTGAGATTCCACAGCATATGGATGATTTACTGCAGGAGGATTCAGTCGGCTTTTCTTTTTGAAGGAGAGAGAAGCAAGATAATAAATAGCGAGAAGATGCTGCATGCTTTTCAGAGTGAGGAAAAGCACAACTGTGTTACTATGAAGTCATTACAGAGAACTAGCATCTGGCCTCAATTTCTCCTTCTTAACAAAAATGCAAATCTGAAAAAAAAAAAAAATGCAGCATAGAAGGAATTTCTTGAACAGGGGAAATGTGTTAGAAACCTATCAGTTCCCCAGGAAGGCTTTCCCTTCCACTAAGTAGAGGCAATCCCAAGCACAAATACAGGTTGATCAGAGAATGGCTTGAGAGCATCCGTGAGGAGAAGGATTTGGGAATGTCAGTTGATGGAAGACTCAACGTGAGCCGGCAGTGTCCGCTTGCAGCCCAGAACGCCAACTGGGTTGCATCAAGAGCAGCGTGACCAGCAGGTTGAGGGAGGTGATTCTGCCCCTCTGATCTGCTCTTGTGAGACCCCAGTTGGAGCATCCAGTTATGGGGCCCCCAACACAAGAAAGACATGGAGCTATTGGAGTGGATCCAGAGGGGGCCACGAAGTTGAGCAGAGAGAGAGCTGGTGCACCTCTCCTATGAGGACAGGCTGAGAGAGCTGGAGCTCTTCAGTCTGGAGAAGAGGTGGCTCCAGCAGACCTTGCAGTGGCCTGCCAGTACCTGAAGGGGGCCTACAGGAAAGCCGGGGAAGGACTTTTTATAAGGGTGTGTAGCGACCGAGGGAGGGGAAATAGCTTTAAATTGGAAGAGAGTAGATTTATACTAGATATTAGGAAAAATTCTTTACTGTGAGGAACAGGCTACCCAGAGAGTTTTTGGGTGCCCCTTCCCTGGAGGTGTTCAAGGCCAGGCTGGATGGGGCTTTGAGCAGCCTGGTCTAGAGGGGAGTGTACCTGCTTATAGTAGGGGTGTTGGAACTGGATGATCTTAAAGGTCCCTTCCAACCTAAACCATTCCATGATTCTGTGATTCCATGATTCTTTGATTATATGATTCTGAACAGTCTTGTAAACCTCAATGGCCTTCAGATTAAGTTCAGTGAGAGGGAACAGGCAGCACTGCACAGCTTCCCTTGATTTGTCACTCACATTCCTTTGAGGCAAACACAGTAGGGCAAAACTAGAGCCTGGCTTGCAGGGAGTCATTGAAAGAAAAGTGTATATGCACTCCAGGTGGCCTGTTCATATTAGAAGTAACTAACATAGTCCTGGGAACATTCAAAACATGTTATTATCATACCACACAGGTGCCACTGCTCCACATGTCTCCCATGCTATTGTCTCACCTGTGCTCTTCTACAGCCTGTGATGGATTGGTCCCAACAGCTCCTAGAGGCTGGAATCATCTTCTGTGCTAGTGCTGCATATTGCAGGGAGATCTCTGAGAATACAGTGGGTGTCCAGGACCATTATCACAAGCAAACCATGCCTGCTTGAGATGTGTAAGCAGTGTCCAGATCACGCTATTTACTTTTCCTCAGCAATCTCTACCATCTTGGTTAGCTTTGAAAGCAAAGGTATCAGCTTTGTAATCATTGTACTTCTACTGTGCTTCCAGGTCTGACCAGCAAGATGACAACTTCCCATTTAACTTCTAGAGTTAAGATTTTGTAAATTTACTTTGGCTGAATTATCTCTAACTGAGATTAATGTGGGTGAAACTGATACGAAGAAAGCAAAGTAGACTTTGGCCCTTGCGCCTTAAAGAAAGTATTCTACTTATGAGAAGATAGGACTTGTATTTCAGAGCTATAGTCAGTCAGCACAAAATTGTGTGGAGAGTGACCAGCACCAAATGGTTCACAGAAAAAGGAGGGAGACATCTGTGGGGTAATCTGCCACACTGCATGCACGGTTGTTTGCAGTTGGATTGCCAAACTCTGACACTTTAATGCATGGAGTTTAATATCCCTTCCAAAATGTTTGTTACTGCGTCTTGGGCTATTCTTTTAGTTATCTCTCTTCTTCTGTAGCCTGGTGTAGTCCTCACCTTGTGGCCATCACCTAGCAATGAAATCTACCGCCTGTCTCTAAAATTCTGGAGAAAAGTCCACCTTTTAGTTTTGTTTTCATCATGAGACAAAATGATCAGAATGATCTGATCTATGTTATCTTCATCATTAATTACTTTGATATTGTATCATGTACCAAAGTAAACAAAGTCAAATGTTACCAGTTCTTCCCTTAGCAGGACATTTCTTTCTGGGCCTTTAATCATTGTTATCACGCTTCTCAGAGGTTCTATTTACTATAAAATGCGCCTCGAGAGAAGTGAACAGTACTGGACACTGTATTTGAACTTTAGTTGCAACATTATACAATAGTACTGTGTCTCCCATCTCGTTCATCGCCCTTCACACATCTTCTAGACACTCGCATTCTTCAACCTGCCTAGTAGATTACACGTCAGTTTTTCTTGCCCTCAATTAATTCCTAGAAATAAATAAAAGGCAGCAGAACAGACCAACTTCATAAATCTTTATCTAATACTAGCAAGCCATTAGACCCATGTGTAAATACTCCATCTGTTCCCAGAGAAACCACAACATTTTCTACATTGTGTCAGCATCTACTGTAATATTTCCGCTCTTGGAGATTTCTTGAGTTTTCTCCAAAGATCCCATATGTCTGCTTCTTCCTTTCTCTCCCCAAAGAAAAGCAAAGAAAATATGCAACATGCACCGAAAAACTAGAATGGCAGCAGCCCCTACAGGAATCTGCATCCCCTTCATCATCAGTTGAAACTGACCTATTTTAAGAAAGAGGTCTAAAATAAGAGCAGACTACTAATGGCTCAGTTTATAAGCAAGGACGGTATGGAAGCTTCCAGCACTGTTCCTTGTTGTACCTTTGTCTTTTTCAAGCAACTGTTTCCTCCTAGCAATCTGGCACATTAATATCTATGACCTAGATTTCAGTTTATGTTTCACCTGGTAAGTGTGTGGAAACTCCAGGGAACTTAAGGGGGACCAGCATAACCATTTCTTGCAAACTTGGCTCAAGCAAAATTCACCTTGAAGTCCTTGCGTGCTTTGCCTCAGCGGAGACTATATGGCTCACAAATGTTACTCTGATGCTCTGACTGTTGCTAATATGATTATGTGCTAAAGAGTTTAATTGGAAATTGTCTAGTTGGCTAGGAAGGAAAAAGGGAGGGAGGGGGTGTGTGGGAGAAACACATTTGAAACATATTTGAAAATGCCAACTGGCTTTGTTTTGTTTGGAGCTGGTCAGGCAGAACGGTGGCACTGTGCAGCTAATCAGTGGCTCCTTCTCCTCCAGAGAACAGCCAGCTCCCTTCACACTTGGCACACATGCAGCCCAGCTGAATACCCTTGTGTTTGCTTCTTTTCTTGGCAGAAGTGAAAGAGTATGAGCCCCCATTCGGCTCTAAAGTGCGAGAACATCCCTGCGTGGAAAGCATGAAGGACAATGTCCTAAGAGACAGAGGGCGACCTGAGATCCCCAGCTCCTGGCTTAACCATCAGGTAAGAGCACTACAAAACCCATCTAGCTGCTGCCCAAAGCCTGTGCGTTAACTCTGTGTCCTGCTCAGCAGGAGGGACCTCTCTTTTTGCACTCATTGCTCTGTCACATAGTGACACTGGTGCTGCCCATAGTTCAGACACCACAGCGCTCTGCACCATGCCTGCTCCCAAATCCCTGTGGATTTCTGCTGCCCACCAGTGTAATTTGAAAGTGACCAAATTAAAACAAAAAATAATAGAAACCTGAGACCCCACAGTCATCCAGACAGCCACAGAATAATTAGGGCCTTAAAGTACACTGCGTGCAGGCTCTGAAAGGTCAAAGAGAGCAGCTTTACACACGGGTTCCATCAGCAGAGAAAACAAATCTCAGCACTTTATCACAGAAAAAAGTAATACTGGCATCCCAGCTGTTGACAGGTTTAAGAAAATAGGAAGTGAATCGTCAGCAACTCGGTTTGTTTTTATTCAGGGCAGTGTAGTGACAGTCATTGGCATGTTGGGAAGCACTCTGTCAGCTTTCTCTGTTCTTACACATCATGGTGGCACTTCCTAGGCAATAGATGCAGCCCCATTTCTCAGTAGCTGAAGCTGAATGGAAAAGAGCCAAAGGCATGCATTCCTTAACTTTTGCTCTAAGCGGTTTTATCAGAAGAGATAAAATGAGAACCATATCAGAGAAGTGAGGCTTGGTCATTCCACTTATCAATGAAATATGTTGAGTGATCTTTACGGACAAAAAGAAAATATCACAAACATTTATAAAAGCCCAGGCAAGCAAGATCAGCTGGTATTTCCATCAGGAGCCTTTTTTTTCATTCCAGTTGAAATGTTAAAATTATAGTCTAACCCTTAATTAGGAAAGGCCATGTGAGTGGCTGTAATCAGTTATTCCTCCAACCAGGAGCAACACATCTGCTGCCTGATGACTGCGGCAGAGTGCACGCCATTCCTGGACCTGTCATCTGTAATGAGCAGGGTTATTGAGGAGGGATGCTGTCACTGGGCAGGAGAGCTGTGTTTTGAGGGACATCTGAATAACTGATATTGCCAATACTGAAAGGCCTTTGACACTTCTAGGATCTATAGCTACAGCTGTCTTCTAACCGATCTGTTAAACTGGGAAGGTGAGGTTACGTTCATGCTCATCTGTATAGAGTAGAAGATTGCAATTTTTTTTTTTTATTATTATGTATGAACAGGTAGAAGTCATCAGGAGTTGACTGTGGCTGCTTGTTTTCCACAAAGGCAAAAGGAAGTCCAAACCTGTAGTGAACATGTGAAACTTTAGAAGAGCCCAATTAACAAAGCAGGAAAGAATTCTGAGCCAGGTCACTGGGGAGCAAAAAAAAAGTTGAAGAAAATGGTTAAGATTAGGAACAATGTGAGAACATTTCTGAAAATATTCCAAAGCCATGGTCTTAACATGTCAAAAAAAAAAATAAAATAAAGAGAACTGATTAGGGAAATAGAAGAACAACAGG
Source organism: Tragopan temminckii (assembly GCA_028571105.1). Classification (NCBI taxonomy): domain Eukaryota; kingdom Metazoa; phylum Chordata; class Aves; order Galliformes; family Phasianidae; genus Tragopan; species Tragopan temminckii. The sequence continues at coordinate 33,840,911 of JAOWBP010002978.1, forward strand.
AAGATCTGTAGTCAGTAGACTTGAAGTCAGTAAGTCTTCTCAAAACCAAAAGGAAATCTAACTTAGTATCAATCCATCACTTCCTGTGCTGCTTATGCTAAGGCAAAGGCAGAAGTTGTCAGCAAATATTTCTGTTCTGCATTTGGGAAGAGTCAGATGACATACACATAGTAGAAGATGGCAAAGGCACCGATGAAGCAGAAGTCATCGACGCTTAAAGTAGGCCATGGGTAACATGGTAAGTGACCCAGAGACCTGTGTGCATTCAGGGCTGAGCTACTCCTTCAGCCATCACACAGCATGGCAGTAGGAGCAGCAACACGGCTGGTCATGCCTTGTTGAGGGAGCACCAGCAGCTCCTTGCATGTGTTAGGCTCAGGGTCCTAGCAGTGCTGGGGGCAGTTGCTGCTACCCGCATTGCCCAGCACAGGATGTCCTGCCAGCTGGGATGTGCTGCCTGTGTTTTTGTGTAACTGGAGCGGGCACAGCTGGCTCCAGCAGGGCTCAATTAGGAGTCTAAGGCAGGAAGTGAATGCCTGATAACACCCTCCCAGGACATTTAGTGAAGGTGGATTTAATTCCCTTTGTCTGAATCCCTTCAGCGGTTCACATTGCGCTATCTACAACCCAGTGACGCATGGGCTTCAGCGGGGCTGTGACAGTTTGCAGCAGCTGAGGATCTGCTTTGAACTCCACAGAAGTTGCTTTTACTGTAATAGCTCTTCCATATTCATTTCCTTCCTCTGCAGTCGTGTTTTCGTAATGAACTCATTATTCATCGTGATAAAATTCTGGAATGGATTTACATATTACATTTTTTCCCCCTTAATGAGATTTGTTGCACTATTGATTTCAAGTTAATGTTTAATATTTAATTTAATTTACTGCTTGTAATTTCAATGCCATCAGAAAACTAATGTTATTTGTATACAGACAGTAACGTTCTGCTATTAACATTGACATCAGTCAACATCACAATTAGGTAAATTATGCAATTAATGTAGTGTTGTGAAATGTTATTTTTTTTAAATAAGAAGTTTAAGATAAATCCCGCTTAATGGGCTTTTAGTGTCATAAAGCAAAGCACACAATTTCCTGGCAAATACCTCATGTTTACAAAATGCATTACAAAGATGCAACTGGTTTTTTGCTCCTGTAAACATGTGCATCAGCATTGAAATGAAGGTTAAATAGTTACATCTGTGAGTGACATGTGTTTAAGTGTTTGTGGGACTGCGGCCCATATTTGCACACAGTTTTAGTTTGTCTGTGGAGAATTCATAAAGGCTGATGTCAGGCCTGATATTGCTGGCAATCAGAATTCTGTTCAAAAAAAAAGCCAGAATACAAATAGGATTCAGCCATGCGAAGGGATGGGTTGAGTGGGAAGTTGTTATTCAGCTATTCTGATTGTATTTATTAGACCAGAAACTACTTGATTCTACTGGTCCAAACCAAAAAGTCTTACAGGGAGGGTGGTGAGGCACTGGAACAGGTTGCCCAGAGATGTGAATGATTCCCTGTCCCTGGAGACTTTCAAGGCTGGGCTGGATCAAGCCCTGAGCAACCTAGTCTAGATGTGCATGTCCCTGTTCATTGCAGGGGAGCTGGACTGCATGGCCTTTAAAGGTCCTTTTCAACTCTAAGGATTCTGTGATTCTGTGTCTAGAAATGGCAGTATCAGTCATTGGAGCCACTGGGCGTAAGGTTGTAGGGTTTCTTTAAAAAAAAAGAATACCATATCCCCATTTCAGTGACCGCAGAGCCCACTGAGCACCTCTGGGACCAGTTCTGTCACCACAGGCACGCCAGCAGTCCTCTAGACTTCAGAGGACACCCAAGCCAGCTCTTACGAGCATGCACTAGCGGTGGCTCGGTGGCTGTCCCCACCACAGTGTTCTCTCTTTGCTCTCCACAGGGCATCCAGATGGTGTGTGAGACCCTTATCGAGTGCTGGGACCACGACCCCGAGGCTCGGCTCACGGCGCAGTGCGTGGCGGAGCGCTTCAGTGAGTTCAAGCACCACGACAAGCTCTCAGGGAGAAGCTGTTCAGAGGAGAAGATCCCCGAGGATGGCTCCGTGACCACCGCCAAGTAGCACACACCCAAGAGCTCCGAAATGGAGGGAGGTCACTCCTAAGCACGTTACCTTGGCAGAGGAAGAAGTCACGATCGGTGCCTTGACTTGCTTCCTGGAGGACTGAGGCTGTCACTACTCCCTTTGAGCTGTGGCTCTGGGCAGGGAGATGTATGCATGGGAGTTAAAAGCCAGGGAGTGGGTGTCGTACCCCAGCATTGGCAGCCGGCGTCACGTCATAGGAGGAGCTAAGTCTGTTAGCACTTCCTCAGGAAATGAGATTTGAGAATAGCCAATAACATTATGCACTTTAATAATGCCTGTATATAACTATGAAATTGCTATTTTTATATATATATACATATATATTAAAAATGTCTGTGTATGTATATATCTATCTATATATCTGTAAACAGCCAGGCTCTGAAGAAAAGAGTTTAAAAAATGCTTGCAGGAAATTACCTGTGCGTTAGGGATCCCTCCCCGTTGGGAAAGCGCCTGGGGAGACTGGTGTATCAGGACACTAGCAATTGTGCACTAAGCACTCTGCCAAAAAGATAGGAACAATGAGCAATAAGAAGATGGCTTTGAAGCATGTGCTGCACACACCCAGCTGTGGCCCAGGAGACGACAGTTGCAGCAGCGGTCTCACAGCAAGGAGACAGATCTGCCTTTGCAGTTGTAACTACACGCTCCTGCCTGCAGTGTCTTTCGGAAGATTTGGGGATGTCTTTGCCCTCTTGCCTTAACCCCAAGGTCCTCACAGCCTCCCACAGTGGGAGGGAGCGTGAGGAGGTTTGATCCTTCCCACCTGTGTTTCGATGCAGAGGTCATTAGTGTTACGTGTTTATTGCTTTGACTTCATGCTGCTTGCAAGCAGGTTGCAAAATAGCAGTGAGATCAGATTTTTCCCCTCCTCCCTTCCTGACCCCCAAACCACACACAACAAGACACATCCAGCAGTAATCCAAGCAGATGTTTTATATTTGCTCTGCATTCTGAACGCAGACTGTACTTATTTTTTCCCCTTTCCTTTTACCTTGATTGCGTTGCTGTGAGAACAAATAACTTTTTCCTGGTACAGCATATCTAATTGCTTGACATACCACAGCCTGACTCTGTTCCACGCTTTCTAGAGAAAAGTAAGAGACAACACCCAGTGCCTTTGTTTTCACACAAGGACCTTAGAGGTGAGGGAAGGCTCCATAGCATCAGGTTCATGGCATATCCTGCCCTCTTCTCTGCAGTGTAGTGGGAATTTAGTTATCCAGAATGTTTAGGAGGACAGTTGACATATGTAAGCTTATACAAATGACAGCAGTGCGTTTAATAATGCTAACAGTTCTGTCCTCAGGAGTTCTGCAGTGATGTTTCACTTTTTTCTTCCCTTGGCACGTGTATGGGAACTGTTGAACCACTGATTGATCACCTGAGGCAAGCACTGAGTCAGCCCTGGGAGCACAGGTGAAGGCGATTCAGCTGTGTGATGGAAGGGGTGGAGCCTGGCTGCACCTCTCCTAGACCCATTTAAGGGCTGACTGCCACAGGGGAAGGGTTTCTTTCTGGAGATCACTCTTTTTGGAGTTTTTTCTGTGAGCCTAGGACATGGGTGAGCATTTTCATTTATTTTCGATTATTCCTTTCCACTGTGATAATCCTTCTACTTATATGACCTGTAAAATACCAGCCTAACCATGCCACTCTGCTGATTGTACTTGTTTATTGTACAGCATGTAAGCGGACTGTGGAAACCAGGAGTTGAGCACAGAGCAGTCCCATACAGGTCTGTATCAGGTGCAATTCACTGAACACCTTTGACAGATAAACTTTGATATTACTCTAGAAGATATTGCCAAGTAAGTCAGTAGGAATCATGCTTATTTAAATAGGAGCTCAGACTGACGTGCAGCAAAAAGTACTTTATTTCAAATGGTATTGTATCCCCGTTCATTTCATTTTAACTGAACTGCTCAGAAATATTTAAACAGAGAAGAGCAAAATTTTAGCAACTACGGCAGGATTCAGAGGACACTGTGTCAAATTTGAGGGGAGAGGGATTTGCATTTCCAAAAAAAAAAAAAAAAGGCAAGAAAAAGTGATGCAGCTGCGGGGCCACTGCCATCTAGCGAGGCACTGCTATGGGCTGCACAGCAGGACAGGAGGGGCTGAGGGCAGCCGTGGCTGCTTTCTCTCCCTCCACCCACACTGAAGGTCAGGGAATGGCATCCAGAGGTTACTGACAGTACTGACATTTATTTCCTTTTTTTGTTTCGTTTTTTTTTCTTGTTTTTTTTTTTCTTTTTTTTTTTACTACTACATGTAAAGGGATTTTTTTTAATTGTTTTAAGGAATATTTCACCTGTACATCATGTATGAAATAGGAATGTGAACGTTATATACTCTTCTTTATCAAATGTTTCAAGCACTTAACTTGCTTTGTAAACAGTGTTTGGGGGGCTTTTTGTTCTTGTTGTTTTGTATAAATCAAATGTTTATTGCAGCAAATAAAATAACACCAACTCTAATTTGTCTTTCATCTCTGGAGCATCCAGAATAAGGAGGGGGCTCTTGCTAATGTGATGCCTGTCCTAAAAGGATTTATTCCCATCCCTTTTCAGCAGATGTCCAGCTGCCACTGCATGTGTCCCTCTGTGCTGCTGTCTTGTCTGGACAGCACCAGCAAAGGGATGCAGTGGCCATTCTTCAGCATGTAAAACCTTGTCACAGGGAGGGGACAGAAGTGGGCTCACAGCTGACTCTCTGCTATTGTTAGCTCAATTGCAAGCGCAGGTAAGGTCTTTGTTAATCCTCTGTTCTTTTGGTTCTGGTATTAAAGCAAGCCAAAAGACAGTGCACTAAATCTGTGTCACAGGGAAGGATGTGATTAATGTGTTTGTGCTACACAGCTTCAGCACTGTGCTCAGAGCGTTCAGCAAGCTGCCCCTCCTGTGCAGAGCATGCACAGAGCACAAGAAACCAATGAACAGGAGAAGAACTGGATACCTCTCTCACCAGCCCAAAAAATTGTTTTTGCTGAGAGAGCTGGGGCTGTTCAACTTGGAGAAAAGAAGACTGTGGGGAGACCTGAGAGTGCATTTCAGTATCTAAACGGGGACTGTAAGAGAGAGACACTTTAGGAGGGTCTGTTGTGACAGGACGAGGGGAAATGGGTTTAACTAAAAGAGAGGAGATTTAGATTGGATATAAGGAAGAAGTTGTTCACTGGCACAGGTTGCTCAGAGATGTGGTGGGTGCCCCATCCCTGGAAGAACTCAAGGTCAGGCTAGACCAGGCTTTGAGCAACCTGATGTAGCTGTATGCATCCCTCTTCATTGCAGGGGTGTTGGACTGGATGGCCTTTAAGAGCCCACTCCAACTCAAAAGACTGCGAGATTGTATGGTTTATTTCGAGCAGTGCCCTGCCCAGTGTCACAGTGGCCTGGGCCTGCCCCAGTCATGGCTCTGCCCTGCTCACCCCTCACTGCTCCCCACCGCTGGCCATGCACTGCACAAAGACCTTCGAGCCCTGACATCCTATTTAGGTTGGATTAAAGTCAATGTCTTTTTGGTGTGACACGGCAAAAGAGTGTTGCAGAAACATATACAAATTGTATTAAAAAATGTAGCAGGCAAACTACAGAGGCCTTTGAGACGTGAAATACACAACATCTGGGAAATAAAGTATGCTAACTATCATTAATTTTTCATTTTTGGTTAAGTCATTTGCCCACTTTCTTATCCTAAATAGGGTATTCAATACTTTTCTGTGAGCAGCTCTTAAATAGCATAGTCATAGAATCAATCACAGTCACAGAATGGCTTGAGTTGGAAGGGACCTTAAAAATCATTCAGTTCCAACTCCTATGTATGACAATCAAAATTTTAGCACAAGGATAGACAGACAAACTCAGCACTGCAGAAAGGTGTCCTTGGGGTTATTACTGACCCATGCAGTGGTCTAAACTGGGATGGCCAAGCGTCCTAGCACAGACTGACTCTGCGTTACCAGTTTGCGCAACTCCCAGTGCAGTAAGGATTTCACTCCTGCTTGACAATCTCCAGCTGTTAATGGAAAAGCTACAAACAGTGAAAAAAAAATCGTGCCCCAGCTCCTGGGGGGAAAAAAACAAGAGAGACATTAAGGTATCATTCTGAATGCTCCTGGAAACAAACTGGGCTGCGTGTCCGGCACCTGCAACACTGTTCTCTTGTCACACCAGCTGTGCTGGGACCCAAAGGCTCCCTTTGCTTTCAGAGGAACACTGATTAATTTATTTCCTGAGCCCTAACTCCTTCTCTTGCTCCTTTTTTTTTTTTTTTTTTTTTTTTTAATTTTATGGTTGTTAAAAAACACTGCCTATGGCAATTTTTCCCTCCAGCCACAAAGAAGATGGAACAAAGCCTGCTCCAGTCCGTCTGCCCGTGGCTCCTGAATGCCGTTTGGCTGCATTCATACCACCTTTATTACTTGGAAGAAATTCAAGTGGGTTCACACCATGTGCGTGGTCAGAAGGCTCTGGTGGTTGCCAAAACTGCTAGTCTCATCCCTGCACTCCGCATAGGTGTAAGTGTTGCACCTTGCTGCAGGGTGCTGGTGTGCTTTCAGGCACGTGTGCTCCTGGGAGCACCTAGGGCCCGCTAGGCCCCTTTGGCCCGAGTCTGTGGTGTGCCCTGCTGGCTGCCCTGAGCCCATTGGCCCACAGTGCCCATACCAGCTCCCACCCAGCTGTGACCTCAGGCAGCTGAGAGGACTTCTTAATACTGGTGGGCAGCAAGCTGAGGACAAAGCCAGCGGTTTGTTGAAACACAGCCAAATTGAGAGGCTCCTGGGAGGGCCGAGCCCAGGAAATAGATTTAAATCTGTTGAATAATGAATGCTCTGAGCACTGTCTAATCACTTCGTGAAGAGGCAAAGGCAAAAGTCAGCTCATAAATTATCTGCTGCGGAGTATTTTCTTAGTTTTAATGAGGACAAACCAATCTCTTCGGACAGTTGCATTTATGTAGCTAAAGTCTTGAAAAAATAAAGCGGTCAGCTGATTGAGGAGGCAGGATTGAACACAGTGTTCCTCAGACAAGCTGACATTGAAACCCACAGAGACAAGCTCCCTGATATTTCTGCCCAGCTTCAGCCATCCCTAGGCTATCTTAGAATCATAGAATGGCCTGGGTTGAAAAGGACGACAATGATCATCTAGTTTTAACTCCCCTGCTGTGTGCAGGGTTGCCAACTGCCAGACCAGCCCGCCCAGAGCCACATCCAGCCTAGAATGCCTCCAGGGATGGGGCATCCACAACAGTCTTGGGAGGGGCTGATAGCACTTCCCTTTTTTATCCTACGTTTCAGAAAAGTTTTCGCCTGGAAGAGGAAATGGGCCATCTCATCATCTCATCTCATTTCATCTCATCTCTCATTTTCCAGCCAGGAAACGCAGACCACCCAACTACTTGCCCACCATAGGCATCACACACCAGGTACCCCCATGGGGGCCGTGCACACTGCTCACTCAAGAGAAGGAAGGGCTCACTTTGCTCCAAAGTCACCCCGCTGGGCTTCCTCTCACAGAAGCACCCCTTCGTGTTTTCTGGATGGGGTGAAAAGTATCTTTCTGTTTCTCAGATAGTAGACAGGATAAATCTCTCCTGGGATAAACATCTGCCTGTCTGCCTGTATGTCCAGTCTTTATATGCTGATTTTCCTGCAAACATACGTAAAGACATAGAGGACTTCTGCAACGATCCACCCAGGTTGCTCTGACCATCCTGTAAAATAATAAGATCATAAATACATCAATATTAAATTGGAATGCATGCACTGGCAGTGTATGAAGAATGCCTCCCAGACTTGTAGATTCAGCAATTGCTGTGAAAATACGAAGCCTGCTGGGGGCCGCTTCTGTGAATCATTGTGATCACTTGAAAATCATTTAAAACGAAACACCATTTTTAAAAGAGCAAAGCCTTTTGTACAGGGTGTATGAATGCCTGCAATGACAAAAACAGCATTTCATCTTTCTCTGCTCTAACAACACTAAACTGAAGGCTTCCAGGGAAAGGCTCCAGTGAGAAAAACCCAGAGAGCAGCTGCTCCCAGCCCCAAGAGGAAGCACTGTGTGATGCTGCTCCAAAGTGCTGCCCCAAGGAGACTTCATGGGTTCACACAGCGCATCCCAAACATCCCATCCATAGCAAAGGCACTCAGCCAGTGGAAGCTGTAACTGCTGACACTTGCAGACAGTGCTGTTTTGAAGGCTGAACTTTCCTCCTCGGGTGAAATTGAAGCCAGGGAGCGATTCTCTTCAACCAAGGTGCTTGCTGTCCATTATCCATACGGTGTTCTTGGAGGCAGAAGGAGGGCAGCTACAGCTTTAATTAGCTAAAAGGTTTTGAGCAGGACATAGATCTCATCCCAGGACTTCTAATTTTCCAGTTGTTAAGCCTTGCAGTCCTTCATGCAGACTTCCTCGTGCTTTTGCTGCAGCTAACCCCCCTGTGACGACCAGGAGCTGCATTTCCTCCACACTCCGATGTCACCAACACTTCAGCATTGTCAGCAAGGAGGAGTCTGCAAAAGCATCGTGCAGGGGATTAGACTAACACCTTCCTTGGGATGGCACAGCAAAGTGCTCCTGTGTTTCAAGGCATTAACAGCATCTCCCACCGAGAACGGGTCGTTCAGCCCAAGTACTTCTGGAGAGGATATATGTCTTATTAAATAAGGAAAAGAGGAAGGCAAGTTCATTTCACTGCAGGAATGTTAACATTTGTGAATGTACGTCTTGAATTCACTTATGGAATGATAGCGTTTAAGAAACCAATCTTAACAAATCCAAAGGAAATGGAAAAAAGAATTTAAATTAACTTACTTCATCCATTTATAAATTGTTTAGGTTAATCACAGAAAACCAAACAGGATTTGGCTGTACTTAAACACAGCCTTTGCTCTTGTATAAACTGTTTATTATATCCATGACACACAACCAGACAAAATTCATTCCTGAGCTGGGGAACAGTCTAATTTGGTTTTATTAGGTTTAGAGAAAAACATTTTGGCAGAAGATCCACTTTAGAATGTAAAATATTTTCGTATTTTTCTCAAGAAAATTCTCCCAAAAGAGATGCAGCAGTTTGCCTCCAACATTTCTGGATAAGTAACTTGGTCCAAAGACCAAAACAGGGCAAGCCCTTCCCTGGGCTTTTCTCTCCATGACTGAAAAGGGAACCACGGCTCTTAAAACAGGCACAGAAAGGACCTCTTTCTTTAATGTCTCCTGCAATAGGAAATAGCCATCCTACAATGTCATCTGATCAAGCTAAATACTCCAGGATGGGAGCAATGGTCTTCTCTTCCAGTTCTGGTGTTTTTAGGAAGGAAAACATAAAAACATCATAGAAAAGAAAACCCTTCAGGAAGAGCTTCACAATGGCAAGGAAATGTGGCTGAAAAAGCCAAAATGTTTGGTACCTGTGTGGCTGTATCAGTCTTCTTTCGAGGCTGGATCAGGCCCTGGGCAACCTGATTGAGCTGTGCAAGTCCCTGTTCATTGCAGGGGAGTTGGACTAGATGGCCTCTGAAGGTCTCTTCCAACTCTAAGGATCTATGATTCTGTGATTCTTCCTAGCAACAATCAGGCAATTAAAGATCATTTTTTAAAGCTAGCACAGGGTAACCGTAGCGTAGAAAATTTTACATGTATTGCATTGTTTCAAACCTGCTGAGCTGGGTGAAATTCCTCCTCGATTTCCAAAAAGGATTAGCAGAAGCAATTTTAGATCCCTTTGTGCTTATCTTTGCACTTGTCCAGGATAAAAGTCAGCATGGAGCCATCATAGTTTGGTTTCCTGCTGAGCAGTATCCCTTGTAAATGGAGAAGATACAGTAAACATCTTGAGTTGTGAAAGGCTTTCGACATTGCCTCAAATGCCATTCTTGCTAGCAAATGAAGGAAGTGTTGTCTAAATTCAAGAAAGGAGTGGGCGCAAATCTGGCTTGAAAGACATAATAATTACCATGTACATCCCTACGAGCTTCTCGGCACTGCTCCACAGTGACCTGGGTCTATTGCTACTCAGTATTTGAAATAGTAGCCTAGGTGATGGACTGGAACATGTGCTTATTAAATTTGCAAGCATTATTGTGCTGCAAGAGGCTGCAAGCATGCTGCAGGATGGAATTCCAATTCAAATTGCTCTTGACAGATTGAATAAGCGTTTTGAAAAAGCCTAATCCTCTTTAGCAAGGACACTTAAACAGGACTAATTATGTCTACAGCCATCTAATGGAGAAAAGCCATGCACTTAGCCATGATGCTCTAGTGGGCAGAATGTAGCCCAAATCTAGCAAGAGTCAATAGTGACTTGCTGTTAGATTGGAAGGCGAACATCATACTGTGATGTATCAGCAGCAGTGGTGGCTGAAAGACATACCAAGTAGCCTTGCCCCTCTTTGAAACCCTGGTAAGGTCTCAGAGGACTAGTCTGGCAATAGCCTTTGAATGCATAGAAGTTGCAAAGAGGAAAAATGTGTTGTCTCAGGAGTGGTTGTCCCTCCAGATCAGAAGGGAGAATAAAGATAAGCCACTAAGATAACCTCACACGAAGTCTTCAGGGTGTCCAGAATTTGAGATAATGAATTACAGGCTACACCATCTCTCTGGTATCACTGATTCCATCTCAAGATGGACAGCACAGCATCTTGATGAAATCTTGGGATCCTTTCCTGCCAGAGAGGCTGCAGTTTTCTCTTTGGTCTCAGTCTCCAAGGGTCTGACTGCAGGGAAGAAGCCAGAAATTTTGTTCTATGAGAATTTCGAAATGTATGGTGCTATGAGAATAGGACGTCCTCTTTCATAACTAACCATAGAACAGCCATGTTTCTCATGGAAAGGAATGTATTTTTAAAAACATTCATTTTTATTGCTTCAGAATAAAATCAAGCCTTAAAGCAGCATTCTGAGGCTTAAATGTGGCCAGCATGCTCCTGCCAACATTTTCAGTCTTGGTGAAGAGCAAGTGTTAGGACTCATTGCTCAGCTGAGGGGCTCTTTGGATCTGCAGGTCTCAGGGCACCTGAGCTCCCCATTATTCAGCAAAACCCTCGATGCCTGCATGCACCAATGTCACTATGAGGTATACACCATGACACCATGTCCCCATCACCACGTGGGCATTATGAAAAGATCACCATTAGACTGCATTGTCACTGCACGTATTCATTCATGTCCATTGAAATCCAATGATTTTCACAGAAAACTTGGCCTGGAGCAAAGCAACATTTTCTGACATCTGTCACGCATGCCATGTCCAAGAATGCTCTTTGGAAGAGACATCCTTTGGTTTCAGAAGTTTGTTACCAGAAGAAACACCAGTAGATGGAGCACAACGCCAGGCAGCACTGCTCTTCACTGCTGTAGAACCCATCAGTGTCATAGCCCTTCACTGCCCACAGCTTGTGAAAACAGACCTGCAAAACCACTGCCAACTTCATGCCCAGCTCAAGTTTTTCTGCTGCCATGCTCCAGATAAGGGCTAGTTCTGCTTTGATGTTCAGCACCTCATTTCTTGGCTGACTTGATTAATGTGGCACTTAGGTTTAGCTCATAGAGTGTTCATGCAATCTTCACATCCATCCCCACAGTTTTTCACAAGTGTTTACCACACTAGCTCTTATCAAAAAGTTTTTGCAGCTTTTTGCTGCATCTTCAACAATTTTCCCAAAGCCACAGTGCAAGTTTTCACAAAAAAATGGAGGATTTTTGCTTGTGCATCATTCTTCAATAAAACAGAACAATTAACATTTCCTTCTGCCACACTTTGCTTTAGTTTCCTAAGGCCATGCTGGTCTCCCCTATTGTACAGAGTATAGTGAAGCTCTGATCTTGGTGTTCACATAGAGGTGACAGCAGCAGTGGGTGACAATCACAGAATCACAGAATGGCCCGGGTTGGAAGAGACCTCAAGGATCATGAAGCTCCAAC
>JAOWBP010002978.1:33853064-33875953 GCA_028571105.1 Tragopan temminckii
TGATCTTGGTGTTCACATAGACGTGACAGCAGCAGTGGGTGACAATCACAGAATCACAGAATGGCCCGGGTTGGAAGGGACCTCAAGGATCATGAAGCTCCAACCCCCTGCCACAGGTAGGGCCACCAACCTCCCCATTTAATACCAGGCTGCCCAGGGCCACATCCAACCTGGCCTTGAACACCTCTAGGGACGGGGCATCCACACCCTCTCTGGGCAGCCTGTTCCAGCACCTCACCACTCTCATAGTAAAGAACTTCCCTCTGACATCCAACCTAAAGCTTTTCTCCTTCAACTTAAAACCATTTCCCCTTGTCCTGCTGTTATCTACCCTTGTAAAGAGCTGACTCCCCTCCTTGTTTGTAGGCTGCCTTTAGGTACTGGGTATGTACAATCATCTGAACATCGAGAAAAAACCATGGCTGAGACAGAGAAGGCAAACACTACTCCAAGATACAACCCTGAATGTTGCTTTTGGTCCAGATTTCAATCTTCCCCCTTCTGCTATGCTGACATTTTCCCCACGACGCCAAATACAGAAAATCTCCCTGCAAATAAACTGTAACTTGCAAGCACAAGAGAGGGTACAGAATCAGAGAAAGAGCAAAAAATCCTTACCACCTGGAACAAAAAGAGCAGGCTGGATAACGCTGTAGTTGCCAGTGCCAGTGTCTGCCAGTTCCAAGGAGTCACTTCCCAGAATGACTGGTGGGGTGAAAGCTTCTTGGAAGAGCAGCTTTGTGCAAAGGACAGTACAGAGCACACGGTCCCAAAGGCAGATGCTCTCTGTTCCACGGGCTTCTGCTCTTTCATGGCAACTCTTTGCATCATACTTTCCGTTTGTAAGAAGCTCTGTAGAAATGATTGCTCTCCAAGTTACTTATAAGAAAGAAATTACTTCATCAAAACAGAACGTGCTCAGCAGACTTTGAAAGGCCCACACCCGTCACCTTCTGTTATTTGCCTTATGTGATCAATTGTACTTTGAACGTATGTGAGCTTACAGTGGTCATCTCTGGTGGACTTTTTTCAACGTTGCCCTTCCAGTTTCACTTTATCCTGTTACACACAAAACCATGACCATGTTACAAGGTGTGGTATTTTCTTTAAGGTCTTCTCTGGTATCAGTGGGTGGATTGTGATATTTTGGGGCAGATGGCTGCAGTGATAGGGGATACAAAAGTTCTGTGGTGATTCTATAATGGGCGCTATCATCTCACCATACTGTTCCTGCGCCGCTTTGCAGAGCATTCACGTAAATTAGATTTTAGCAAAGGTTAATTGTTCCCATTACCCATTGTTTCCTATTGTGGGTTTGCCTTGAAACCTTTGACGTTCTCTTCATTGTACCTCTCTCTGTGCAAATTTCCTTGTTTTGTTTTGTTTCTCAAAGTAATTTTTAGACGATTATTGTGCAGTTACAGAATTAGAGTAATAACATCTAATTGTACATCTGAAGCAAAAACATGTAATTGTGGGAGACTACGTTCAATTTAAAGGAAGAAAACCTCTCTGCCAGGGTTTCTCATGGTCTGCACAGTGCATTTGCCAGACAGCATCGCTTCGACTGCATCTAACCTGCAATTAGCATGTACAATTGCATTATTTCAGGATGTAACAATAGGTACTGTACTAAATACAGCATCTATAAACTCAAATGATGCATCAGCATTTAGTAGTTCTGCCAAAGGAAGAAGGGCCATCATGTCAGCGGGCCTTACCTAGAACAGATTTCCTGGATGAACACACTTTGCTCTCCTGCTGATTGCCCATAAGCAGCCAACAGGGAAGAAAGGCCATGCAGATTTGGAGCAGTTGAAAACTGGGCATTAAAATTACACTTCTAGTGTACCGTTGGCTTGTTGCAGAGCTTGTACGTGATATAATACGAGACAGCAAGCTGAGCATTAAATACTGCTGAATTCTTCTCCTCTGTATTTAACATTTCATATCAGTTTTTTGTGTTTTTTTTTTTGTTGGTTTTTTTTTTTTTTAAGTCTGATCATGCTACCCAAGGAGTTAAAAATAAAAAAAATTTGAGCATGATTGAATGCTGAGATCTGTGTGTATGAAGAAATCTTGGACACATAACAGGGGTTTTTGCAAATTCTTACATGGTGTTCTTTAAGGGTCAAATGTTATTTGGAAAGCATCTTAATACATCATTGGATGATACAAATGAAAATACATTCCAATTCAGTCTTACAGACACACAGATAAACCTGATCTTCAACATGAGCCTTGAGTAAATACACTGAGATGTTCCGAGTGACAAACTACTGATATTGAAATGAAACATCCCAATCCAGCAAGGGTTTCCAGTTAAATCACTGGGAGTCAGAAGCACTAAAATCATACAAAGCAGGCTCTATTGATTATTAATCCCTATTAATCTTTTACAGGAAAACGTATTAGAAGTCCTGAGAGCAAGACTGCTAGCTTTAGGCACGATGATTTGTGAGTGACGTTGTACATGGATCCACCACAAAATGCCCAAAGATCTCAGAAGATGCATCCATATAACTGACAGCAATAACTACCTCAGCATCCCTGCTAAGTATTTACTTTCTTTCCTAAAGCTCTGTATTGAAAAAAGATTATTAAAAGTAGACACATAAAATTACAAAAAAAAAAACCCAATGAACCAGCCAGGATCTGTTTCTACACTGATTTATACCTGTACTCCACTACTTTCACAATTGGCTTAGCATCCTGAGAGATGTAACTCAGTAACTAAGAGTGGGAGGGAGCTCATGGGCCAGTCCCATATAGTTAAAAAAAAAAAAAAAAGAAGCCATTTCTGCAAAAATAATTTAGCTTCTGCATTTGAAAGCGAGAGCAAGATAAATGGTGACACATTTTCATCCAAGATGTTTATTAAAGATGATAAGGGCACAGCACACAGATAAACCACATCCTGAAGCATGGTTAAGCTAGGTTTCACATTCTAAAGCTGTGCAGGCAGCTTGCTGTTTCTCCATCTGGAGAGCTCATTGGTACCTCTCTTATACATCTCTCTGCAGTTTTAGATTGAGAAATTACAAACACAGCCTACATTTATACGGGTTTCATTTACTTCACTTTTTATTAAAATCATCAGCTACAAAATAGCCATTTCATACATACCAATCCTAAATAAGCAACTATGAAAAAAATTACGTTAGTCCTGAAATGAGACCACTATATTGCGCACAATGGACGTGATAAGGGGTCAGAAACACGAGAAGATATATATAGACATCAGATAAGGCACTCACATCACACTGAAAGGCTAAACCATGCCTTTGAAAACATCAGTGCACATGTTGATCTGAGACACACTTTCTGCAAACATTGAAAAAGTTCCATTTT
Source organism: Tragopan temminckii (assembly GCA_028571105.1). Lineage (NCBI taxonomy): Eukaryota > Metazoa > Chordata > Aves > Galliformes > Phasianidae > Tragopan > Tragopan temminckii. The sequence goes on from JAOWBP010002978.1 coordinate 33,856,416, forward strand.
CCCCTCATTTAAAAAAAGAACTATAGCCACTACTGATACAGGAGAAACTGCTACTTCAGCCCAACGTGTGACAGAAGTCCCATAGTACCTGGAAGCAGAAAAATGTGCTAACATGGAAAGAAACAACACTTTTTTGATAGTAGTGGTGTCACAAAACACCAGATCAAATTCTTAGCTGATGGCAGTGACGTGCTTCCTCTGAGTCAAAAATTAAGTACTCACCAGGACTCTAGATAACAATAAAAGAATCCTGACACTGTATTCTGCCTTTCCCTTCAAGGACAGAAAAGAAAAAATGAAGGGTTAACAGTTCTATTTACCTTCAGAAGCAACAGCGAAGTCATCGCATCCATTCAGCACCCCTTGCCATGCTCTGCACTCCACCCAACATGGCTGAGAGGCTAAATAAGCTTTGTGGGCCCTGAATTTAGTTATGTACTTTACAAAACCATAACAACTGGTATACCCGGAAGCACTAGATAGCAAATGATAAAGTATTCTGCGATTATTACAGTGCAGAATCAAGGGACCATGTTGTGCCATTTATTTTTATGTTAATATCAATGTGGAGTTCAGCTTAATAACCAGTGACTCGCTGTAACAGCAACTAATAATCACTTCCAGGACACTGTTAAAGACATCTGTCAAGTTCTGCAGATTTGACTCTTCCTTCTATCTACTGCTCTGATAGTGTGACCTCCTAGGTTATCATGACCCTGCTAAACTTTCCATACCATCATCCTGGAGGTGGGAAGTAGGAATGTCACGCGATGTTGGATCCTAGCATAATGTAAGAAATGAAAATATAAAAGCATTGTGTTTAAAGACAACTTTCATCAACACATTACAGCAGGAAGATTTGCATTGGTCAGTGCTACCTCAAATACAAAACAGGGAACAAACAATAAGGTAAGTAGGTATTAATCAGATGATGAAAGATGTTATTCTCATTAGCCTGCTGCAAAAAATTCACTCCAAGAAATACATCTCTAGCTTTACAAAGCTGCCCCTTTTATATCTAGAATGACAACAAATCAAAAGGATACTATAATTCTTAACACAAAGTTTAGAACTTAACTTTGCAACATAAGATTAACAAAAGATAGTTGGATGGCTCCCGTCATAAAAACAGGTAGGCTTTCACTGTTCACCTCCATGTTGATTTCAGTGCCAAAGTATAAATTATACACTGATAACATAAAATCAAGTCATCTCAAATCTGTAGGCAATTATAGACTGACAGTGAAAACTGTCACTTTTCTACATTTTTAACATATAGTTGCCATGTTTAAAAATACATATCTTTCAGGTAAATATACTTTTTTCATCTGTTATAATTTTAAAGTGCATCTAAATCCATTAAATAAATATTTATGCTTTAAATAGAGGTCAGAAATTATAGTTAACTCCTGTTACCAAAGAGGTAAGAATTTCTAAGACACTTCCAATATTCTCAGCACTGCTATTGCAGTAGGCAATGTTGGCAAACAGTGACCAGGCCCGATCATTTGATTTCACAGAATCACAAATCGTTTAGGTTGGAAGGGATCTTAAGAGGTCATCTAGTTCTACTGTCTCAAAGCAAGGTCAGTGTTGACTTCTTGGGGCTTTGTCCAGCCAGGTCCTGCAAACCCCAAGGATGGTGACAGCACAGCTTCACCGGGCCCTTGTTCTACTGCCTGTAGTAGTGCTCATAGTGGGAAATCCGGGCAATTCACCTAACTAGAAACCTTGAGGAACTCTTCATTTAAGTTCACAATTTCCAGTCTTATCAGTGTAAATATCAGCCAGGTCTCTACTCTTAAACTCATACCAAACTAAAATATTGACAAAGTAGACAGAGTACTAATGAGCGTTTTAAAGCTCACTGAGCTAAATTCGCTACTAACAGTAACTTCAGAGGAGTATTGCCTGCCTATATAAGCAATCAGTCCGAGCTACGCAGGCACCCCATGAATAGCAGCCCTCTCTGGGATAAAGACACCATTCTCAGAAGTGCTCCCTGCTCCAGGAAACACTTCCCAGAATGGCCGTGGTGCTGCAGGCACTGCCCTGTCCCAGCTCCCATCAGCAAATACTTTCCTGTGGAGGGGAATTCTACCTGCAAAACTCTGAACGTCACAATGTTAAATGATAGTTTCCAAACTATACGTCAAGCTTTTTACTACCTTTCACAAAATAGCACCAGAACACTGCTGCCATTCTGTCTCCATAATTATCACACACAAGCAGCGCCCGGTGCTGTAGAGCTACAGCTACAAGTCCTTGGCAAGCAGTTCTATCTCATCCAGCAAGAAGTCCATGTCCTCTCGACTCACTTGTGGGCTGATCACCACCTGGCGGAAGAAGTTGACTTTGCCTTGGTTAGGCTGGTACCCAAGCATCATGCTGCCCTTCTTCATCATCCTTTCTTTAACTACAGGAGCAACCTGAAAACAGAGAAACAAAAGCGTTGTTGTTACCCTCAGGAATACAGCAGATCTGTACAGGAACTCTTTTGTGCCTTCAGAAGCTTTTTTGAAGCGCCTGAGTTTTGCACCCCGTGGCTGCCTCCCAGCTGCCCGCCCCAAGAAATATTACAGTTCAAACCTTAAGACTTAGAGGCAGATTGTTCACTGAAAACCTTAAGTTCTGGGACTCCTGGGAGAACTAAAGCAAGATCTAAACCCCTCAAAAGCCTACTGCTCGCGGCATTCATCTGCCACATGGGAAAGCTCAGGTTAAGGTCCCTAGGCCCTAGACTTAGAGAAAAGGCTTGAACTCAGAACATCGGCTGCAGCTGGTTAAGGGTACACTTTATCTCCTTGCGCTAACTAGCCTAAGCCTGACTACTTTCACTTCTGGGCCCTTCAGCTGCCACACCTGCAAAGCAGCTCTCTCTAGAGGACACTCTCCATTAAACTCGTGTGAACCTTAAGCTGCCAGAGAAGTCAGAGCAACGCACTATTAAGGGAGAAGTACTGATCCCAGAGGTTAAGGTTTCATCTTTAGATTTACAATGTAAGTAACGTTTGGCTACACCACTCTTGTATGCAATGGGACGAAATAGGTGTCTCAGAATAGAACAAACTATAAGGAAGATTGGAAGAGTCAAGTCCTTATAGTTGAGTATTTGATCTCATCCCAGCAGGGCTATTAACCTTGTCCAATTAATCTTGTGCTTAACTTTAAGCATGTGAGTAGTTCTTCTGTGTTCTCATGCTTGAAATAAGTCATAAACTTAAATGCATTGCTTGATTAAGTACTCTATTCCTTGGAAGACAGAATTGACACAAGTAATATTTTTAAAAACGTGCTGCATTTTAATGTATTACTAATAACACTAATGCATTTCAGAACAGTTTATTCCTTTGCATCCTTTTGTGACAGTTTGACTTTGAACTAAGCAAATAAGTATAGGACCTAACCTTGGCTTCTGCATTAATTCATTTCAGCTCTAAAAGTTCGTGCTTGAAAATACCACCAGATCTGCAAAAGAAAAATGATGGTGCCAACCATGCCTAATAGCTCTGTTTTTACACGGCATGTCTTAGTGAGCAGCTTCCATACAGTTTGCTTAGATAGAAACATCTCCAGTTTTCTATACCAACAGCCCAAATTTCCATATTTGCTGAATGGTATGTCTATATTATCACTGTTTCAAAATGCATACTGAATTCAGAGGGGGAATGTTCATGGTTCGAACTTAATTTACCTCTCTGAATTAACTTTATCTTTGTGACAAAGCTACGTGTTTTATTTAGTGTTTGTTTCAAACCCTGAGAGTGATGGAGTTAGGAATTCTAATTAAAGTCTACAGTGTGGCATCAGTCTGAATTATGCACCTGAGAGCAATGAATACCTTTTCAGAATGCAATCTGCAACCAGAAGTTTGGTTTTTTTGCATAATTCTGCAAGCAAAAATTAAGAAGTAGTTTATGAAAGCAGTTCTGATAAACATTTGGGAAGATAAAAATGAGAACAGAAAGATTCAGTATTACAGCAGAAACGTTAAGATGCATACTGTGTTACCTCCACTTGCATCTAATAGCACCTCTACTGTACAATCTAATGTGGGGCTCTGGGTCTGCCTCCTGCATAAAGATCCTAGTGAAAGCTAGCAATAAAATCACAATTCTATCATATATCTGCAACATGTGCATCATTTAGAAATAGAATTCATCAGATTTATCCATATACCATGGAAAGAAAACCATCTCCCACCTGGATTTCTGTCTGCCTGGAAAATGATTCAAGGATTCTTCTGTTTTCTTGTTTTGCAGCTCAGAATTGCAGAATCATAAGATCCTTAGAGCTGGAAGGGACATTTAAAGGTCATCTAGCCCAACTCTCCTGCAATAAACAGGGACTCCTACAGCTAGATCGAGTTGCTCAGAATCCAGTCCAGCCTGATCTTGAATGTGTCCAAGGACAGGGCATCCACCACCTCAATGGGCAACCTGTGCCTGTGCCTCACCACCCTCACTGTAAAAGTCTTTTTCCTTATATCTAACCCAAACATACTCTCTTTAACCTTGAAACCTATCACAACAGTCCCTGCTAAAGAGTTTGTTCCCTTCTTTCTTACAGCTCCCTTCAGATACTGAATGGTTGCTCTCAGGTCTCCCCACAGTGTTCTCTTCTCCAGGCTGAACAGCCCCAGCTCTCTCAACCTGTCCTTGTAGGAGAGGTGTTCCATCCCTTGGACCATTTTTGTGGCCCTCCTCTGGATGTGATCCAACAGCTCCATGTCTCTCCTGTACTGAGGACTCCACATCTGGATACAGTACTCCAGGTGAGGCCTCACCAGCAGAGCAGAGGAACAGGATCACCTCCCTCACCCTGCTGGTCACACATCTTTTGATGCAGCCCAGGATATGTTTGGCTTTCTGGGCTGCGAGGGCACACTGCTGGCTCATGTCCAACTTGTCATCCACCAGTACCACCAGGTCCTTTTTGGCAGGCTACACTTAATCATTTTATCCCCCAGTTTGTGTTGGTAGGGAAGGTTACCTCAACCCGGGTGCAAGACCTTGCACTTGGATTTACTGAAAAGAATCACATCAGATTAACCTCACCTAGTCTAAGCTCAAGCAAAAAACAAACCCAAAACACAAACAAACAAGCAAAAAAACAGTAATCCCCAACAACAACACTGCAGTTCTGCTTGGATAGAGATGGTAGTTATTTTGCATGAAACAGACCTTTCTGTCCCGAAAAGCATGCTACTTGCTAAACGCTCCTTTCCATTCAAATCAATCAAATATTCCAAACTGCACCCCCAACAAATCACTGAATACACCAGTGTACAGTGGCAAAATCTGGGTTCTGCAATTGTTTTTGCACAACTCTGCACAACTTGCCAGTTGGTTGAGTCAAAAGGAAAGACTCTTGGTTGGGAATGCCCCAGGCTAAGCACACCAGCATACAGGTCTGCAATACACATTCTCTTAAACACTGAATAACTTAGCAACAATAGAAATTCTCCTACCTCTCCTGCAGTTTGTGTGTGTTGAACCCCCTAACAGCACATGAGGTAACTATGAGCTCTACTCTTCCATTTTTATTCACACCAGCTGTGGGCTGAGGTAACAGTGACACAGTGACAGTACTCAGAAGACATCGTGCCCAGCAGGTATCATACTGAGCACCATACTGACACAGAAAAGAAAAAAACCTCCTTTATCCATGCCCTTGACAAGAACCCCCATGTGACTTCTACTCATGGAATAAAGGCAGTACAAGTGCAAAGGGAGAAGTGAATTCTTAATATATTTTCTCAAGCTCTTCTTTAAGATTCAAATCCCTATGGCAACTTTTAGTCTTTATTGATGTTCCATCAGAGTTATTTCATCTTTTGTATCATCCTATTGATTCTCTTCATCTCAACACCCAGTGCTCCACAATCCATCATCCCCAGATGTACAGTAGCAAAAATGGAGACCATGAAAGCAAAAACATTTAGAGCTCCAGCAATATCAAGGGCTGTAAACATACTGCATTTCAGTAGGTCTTCTCTTATGGAGAGGAAAGGTAGAAAATCTCATTTTCATTGTCTCAGTCATTATGTCATTCACCCTCCGCATGAATGAAGTTGTCCTCCTAGTATTTGTTTTGAAGTGCATCCTACCCTTTCTGAAGGCAAAACAAACTCATCCTACTTAAAAAGAAAGCAAACCTAAACTAATCTAAAAACTATCTTGCAGGGTTATTTTTGGAAAGGTTTTCCATCAAGTATTTTGCATGTTCTATTTGGTAATGTGATGCAATCATTGTAACAAAACTATTGTGAATCCTGTCCACAGTAAGCAGTAAGCAACAGAATATAAGCACAAACGCTTAAGCATGTGTTTCACAAAAGAGTCATTAAATGATGCATAGATGCTAAGGCTGGGACTTGAGGAGCACTGGGTCTGACTGCTAAATGAAAGTAAAGGCAGCTACCGATTTGCTGCAGAAAAATCAGACCTATATGGAACTAATTACCTAGTGAGGAGTTCAATGAGTTCAATTCCCACTGAAGTCAATGAGAACTGAGGATGTTCAAATATCAGAAAGAGCTGCACAGCCCCATTCAGGATAGGTTCCAGGAAAGCAATTTAGTGAGAGCAAGATTGCTTCACCAGTCCAATTATTTTTACAACGAAACTTACTTCAAATTGTAAACCTAATTCTTTATGTTGCCTGTCACTGGAACAGTCTCAGAATTTTAAGTGTAACGTATCCTAAAACTTAAATTCTCTTCTCTCTTTTGTTCTCCTCACCCTGGAGATTACTATTTAAAAAGATCACTTCAGTGCTGCTTTAGCTACCAGACATGCCAGACAGGCGGGGAGGAAGCACAATGAGCAGAAGACCCTCCTCCAGCAGGGCTGCTACAACAGGAGACCCACAGGATGGACCTGCGCATCATGGCCTCCCTCTCCAGACCTACACAGGGGGTTTAATCTCATGCTGCCTGGATTCCTCCTTCACTTTTTATAGCGGAGGTTTTATGAACTATAGCAACAAGGACATAGTAGTTTGGATCCTTCTCTGTTTACCTGCATGATGGAATAATTTCTTCCCCTACTCCCTGCCAGCACTCAACTGAACCATAAACACCACAAAATTTTAGCCTAAATTTAAGCTGTTCCTATCAAGAATCCAGACTGCAGCTGATCCACACATACACTCATGTGGAAGGTGCTAATGTTCCTTCCCAGCTTGCACACACACACACAGGGCAGTGTGATGAACAGCAAGGGCCAGCATGGACACTGCAGCTGAAGTATCTACGCATACCAGAAAGATGGGAAAAGCAATATATGTCCCTCTCTGCATCTCAAGCATCCTTGAGAAGAGCAGTTCTGTGCAATTGTACTACAGAGTGATGCCTTAAAAGCTTCTGTGCTTCCCACAATTGACTCCTCAGGTAATTAATGCAGGTCTCTCCAACACTCAAAGAATTCCCACCAAGTTCAGGCCACAGCCATGCTTCAGCAGCTATCAAGGACTGATTCATCAACAGGGCTGAGCATTTTCTCAGCAGGAAAAACATAAGCCTAGTGTCTCCAAGAGTTAGTTCCCAAGTCTGGATGCTTAAAATCCTTTCAGAGTATTTGATGAAATCTCTATTTGAGATCATTTATTCTTCTGCAGGTAGCAAGGCCTAAAACCATTCTCACCATGCTATGTAAACATGGTTCTTAAGCTATGATAATTTCCTAGCACATGGATTTAATGTGCAAAGTAAAATCTCCAGAGCAGTTCTGTTGAATAGATGATATTTTTGCCCCAGCACTCATGTCACAGTATAAGGCCTTTGATGTCATTCATTGTAAGCTGTCTCATGTTGAACGGTGGATGTTTAGAACTGACTTGTAGAAGTTCATTCTAAATTAAAAAGAAAAACAGCAACAAACAAAGAAAAAGCCCACAGATGCTTAGCTTTGTTAAAGTCACACGATCTCATTAACTTCTAAACTATACAGAAAACTATACTATTACAGGCATATAGTTTAATTCCTACATTCAGTTCAAAACAAGAACAAAAAAAGATGTAATGTACATCTGCTGTTCATGAGTTAAATCCACTGGGTTCCCAACACCACCCGTGCTAGTGCTACTGGGTATGGATAGCCAAATAAGTTGTCCTAAGGACAACAAGAATTTCTCAACGGTTAGGCTACCTTGTTCATCTTGCTTAACTAAAGCAAGGAACACCAACCGGTTTTAATTAGCTTCTTATTCTTGTGCTCTAGCGCTGTTTCTGGCAGCTGTGATTAATACATACCTTGAAAGGACAAGAAAGCTCAGATATGTCCTACCTTGGATATGAATTTCTTTCTCAATGCATTCCCTTAATCGGTAATGGATCTTTTTTTTACACCTAACCCAGTATTTTCAAATTGTCCCATCACAAATGATTTTCTATGCCTCTAGCACTGTACTTCTGTTACCTGAATGCTACCCACACTGCTATAACTCTCACAGACTCCAACCATATTGGTCTAGTCATTTCAGTTACTGACAATGCAATAGCTTTTCCAAACCATGGGTAGTATCTTTAAAATTTTGTACTGTCCTCAGTGTTGGCTAAAAAAAAAAAAAAGTAATCTACTAAGCAATGAATTTACAAAAAGACATTGCCTGAAGGAGAAAAACATATACATTTGACAGTTAGTACAACTGAAAACATAGCATTAGCCAGAAAAATAGAGAAACCAGAAAAGTGTAAAGTTTTCTGAATTTTAAAAACAAAAGTATTTGGAACAGTTGTTTCAAAACGATGTTTTCAATGGAAAATTGAACCATTTTTATTGCAGGGAGTATAAAAGAACTGAGGAAACTTAAACCAAGCAAATTGCTTCATTTCAGTACATCTGAAAACAAAAAATTATTTCTGGTTAACTAAAAACAAAAATTCCTTTCAATTTCTTAGTTCAATGGCCAAACCAAAAAATCCATTATTTGCACAGCCATAAATATGTAGAGTCAAAAGTGCTGACACTGCTTAACTAAAACATCTGTAGAATTTTTGCCCCTAGAAAAGACAGAAAGTGTGAGAAATTTTGTGGGATTGCATGTTTTGTCAGCAAAAATTGGCTGGGACGTGCATGTGAATAGCTTTAAGTAGTATGGTTGACTCTAATCTTGCTAGCCTACCAAGTACCGCAAAGGCAGAATGTATCTGTGAAAACTAGTGTTAATAATGGTAAATTTTATCAGTAGCATTCTTCTGAGAGCTCCCAGCTCACCACGCACCCACCCAACACAATACCGAAGAGCTCCTCCAGCTCCTGGCAGCACAAACCATTCTACTCCTTCTGAAATCATTTCAAAATTGCCACAGAAACGGAAGCAGAATGCAATTAGCTAAATTTCCTCCTTCCTTTTTCAGGTGGCAGTTTGCAAAAAGCCTTTACTAGAGAAAACTGCACTTGCAGTAAATCAATAACCTTTCTAGGGATCCATGAAAGCAGGCTAGACATTGTTGGAAGGATAGCAGTGTATTAGCAGATCAAACTATTTCTCTTCCTCAAATACAGCCTTTATGAAATTTTCAGAGGTACTGAATGCTGCACTAGAAATTGGCAGAAGAGACGTAGCTAGAAGACAAAAAAAAAAAAAAAAAAAAAAGAAAGAAAAAAAAAAACATTGCCTTTTGTACAAAATGGAAAGATCACATTCTCATGATTTCACATAAATGGAAACCACATTTTGTGTTCTTGACTCAATTATTTCTTGCAATGGAAGACAACTTTATACAGAACAGTCTCTCCCATCTGACCACAAAAATTCATTCTGACTACCCCAGAAGGGGCAAATTTGTATTTGAAAGTTCATGGTTTTTACTTAAAAGGTAACTTGTTGGCTATTCAAAGTTTGACAAGTTACACTTCCTGCAAGAAACGACAAGTTCAGACTCATGCAAATTCATAACTAAACAACTATGATACAGCAATTGCAACAAAAAGTAAACAAAAATCCAAGCCATTTAAGTACTTAGACAATTTTAAACTTGTATATATTGCCTACTAATTTCAATGTGTCTTTACAATGTGTCTTTCTTATCTGGCTTGAAAGATAGCAAAGTAGTTGTGGAACTAGATAGACTCAACAAATAGAATTGGTCCTTAACCCAGCCGGAGAATGTTTGGGTTGTCTCAAACAAATGATTCAATCTCTTTTGGGTGACATGCTTCTTCCCTTCACAAGGAGCTTACGACTCTTAAGGCCTCTCTGTGTTCATATATCTATTGTAATTGACCCTGATAGCTCACGGGTGCTCTGTACACTGGTATGATATTTATTTGATTATTTTTGTGCCAAACAGGTCTCACAAACATCTGTCACAGCACATCCGCCTCCTTTCCCAGTGAGTGCAGAAAATAACGCTGATATCAGTGATACCAGTTAGTATGAAGTGAGAACTGTGGCTGATATTTCAGTATCAATCATTGGATGCAATACAAGTCAACACAACACTCTGGTCGGCTGTAATCACAAAACTAGCTAAATACTATAAATATTTGGAAGTAAGAGTGCTTTCAACATACTACAGCACTGAGAAAGTGTATCTTCCACTGTTAAATATCTTCTCTTGCCTTGTGCTTCAAAATCAGTGCCTGGCTTTAAAACAACGGGCTTTTTTTTCCTTTTGGTGATAATTAAAAACAAACTCAGACGATATGTCAGCTGTCACCCCAACTGGGACAATCGAAATACCAAATATTTGCACACCCAATCACAGCTTTGTTCCTGTAGCCAAGGCGCTCTGTAAAACCCAAACATGTTTTTCTTTTGTCTAGAATTTGTTCTGGGCCCACATCCCTAAACCACTAATAAATTATTGCTGTATGCTATTGCGCCAGTGTTCCCCTTGTGCCACACCATGCAACAAAAGGAGAAATAAAGGCATTTGTCAAAATAACAGTAACCACTTCCACATTCTTCAGAACAACTAACATATCAAAGGAGACCAGATGCTGCTGTATTTTTGCCCTGATACAGACATTTTTCATGCACCTTCAACTCAGGGCAGTGCAGCATGTCTATGCTATCAGATACTGAATATAATCTTCTGTCCAGTCACTTTTTGCCAGAAGATCCACTAATGAACACCACAAATCACTTCAAACGACCTGACTATTAGGAGATGGCAGGTTGGATTCAGATTTTGATTGCCTTGAATGACTTCTTTAGCTGGTTATTTATGCAACAAAAAATGGCCTTCAGCTTAAGGCTTTTACTAAGGGTATTTGCTTCTAAGGAGACAGAACCAACAGAACCCACAAATCAGTGCTTGGATACGTTCGTGTATGTTTTCACTTATAGCTAAAACTTATGTTGGCAAACACCACTATTTTCCAGGTGCACATGCATCTAAGTACATGCATCTTTTCAAGACAATTCAAATGATTCTTTATTATTATTAATTACATTCCCTATAATTTCTCACATTTCCGTGTTGCTTTAGCAAAGTTTTATTAGCAAGCCATGTGGAAAGACTAAGTACTGAGAAACCATGAAAGGCATGTGCACTCTGATTGTTTAAAGAGCAGCAAGAGACTTGAGTGTTACTAGTTTTATAAAAACAATTGTTTTAAATGTTTTCACAGTGTACATGAAGTTCTTCACTGCAACACTTTAAGTTCCCATTTTAGTGACTAGATTTTCCATTCTTTCAACCCTGTCAAAGACAAGATCTCCCTTCTCCTTGCAGGATGAAAGAGCAGCTTGTCATCTTGAAAGCAAGAGCAACTAACAGAAAAAAATTCTTTTTAGTTTGTATGCATAGGGATGAGCTTCTGTTCTTCTTCTCCCCTGGGAGAAAGGATGACAGTGCAGTAAGAATGTCTGGGGCTGGGAGGAGCACTTTACAGTACGAAGATTACATTACTTGGTGACAAATTCAAAAGCTCAACACATTTCTGGAGTAGAAGAATGAATGTCACTGCAGAATGTTAGAATGATTCCCAGCTGTTAACACCTTATTTTCTTCTTACACAGGTCAGATTCTGGCATAAAGTAGCATCTTTATGTATTTGCATTACCGTACATACTGAAAAGCAGTAATGAACCTTTGCACATATTCTTTACCCAGTTCTAAAGAGAGATAGGCAGGGGTATTCTGCCATAACCCAGACTGCTACCACAAAAGCAAGGCTGCTATCTGATTTGACCACATAATGTAACAAAGAAAATGATATCTTTCTCCCTCTATCAAGCGTAACATAGGACGAATAACTGTTATTTATTATAACTGTTTTGTCTGCCTGAAACTGATTAATTTAAAGCCTAATCTTGACATGTAATAAAGGCCACCAAATCTTTCCAGATGGAATCTTACCAAAGTCATCACTTTCCCCATGTTCATTCCAGCTCAACTTTCCTCCTCTCCTCATCCCCAGTAAGCGTATTTTCTGTTTTCTTTTTCACAAGTGAAATACAACATACAATACAAATCTTTGTGCCTAAATGCACAGACAATCAGGGAACTGAAAGAATAAAACAGGATCCACAGGGTTTCAGAATCTGCAAATTTTCTAGCAGTCTCAACATGTGCAAAGTGAAGGGAAAATAATAGTTTGCATCCACCATTTTTTGCAGTTAAAAAGCCAAAACATACATGATTATGATTAAAAGAAGATACATTACATCTGATCACCTGTCTTTCTTGCACTGGGGCTCCAGACCTGGACACAGTACTCCAGATGGGGCCTCGCGAGGGCAGAGTAGAGAGGGACAATCACCTCCCTGTCCCTGCTGGCCACCCCTCTTCTGATGGAGCCCAGGATACCATTTGCTTTCTGAGCTGCAAGAGCACACTGATGGCTCATGCTATGTTTTTCATCCACCAGGACCCCCAGGTCCTTCTCTGCAGGACTACTCTCAAAGATTGCTCCTCTCAGTCTGTATGTATGCCTGGGATTCCTCTGGCCCAAGTGTAAAACGTCATTAGATTCACATGGGCCCACCTTTTGAGTCTGCTGAGGTCAATCATCTGATCCTTAGAAAACTTGAAGGCAGTTGGTGGGGGAAAGGCACACTGGGCTCAACATTTACCATTTGTCCTACAGAGATTTGTAGCAATATACTTACCTCAGAAAGGAATATATGGGAAAAAAAAAAAAAAAATCTGTTAACATTGCACCTACTCTACACCCCTATAGCTATGGCTCAGCATTCAGCCTGGCCTATGGACCATGGCAAATGCCACAATTTCCTCCAGTGCCACAGCAACCTCTAAATCACACCAAAAAGGTAAAAGTACTACAATTTGAAACAGAAGAACAGCACAGTGTAAAAACTTGAAAGATTTACACATTTCTTGCTAGGCTTCTGCACAGCGTACCTATTTTTACAAGAGAGAATGTACATGCAAGAACAATCTTTTGATCTTAAGCAGTTATGATCTACTGTAAAAAATTCATCCACTAAAGTCTACTGGATCTCAGTTTCTTTATTGAAACAGTTCCACAGAATTCAATAAATACAAATAATCTTTCTACATAATTTATGAAGTCTCTGGTTCATCGGCGGCTCAGGAAAAGATTCTCTACATTAATCAGCATTCACCTACAGAAGTCTGCCACCGAAGATAACTGGGAGTTTTATATCTGACATCACCTGGAGGAGAGTTAAGACTCTTGCACAGTTCCTTAGAACTCTATTAAATTTGAAAGGAAGGCCTAAATATTCTACTGAATGGATATCAGTCTCAATACTTTTCTGCTGTTTTTAGAGGAACTCTTCTTGGTTACGAGAAATTTTGTAAGACTTGTAGATATTTCTGACCACAGTGATCCCTTTAGAGATTATCAAGAAGTTCCTACCCTGTAGGCATGAAAAATGTTCCATCTCAATCCTCTTGAGATGCTTACAGCTAGAAAGGAATCTAATATGCTTAAATATCTGAAGTACAAAATGAAATCTGAAGTAAAACAGAAAATTTTGTGCCTCAGTACACATCAAGAACAACTACTCACAGCATTACACAAAATACAAAGACTGCTTAACTGAGCAGATGATGTGAATAACGTGATTTTTCTGTGGCATTACCATGGATTTTTTCTGGTCATTTCAGAAATTTCTATTTATCAAGCAAGAGCTAAGAATGGCAGTTTTATGTGAAGAAAGGATAAAGGATGTAGACTCCAACTCTTTTTCTCTCCTTTTACAAATTCAGGGCTTTCTTGCAACTTTTTCTAAGAAGTGTTTGATGCAGCAGAAAGGAAGTGCAGCTCTCCTATCCTCATAATGAAGTTGGTGGCAGGAAACAAAAGAGTGCTAACGTAAGTAAATAGTCATTTAAGTACAGGCAAGCTTAAGATTTATTGACCTGAGAGCAAGAGGTCAATATTTATTCAGAGAACAATAAATCTTGATACCTAGTTCTAACAGATGTTAATCTAAAGTATTATTAAATCCATCCCATTAAAGCTAATTAGATTGTGTGTCCTCACGAGTCTTATTGCCAATAGTCATTAGTATTGCACGGGTCATAATTACTACACTTTTGATAATTGAATAAAATAATTTTCTATAAAACTAACTACCTAAGGATGGAAATACTTTTTTTGATCCTCTACTATGGCTGTATTAAAGTACATTTTATTGTTTTTTCCTTCATGCTGCTGTAGACTTTCCCTCCATTCTTCAGCTAGGATCAGCACAGCTAAGATTTCAAAATCTCTGTTTGAGCTATACCACTTTTTAAAATTTCTCATTTGTCTTGAAACCTGGTACTCCTACAGCCACATCCATCCACCAGGCAGGTGAGAAGCAAGGAAACAAATCAGTAAGTTGCTGCTGTCAGGAAAAAGTGAAAATAAAAAACAGCCATAATTCTATGTATAAATGAAAAAATTCCTCTTATTTTGGAGATCTACTGTTTTCCACCCCCACATGTGAGTGTATTTCACAGATAAGGAAACGCTATAATCATTATCTTAATTTCTGGAAGGAACTGAGGCACGCAAATAGGAAATAATAACCAAGATCTTAACCACATCCCTATGCCAAAGCTAGATGTCAGTCAGTACATTGATGATTTTGTGAACAGGATGGCATATTTTTAGTGCATATTTGCCTTGCAAACAGTCTTGCAGAACGCACACAAAATCATTGGCTCAAAGTGGTTTCCTTCAGGAAACTTGTAGTATAGATGTGAGCTCCTCTGGTAGTTAATGCTCCATGAACTCACAGCACACCTAGGGTTGGCATCTGGTTTCAACTTTACTGATTGTGCAGCTTTAGTGTAAACATGGCGGATTACACAACACCAAATCCTGGCTGTTCCATCTTTATGCCATGAACTCATTAGTAATACAGACTACAATTTATAAATTTCAGCTCCATATATTAACTGATACTGATTCTGGATGGTGTTTTTCAATCAGGGCCTGCACTGTGTACAAATGGTGGTTGCTTACTTCACACAGGAGAAGTAACAACACAGACTGCTACACTGAAAGAAAAAAGTGGAAAGTAAGATTCAACTCCCATCATTTTGGCAGTCTGAACATTGGACATCTAGCTTACTCATTTAGCTTTTTGTCCTGAAGGCAGAAAAAAGTGCACCTCCAGAGAGTGATTTATCCTAGATAAGGCATCTAAGACAGGTGGGACCAATTTGGAAAAACCTCTCTCCTACTCCGTGGGCTTCAGGGAACACCTTTTAGATGGCTAAAGCACGGTAAAACAAAACCTACGCAGACAGTTTGTCTTAGATCAAAAATATCTAAGATCTACATTCCTGGACAGGTCCAGGAGCTGCACTGGTCACAGAGGAGAGGGAGAATATTCAGAGTACAAGCAAAGCCCTGTGCTCCAGTTACTGACACGGTAGCTGTGTGTTAGGTGATGAGATGAAAGGCTAACCACAGAGAACACAAAGACCCAGCAAGGATCAGAGCAACTATGACCGGCAGAAGAGCCCTGGTAACCCGATTAGTGAAAACAGAGCATGCCATGTTGAGTACTCCTCTGACTATCAAAGGAGAGCACTCGCCTCTTTGCAGGTGTGAAACTCACAAAGAGAGATAAATGAAAAATTCTTACAGGAATGCCAGGAGAGGAGTACAGTACTTCTCACAGGTCACAGAGGGGAAAAAAAATCTGGGACTGCAGAAAACATATTATGGGATGCCTAGGTGAAAAGACCTAATGTGTGGACAGGGAGAAGTCAGGGTGGATTATGAAGAAATAAGTGTGAGGAAACAGGGGGAAAATATATACAGGGCCATCAGATACAAAGATTGTTAATTGATACACTCACCAGGCTGACCCCTGCACCTGATCACCACAGTCTATCCTGTATTCTTAAAAAATATTATTTTTGTTTTCTGATAGATGTGTAAACACTAGTGAATTCCAAGGTGGACAAGCCAACTAGCAGGATAAGAGTTCAAAGTACCTGCAACCTGAGGGGTTTGCAGATCCAGGTACCAGCAACAGAATAGACTGAAGACAGAGGACCACAGTGGTGGTTTCATATGCATTGGGTGGAAAAGGAGGAATCCCCATGGATCCTGAGAGCACCTGAATTCAGCCACTTTCTGACACTGTATTGCATTGCTTCTGCTCTGAAGTCTATTCTCTGTTTGACAGCTGACAGTTGATGACTTTCTCTGAAGTTACAGGCACATGTGCTTTGAATCATTTGCTATAAATAAGAACTCATTTGCATTTCATCCCAGGAGTGTCCCATTGGTCCCACACATGCATACTGATAATTAGAAAACTCTGCCTTTTAAATGCAGCGGGGAGCTTCATCTGCCACAAAGTTGAAATGGAGAACTTCAGACCAGGATTAAATTCACATATGGCTTTACCTCATTATCCTATTGTATGTTAGGGTCTCTGAGCTCAAAAACTTCAAATACACAGCATAAGACAACATGAGGCTTGAAACTTGGATTCTGTTGGAGGAAGAATCATCTTTAACCAAGAACAGTTGTGAGAATACATGCTAATATCATGTAAAGGGTGTGCCTCAGCTCTCCTGATGCTACTTCCCTTCATACATTCAGAGCCAGTTTTCACAAGTTAATTGTGTACAAATCCCTTTGGAGTTCTGCTGCTAAGCTGGCTGCACGTGCATGCAGTGATTCAGTTTTCACGTATACACAGACTATCTGCATGCATATATTCCATTTGGTGGTTGGACTAGATGATCTTAGTGGTCTTTTCCAACCTTCATGTTTCTATGATTCTATGCAAGCAAGTGCATCCATGCAGCTGTGCTGGTCCAATTTAGAACAACAGTCAGCCTTACAGAGGACTCCTCCAAAACCCACAAAACAAGAACACAAGCCAAAGAAAAAGCTCCATGGCATAACCTCCATCTCTCCAACATGCTGCAGCTCAATTGACATAGACCTTCTGCATCTAGCATGGTCACAGGCTACTGCCCTCCCATAGGCTTCAGACTGTTGTTATTTCACTTCCCTCAGATGATTCTCATTACAACGGGGTTGATTGCTGAATTTAGAAGTAAGTGTATGAATCATACCATCAACTCAGTTGTCTGGAATCTGGCTTTGCTATGCATTTCCTCATTGTTACATGGATCACTAGTGTAAAACATGCTGTAGCTGCATCAAATTTCTTTTTGCTGTTTTAACTCTACAGTTGCCCATCAGCAGACAGTTTTTAATTGCTCTCCAGCTTCTTAACAGCTGGTCAGCTGTGCCTTCACTGCCTGCCTTGTAGAAGTTGCAAGGAATGGCACATATTTACCCTGAGGTTATTGCCCAAGAGGACTTTCTCTATCCATCTCCTGGGATGAGAGCTCAGCATTGAGTATCTATGTCCTGCTCAGTAAGAAAAACAGAAAAGACTCTCAATGCTAATTTAAGCCATATGCCACGCACCAATAGATCTCCATCTTCCCACAAGTGAAGGTGGCTCAGCAGCACTGTATCTTTTGCCACAGCCGTGCCCCATATCCTAGCTAGAGAAGAAGAGGACTGATTCCACCTCCTTTTAGCCTCAGGAAAAGGATGAATGCACAAAAGTTACTCAAGGCATTAGTCATGAGCCAGGCTTTTGTTGCTTTACATAGATTCACAGAGGATAAAGAAGCAACCCACCCATCTATTAAGACATGCTTTAATCTGACATCCTCTTTCTTTCAACTGTTTATTTGAACTATGCTGATGATCTATAATGGCTAAAGTACAGGTCACAGCAGCCTAGTGTGCTGTACTTTCTTCTGTCTGAACACTGCACTTTCTATCAACCATCACTCTAAGCAATATTGTAGTAGTCTTCCCCATGTCTCTAATCAGTCTAAATCTATTGACCAGACTCCAATGCCTGAAAATTGCTCTTCAACTTTTTAGTAAAAGAAGCATTTTTGACTGATTTTCTTCTGTGGATTTCATTTTTCTCCAGTTACATAATGCAAAATACATCTTGCATTCTTTCCCTTTGAAGCCAGAAGTATTCCCAAGGTACAGGAATACCAGAGCAGTTTTTATAATTTTGGAGGGGCAATATAGAGGAAGATTCTCCTTCTCCTTTTTAATTATATAAAAACCTGTAAGCTTATTTTCAGAGTAATGCTCCTCTTTTCCCATTATTATCTCATATCAAACACTAGCACTAAATTTCTACATTCAAAAACTGGGTTTCAGTCCATAGCAACTGTTTTGAAAATAGGTATATTTGAATTTCTGGATTGTGTATGCAACACTAATCCTAGTTTGAAGTTGTGGGGTATTTTATGAATATCTGGTGATGACAGTAGCAAAGATACTTCCTATATGTTTATTAAACAAATAATTCAAAATCCACAGGTTCAACAGAATATTAGAACTTGGCAGCACCACTGAACACTTTCACTTCTACTCTAATCTTTAAGAGGATTTTATTTAAAAAAAAAAAATTAATTACTCAGGGACAGAGGAAAAGTTAAAAGCTGGCAGAAAAAATGGCCAGTCTCATGCACTTTCATTACCTACTGTCAGCTATGACAGGGAAGCAAAGACAGCACACAACGTGGGTTGCTTTTGATCACCATCTAGTGCACGAATTAAGGAGCTGCACAAATTTAGGGAAGAGACTTCCTCCTTTAAAGTTAAGCAGCAGCAGGATTAACAGTTATTTTCATCACTTACAGAGATCTCAGACAGGCTTAGGGAACCTGAAAAGTCAGTAGTTTCCAGATGCCCCCAGCTGCCTTATGATAGCCAGATATTGCACAAGGACACTGCGTTCTAAGCAGTAGAGCTGTGACTGTGTTGATTGCGGGATATAAGAGCAAGATCTGCATAGTGAATAACATCTTTCTTTTTAAAAGTATTGTTTTTCCCACACTAAAAGGCAGGCTAAGGATCAGGCAGATTCTTTGACACTGACTTACCAGTAGCCGACAGCCACTGTTATACAATATCTGCCCATGCCAGAACCCGCATAGAGCCTCTAGCCAGAAGGCATGTCTTTATGTCTGAAGTTCAGACCATCAGCTGAACTGTCACTTAGAAGGAAAAAAAAAAAAGAAAAAAAAAAGAAAAGAAAAGAAAAGAAAAGAAAAGAAAAGAAAAGAAAAGAAAAGAAAAGAAAAGAAA
>JAOWBP010002978.1:33876053-33892609 GCA_028571105.1 Tragopan temminckii
GAAAAGAAAAGAAAAGAAAAGAAAAGAAAAGAAAAGAAAAGAAAAGAAAAGAAAAGAAAAGAAAAGAAAAAAAAAAGCACTCATTTGTTGCTAAAACTGTATGCCAACTCCCTGGACATCCCTGAATTCAGAGTTCGCACAGAACAATTCAGATGCTTAGGAAGAAGGGAACCACAGAATCTTTACAAGCACAGTTTCATGTTTTATTTTGCTATTATTTTCATTTCTTATCACTTCTCTGTGATAATTATTCAAAATATCTACTTTCCAGTCTAAACCTTGTAAGCAATGTGTATTTTTATACAAAAGGTTAAATAAAGAAAATGACATTGCTGCCCAGAACATATGAGACGATTCACGCTTGGTATAGATTATTCTTAAACTGCTCATGCCTTCAAACGAACTGGCAGTACTACTACGGAAATTATGTTTATTTAAGAACTGGAAGAAATTTCCTCCCATCCTCGGACGTCGCTGCTTTTTGTTCCTGACTGGCCCAAACAGACATCAGCAGTGGGCACTAATTAGCAGTTCAAACCCATTACTGTTGTTCTGGTGCCCCCCGATGGTCTCCTGCGTTCACTGCTAGCTGTGGCTTAGTGTTGGAAATCCTGCTCCAGAGGCAATCCTCAGAAGCCCGTGTAGCTCCTCACTGCTGGGTCAGGAAGCTTAAGCCCCGAGTCCACGCACAGCCAGCCCATCCCAGCACGACGTACTTCCAATGTTTGGTTTTCAGAGCTGGGCATACAGTGCAGGCCCGACAGTCAGCTCCTAACCACCATGCCAAATCAATTCCTGAAGAGTGCTTCAGCAGCTTGTGCAACAAGCCCTCTAGGTCAATTTAAATACCTTGTAGTTACCACTGATCATGAAAATGAACCTGGTTCCTAAGCACAGACACAACTTACAGGGTCTCTGTAAAAAACGATGTGACATTAAATGAACTCAGGCATCATTAAAGCACATAAAATACACAAATACTCAGCACTCCCTACGCCTTCCCTGGGTTCCCAGTTGCCACATCCCACTACCACACACACTGGCACAGCCCAGGTACCGAGTCAAGTTTTATACAGCATCGCATCCTGTCCCAACTCAACGGCAGGCATGGAGCACATCCAGTACGTTACATCTTCATTGCAACCAGATCACATTACAGAGATAGTCTCACCCATCTATATGTCAGCCCTTCCCTCTGATTACAGCCTGATGCAGGGCAGACAAAGGCAAAGGACGCTCCCAGTCACAAAGGGCCTTCCAAAAGACTTAATTTCCAAAAAACTTCAGGTAGAAAATAGATGAAAACTTAAAGCTCCTTTAGAAGAGATTAGATGGCCAAAGGCTGCAATCTTTCAATCAAGAAAGAAGACAGCTTTATCTAAAAGCCCATCCTGGTTCATTGGCAAAGTGAGGATAGCAAAGCAATATTTAACAAGTTGAAAAGGGGAAATGGATCAGATAGCAATCGATATAAATGCGACATGGAGAACATTTATCAGAGGGAAAAGAAATCCTTGATTGACGGGATTAAGGAAAGAAACATTTTATGTACAAGAGTATGGACGTTAGAGTTGAGTGAAGCTGGAGCCATGGCTAATCATTAGAAATGCAGACAAGGCAGAAGGATTCCCACCACAAAGCCAATGAACTTTCCAATCCAGTAGCAGCCAGTGGGATGTTAAACATCTACGGAGGGCAAATTTTCAGATTTACAGGCCTGGATGGCTTTGCAACCAAGAATTTTAAAACGCTGACTGAATCTTTGAATACGTTTTGGAATACTAAGGAAATTGCAGAATACAAGCATTAGAATACAAAGGTTAGAAGCAGCAATGTGATGGACCTAGTGAAATTAGGATGTTTAAGTCAAGATGAATATAATGTATAATACAGAAAATACTCATATCTAATTAAATTTATAATGAACTAAAGGGTAAGAATATATAGTTACTTTAAAACTGATCTGAACATATTTGAAGCTTAGCTTTTTGGGTACAGTTACACTTATGTCTTTGCCAAGCACTATTTTAATGGTCAGTCTGCCTGCACAATTTTGCTGATGTTACAAATTTTCTTGGTGATTTACTCGCACAAAGCATTAATAAGAAAGCCTTACAAAAACTATCTAGATGAAAAATAGCAGGAAAAAGTAATGCTAAGATTTGAATAGCAAGCATATCTTCACATGCAGCAAATAGAACATTCATCAAATGCAGTTGCCTTTGAGGCTCCACAGAGATCAGGATCAGTCTTAATACTAATCCCCACTGTTAATTTTCTGGAAGTCAGTAAATGACAGCTGATACCATATGTGAGTGAGAGACTCACAAATGAAGAAAACAGAAGCAGACAGGCCATTGCAGAGACCTGCTGTGCTCAAGTACACTCTAACAACAGCTTTCTCATTTAGTCAGTGGTAAGTTACGCATTACAGAAAAAAATAGCATTCAGCTCAGAATAGATGACTATACTTAAGGACTGACTCTGAAAATCGTACAAGTCAGCAACCAGTGAGCTTCGAGATCACATATCAGAAACCAAGAATCCTTTCTGGCAGGAAACAGAGCTGTCAGTAATTATTTTCACTCTACATCAGATCCAAAATCAGCTTTAAAAAGCTCAATCAAGGAACAAAAAATAAAGATTTGCAATTAGATCTTTTATCTGGATGACTTTAAAACAGTCAGGGCTGATTTTCACATGGATCCTAGGACCATTGGTTAATCTGGGATTTTGGCTTTTTCTCTGATCTAATGGGAAAAAAAATAAAAAAGAAAAAAAGTCTTCACAAGCTCTTTTGAGTTTGACTGTTTTACTGAAACAGTTATTTATTCTCCAAGAAAAGTTTTCATTTCAGCATTCATCAATGCAATACGTATATTTTGCAAAGCCTCATCAGCTTGAGCTCCCAAAGGAAAACACAGAAGATTGGTCATCAGCATTAAGAGACAGCTTTATCTCCACATGCAGTATGGGAGATTCAGGTACTGGCAACAATACAGAGTTCAGATGTTCACTTTTCTTTTTTTTATGATAATGAAAAACTGGAAGAACACTGAATGCCAAAGAAATGATTCAATGACTAATGAAAACTTAAAGATGTGAATCCATTTAGTTTATAAATAAAAAAAAGGAACAGTGACTTGATGATAGTTTGTGAATGTGAAGATAGAGAAGTAAGGTAAGAAGGCTATTTCAGTGTGGAAATGTACTTTTTCATCTCTTCCCATATATCTCTTACTATACAGGAAGGCAATTTAACAAGTCAAAGAAGATGTCAAGGAAAATGGCAGTTTTTCCATTCCTTGATATTTTTCATTCAAGAAAACATGTCCTTCTGGAAGATGTGCTTTTACAGGAGGCTCTGGGCTCCCCAGAGAAAAGCCCCAGTGAATACAGAGGAAGCCAGGTAGTTTATTCTGTCCTTTCATTCTTCAAGACCATAGGCTTCAAGTTCATGGCTAGATGCAAAACAGCTGCAAACATGTAAATTATAGTTTATTCACTTAGATTCATAAGCAGCTTTACCTTGTTAAATGATGGGTAACACGTGCCTGCTTAGGCAGGAATAATTCTGTTGAAATGTACTTTAAAGTGAAAAAGATAAATCTGGCTGATATCTTTTACAGATCTCTGGACACCCACCATCCAAACACACCTCTTTCAGCACACATGGCCCATTCAGATTGTAAGAGCACAAACACTGCACTGGTAAAGAACTGGTGCTAAGAAGTGGCAGGAAAGGGCTGGGAAAGCACAGCAGCTCCATTGCTCCTCTTTGGCAGAGAGCATGCCCTCCTTTGCAGTACTTGCACTCCTGCTGTGGTGTTCCTCAAAAAAAAAATGCATCTTTTGGACTACTAGGAACAAAGCAACAACATTTTCATGCACTACTGTTTCTCCACAAAATCTACATAAGCTGCCCAGTATGAGCAGAAGTGTAAAGCCATAAATGTTTCACCTGTATCCCAAAACAACCATTAGGGAATCCTTTGATTAGATATTCGTAATCTGTGTATGTTCGTCACTCTTTTCTAGGAGCACTGCATATGCCCTAGTACCCTTTGCAACTCCACATGACATAGAAGTTTCTCACTTACACCCAATATAGCAAGTACAATGAAATGTTTCCCAGGTAGGTTAAGTCAGTGTTGAAATTGTCACCCATGTTTCAGACCAAAGCAGAAGGATACCTTTCCTTGAAGGTAAAATAAAGGCTTGTACAGTTAAGCAGCTTCTGTTTTCTGGCTGATTGGGCAAAGAGATATCTTATCTAGTTTTCCATCGAATACACAACATCTCATGCTATGAGGGTCCATTGACTATGGGTGGAATTCAAATTATAATTCCTTCTCTCTAATTCCCAATAAAGAGATCAGAAAAATCTCTGTGCTATTAATCTTGTAATCACTGTTATTGCGCTACAGCCAATTCATTGTTGTTATTTATTACACACAACAAAAACAACAGAATGCTAGAAAACATTTGGTTCGCTCAGAAACCACAGCAGGTACCAGCTGACAGGGCAGAATGGTGACAATGACACTAGAAAGATTTATAACTAGAGGAAACTTCAGCCCGCATGCAACTTCTGATATTCAAGGACCTTCATAAAACATTTAATACATTCAGAGAGCCTCCTGTTACCACACCCCTGCAGAGGAAGAGACTGCACTGTTAAAGGCACAGACTGAGAAGTAGAGGCTTCCACACCACAATACAGTTTTGCTGTGGGCAAAGAGAAGAGTCATGACCTAACTATTAAGCAACTGCTGAAAATATTTTTGCTTGGCCTCATTCTTTGCTCACACTCTCAATGAGGTTCATCCTATGCAAAGGACCAGCAAGGGGAATAGGCATCGCTTTCATCTCATGTGAATCCTTCAGTGCTGAAGTAGCATGTATTAGCAAGGTTAAAGAACATACACAATGATTGTGCACTAAACCAAAGGCTGTGCTGGGCAATCATTTCATCAGACCCTTGAGCACCCTAAAGTGTTCACTGCAAGCGTTCATTATGTGTTTCTCATCAGCAAAGGACCAATTATGATACTTCAGAGCTTCACATGTGAAAGTAGTAAATTCAGAGCTGATGTGCAGATCAGCTTCACATGCTCAGTGCCATAGCAGGAGCATTCTGCAGGCACCCAAAAGGCAGGAGAGACCTGCGATCACACGTAATGGAAACACCTTGAAATGCCAAAGCTCTGAATTACTGTTTTTCTCACGTCTCAGAAAACCAGAAGGAACAAGGGGAAAACAAAGGAGTTCATTTTTCCCCAAAATGCCAGGTAAAATCATTTAAGTCAGTACATTAAAATACAATTACTATTTGATATAGAAATAAAAGATGGAGGAGAGAGGGTACAACTTTTATTCAGGTAAAAGCTGAGCACAGAAAGAAGCTTCCAGTGACCTCAGGACTTCAGTTCTTAAACGTTCCTGGGATGCTTCAATTATTGAGTTCCCCTGCAATGTATATTGGGTTTCATTTTGATCCACAGGCTATTAAACATGATCCATGACACTTTCAGAAGAGCTATAGTTTGGAGTTCAGCCTGTAACTCAAACTTTTTTCTTTCCAACATTGGTTATTAATGGACATATGGTACTGAGTGAGCATAATGAAGAAGTGCACAGATACGTAGGAGCACAATGCTGCTTTTTAAGAACACAGCCAAAACTAAATTAACTACGTTGAATGTTTTCAAACTAAGCTTTCTTATTAAAAGCAGTTCTGTTTATGGGCAGGCACCAAAGGCAAGTTAAAATATTAGTCAATAGGTTCTAACTCCAAAAGGAAGGAAAGAGTAATTAGTCTTATTAAGTAGAGGAAACATGTGTTGTTTGGACAAACAAGTAGTATAGTCAGGAATGTAGATGCACAAAGACGAACTCTACAGAATACATCAGCAGTACAGCAGTTCGCCATAGCTGAATGCAAATCTCAGGAAGGAAAATATTTGGGAGTAAACAGGCTAAAAATGCATACTACATTTTTGTCAAAGAATATACCATATATTTTAAAGATCATGGTTTCACAAAAGGTGTATAATTACAGGGGATACAAGGGCATTAGCTTCTGTGGTGGTTTTTTTTGTTGTTGTTAGCTTGTTTCTATAAAGGAAGAAAAAATGGCTAAGATATCAAAAATGTTGACTATGTTTAACTGAAACTGGAGTGTGCAAACAATAGATCTATTTAACCTCAGAATGGTGGGGAGTTTGGCTGACAAGAATCTCATACAGGGGAGCTGAGACTGCTTAGTCTAAAGAAGAGAAGGCTAAGAGGGATCTTGCTAAGTATGTGAAACATGAAGGAGAACACAGAACAGAGCTAATCTCTGTTCAGTGGTACCCAGTTTAAGGATAAGAGGCAACGAGCACAAACTGGAACACCAGAGGATCAAGGTAAACCTCAGGAAGCACTTCTTTACTGTGAAAGTGACTAAACGCTGCCCAGAGAGGTCCACAAGTCTTCTCAAAAGCCACGTGCATGTGGTCCTTGGCACCCTGCTTGAGCATAGGTTGGACCAGATGGCTGAGGTAGAAAGGGACCTCTGGAGGCCATCTTGTGATTGTGTGATTATGTTAATAAGTTTTCCTTAAAATTCACTTAATTCAGTACTGTGCCTTATTTTACCCTCCTTCTTTTCAAGAATTATATTTTAGATGATCCCAATATGTAAATACACACACAATCATAAACATGTATGCAAGATCACATACATACATTTACATTCAAAACGTGCACGTGAACAACTTCAAAAGTCTTGCAGTACTGCATTATGAAATATACAGTTTACATTTTCATTTCTCCTGAGAGAATAGTCCTGTTAGCTAACTACTCTTAGAGATACAGGTTTAAATATAGTACTTAATTCAGACTTAAGTGGCTATGCTGCTCCTAGCATCTGAGCTAGATTCACAGCCTTACACACTGCAATGAAAAGACATCTTGCACTAATTTCCCTGAAGGATTTGGTCCTTTGCTTTCAACTTATTAGTCACATGATTCTACTTCCACGCCATATTTTTTTCCTCTTTGAACATCCACTCCAGCTTCATTTCACATCACTACACGTACTGTCACACAGAGAAATGATCTGACCCTCCATTTTCCTTAAAAGAACTTCAAGCAACAAACAACTAGTGTGGAATCTATTTAACCTCTAGAGATCTGAGCAATCTTTCCCTGCAGGTGGCTTAGGGAAGAGGAAATCCTTGCTCAGCCTGCATGCAACTTACAGAGTTGCAGCAGAATCTCTCCCCACAGCTTCAATTGCTTTTGTAGGCTGAGCACTAGGGATCAATAGACCTCAGTGGGCCTTGAACATGCACAGCTCAACATTAAGTATCTGACAAAAGTCACCTTGCACTCTCATCTAGTAAACACTACAGCTCCAAAGCCATTTGGGTTTCTTTTCTTAGTTCTGAGAATTGAGGAGTAGTTTTAGAAGCTATTTAACAGTGTTCCTATGGTAGAAATACTTTGCTGCCAGAAATGTTATTATTGCTGGATGGAATGTAAATATCATCAGTTCTAGACATAACCTAATATTACAAGTCTAGGAAGTGACTGAAGAATAAAAAAAGACAATCAGCTAGCCAAAGGACAGAAATTGGATGGATAAAACAAATCAGAAAGAAATTATCAGCTCTTTTACTGATGTTCATTCCTGCCCATATACCTCAATGAAAACAGTACCACTGATCTAAAAAAATGAGAAGAGATAATAAAGATTTCTCCATGAGTAAGACAACTTACTGGAGCCTACTGATACTATGCACTCCTGAAAAGCCAGCCAGTAAGAGGGACAGTGCAGAAAGCTAGAACATAAATTTCTACAACTGCCATATGATGATTTAGTAAAACATCACTGAGGACTATTGTAGAAAGCATGGTCTGGAAACCATTCACATTTTTACCTTATTTTATTACCTCCACTGTAGGCTACAACATATTCATACAAATATACCTCCTTTCTACTTCCTACATATACATCTAAAATGCCGGCCATCACTATGAAAAGCAAGTTTGAGAATAGATCAGAGTCACAAACCATTGCATGCAG
Organism: Tragopan temminckii; assembly: GCA_028571105.1. NCBI lineage: Eukaryota > Metazoa > Chordata > Aves > Galliformes > Phasianidae > Tragopan > Tragopan temminckii. The sequence goes on from JAOWBP010002978.1 coordinate 33,884,128, forward strand.
GCTGAAAGTTAAGCAGGTGTAAAATTCTACCAAGGTGAAATATATACTGGAGCACTGCTAGCATCCAGGTCTAATGTGAGATGGGCGTTGTGGATGTTAAAAGAGTCAACCCCTAATTCTACTGGTAAGAGAATTTAAGAGTCAATCTGACCCCTTAGTCTAGTCCTACTACTTCAGTACACACACAAGAATAAATATAACAGAAAGAAAAGCCATAAAGTCCAGATGTGTAAATCAGTGGTAAGAAACCAAAGTATTCTATTTTTTATTAACATTTTTCTGTTCTTACAACACAAATCTAAGAAGGATACACTTAAAACAAGGTCATGCTAAATCTCTTCTTTAATTAACAGCTTCAAATATTTTCTACTGCTGAGTTAAATAAAACTGCAGAAATATGTATTAAAAGGGAAGTGTGCAAATCCCCTCATTAACAAGGTAGTAAAGCAACGCTTTAATTTTCCTCTACTACTCCAGACCATTGTACTGCTCCTGCTCATTTATCAGAGCTCAGATCTCTTGCTTAACAATAACAGTAATTTATATGCAGCTAAACTACAAAGATTTTATTCGTCTACTACTGTATATCATGTACAATTAGTTGCAAAATAGGAGGTGTTGTTGCTTTAAAGTGTGACTAGTTATTTTATTATTGAATTTCTGAGTACCACTCTCTCCTGAGAAATGGTCATAATACTACATAAGTCCTTCTTATTACTGTATTACTCATTTTGTGGTTTCAGGACTCACTGCACCGCTCCCTCCTGAGCTCCCCACCTTCTGCCTTGCCTCATCTGCAGTCCTGCTCTCACCTCCCCTCAGCATAAAATAGAGAATCCAGCCAGTCCCATTGAATTAGGATATTTTGCAACTCTTCCCTCCAGAAGCTGCTGAAACAGAGGCTTAAATCAGCACAGAGCATGCTCCAGATACATTACTAGACTCTTCTTATTTGTGTTTATGAACTATGGCATCCATTCTGGGATCCTAGCATCCCTCAATTTCCCCTCTGAATAATTAAGACAGACAAATCCTTCCAAAGGGTGATTTTGACATCAAGTTGCCTGAGTCATGATCTGGAACTACTTCTCCACATTAAAGACAGGGGGAAGCTGTGCCAACTCCTTCTAGTGTTTCTGCCTCAAATCATAGAAGATGAATCTGGAACTGTTGTTAAGCATTAGGATTTAGCTGACAAACCAGGGTTCTTCAGATAATGCCTTTGATAGATCCACATCATGTTCTCTGAAAGGATCATCCATCATCCCCTGTCAGGTGTTTCCTTTTAGACCTGACAAAGTAGTCTCTTCCACCTGTAGAGTTTTGTTTAAATTCACAACTGATTTAGGAAAAAGGACATGGCACCATCCCTTAACAATCCTCATGCTTTTGCAAAAAAAAAAAAAAAAAAAAGAAAACCCTCAACCCATTCTTTCTCTTTCTATTCTCCTCCAAACACATTTCTGTATGATAATATTAGTTCAATGCAACAAGAAAACACGTGGGATCAGAAACAATTAGTTCAATATAGAGTACTCACAAATGACTGATGAACAGCTCCAGAGCTGTCAGTCAGAGTGATTTAGCCAATTTAACTCCCATTTAAATCTGTGTAAATCTTACCATTATTTCCCTGTCATTTTATATGCCCCTCCTAAAAAACTCATGTCAAACAGATCTAGAAGCTAGACTCAGTAACACAACTTGTTACCATGAAAATTACCAGTGTGAGCAGGATTCCCAGCAACAGGTCTCTAATACTACTCTTCAAACATTTTAAAATATTACTTAAGTGTACGCAAGGCATTTAAGCAATAATATTTTGTATACAAATCTTAAGTGGAAATACACTTGCAGTGATATTTTGGGAACCTTTTTTGTGTCTCAACTTGGGCCTTCTGCATTTAATACTGTGGTTATAACCTGTGCCATTCACCTCAAGATGTTACAAAATAGATAGAGAAAACTTATTTAATACAATTTGTTGAAGCTCTTGTTTTGCCTTCCCATTCAAACCTATTACCATAGTAAATATGTATTTTGAATACATAGAGAATACTGAATCGGGTCCTTGATTAGTGTTTGATTTATACCACAAAGACCACAAGATTCAGAGGTTGCCAAGGCAACACCACTTCAACCACCTTATATTTCTACTTTGATATGAAGCCTCTCATTACATAAATGTATCACAACACCAGCCAGCATGACAGGCTATTTTACAAATATGTCTCCAGTTAGCAGACATCTATATTCTTCTGTTAGGTGGGGGGAAAGGTAGGAACAAGGTTGCCCTTCACTAAGTGGGAGAGAGAGGCGACAAAAGCGACATTCCAAGCTATACAGGCTTTATTATGAAAGTGTATTCTCAGCTTTTTAATATTGCCAATAAGGTTTGCATCATTTGTCCAAAAATCCACAAAAGGACAGAAAACAAACAAAAAACCCCAACAAATAAAGTCCAAAACTATGATGCTTGAATTCTGAATAATTGAAACCACAGTGTACAAATCTTCACTGAACTATTGGAAGTCAGATATTCCAGCACACATTTAGAACTACAGCCTAGGCAAAATCTAATAAAGAATAAGAGATGGAACAGAAATATACTGAAGTGTTTTTTTATATCACAGCTTTGAGGACTTTGGTACTTGGCAATAAGTACCACCGCCCCTCTTTACTGTGCAGTAGTACCCATTATACAGCAGCCTACCTACAGTTCATGTTCCAGAGCCCCTTAGCCAGGCTTCACAGAAGAGGGCTCTTTTAAAGACAGTTACTTCTGTTTCTCCTTCTTAGTCCTCCAGACCACACAGAGACTGAGCAAACTGCCATCTGATCTAGAACATAAGGAATAACTGGATGGAACAGTTAGCAACAGAATGGCAATAGTTCCAGATGTATCCCTCCAAATACCTCCTCGTGCCCCAGCAAAACCTGTGCTTCCAGGAGGCTTTTCAGAGATAGTATTATCAATAATCAGCTATTTCTGCATCATCTGGATACATTCTAGTATGAGTTGAATTTTGGAACCTTTGAATTTTTATACAGAACGTTGCAAGTAAGAAAAAGCATAGATAAATAGTGATAGATAAAATACGAACATTTGAATAGCATAGGCTTAAAACTTGGATTTCCCTCTTCACTTCCACTTCTGACTTACGATTTCCAGTCATGTTTACATCACTGTGCATAAGTGATACATTGATTGTGATTAGCAGTAAACAAAGCAAATCTGCAGTTTCAAGGAAGGGAGAGGAGAAGAAGCACCACTAGGGGGCACATCCAACTCTAGCAAACTGATTCCAAGGCCAGCTCCTTCATACCACGAATTATGTCATTCCAGGTCAGCAGCAGCAGCTCCAAGTTTGCAATGACAAAACAACCACTTGCAAGTATTTCTAGCTGAATTGAACAGTAACTCCCTAGTTACACGGATTTCCATTTCTTTGGTTTCTATAACAAATCCGTTTTAGGAAAAATGACATTGTATGCCACCTCACATCACAAGATTTATGCCATCTGCATTATACTGAGTACTGCAGAACATTGATGGCATGGACTATATATGCACCTGCATCCAGTGCCTTGATGTACTGTAAAAAAAGAACCAGCTTCCCCATACACCTAACTTCAGCTGCAATTCTAAGAGACGCAAATACTGCAAGATCATAGTTGTACTCAGAATTCCCTATCTCACTGATTAACAGGATGATATACCATTTGTTCTGGTCTTCACACTATGTTGTTTCTCATTCTCTAAAGTGATGACTCCTGACCAGCTAGTGGCTGCATCATGTCTTTCAGCATACTCTTTTTCATCACCTTTCATTTTAAATGATAGAGATTCTGAAAACAGAAAGTTATGCACCCACAGCCCACCCAAGACCCCAACATTTCAGGGACAGAAAAAGAAAAAAAAAAACTAGGAAAAAAAAGAAACTTCAGATAGACAGTTCATGTAGGACAGCTAGAAGACTGACATCAGAATCAAGTATCATGCTGTGATGCAGTCCACCCTGACATTCCCACATACAGTGGGCTGTTAAAGCTGGAGAAGAGCCAGCACAGCAGAAAACCTTCAGGGTTATTTTGCATAGGACTATGCAAATTCTTCATGAATCTGAGAACTCGAGATCAGGGTTATTGGCTTATCAACTTCACCAGCACTAAAACATACATAGCTAACCTGAGAAGACATCATCTTATTTTAAAAAATACTGCTGAACAAGGGGTTGAATGAAATCAAACACTTGCTCAAGGGATTTTTAAGACATGTATTTCCTTAATTATTGTCAGATATGCAGGTCAACAAAAAGAAAGATTAATTTCTGAATGAATAGAATAACTGATGTTTAAACATTACATGGAAAGACAGATTGTAAACTAAAGCATCCTAATGCTTAGGTTTGTGAAACAATGGGAAAATGCAGGATGCACTCTCAGTCAAGGAACTGCATGCATCCCCATCCACCTACTGATGGCATGGGGCAAAACTATCTCCAGACTACATCTTCTCATCACTTACACCTGGCTAGTAAGGATGCATTCCTTTTTGCCCAGCCACGTATTTATACTGATTAATGCAATACAAAGAATGGAGCATGGTGTTTACACCAGCAATCTTAGGTCACAGAACAAACTGACATTAGCAAAAAAAGTCAAGTCAGCTTTATTCTGTGTGAGACTCAGTGCTGCCATCTCACTTGCTCACTGATACATATTATGCCCCACGTTATGCTTTTGGTTTTCTTAGTTCTTCAGAGGCACTAAGAATCAAGAAAGTGTCACCTTGCCAATGAAAAGCATTGTTGAGATCTGCAGTAGTGCTCAGTTCTCAGGAGAAACTTCATACAAGCTTCCTCTCACAAAACACCTGCCAGGAATCTGCATTTCTTGGCTCAGTCCATATCATAACTATTCCCCACACTGAATGGGAGCACCACTGTGCGCCACAGCACAGAACCAGGAATTAAAAAAGCCACTCACTCACACAAAATCTATGTGCTCAAAACTATTCATTGTGCTATATCCATTCCCTCCTCAGTCCGCTCCCTGGCACATATAAGTCAAAGGCGGCAGTTGCAGCATTATTTCTTCTATGCCTGCCTCTCTTTTCAAATCCTTACTCCTGCACAGACACAGAAGCTGTTATACACTTATGTATATGTATATATGTGCCTTTCAACCTAACAAGACTGGATGGATCACAGTCTATCCATGCTTTGTGAAAACATGGTAAAAGCACACCCTGGCTATACATGACTTTATAATGCAATGGTTAAATTACTTTACAAAACAACATGAACATTTAAGGAAGACCTCATTCCAGAAAGACCACAGCATCCAGCATATATTGAAAGCAATTCCTGAGAAAGGAAAGCTGCTGAAAGAAAAGTCAACTTTATAGGAAGTATGCATGTTTTGTCCGTTTAAACATATCAGTGCTATAATTTTAATTTCTAGTAAGAAATTCTAGGGAAAAAAATAAATGTAGAACACTTAATGAGCTTAATTCCTCACAGAAGAGATTATTCACTGATACATAATACTAGTGTCTACTGGTTTCTTAATCAAGTCTTAACAACTGCTTCCCAGCTATTTACTTCAAAATTTCACTGCTGCTTTTTTCAAAACGTGCACAAATTTATACCTGAGGCTTACCAAAAATACTCTATGGTGAAGCTTTTACCATTGTATTTCTATTTTCATCTTTGGACTGTTTAACATCAGAAACTTACTCTTAAGCACTTCCTCACCTACATTTTCTATGGTCATGCGAGACAAGTTCCAAGGACAATATTCAGTGTCTGAAATAGGTAATGAATACTCTGTCTAGACAGGAGATGCAGACAAGACTGTTCATCTTCTCTCAGTTCTGCCATCTGTTTACAGCTTCAACAGTAAGCTGAATAATTGTAAATGTCCACATTTTTTTACATTAAGAAATATAAATTTGCTTTGTCTAAATAAGGAACAAAATTTAAAAAGCTACTAGTATCTATTTAACAGTTAGATCACTATTCTACAAATGGTTAAATACAGGAAAAGCCAGGGGCTATTTCACATTCTTACATAGCACATAAATACATCAGTAAGCTGTAGATAACACTGTTCATGTGGCACTCACCCGGTGTAGCTTCTGCCAAAATTCAGGTCCATCCTCCATTTTTCTTAAGCTTGGTGGAATGTACCAAAAACAAACATTTGCATACTCCGGCTAAATAAGAGAACAAGTATTTGTTATAAAATTTGCTTATAAAATATAGACAATGGGACAGGAAAACATACTACAATTCATCAACAAGTTCTGCCTTCTCTGAAGCAAAGGGAAGCTTTCAAGATTACACTTTGAGTCCTCCTCCAATTCATCTTTTGTTTCCCCGTTTTGAAAAAAGAAATAGTTTGTAACTTTGTCCACTTCTTTCCCTACTGCCAGAAAATGGAATTCTACTTGGACTCCTTCAATTCTTAAGACATATCCACTTAATTTTGCCTTGCTAGAAATTTTCATTGGGGAAAAGTATAAGAGGCATAAAAAGCTAACATGGATTTCAAAATTCTATTTTTCTCTTTAAAGTTACTGCCTTTTTTGTGTGTGTGTGTTCTTTTTAAAATAAAAGTTTCCTATGATGCATTTTACACAAAACTCACAAGCTCATTATTTTTGGCACTGCTTAGCATTTGCACACCCAGACATTTTTCTACTCAACTATGCCAATACCCTCTTAGAACATGACATGTAGCATACTACGTAGTTATAGAATTAATGCTGATCTTCTCAGATCCCACTGTTTTGTTTTTGTTTTTTTTTAAAAATGAATCTCAGGATGCTTTATTTGATAGATGCCATATACTGGAAAGATCTTATCCAATGTCTAAGCAGGTCTTTCGAGCAAAGACTCTGCACCTCTGCTTCCCTCCTGTGCAATGTTTCATTTAAACTCAGTGGAGAGTAAACTGCAAGCCTCCTGACAAGAAGAATGGATGTTCATCATACATTATAAAAGAAAGCACTTCATTTTATGAGATTTCCATTTTGTCTGTAATTGAAATAAGGCTCCCAGCAGACCATTCCAGAATCTGACTAAATTTCATACTAATTTGGAACAAATTTTATTCTATTCTTACCTGTACAGATAGCAATAGCATGAGGAGTAGATATTCATTCCAATCCTATCCAATACTACCACAACACTCAGTTAATCTTGACCTATATAATTTGCAATGCAGTATTTAACTGGGTTCTAAATCACAACTTGGATTATAAACTAACACTCCCTCTCCCTCCCACACACCATCCTCATTAGTATGGTTGAATGAAAAAAAAAAAAAAAAGAAGTTAAAAGGAAGCTTGATAGATGGATCACACCATTGCTTCGTCCCACTGAATGCGGCTGCTCTTACAACCTAGGCAGACCCTGAATGAGGAGAGCCCACCAGCTGAGATGTGCTCTTTCATGAAAGGGCGCTGGGAACTGCTCATATCATTTTCCGCCTCGCTTCAAAGAACACATTAAATACAATTTAATCATCAAGGAGAATATCGTTGTCAGCAGGAACAGAACTGCAAACCTGCCACCTGCTGTCATTGAATGAAAAAAGCTCAGCGCTTGAAGTCCCATTTCTTCCCCTAAAGTGCCTGCACTAAGTACACACAAACACAGACCCTGAAGAGGCAGTGATTTCCTCATGAACGCAAGTATGAACTGACTGTTGGAGGGTTTATTCTAAAACTGTTTAAAATCAGATGACAGGATGAAGCAGATGGTATATATTACCGTATTGACACTGCCTATATTGCCTCCTTGATTGTCTGTTTCCTTCCACATATCAGATGCTTCATCCTCCTCTGAAAATACTTTTCACCCAAGAAAATCCCAACTACCCCCAGCTATGCTTCACTATTGCTTGTCATCTTGTCACAGTTCTCATCCAAGCAGGTAAGCAGCTATACCACCGAGGAGTTCAAGATGACACATGCACGTGTGGTATTTCCAGGCTGCAGAGCAGTTCTCATTACAGGACTTTCCCTGTGTGCACCAGAGGATCATCTTCCCAAGATTCTTGTCTGAAGTCCAATTTCCTTTCATAAATGGCTCACTTAACTTGCCCTAGCTGACTTTCCTTAAATTCTCACTGCTTGTCCTCTCGTGCTCCTGAAAACTTCTTTTTAACCCTCGCTCAACCTCCTTCTCACAGCCCATAACGCAGCGCTCTCTCCAATCTCATTCTCCATCCATGTGTCCTGTTCCTGAAGGAACTAAACAGCGAGAGTCTCTGCTCTAACACCTTTTACATCTACAGTAGATCTAGCATTATTGCCAACCCCTACAATAACAGAGAAGGGAGAATTTTTTAATGAATGTACCACTTCAGTAAACCAATCAAGTGCTGTTTCCCAGCATTCTTCACTGCATATACAGTTTCCCAGTATGCACTTTCAAATCAGCACTTTTCAAAGTTAAAGGAAGAAGTTTAA
>JAOWBP010002978.1:33894528-33907045 GCA_028571105.1 Tragopan temminckii
GATCTTGCAATTGGTTCTTGCCCATTGAACAGTCCACTCATCAAATCCATATCTTTCCATTTTGGAGAGAAAGATGTTGTGTGATCATGTCAAAGGCCAGACAGATCATACTGCTTCCCTAGTTCCCACCTTCCAACCCATCTGGTTGAGGGATGTATAAAGAACAGTTTCCTGTGACAACTGAGGCAAAGAAGTTGTTTAGTACTTCAGTCTACTCCTTGTCTGTTTTTACCAGTCTGTCTGTATCGCTCACTGAGGGGCAGCATACATTCTTGGACTTTCCTTTTCTGATTGACATACCAGCCTTTCTTACTCTTCTTTGCACCCCTACCAAGTTCAGTTCCAATTGGGCCTTGGCCTTATTGACCCCATTCCTGCACAGTCTAGCAGCACTGTCTCAGGAAACCTGTCCCTGCTTCCACTGCCTGTGCATTTTCTTCTTCCTTTCCAATTTGACCAGCAGATCCCAGTTCAGCCATGTGGTCTCTTGCCTTCCTTTCCTGACATCCTGCACCTGGAAATGAAGAGCTCCTGTGCACTAAGGAAAGCAGATCTCCCAGCTCTGCTCTATTCCCTCATCCTAGGGGACAGGGGGTTTTACTGGTTAACTCCCTGAAGAACTGGAAATTGGCATTCCCACAGTTTAGCACCCTGATTTTGCTCTTTGTCCCATATCCCTCATGAACAGGAACTCCACCACTGCATGATCACTACAGACCAGGAAGCCTTCAATCCTAAAGCCAGCAATCAGTTCACCTGCATTGATAGCAACACATCCAGTGTTGCATCCCCTCAGTGGGGCTGTCTATTACTTGGTTCAATAATTTACCCTTGATGCACTTCAGGAGCCTTCTAGATTGCCTACAGCTCACAGTATTACTTTTCCAACAGACATCAGGGTAGCTAGTATCTCCCAGAAGGATAAGAGATTCCTTAGTTGGAAGAAGGTGGTTTCATCAACAGGCTCTGCTTGATCAGGCAGCCTGTAGTAGACATCAACCACAAGGTTGCCCCTTTGTTGCCTCTATTTCTCTCACCCACAGGCTTTTGACTTGCTTGTGGTCGTTATTCAGAGACAGCTGTTCCCACTCTATTTCTTTTTTGATGTAGAGGGCAGTGTCTCCTCCTTTCTCACCTGCCCCTTCTGAAGAGCTTGTAGCCATTGATAGCCACAGTACAGTCATAGGAATCATCCTAGCAGGTTTCAATGACAGCAACTATATCATGGTTTTCTAGTAGCATAGTGGCTTCCAAATCCAGGCTACGTGCATTTGTGTAGAGGCACTTCAGCTGGGTAACCAGGCTTGTCAGCTTCTTCATAGATAACTCCTTTGAATTATTTCCCTTGAGTCTAGTCTTGTCTTCTCCTGTTGCTTCAGTTATACCTGGCTGAATGTCATAAGACTTCAGTTGTGCTGCAGTGTTGACAGCACAACTCAGGGCAGCAGGTTGAAAGCCTCCACTAGCACCCTGTCCCTCTAACCTAGTTATGTCATCCTATATCTTATCATAGGCAGGCTTGCTATTACTTCCCTCTCCCTTTAAACCTAGTTTAAAGCTCTGCCAATGAGCCCTGCTGGTCCGAGTCTGTACAGAGTCTGTAATTCATTTGATGGCAGTGGAGCAATTTACTCTGCATCTTTCCATGGCTGACAGTGGAATTTTATTATCACATCACGTTTGCAGAAAGACAGAAGGGCTTGAATCTCAGTGAGGAATGGCATGCACAGAGAGGTGCTATTTGCTATGATTAAACCTTATGGAAAGTGAGGGGTGGGAATCTTCAGCGAAAGCAGACATACGTCTGCTAGGAATAGGTGTTGTTAAAAGAAGAAAAAGGCAGAAAAACTGCAATATGGTGAAACAAAGTGCAGAGTTGGGTAGAGTTATATCTAATACATTAAGGTTATCTATTATATTGAAAACATGATTCACCTCTAAATCAAGAAGAAATTAATGGAATAGCCAATAAGTAAAGTTTGATGCAACAGAAATACATGACCTTAAAACCTCTGCAGTTCTAGCTATCCACAGAAAATAGATCTTGCTCTCAAGTTGTGCAGCCAATGTATCAATTCCAGAATTAATCCAGGTCTGTGTTCAAGAACACTGAAATACTATCTTAGTAATAGCAAAGTAAAATCTACTGTAACAAATCAGGATAAAGACTGCACAGCTGTTGGGTAGTTAAGAAACCTGGCACTGTGCCCAGTAAACCTGATGTCTCAGCTGCAAAGTGCCCATGTACATGCAAACTCAAGATAGCAATGCAGTTACTAAAAAGAATATACTTCATCAGATAATGACTAAGAATTAATTATCTTCTTAAAGCAACAGAAAAATAAGAAACAAAACAAATCCCAGTCACTCCTTAGAAGTGAATTCAGCTTAGAAGTCGAATCCTAACATTTAAAGAAAATATTGATTCCAGAGAAGTCATTAATCACTCTACACTCAGTCAGATGACTTTGGCCAGTGACCTTCACAAGGCTGAATTCTCCTACTGATAGTGGAATGAATTACAGACGCTGTACAGACGTAGATCAGTACAATGCTTCAGAACAAATACAAGGTGCAATCTAATCAGAAGATTTTAAGGACATATAATCAGTAAAATAATTAGTGGCTTTGAAGAAATCAGAGAGAATAAGGCCAGAGCTCAACTGGGCTTTTCTAGTTTTGATTCTCTCTTTACTCCTTCCTAATCTGCTCTGGGTTTAAGTCACGGATGTTTCAACTTCTCCTTTAAGTGACTTTGTTAAAGTGACACTATTCCTCTAATTTTCAGTAAACATTAAGTTCTATTAAACTTGGTGGCTTATATTAAAAATAAAATGGCAATATGATATGGATGACTGCCTTTAAATACTAAAGATTTGCATTACAGTAGTGCATAGGTAGCCCAGCAGTGGGTGAAGATTTCAATACTGTGCACAGAATAAACTTTCTGAATAATCACAGTACTTCAATTGTTTTCAATGGGCCGTTATGGTATTTCAATATTATCTCTTCTATTAGAAGACAAAACAACTGGTGTACCCGAGTTTATTCCCCAAGACATCACCATTTTAGAAACACCTTCCAGCAAGAATTTCATGGATTTCACAGGTGAAATCCAGTGCTGTAAGACCAAAAAAAGTAGTAAAATTGGAAAAAAAAACACACACTAACTAACCACCACAAAAGAAAGACATTTCAGCTTCTAACTGAACATACTATAAGCATTAAGAATTTCAGTAAACCTATGAAAGAAAAGCAAGCATGATTACCTCAAAAAAATCTGCCTGTCTTCATATAGCTCTGCTACTTTCTAACATTAGCAGCATCCCTGAATTTCCCCACAAACAACACTGGAATTCTGTGTTTCCTCAGTCATGAGGAATTAAGTGGACAGAAGAATGTCAAATTCACTTCTTTCTAGATATGGCTCAGAACCTGGCACACAGTGCTCGTTTTACATTAACACCAGAACACACAGTTACGAGGTAGAAGAAGGAGGGGATACTGGTAAGCATTGTCCTATACCTAGATCACATCATAAACATTAAATATAGATAGATAGATAAATTCACTTTTTTAAACCAACATCTATCCCTATTGTTACAAGGAATAATTCCTATTAAATATTTTAGCAAATTTAATCACACTAATTATTATTGCTATTGCTACTAGTTCGTTCTTCACGTTATGTAGAAACAAAAGGGTGAAAAAGTAACTTAGAACAGACCAAACTGTTAAGAAGCGTCAGTGCTGTCAGCATTTCAAACAGTCAGCGAAACAGACTATTAAAAAATGTGAGGAGGTACCTAGCCAAAGCCAGTGCTCTGTTCACTCTCTCCTCAAGGCCTGTGGTTCCCAGTGCTTTCCACATGAGCCAGAATTTGAACGCATCTGGACGTCTGCTGCACTGAATGGACTTGTCGCCAGTGTCATAGCTGACATCGTAGAACTTGTCTTGCTGGAACAGGTACGCAGCCTTGGCAGAGTAACACTTCTTCAGGAGGCCCTGTTGGAAACACAACAGAGGTTTAGATAAGAAAGTATTAAAACTTGTTATTCTCACAAGCCAAATCCTTTTTCCCTATCTGAACCAACCATTCAGTAAAAAAAAAAAAAAGTGCATGTGCAGGACACCATTTGCCACTGGTTATGTTTTAGAATGCTGGATTAGCCTGAACCCACTAAAGCCAGCGCTGACCGCAAGAAAACACTGCAGGTTGAAGAGCAATTCTGCCTCAAATCTCAAGGAATAGCAGGTGTGGGTACCATAGAAACAGCTGCCCAAAGACATAAACATACTGGGAAGGCAGAAAGAAAAGCCTGCATCCACTTCTATAACCTGTAGGTCAAAAGAACAGACTGAGGAGTTTCTTACACTTTCACAAATGGCTCAATATATTTCTTCTCCCCTTAAAGGCCAAAGAACTTTACTCATGGTTGTGTGAAGCATGTGTTAGCCCCAAACCAAAAGGTTTAGCTTTTAGCAGTAGATGGCCTCTGCGGATCTAGCATTTGTTATCGGACTGATTCAGTGGAAATACCAGTGACAGATGAGTGCAATGTCAATTTCTGTCTCCATTCACAGATCAAACAATTTGAAAATAACAAGTACTTTAGTGTACCTTAATTAAGGATTATTAATGAAATTTTTTAGTCAGCAGTCTCCAGCCTCCAACTTCTAAGAGGCTGTCTAGGCAGAGATGACCAGCAGAAAACAGACAAGAATAAATGAGTATCATGACATGTTCCAGCAAAGAACAGAGCCAAGAAAACAAAGAGGCTGTTATAGGTTTAAAGATGAGGGGGAGGAAAAGAGGCAAAGAAGTGGCCATTGACTGAAGAAAGAAAAGTAGAGAGAAGAGCTAGCAGAAGGGAAGTTAGATGATCAGAGGTAACAATGGTCCTACAAGAAGCCCAGGAGACAGACAGGGTCATAGATTTGTTAGGGATATTACATACAGGTGAATAAAAATCTCTAAAATAATACTAGAATAGAAATTCAGGTGAGGTTTAAAAACATGGTTACAGCATCTGACTGAAATCAGATATCTGTGTAAGGGAACCAGAAATCCTCCATACAACAGAGAACAATAAACAATAAGGGCACAACATGGCAAAAGATGCTACACTATTTAGCAAACACCATAATTCATTTTTTAATTGAGCATCACTCCTCAGTTTGAACCAACTTCAGCCATTTCTCTGCATTGGTTGCAAGTCTGAATTCCAAATGGTGGTAGCTGATATCACTTTTAAAGAAAAAGGTAGTTTTTAAATTTATTTGCAATACACTGCTGGTAACTTTAGAAGTAGTAAAAAAAAAAGAAAAGATTCAAGACAAAGAACTCCAAAAATACATGAACATGAGAAATATTTGATTGGCATATACAGAATAGTCTCCTTCTGACCCTGCTTTTTCAATTCCCTCTGTCAATACATTAAAAAAAAAAAACAAAAGAAACCCTGCATGTCTATTTGAATAGCACAAAGGGAAAAAAACAACATGAATTCTCCACTGCTTCTGCAGGGATTCAACTTTCTGTTACTGTCCTACTCTCCTGGTGCTTCCAAAACTGACAGGACATGCTGGTGTGATGGTCATTTGCTATCTGTTGATCTTACTACTAATAAAACACACTCAAGAAATCCTGCTGCTCTCTCCAGAGGCAAGTAGTTACATCCCTGGAATATCACTGCACCAGATAGGAGAAAAAACAAAAATTAATGCCTTGTGGAAGGGAAAGGGAATATGCCAGACCAATGCAAGAAGCAAGGTGGAAGAGCAAGGGAAAAGTTGCAGGATAGGGTATGGGACAGAAGGAAGCAAAAAGAAAAAAGAATCCAAGACAAATTTTCTGTTCAAGAAAGCAGTTACTCTGTGATCACTGCTGATGCAGAAGTAAAAAGCTCAAACATGCTGAGCACATTAAATGTCATCTCTGTTTTCCCAGTCAAATGAATAAAAAGTATAGAAGAATTGAAAGAAAATGTATGCTTTCTAACTCAGTGCTGTCATTCCCAAGATGACCTCTATGACTGTCCACACAGTAACTGAGTTGCTACATCAGCTCAGAAGAATCTCAAACATTTCATTAGAACTGACTTATTTGCAAGTTTGAGATTCTTCCTTCCTTCAGCATCTTTTATCTGTTTCTACCCTTTGATCAGAACTAATTATAGTGCTCTGTCTTACACTGAGGCTGTTAAAAGTTTCAGAAAAAGGAAGTGTACTTTCATAAAGGCCCTAGTCCAGAGTAAGTTTCTAAGAGTTTTTGGTTTTAAGTCCATAGATCGTTGTTACATGTTATAATTAATGGCAAATAAATAGTTACTGATACCAAAACCAATACATATGAGCTCCAGTTCCTTACAGTACATAATTCAAAACATCTTTTTCCTCATTGAACACACTTATCTACTGCACATCTTCTGATCTCTTCCCCTTTCCATTGCCAGTAATAAGTAAATTTGAATTTTATTAACACAACATGAATAGCTTTTTCTCCCAAGACAAATATCTTCC
Source organism: Tragopan temminckii (assembly GCA_028571105.1). Classification (NCBI taxonomy): domain Eukaryota; kingdom Metazoa; phylum Chordata; class Aves; order Galliformes; family Phasianidae; genus Tragopan; species Tragopan temminckii. The sequence continues at coordinate 33,901,052 of JAOWBP010002978.1, forward strand.
TGATTTCATTCATCTAAAGCAAGAAGGACAATCCTTTGAATTGCATACTTGAAAATTATCAAAAGCAGTGCACTACAAAAGGCCATCCCTGTAATTCACTTCAAGAGGTGAGAACAAGCTCTCAGTGGTATCAATCCCAAATAGAAATCATGGGAAACAGAGCACTTCCTGCAGCTGCTCCAGAAAAAATAAAAATAAAAAACAAAATCAGTGAATTAGGTATCTTTGTGACACTGCTAATGATGTGGAAGAGATTACGCCATAGCACTGTCTAGCAGAATCAATAATGTTCTGTGCTAAACTGGGACTTCATTAGCTACATTCTTTTAGATTTTATTTTTAAGCAATAAGTGAAAATTCTGTTCATTCCCCAGAATGGATGACTAATTATCTAACCTAGATCTGAAGAGTCACAGAACTTTGGTATTTGTAATAAATATTAGTTCTCTATATACATGATGATAATAACCATGTTTATATAGATTACAGCAAGGATCCAAAGACCTGAAGGACTTTATTTGGAGTAACTGTGAGGTTTTAAGAGATTATGCACAACCTCAGGCTGATTCATAGCATTTTAAGAACATACAAGAACAAAATACACTCACTAAATTTTTCAGAGTATCAGTCCCTCTAGCTCTGTGTTTAAACAATCATTGCAATTCATACCAGAGCAATACAAGTCTGTTCTGAGAAAGTATATCTTATCACAAAAGTGATTAAAGTTACTCAGGTTATGGCAGTGAAGAAGTGATAGCTGGGCATTTGAGTGATTTAAGCACCGAGAAATTATTGTCATTGATCTGATCCTTTTCAGAGGACTAACCAATCTCTCTTTCCCCTTGGTGAAAACACTTCTTTCTTCTAATCAAGTCAAACTTTTTTTTTTTTTTTTTTTTTTTTTTTTAAATATCTGTCTTCTTTGGAAACCACTCCAATTTTGCTTCATGAAGGCTGGAAGATTTCCTTACTCAACATTTCCCGGTAGATTGTTTTAAAAATGTCTGTATAGGAATGTAAATACAGCATTTCATTCTAATAATCTAGCTGCAATGTCTTCAAATTATCAGCACTGCTAAAGTACATAGCTTCACTGATGCTACAGGGCAAAAAAGAAAAAACATGATAGTGATGATGATAATAATAATAATATACAACCAAACCAGTCACTATTGCTGTTGCTAGTAGGAAAATAGAATAATCTGACAGAGTAGTAACATCCTTTCTCAAGATCATGAAGATCATCTGTTGAAACAAAGTAAAATACAAAGCCTGGTCTTTACATTAAAAAAGAAAAAACCTGAAAGGCTTTACTTGTTCATTTAAAATCACCCAACTCCAATGCTAATATTATCTTCAGTTTCCAAATGGACCTTAAATAAAATGGGCAGTCAAGCCAACAAAACTTCCTTAAAGAAGCCTCCAAAGGGAGCTAAGGCTTGATACAAAAGCAGCACTTAATGTCAGTGCTTAACATTTTGCTGGTCTGACTTCCTGAAGAATTCATCATTTCAGAAACTAACCTCTTGAGGCTACTTGAACATTTACTAACAGAGCAATTTGTGCTAAACTCTTCCAGCTCCCACCTCAGCATCCTACTCATAGAGCGAGGGGATTATGTTCATATTTATATGTTGACTTCATCTGTGACAATAGACATATAAGTAATTTAGCAGCAGTAGAAAAGTATTCAAAATAAGAACTGGAAACACATATCCTTCCCTATGTACAAATAGCATTTTTATTGGTAAAAAAAAGAGACTGGATCCAACTCCCTGCTCTGGATCCGGTATAGAGTGGATCAAAGTGAAGCAAGGCCCTTCTGGTAAAGTGTCTTAAATATGCATTTCATTTTTCTTAGCAACTGATAAGAAAGTACCCCAAGTTAGCACACACTCATGTTTGCATACAAAGTTTGCACTGCTTCATACACAAAATGCTTAAATGCCACTTTTCAAGGAGTTATACACAGAGTAAAGCCCTTTCTTCCACTTTCCAGACCATGTCACATTGTACTATAGAATCTGATTGTATGATCAGTAACGCTTTTGTGGTTTCACCTCTCAACTGCCTAGGATTGATCTCTACAAGTACTTCTGACACAACACTGCATAGCTGTGATTTAGAAGTTGAATAGGAATGCTCTAGCAGGTATTACACTTTGTATATACCTAGCAGGTATATACAAAGGCTACCAAAGTCCTGGAGTTGGAACAGTGTTTGTAAAGAGACACTAAATGCCAAGGCTGATAAAATATTTCATTCCTCTCCATTTCTTTCCTCTCTCTTCCAGAGAAGTTTCCAGTATGCAGCCTAAGTAGTGTAATCGTTACCTGAGGCTACATCTATCTATTGGGCCTAATTAATTAAAAATACAGTGTTGAGTTCTTCCAAAGCCTGCAACTTAGAGACTACATTAACCTTAGTCAATAACTCTATTATGCTGCTTTTTCAGTCTGGAATAAAGATAAAATGATGGACAGGTAGTCCTGGAACTTGTTATCCCCTTTAATCCAACAGACCCCAGCCTAAGGAAATGAGGAGTCACATGTCTTGTTCTTCTATCATGTCTTGTCCACAACTTGGAATTAACTGCTCCAAGAAAGCACTGATTAGTATCTATGTTCTTTAGACATCATCTGTACTTACTACCAGGAGTTAGTAATCAATTACATGGACAGATAACTCACAGCTGAACAGAAACCATCAGCTGTTTTGACAGAGACTTTTAAAACTAATTTACAGACCATGACCACAAAACAGTGATGCAAACCTCAGGGACTTCATATCCTCACGATGTTCAGTCATTGCTAAAGCCAAGCATAAGCTAAAACTCTCATGGTGGACAATGTACAAAAGCTTTTTCAGGGCTGAGTTTGTAGTGGTACTTTAAATAACATTTACTGCTTCCTTCATTGAGATAGAAGAACTCAAAGATACATCATGTTGCAGACTCAAGTCACTTTTGCAACACTTGACATCAGAGTTTTGTTTGCCTGCTAGATCTTTTAACTACTCACAGTTTTTTGGAAAGCGTAAATTACTCTAGTGCTGAAGAGAAAAATAGTAGATTTGAAAAAAGAAGGCTCAGCATCTTCGACTGCATTTACTCCTTCTTTTTCCTCACTTTGGTGAGCCCCGTAAGGAGATGCTAAGAGTAGTCCTGCATAGATGGCACTCTTTAAACAATGATGCAGCACTACTGCAGTGCCAATGGCTATGGCTATTCCAAAGACTTTGACAAGCTTGCTGTTAAAGCGCTGCAGACCCAGCCAACAAAATACTCAATTCTGAATGCAAATCATATACAAAAGCTAACTAGGAAGGGCACCAGCTGCAAAGTTTGACCAGTGATGTGTACAGTGACTTGTATCTATTTGGTCCTGCTCTTTTAATTTTTATTAAATTTCTTAGTGAAATTGAAAATAGTATCAGTTTACTACACTACAGTGCAAAGGCTGAATGATGTTAAGTTGACTAACAACTTTTCTTTTTATCTCCACTTCCACATTACAGCAATGACAGTCTACTACATTTAAGAAGGAGAAAAAAAAAAGACAGGAGGACTTACAGAGTTGTCTTTCACCAGAAGAGCACAGCACTGAATTCCTGCCAACAGCATTTTGTGGGGATTCCAGGCAACAGAATCTGCCCTATAAATTTACAAAGGGAGAAAGGGGAGAGGGCACAAAAATTGCACCTATAATCATTGGTACTAGAGTCAAAAAATGCCTAAATGCATTCCAAGTAGATAAATCAGATTTTCTTTCCCCTCCCCCCCATTAAGTAATAATAATACATATTTTGGAAAACACAGTTTTCATGGAGGCCACTAGGCCACATCCGTCCATCTCAGTCCCTGATAAGAGTGACCATGAACTAAAACTGCCTTACCTTTGGATACCATGAAGAAGTCTGCGATGCTTTCTCGAAATCAAAGCTGAGCCACCCCAAGAAGCCTGTTGGAAAATTTACAGAGCCAAGGCAATGTTATTTTTACAAAGTACTTAGTGCTCTCTGATAATGCTTCATTTAGTTATGTTTTATCTCATTTTAAATTTAGTTTACTATATGGTCAGTGGGCTAAGTTTTGCTTTCAGCCTCACCAACTGAGAAGATAGATAACTGCTTGGAGTTATGCCTAAAATAGAGGAGCTGATGTTTTTTTCTAGAATGTGAAGCACAAGCTACATTGCCCTTTCTGTATAAGCAAGGGCTTCTGCATAACCATGTCCATTCCAGAATCAGAGATGTTTCCAACCCTCCAGCCTAAGCAATCAGAGAAGAAAGCCCCATTTTGTACATTTTTGTCCTCCTCTTATCTCATTTGTGAGAAATTTTCACAAACGAGAGAATAACCACCTCTGCCAACTGCAAAGCCCAGGTTCAGATACTGCATGCAATTTTTATATGAAGAGTGAAGTCTGCAAGAGCAGCATTTCTGTGACCAGCAATCCAACTGGTGTTAAAACAGCGTAGCACTCATCACATCTATCTCAGGTCATCTAAAAACTAGGAGCATGGTCTAAGCACCAGTGAGGCATTCTCTGTAGTGAGTAGCTTTCCACTGAAACTCTTTTATCCTCTTATCTATTCCAGATGCCTATCTTTAAGTGACACCTTTTGCAGATGTCTCTCTCCACGCATTCCAGAAGGAGCCTAGACAACAAGCTTATATTACACACATTTAACTTCTAGACACTTCAAGTTAAGGAAGGTGCCTCTCATCCAGTCCTTTCTGAATTCAAAGATATCACCCACCAGCTGCAGTATATCTCCAGTTCTCTAACAACATTTATCTAGGGGGATCAGAGTTGTGTCACATGCTGTATTTGAGAAATTATACTAAATTTGAAAAAAGGATTATCAGCATTTATGAGGAAAGAATCCACATATAGTTTCCTGTGAAGTAAGCAACACTTCTCAGAGATGCAGAGACAGCTTATTGTAAGAAAAAAAATCTATATATTTTGGGTTAACGAAGAAAAAAGTCACCACTGTGAAAATTCTTGGTTTAAGTATGGTGAACTCATGCTTGCTTGGGTATTTTTGGGGTGCATGTGTTTTTTGTATCTTTGCTTGGGTTTTTCCTTATTGCTTGAAAAAACAGCTGTGAGAGCTAATCTGTGAATTGTTAGCTTCACATTCTATGCATTAGGAGCAAGATCTGCCGTCTCTGGGAAACAAGAACACTAAAGACTCGCAAGGGAAATGAATGGTTAATAACTTGTCCTAATGCATGCAGATCATTAGTTCTCATTAATGCAGTACACAAACACCACATCATATTTTATGCTGTCATGCTCACAACATTCTTGCTGCGAAAAGGGCTGCTGCTCTGTCCATATCCACAATATGAGAGAGGAAATTGTTTGTTTCAAACTCCACATTAAGCCTGTGGCAGAACCATGACTTAAAATTGGGTTACCCCAGCCAAGATGATCTTCTTATTTACTGACAAATTTTGTTCTTCTTGTTAAAAAAGAAAAAAAAAGCTAAAAAAGCCATGAAATTCTTCCCAATTTTCACAATTCATGAGCAACAGACTAATATACAATAATTCTTTTAAAAATTTGCAACCAACCAAAGTATTTGAAAAAGTTGACACTTCCAAGCTGTCCTATAAGACAGGACTAGAAAAGCTCACAAGAGCTCATCCCACTGCGTGCTACCTCCCAGGGCAGGATCAGCCATCTCATTTCTGCCAAACATTTGTCATTCGTTTAGATTAATAAGCAGTGAACACACCCAGCTTGTGATCAGTGGCAAAACAAAAGATAAAGTGCAGAGAGACATTAACAACTGCTGCCTAAGCAACACTGTTGGCACTTCTACCTGCCCTCATTTTAAAAACTGCTTCTAGAGATCTGGATAAGAAGCACGTACAATTAACAAATGTACAGTAGAAGAGAAGTGTAGTTAAGATGGCATTTTTACACGCTTATAATTAGAAAGATTATCATGGTGGCAAGAGAGAATCAAAAATTAAATGCT
>JAOWBP010002978.1:33907145-33917965 GCA_028571105.1 Tragopan temminckii
AGTTAAGATGGCATTTTTACACGCTTATAATTAGAAAGATTATCATGGTGGCAAGAGAGAATCAAAAATTAAATGCTCACCCATACCCTAGGCTCACAGTAGAAAACTCCAAAAGGAGGGACGCCCAAAAAGAGACCCTCCCCCAGTGGCAGTCAGCCCTTAAATGGGGGGTCTAGGAGAGGTACAGCCAGGCTCCACCCCTTCCATCACACAGCTCAATTGCCTTCACCTGTGCTCCATGACTGACTCAGTGCTTGCCTCAGGTGATCAATCAGTGGTTCAGGCCCTGACTCAACAGTTCCCATACAGGTACAACAGCACTGCAGGGCTGTGCATCTCTATCACCTTCCAATGTGTCCTGGAGTCACAGTACCATGAGGTAAATATGTGCTTCATGTTTATTTGCCTAGTTCACAGATGAAGTGCTTAGGGATACAAGGCCAGAAACAACCAAAAATAAACAAGAAAGCACCTATGAAGACTGAGAATCACTGGCTTTGTCTGTTTTTAAACAGTTCTAGTGATGGAGTTTGCATGACTTTGCCACCTGATTTGTGTTTAATTGCCAAAAACCTACAGAATGAAACATCAGTCCTAAACACCGTTACCTCTGTTATCTTATCTACAGTGACCATGGGAAACACATGGTCTTCTTTTCCTCTTTGCAGCAGCACAGCCATGTCCAACCCACAGCCTGAAGGTTGCAAGAGCCCACCCTATGGCCATCTCCTACCCCATGCCATCATGGTGGTGGCTCAGCCCCGCTGAGCTGCCCGGCCCAGCCCCAAGCACACACCTATTGCTCACAACAACCACACAGCAGTGGGAGATTGGTACTGCCTGAAACCGGGACATGGGGACGGCTCAGTTATGGCAAATAATTGTGTGCATAGGATTGGTTGAAGAATGACTTATCTGTAAAAGAACATACGACCAGTAGCTCATAACAAGCCCTTCTTGAAATGTAGCTTTTGATTTGGACTCAGTGGATATAGCAGGTGGAGCACCAAGCAGAAAGGATTATTTTATGTATTTTTATTCAAAGAAGCTGTCAAGATATTTATCCCTATCTGCAAAAGCTTAAAGCTGCTAATCTGTGATGCGCTGCAAACATCATATCTTTTTCTGGAGATCTGCTATCTAGCCAACATTCCCAAGCTCTATGTGCAGCTGATTATTTGAGCTTAAACCTAGAGCAATATTGTTACTGAACTGTAACCTAGTTTTTCCACTTTCTTCTCCAAGCTGTCAAGATCTCAAATTTCTAATCCTGTCCTCCCACCCTCTTGTAGTTTTATGTTATCTTCATTTTTAGCTAGTGGATTCTTTTTCATCTAAGTTATTAATAAAAATACTGGATAACATAAGCCATATATTTCCTGAAGTTTACTCAAAATATCCTTCCACTTCAGCAGTGAACTACTGATAGCTGCTCTCTGAATATGATTTTCCAGCCAGGCTTTCATTCACTACCACAGTTGCAGCTTCATAGCATTTCTCTGGCTTTCTTATGAGAATTTCCCACAAGTTATTGCTAATACACAGTAAAGTTAGCAGCTTCTTCTCCATGCATGAGGCTAGAGAAGAAAGATAGATTGACCAACCTAAATGGGCACATTTTGTTTCTGGTAAATCCAGCTGAGAATACAGAGTAGCTCAAAACACATGAAGATCAGCTGCGTCCCATGCAATATAATTGGTAACTGGATATGAGAAAATGATTTTTTCCTATGTAAGAAATCACTTACAGCAAACAATGGAAGTCACTGGGTGTTTGCAGTGTGATTAAACTAACTACCTAAGCATGAGATAATAGGTTAAAACAGCTTTTCTGCTCTGGTTAGCCATGGGAAGAACTGTAAAAGACCAGCAGGGAGGTAACACCCCTGTGTTTAAAGCTATATATGTACACAATACACTACATACAAAGTGCTCAAGCTTGAGTGCATATTGATGATGTCAAACAACTAATTAAGAATGACCTCATAGATGTATGATAGATTATTGCCATGACCACTGTATGAATGCTGCAATGTGCACAAAATACTGTCTCTGCACTGCCTGTTGATTGACTGCTGAGATAGTTTGGGCTTATTGGTATTATTTTCAAAAAACTTTTTCTTAACTTCTTTTTCAGGTCTGTATCCATGAAAGAACTTATCTACCATTTTTTACTTTACTAAAATTTATCTTCCTGAAGCCTGCTGATTTTATGTTGACTTTCTCCTTTTGCCCTTTCTAAGGATCATGAACTTTATCATTTCATACTTAATGAGAAGAGTCTCCCTAAGGCAAACATATCAATTTTTTTGTATCAGAAGATATTCTGAAATGAGATAAAACAGTGTAAATCTGGAAATAATGCCACTGACATTTCATGGAATAAAACTGCATAGACAGTTCTTGAGATCATTTGTGGTAGATAATCCTGATTCTCATCAGTGATAAGAGTCCTAAATTAAAGCTTTCTTTGTTTTTAAATGATTGTTTTAATGGTACTGTATCTTTTTTTCCTCCGAAGTTATGGCAGTAACTCACTGACAAAGAAGCAGTACTTGCTATAAAAATGAGACCTCACAACGTGTAAAGCATTCAACTGGAAGATAGATCTTGCAGAGGAATGCAGATCTTCAAAGACTTCTAATATAATGTTCTTGACTATAAGGCTACAAGGAGGTTGGCTTGCTCAAAAGTAAAGAAAAAAATAAAATCAAACCCTTCATTGTGTTTCTTATATGCTATTTCTGAATGGCAGATGCCTGATCCCTACTTTTTCTATATTATTCCAGTAAATCTATTTCAGATACTGCTGTGAGTGAAGAAAAAGTCACATTACAAATTACAGTCTGATCATTTTATCATAGCATGTTTGCAAATATAGATATGCCTTACGTCACTTACGTACAAAGCTTTCAGTCTCTTCCCTTTATTCCATTTCCACATAAATAGTTACAAACTTTAAACAGAAATAAGGAAACAATGCACTCAGTTCTCGACAGTTCAACTGAGGGTGAATTAAAAGATGGACAAAATACTGACAGAACTCCCAAGAAAGGCTGAGAATTCATTGAAAGGTTAATAACATGAATCACATCCTAAGAGAAAAATGAGTCTTCAAAACCATAAACTACCCAGTTTATGGTTGTACATCTGTTATTCTGTGGGTAATCAGTTAACATCTGACAGTCACTGTTAAAACAGAAAATTAACTAAGATATTCACTGACATTTTCCCTTTAGCTTAACAAGAGGTAAAGTTGAAGGAAAATTTAGTTTTTTTACAGAACACCAGCAACTGCCTGTATAGTAGAGTTCAGAATATTGCCCCAGTATATACACCTAGCTTTAGTTATTCAGCTATAGGGAGTAGATTAGGAAAATGCTCATGGTTCTCCCATGACCACTGGAGATGCCTTCAGCAGTTTCACCTCCTAGGTGAGTATTCCAACAGAGACTTGGAATACACCCATCTCTTCACTGACTACGAACAGATACGCAAGAGACTAGCATGTAACATGAATTCTTCACTTCTGCTGTAAAACCTGCTGGGTAATCCTCACCAGAATAAAACAAAGAGGAGGCTCTGCAGACACTTGAAATATTAGGACTAAATTCTGTATCTTTGCCTACAAGTCAATAAGAAAACTCTTTTGACTCATACATACAAAGACTTAATTCAAGTCTGAGAGAGTTTTATATGAACTGCATATCACTGTCTGTGTGATTTTTCTTTAACTGCTTAACATAAAACACTTGAAAAATTTAAAGCAGATCTAAAAATCTCTTCTTATGTTGCTCCAGATTCTCTCATCATTCCATGGATTTTGGTATAGACATTCTGAGTTCATGGCATTGTCACTATAAAAAGAATCCAGTTTTAGAAAATATGAAGAAACCTAGTTTTAGAAAAACATACTTGCAGCTAGCTCTTTCGGGTAATGAATAGTCTCAATGATTATTCCAAAGAGGTTCATGAACTGATTTTATAATGCCAGTAATAAAAAGGGTCAGTGATTATTCCAAAGGGGTTCACAAATCGATTTTAAAATCTAGAACTAAAAATAAAAAGAAATGAGACAAGAAAAATTTCTGAACAATTTAGGAAAACTTAAGGGGATGTACAGGAAACTCAAATCTGAAACTATGAAACAGAATAATTTCTGGTTGGTTGAAGCTGAAATACCTTTATTTCAACCTGTATAAATGATACACCACATTTCTAATGTGTCCGTTGCCCAAAGGAATGTGGTTCTTTTAGTATATAATCCTTGAAGTATTTTGGGTGGTAGCAAGAAGGAAAAAGAAATTGATCTTAAAATCATCTGAAATTAGCATGATGATGACAAGAAAGTCTTGACTGCATGACATAGCCAAATCATTTGCTGGCTTTCAGCATAGGAAACAGACTCAAATAAGGATATATATTTCTGTTTTCTATAGAAAAAAGAAATTAATTAAGTCCAACTTACTACAACACAGAAATATCAACAGTCAAAGAAATATATGAATTATAAAAGAAAAAGCAATGCTAAAGAAAAGCACACAGTGTACAAACTCACGTCAACATGAAGCCAGAGGTCATGCTTTTCACAGATATCGGCAATTTTATCCAGAGGATCAAATGCTCCCAGTACTGTTGTGCCTGCAGTAGCACAGACAAGAAATGGTGCTGACCCCTGCAATAGAATTCAAAACAAAAAATTGTCATTCACACCATTCATTTCTCTCAGTATATATGAAGAGCTGAAGTATAACAAGGTCATGGAAAGTAGGACAAAGATGTGACAGTCTACATTTTAGTTTCCCAGTACTGAGAGCCTCATACAGAAGGTACTGCATATAAAGATGCTGACTCTTAGGAAAAAGAAGAAAAAAAAAAGGCATTTCCAGCTAACACCATCACAGGGCAGACTGCTCTGGTTCAGACAGCTTCAGACTGTTTTGACAGATGCCAGTTTTATCAAGATGAAAGCACTCTGGATATTTAACATCCCTTTTTATACACTGATTTTCATTTCTCGATCTTCTACATTTTACCATCCAATTTCCTACCATTATGCCAAACACAAATCAAGCTATTAGTACAGCCAGCATGCTACCCGTGCTGGGAAATGTCTCACCCCTCCAGGGACTCACTTGTGCTCCCTCTACAATGCCTACATTCTTTGCCAAGGTAAGGGGAACCTTTAGTTAGGGAACATGATTTGCGCTAGGCAGTACCGGCATATACCGCAACTTGACCGTTGCTATCTGACCCCAATGCCCCATGCACAGCCAAGTCCTATCCTCTTGCTCCTTACTATCTAGAAAACAGGAAGGGATGTTGATGGCAACCGAGCCACTGTAGTAGAAAGACTACTGGAAATCTGACAGTTTAAAGATCAGAAGGGGTCTGTAGCAACTTCACGAAATTGAGGGTATAAATCCTAGCAATGACTGTCCATTCTCATGTGCTGTAAGCTCATGCTGAAGCAACTACTCTGCTCATTCCAGTATCTGGCTCACAACATGACAGTGCAGCTATAGAAGAAGTACAGAAGTTGTTACTAAACTGCATAATCTTGGATCACTGAAGTTCATTTGCAGTGAGTTAAATCTCACAGATGATGTAAGTCTCTGTGCTGATGTAACTCAGAGTAGCTTCACTGAAATCAGACATCGGATGGAAATCAAACTCTAAGCACAAGTCTTTCATGTAGCTTCACTTTAACTGAAATCTGATCTTTGTTTTCCTCTTTTTTTAAGTGTTGCCACTTTTAAACATCTACAACACAAACAGGCAGTCTTGATTCACATTTACATTCTGATAGTTTTATAATTCATAGAATAATAGAATGGCTTGGTTGGAAGGGACCTCAAAGATCATCTAGTTCCAAACCCCCTGCCTAGGGCAGGGTTGCCAACCACAAGATTAGACTGCCCAGGAACCCATCCAGCCTGGCCTTGAACACCTCCAGGGATGGGGCATTCACAACTTCTCTGGGCAGCTGTGCCAGTGCCTTACCAGCCTCTGAGTGTAGAATTTATTCCTAACATCTAATCTAAACCTTCCCTCTTTCAGTTTAAATCCATTCCCCCTTGCCCTATCACTATCTACCTGTATAAAATGTCAGTCACCCTCCCGCTTGTAAACTCCTTTCAAGTACCAGAAGATCACAACGAGGTCTCCCCAGAGCCTTCTCTTCTCTAAGCTAAGCGATCTCAACTCCCTCAACCTTTCATCACAGGAGACGTGCTCCAGCCCTCATAATTCTTTAACAGTGTAGAGGACTCTTAGAATAGCACATAATTATGATGTATTTGTATTTTAAAATTTCCTTACAATTTGCTAAAGCAATGAAAAGTAGCCTTGGAATAAATTAAAATTAATCCCACTCACAAAGAATTACCAGCCTGTAATTCACTTCTTGGTCATTCATTCTTACTACAGCCTACAACATAAGTCAATCAAACTTACAAAAGAACCTGAAGCTCAAATACGAAACACTTTCAAGTGAGGCTAAGACTTACTCGCTGCACTTAACAGTTTCTCTTAGTATTCTTACCAATTTCCTCAACCACAGCTACATTACAATGACACAGCCTGCCCAGATGCCAGCAGGTAGCCTGACAGAATATGGGGACAAGTTTAGAACCATTACAAATTAAAAAAATTATAGTTACCATTGCAATTTTCTATGAAGAAAAGAATCACACTTTTATTCTTGCCAATAAAGTTAAATAGATGTTCTTGACTAAATCCTCTAAAAACAGGACTAAGACTCTCCCTATTCACAGTCACTGAGTATTCTGTGCCCTTGTCACTAGTGAATACATCCTCTGTTGTTTAAGAGTCATTAGAATATTCACTGTAATTCACTGAAGTGTCCTGTAAAAAGTTGTAAAATAGTACTTTATTAAGGACAGATACAGTTACGGAAGCTCAGGTTAAATGAAAAATTTCCAAAATGCCTGTAATTTCCATCAAAAGGCAAGCAAAATAGTGTTTCTCAAAAGTAGCACGCCTATAAGCAGAGCATTTTAATATAGAACAATATTAATACAGAATATAGAACATTGTTTTCAAATTGCACAGAACTGAATTGAGGCTGACTTCTTTGTTTAACAACATAAATGTCAGATGATCTTTTTAAATAACCACCAAATCACACACACCAAAAAAAAAAAAAAAACAACAACAAAAAACCAACAAGAAAACGTTTTTCCAGAGCACAGAGTTCATTCTCCTGCCTGTCCCTCCTCCTGCTTTCTCTTGCTCCACACTTCAGTTCTTTTTTCCCCCCCAGATTGCTCAAATGAGCAAAGTACAGACTGTCTTCCATGGATAATGAAAGGAAGAGTTTCCTAGTTAATTAAGGACACCATGTATCACTAGTTATTCTGTCTAGTGTCAAACCCGAAGGGTAGATGGTTATTTGGCAGAAGATATATCTAAGGAAGGTTTTAATTAATGCAATTGTGGCCACACCAGTGCATGACAGGATAGCAATGCTGTGCCATTTCTATCAGGCACAATAACTTCCAAAGTAGGATCTCATGGTAGGCAACTTCCACACCAGGGACAATACACTAGCTTGTTAGTATTCTCAGCTCATGGACTAAGGGCTGAGATCCAAATCCTCCTGCTCTACAGTAGGAAATGAAGCAGCATAAGCAAGTCAAAAGAAGATGCTCTGTGCCTTAGAAGCCATATTCAGTCCTCCAAACTCTCTAAAATAAATTACATTAACTATAGTAAGTGCTATCTTACAGATTGTAGAGATGTATATTAATGTTGTCCAAACAAAACATCAGTACATTTCCAAATGCTCCCTTTCACTTTCTGCTTGGCAAAGTCCCTGTGGGAAGAGGCACAATGGAATCTCTGCATTCTTCCGACAAGACTAAGAAGGACAAAAATTAGAATTTGCAGCATGTGTGATAGTTTCAGAGACCAAGCCACATCGCGCAACTCTTGTTCACTGCAGAGGCTAGCACAATAGCTGCTATAATAATGAAAAACCTTCAATTTTCATTTACCTTTTAAGATACTGCATCCATTTTATTAAATAAAGATTAAGGGCAAAAGAAATCCTACACTTAGAAGAAATGTGCTAAGTGCTTCAGAGTAATGCTGTACTGAGGGTTTTCATTAATTGTGAAAGGCCTGTAGAATTTCACTCCCCAGAGCAGTATAACACCTAAGACCCTTGGCTTGCTCCACAAGTTTGGGGTAAATGGATTGCACCTGTAAGAAAAACACTGGTAGATTAACTGCTCTATTTTTAAGATTTCACTCGCTCAGTTTTCCTTCCTTTCACTCAGATACAAGCACACAGTCTGCATACACTCCTTCTCTCTCTTTCATGCTTTCTCTCCCCCTCTCACCTCTTTCCTGGCCCGTTGGACTTGTTTCTCCAGTTCCTCAGGTATCATCTTACCTCTAAGGGACACAGATTTAAAACTTTTTCAGTTACATTCAAATAAGTTGGTTAGTACAGCACTACTGCATTTCAAAAAGCTCAGAGAACACAGCAATGACTTTTGCTTGCTTACCTTTCATCTGTTTTGACGAAGTAAACATTCTCTGTACCAATACCCAGGAAAGAGGCTGCCTTCTTCATGGAGTAATGACACTGTAAATGAAAGAGGAAAAAAAAAAAGAAAAAAAAAGAGAGAACACAATTAAAAATTCCTTTGCATAGGAAACACTGACATTGAAATCAATTTAATACCAGCTAACAGTCATAATAACAGTATATCCTAACACATAAAGCAAATTGACAAAGCTACCCAGTAGAAAGACATATTGTACTTAACAATTTATGACACACTGAAGAGCAGGGAAAACAAACAAAATAGATGCGCATCACGTTTAAAATGTTGGCTTAGAAATAAAAAGCTCTATTACATATGAATAGTTTAAGCTGATTCTACATCAGAATAAAAATAAGAAAATCTAAAGTATCATTAGGAAAGATTAACTGTTTCAAAATGTTTAAATAGAACTGAAGCAAAAGTATTAATAAGTGTAAAAGGCAAATTCACAAGAAGAAAGGTCTAAAGGCTATTGAACTCAGCAGCCCAGAGGCAGCTTATAGGTCTGAATATCCAAAAGCACCACTCCTTGGAAACTGGACTCTTAATCAGGATGTATATAAAAATATCTCTTTCTACCACTTCATAATTCCATTTTTTCTATATGCTTTCTCTAAACAACAGCTGTTGGACAGTCAGAGACAGGATACCTATGTCAAACCAACTTTTGGTCTGACTCAGCAATTCTGTTCATAAGATCACAGAGTTTAAGTCCCAAGACTTACCAAAGTTTTTAGAGTTTGTACAATCAGGACTTTCAAGGCTTTCAATCCTTGAAAATCTTGGTGGTTAGACCAAGTTTGTCCACATGAATTTGGATCTTGGAAGCCATTACTAAAGCAAGCAGACTTTAGATGGCACTTCGTACATCATCAGACGTCTTTAAATCAGTATGGATTATGGAAAAAGTTCCAGTTTGGACCAGCCTATATTTTAGTATTTTATCAAAGAATTTTAGCTACGTCTTGTCAAAAAGATGTCTATGAACAAATGCAAATGAACACCAATACACACAGTGTGCTTCTCACTTTGAACTGAATAAAGGGCATTTGTGTATGAAGCCTGTAAAGTGATTGTAAAAGATGCCCCTTCACCTGCTTGAAGAATGTCAGAAATGGGCTTTTAGTCAATCAATGAATGATAAAATTACTCAGATGAGAAGGACATCTGAGCTCACGGTCCACTCTGTAGACTGTCCACTCTTTTTGTCTGTTAAATATTCAAGATCTCTTAGCTTCTTGCATTTCCAACACTCAACTTCATAAATTAGGAGCAGCTCTATATGGACATCATTCTTCAGTGTAACAGCTTTTTGTATCATTCCAAAATAAGAGCACACTCATATCACACAGCTTAACCCATTTTCAAGAGTAGCCTGGGAATTCACGACACAAATACCTTCTTAATTTGAACTCATTCTGAGATCTCAAACTCTCAACAACCTGCAACATGATAAATGTCTACCCACTCAAATCAATGGAGCAAGTTTTGAGAGCATTCAGCATCTCCTAGGACTACACAGTTCTCAGAATCAAGACTATCCAAGTTTGGGATTATTACTTCTAAAAAAATAAAATTGGATTTTTTTACACATTATTACTAAAGAGTTAAAACAACCCTTATTCCAGCAACCGTGACTATGTCTAGAATTGTTACTTTTCGGATAGGAGGTGAAACCAGGTGGATAATTAATTCCATTTTCTTCCAGAGAGTTCACACAAATGGAGTTACTGCAGAACATAATTATGAAAAATGTACAACATTTTAATGTGTGGGCATGAATATATTAAGGATATTAAAGCCTGTCACGCTTATTTTGATGAGATGGATCATCTCAAAGGGCTCTTTTTCATTTTGACAAAAAGCTTTTCTCCTCACCATTGCACACTTTTTAAAGGCATACAAAAATACTACCTGATACTATCAGTTAGTTCTAAGAATGCTTACTTTTGTAACATGACACATTCACAAAGCCTTTAGGACACATTCATTTCAACTGCTAAAAAAATCACAAGATACATAGGTAGATAATTAGTCTTACATGGCCTCAATAATGGTAATAATGATTGTAGAGTGGCTATGTGTTGATCAGTGGAAATTTGGAGATTCTTTAAGCTATTCAGCAAATTGTTGAAAACAAAGGTAATCTCTATCACTGATTTCTGTCCATTGACCATAGGGTCAAATGAAAGGCATGAACCACTAGAAATAATAATGCAGTCTCAGATTTGGAAAGCTGTAGAA
>JAOWBP010002978.1:33918065-33933827 GCA_028571105.1 Tragopan temminckii
TATTAAAAATGGTATACGAGAATGAGAGAAAGATAAGAGACTTGAGCACTTGAGAGATTATACTAAAGAGCAGAAGGAGAGGGAAGAATAGAGAGAACACTAAAACATAACAGGCTGCCAGGTGTATTATTTCTCACCTTTACAAGAACTTCTGTTCCTCCTTCTGTCCTACTGAAGACCTGATAAAATTTGACAAGTCTACAGTAGGACAGAAAAGGGACTGTATATTGCAACACTTACATGAAATGTGCTTTCTTTTTTTCATCAAAGTAACCTTTCAGTTATATTGCTAGAAAACATACATGAACTTCATTTTTTTCACCATCATTACCATAAACCTAATCACCATATCCTTTTAAGAAGAAAACAGAGAATATTTAGCAGCTCTGGTCACAACAATATCAAATAGCTCATTTGTTCATAGTGTCCTTTCAATAAGGAGAAAGGAATACTCAGATAAAACATATTATTTGTATCTATACTACATATACAATATCAAGTAATAATTTTTAATACCAAGAGTTGAGATTACTTTTGCCATGTCTTTTGTAGTTTTGATTGGACATGTAACCATTAGGAGTGAGAAATGAATGCCATTAAGCACAAGATCAAACCAAAACAGTACATTTAAGATGTGATGCTGTACTGTTTTAGCTATAGCTAAACAGTTTTCTTTTTCTAATAAGATTTGCAAAGATAAGTTACTTTCCCCATGTGCTCATTAAAAGAGAAGATAAATTTGTTCTCTTGATTTTGAAGAGTTTCCTAGAAACATGATTGCATAAAGCAATTACATTATTATGAGATTGGTTTATTACTCATTTTTGTCTGCAGTAATTTCAACAGGGGGCAACACTGTGAGTTAAAGTCGTGTTCTTCCACTTTATTACTTTCATGATCAAGTTGCACTGGGGAGGAATTTAGTTCCATTGCATCTAAAAACTGCTCATATCAACACGTACATTTCAACAGTTTACACATACACTCTTCTACCCTCAGTTACCTCAAATTTAGCAAATTCCTACCTTTCAGATCAATGCAATACATTCTCGGGTCAGGATAAAGCTCAAATGGAGAAAAATGATAAGCAGGTGGGTCGTGGTCTACAACTATAGCTGTATTCAGATTCTACAGAAACACTAATCAGGGTCTCAAGAAGAATCACTCTGTAATTGTCCAGCAAGAGAGCTACAGAAAAGTACCATCTTCATGGAATATCACTGTAATTTAAAGTAGTTTAGTATTTTACTTGCAGGAGCAAGGAGCACTTTTGTTGCTGAAGGCCAAACACAGCATGTGAGGACCTTCAGTAGGCCACACATTAAACACAGAACTTCATATTAACCACAAACATACAAAGAATACATAGTCCCCAGGTCACATAAAATTAAGTCACTGACAACTCCATGCATTCCCATGCTCTTTCAGCCTGCCAACTGCCAGACAGAAACTGTGGGACTTGGCAACTCAAAGCAAAACAAAAATCATTTGATTTCAATAGTGTTGAAGTAAAGCCCTACAACTAGAGTGCCTGGAGCTGACAGTGCATTTTGACTCCTTATCAATACTCTCATTTCATTAAAGCCTCATTACTTCTCCATGCCAACGCTATTTGCCTTACTCACTTTAAAGCTAAACACAGGTTGCAACTTCTCTATTATCATTTTTTTCAATCATTTGCTTACGCAACACAAAACAGGTCTATGCCTTCTGGGTACTCTTCAGAACAAAAACAACAGTAAAATTCTATACAAAAGAAGCATCAAAATAAAAACAAATAATAAAAAATGAAGACTGACACAAGCACTTATGTACTTCTTTTCACTGTTGGGCATTCATTAAATACACTCTCAATAACAGGACATATCTGAATTAAACTAGCTCCAAGAGGTAGCAAAACTTGGACTCAGTACAGATGGATCAAAAATATACATCAATATGTACCATCCTCCCTCAAAATGAAGAATAAATACTAGATGTCTTTGACCAGTCACAATATCTAGCTGCTAAAAGTGGCAGTCACTAACTACAACATGGTTTTGTGAATCAAGCAAAGTATTACAGATCAAGAACACTGCCTTAAAAGTAATTCAACTTTTTTTTTTTTTTCTGGTTGATTCTTTGTTTCATGGTTCGAGTCTTCTTGGTGAAGCAAAGATACCAAAGTAAACGAAATTTGTTTTGCCTTCAGAGTGCACTTTTATTTAAATCTTGCACTGAAATAATACATTGCTTCATGATGAAATTTGATGCGCTTCATTTCCGAAGCATTAAAATGAAATGTTTCAACCTCATTTTTTCCTCTTCAGCTATTTTAAAGATGAAATGTGATGAATTAAGCATGAATTGGCATTTTGTTTTCATACATACATCTTGCAGAAGGAAAAAAAAATATATATTTGGCTTGAAAAAAATACTACTTTATTTAAGACATTTGGATTAATTAAATGTGATGGACAACTTATACAATGCCCGTCTCTCTCAGATCTCTTCAAAATAAGTCTCCTTTGTCTATTTACCCAGCAAAATGTTAGGAGCATAAGCTTGCAAGCTAAAATTATATCAGGAACTACATTCATCCTATTACAACAAGGTCCTCACCACCACAGGATATTTCATACAGTAGATTTGTAATAACACTTCTGCACAATGAGAAAATCAGAACTGGAGAAATGAGAGAAAAGAGCGTCTAAAGAAAAAGAAATTAGCTTCAGAATAAATGTATGGACATATCTTCATTTTCCACAGGCAGTTTGAACAGATATGACCCAAAAACTTTAGAAATAACCACATTTTTTCAGTTATTTAAAGAAGAACTGTCTAAAGATCCAGCAGGATTTGCCCAAATATTTTATGGTAGGTTTTGTTCTCTACCACACCAAATTTGTATTCAGATATAGGTAATAATGGGAGCTGCAGAGAGCCATTTCACAGGTCCAGAAGCGTTCAGCTCAATATAAACTTTGACATCTTGCAAGAAAAAGTTCTGAAACCTACACATGGATCCTGCTAGACTTTGAACTGCATATCTCCACAACACTCCACATGCTTTGCCTTCAGGTTTACACCATGCACAATCTTTTCTTCTATCAGCTGCTCCCAAGAACATTCAAAGTTGTTCAGACAACAAGAGAGCTTCTGTAGGGAAATTTATCATCAGACTTGTCCAGATAGCTCTGATATTTCGCATCATTCACTGACGGCAAATTCATTGTACCAGGACCCCAGTCAGACATGCAAATGTTATAATTTTGCAGCCATTGAAAAATAAAGTTCATTGTTAGATGCTTTAAGAAGCTTTTTTTTGTTTTTACCTCTTCCGAAGTGAACAGGACTAGTCTTGGCAAACCTGAGAGACCTTTTTCTTTTATCTCTGGACAAAATTTGTATCTTGCTAAGTTCATAGCATACATATTAGAAACAGAGCCACCTGAAATAAAAGACATACAAGTATCATATTAATCACAGTCCTAGCACCTTTTCTATCTCTGTGTGATTAGTCTATTAAAAAAAAAAAAAAAAAAAAAAAAACAAACAAACAAAAAAAACCCAACAACAACAACAAAAAAAAACTACTAGCCTCTAGATGCATTTACTGTAACTTAATTCCTCCCCCAAAAACCTGCAGATATAAAATGAACTGTATCATGAATGGAAACAGAGCTGGTTTGAATGCTCTTTGGAGATATTTCCTAAAGAAGTAAGAATTTTGCTTAAACAGTCTTCCCTGATGGAGAACACACTGCAACAACACCTTCTGACACACATCAAAGCAGCACCAGTTCAACTGTGGCTGTATCTTAGGAAGCCTAGGAGATCTCTTGGGCAGTCAGAGCATTGCAAGGAAAAATTAAAAATAAAAATCCACAGTGAGTGCAATCTGCAAGGTGTGATCTAGATTTATTTACTTAAAAAAATAATAAAAAGAAGAAAGAATGTCTTCTCTAAAACTATCATTAAAAGGCATAATTCATTTATCTATTGACAGTATTTCAGTAAGTTAGAATTAAACAATTCTACAGTAAAGACAAGGGTTCTACTGAAAGTACACATCATATCTGAAATGAAGAAATCAATGTTACTGATACATTTTTTTCACAAGTTTTCCAGAGAGTTTTAGTTTACATATTTTTTATTTTTCTATGATTCATATGTAGGGTAGAATTCCTAGCCTCATCTTGGTTTTGAAATTGGAGTGCTAAATCCATTTCCTCATTTAACATCTTTTCCCTCCCCTAACCTAGTCACAAAAGCTTCACATTCAATATAGTAACTTGGAATTCGAACAATCCGTGGAATAATACTACGTTTCATTATTTCTATACATGGGGCTGGAATGCTGCTTTACAGAACATTTTAAAAATGAACCTATCAAGAAGCTTAAGAAATCTTTCTTTGATTGGCCTATTTGTAACATTTCAGAAAACTGCCAAAGTTCAGAGGAATTAAGCTCACGTCAAACCCACTAGAACAGACTCTGGCTCCCACACGTGATAGGCAGAATAAATACATCAGTGCCTCTAGGAGCAACTGGTTGGTGTCCAGCAACTACGTCAGCTCTCTATCTGTCATCAAATGACTCAGTGCAATCAAGCTGTTGGAGCTGTTGTTAGTAAGGTCAGGAAGGACTTCCAATACAAACAATTCATTTTCCTACAATTATATTTCATTTAGAACTTCTTTCGTCAAGCTGCTGATCAGATTCATAGAATTATTAGTAGAATACAAAAAAGGAGCATGGACACAATAGTTTACTCTATGCATCACTGGATTTCACATGCATTTTCAAATATTCTATACAATTCACAGAATTACTGTACCAGATGGTTTATCATGAGTTCTTTTGAAAATCTGAATTGTTATTACCTGGATTAAATATGCCATCACCTTCTTCCCAGCCAATGAATTCAATCATTTTCTTGATGACTGCTTCTTCCACTAACAGAAACACAGGGGATACTTCATACGTATAGCTGAACAAAAATAAAAGGAACATGTTTGGTATTAAGATTACAGAACTCATGCCACAGCATCGTCAGAATCAGATAGAGGTTTTTTGTACCTTTCTCTAACTTATCAGAAGCTGATTGCCATCAAAAGTAAAACTCTAAACTGAAAAGACTATAGACGTGACCCACAGAGCAATTGCTTAGTTCCTGACAGCACAACAATGACAATTTCACTCTCAAAGTAATACCATAGAGTTTGAAATTAATGAAGATCACAATGCTTAAACTGCAGCAATAATAATCTATCGCAAGCAGCAATCACATATTTGTTTAGCCTTTACATTTGCAAGTAAGTAGTAGACAGGTAATCATTCGCACTCAACTCTGTGCAGAGCACATCAAAGGAAATAAACAACTAAGTTGGATTCATTCATTTTGATATTTTTATTCTCAAAGTAAGAGGAAAAAAGTCTAGGTTTAAAAGAGTTTAAAAATAAGATCTCTTGAGCCACAACTCACAAACTAGAAAAATCATCAGCTTAGCCAAGATTCTGGTGAGCTATTCAGACAAACTAGACCAAATTATTTCCCATATTCCTGCACAATTCCTACTTCCTCTGTAACACTGAAAACAGGAAAAAAAAATTACAAGGGGGAGAAGAGGAGATAGTGGTCAGGAAGATGTTACTCCAAAAAGCATGCAAGATTCATCATCATGAGTACAAGGAACTGCACTTACACACTTGGGTTCAATGCTTCAGTAATGAAACGAGCCACTAATGAGTAATAATCTATTCCAGCGTACAGCTGATTGAAAAATCTTGGATGATCTGAAAATATAGATGAAAAGCAAGCAGCAACAGAATGTATATGAGAAGAGAATGCATCACAGGTTCCCTCAGCTGAATGCTGATCACTGCTAACTATGATTCACTTCACCACTCTCTCAGTATTTTACTGGTTTACTGTCCTTTTTTAAATTAGACAACCCTTTGAAAGTGAAAGTTACAGGCATTTTTAGGACCCAAAATAAGGCTGACGTAAGTAGTGCACAGAACAAATACGGATTATTCACAAGCTTTAACGATCAAAAAGAAGTGACTGACAACTGAGTATGTACAGTGGCCTTCAACAGTGGTGTTCAGAGATGCAATGGACATTCAGCCAAGTTTTGCTAAGCAGTAAAACATGTAAAATCAGGTAAGCTGTATGGCTCCATGCCCATTACATTGAGGCTTCAATATGTTTATACTTAGATTAAGAACTATTTACACAGCAATTTTTTCTTATTTAATATTCTTTCTAAGGATAACAAATGAAAATTTGAAAGCAGTTTGCAGAAGAAAGATAATCAGAATGCCTTCCACTCGCTCACTAATTATATCTGTGTATTATGAATACACTGCCCCTTTAGATTGGTATTACTGTCTTTCCACGGTTTTCAAAGATAGGCTCATCCTCAAAGGCATTTTATGGCTTTCCTTACTGTAGCAATAGAAACAGTAGGTAGGAATGTGCCCTGAAAATGCACAGGATTATATTACATAACCTTCTCACTTTCCAAAATACAGCCCAAGCTATGCCACATTTGAAATCGTGAGCTTCTGAAAACAACACTATTTCTTATTCATCCCTTTTTGTTAAGATAACATTATACTTCACACGCTGCAGAAAGGTTACCCGTAGAGAACCATTCTTGCAGAGATGCCATGAACCATCTCTGAAACACTGCAGGCTCTCTTCTCACAGCATCTGGAATGGGAATTACTGCCCGTTGGCAAATTAACACCCTATAAGACTATTGCTCAATAGAAAGCAATAGTAAACACAGGGTAATCATCACAAAGAATGCATTCTTATTTGTCCAAGGGCAGTGACGGTGATTCCACTCCTCATCGCTCTGCACAAAATTGCATACAAAGATCTTTCTAGTTTGTTTGTCTGTTATATCATATATGTCTAGGCAACTTTCACAAGACCTCAAGAGGATAGAATCTACTGTTAACATCAATGGCATTATGATAATTAGGTTTTGATTAGTTTTCTTTGATTACACCTTCTGGGCAATCACAGACACCTACAGTGACCAGCATGCAGTCAAACAACTGAAACACAATCAAATATTTGCATATTTGTGTAGGCAAGTAGAAAGCAGGCATTCAAACCCCTAGTTTCCTGGAAGATAATAGAGCTTTATAAACATTATCCTATCTTCCAAGTTTAGTATACAACAAAACAACTTCATTAGAAATTGCATTCTTACTGGTTTTGACGCTGTACTTTATCACATCCTGGCAGAGTTGCAAGAGTTTCTGATGAGATTCTCCAGTGTCTCTCATTTCCAGATCAAGAATCTTCTTCAGTGTTTCAGGGGCCCGCCATTCACAAACCTAATGATGGGTAGATAGGACAGTTTAGCTAAAAGGAAGACTATTAGAGAAGTGCCAAGTAAGTACCACATTCAGGACTGCTCTCCAGAACTGCCCATGGAGTGCAGCAGGCCATCAAGACAATATGTCTGCTAAGCTGGTCTCATGTGGTCTTGGTTTTATTGCACCTCAGACATTCCTTGACCATAAAAATCAGAAGGCAGAAAGATGTAAAAGATTGGGAGAAGAAGGTGTGCCTGTTGGAATGCAGAGATGTAAAGAGTCAGCCTTGGGTCACCCAACTATCTTGCTCATGGCTCATATATCCTAGTTAGAAGAAAGAGGTCTACTGGTCAGATTTTGGCCTTAGCTAAGGCTTTGTAGTCCCAACACTTTCAGATGCTGTTCTACCCAGGGGTGGGAGCAATCTGTGCATGCCCAAAGGCAATAATGTTTTATTTTCCAGCTCCCTTCCAATACATCCTCTCTAGCATGGTTTCTGTGAAACCCAGGGCAATCTCATTATATTTCCTTCCACAGTAGTACCACATTCACTGTCCCTCCCTCTCTAAAACCAGTGCCTCTGAGGAGTAAACAATTCCCCACAGCCAAAACAGGAAATGCACTACACCCATTTGTCAGCTCAGAGAAAGTCAACACTGCGTTCTGAGACAATACATAAATAAGTAAATAAAACATTATTTTCTGGCAAATAGGTATGCTAGCTACGTTACTGGAAGGCTTTTAAAATTTGAATCGGCACAGACTAGAAGCAACTTTGATACTACTTGAAGTGCAAGAAAATACAGCTAAAAAAATATTCACTGTTCATTATTTCTGCTGCAACTTTTCAACAACATTCCATGGCTTTACCTTTTCTGTAACATCATCAGCTTTCTGGATTATTTCTTCCATTATGATCTTACAAGCCTCCTCCACAAATTTCTCTCCTGCTTTTGAGTCAGTTATTGGACCATTTAGGATGACTCCATCCACCAAGACAGCATTCTTCTTCTTCTGGAGTACATCCTGTTTGCAAGTACGAGCTAGAAGATAAAAAAAAACCTCTGCATTAGACAAAGCCTGGTCATCCTAAGCTACAAAATATTCTTTCATTGCTGAAGATTTAGTGAACATAAGGAAATAAAATACACATTGTCTTTTCACATGTACAGAAATCCTAGATTTTGTTGGAAACCTCTTTACAGACAAATACAACCACTTTGTATTACTTTAGACCCAGACTGATATTACATAAATAATAACAGCCAACTGCATGGTATTTACTGTTTTATGTAGCATACAAAAGCATGCAAAGCACTTTCCAGCCTTAGAAGAAAACACAAGTGTGATCCTCAGCATGATACAGCTGGATAAACAGAAATGAAGTGTGAGATAATAGACACTCTTCTCAGCCGAAAATGTTTCTTTCATATTCTCTTTTTTCCATGATACATTCCCAGCTTCACTTCCCATATTTTCATTCTACCCCTTCTTACCACCCAGTTGTGTTATAGAGTCCTCTGTCCTCTGCAAAGTTGCACTGATTCCACCACCATGAAAATGACACATTTTGAGGTTGCTATTAATATCATATACCTGAACTCTCTTTTCCACCCTTATCTTAAGTGACTCCAGTCACCCACTTGAGCATTTTGCTATGTATGTTATCTTTTTTATTCAGTTCTCCATTGGTGATCTCTTTCCTCTCCCTCACCTTTATCTGTGACACACTCTCCTGATGCGTTGCATAAGCACAGCACTACTCCCTTTACATTACTTCCAAAAGCACATCCAAAGTGTTTATTAGAGACAGGACATCAGTGACAATCACGTATCCATTTCATGTATTGATTTCTTACCGCAAGATTAGAATGCCAGTTTTAATCAACATGAGGGTAAAGACGAAAGTGAGACATTAGGAGATATCAAGGGAACAGACATCTGAAAGAGAACAGCACTGAAGGCAGAAGCGGTAACTACCATATCCAAATTACCCGGGTTACACACAGCATCAGTACACAGATCTAGCCCTAGAATAGCTACAGTCTATGAGGTCAGGCAGCATTGCCATGGGGGGTCTTCTTCAGTTAGTGCTACAGTGAAAATACTGGAAGGGTGAGAACATATGAAGGAGAAAATCTTATGCTTCAAACAACTTTACCATCTGCAGAAGTAAGGTGGCTTTTTAACTGGTGTACACAAACAGCTGAATTTCCAGGACAGTCTGGCACATTCATTGTGCCTGTGCAGGGTGATATAGAACAACAGCGTGTCTACAAAGGTGGAGACCTTCAGGGTCCATTGATTGAAAGAAACCCTGTCAATCCCATAATTCAGAGCAGCTCTTCACTTCACTTTCACTTATTAGGATAGGTATTACAAATGAGATCAAATTCTAGCAAGAGATGGAACCTCAGGATTCCCATAAACAAGACATCAAGCTTCTGCATTTCTGAAATTACTTCTGTTTTTAATCCAAAACAACATTTTGCTGAGCAAAACATTTTGCACATTGTTACAGGAGAGATGAATGTTCTCATAGGACAGATACAGAGCTAGCATGTAAACACTATTCCATTTTCAACAAGCAAAGAGGGAAAATCCCTTACATCAGAAAGCCAAACTCTCATCAAGCTTCCCAGCACACCACAGCAGGAGCACTAGACAGAAATTGCAGTTTTAAAGAAGCTTTACAGGTTTCTCTCTGAAAAAAACAAGCTAGTAGGTTAATTTTGCAAGACCTAAAACACCAGGTATTAACAATGAATGGGAAGGCAATGGGGCTTTGAGTGGATAGAACAGGGACTATTTTTGGATTAAGTGTCAGTTTTTTTCTGTATAAGTGAATCCCTTAAGTACTAACCAGAGCTTAGAACAAATATGGAAAAACTCAACCTTACCATCTCCTAAGATCATAGAATCATCTACATCAGAAAAGACCATCAGGATCATCAAGCTCAACTGTCAACCTGACGTACCAGGTTTTATCACTAAACGCGCCCCTTAGTGTCATACACACATGTCTCTTAAATATGTTCAGGGTTGAGGACTCCACCACTTCCCCAGACAGACTGTTCCAATGCTTGACCATTTCTTTCATGAAGAAATCCTTCCCAGTGTCCAATTTAAATCTTCCTTGGTGCAACTTGAGATGATTTCCTCATGTTCTATCACCTGTCACCTGAGAAAAGAGGCTGACAACCTCTTCAATGCAGCCTTCTTTCAGGTAGCTGTAGATAGTTACGAGGTCTCTGTTTCCTCTTCTCCAGATTAAATAGCCCCAGCTCCCTCCCTCTCCTCATGTCTCTTGTTTTCTAGTCTCTTCACTAGCTTCACTGTACTCTCTGCATACACTCAAACAAGTCAACGTCCTTCCTGCAACGAGGGGCCCAAAACTGACCACAGTATTATAGGTGCAGTCTCACCAGCACTGCATAAAAAGGGGCAGTCACTTCCCCTGCTCTGCTGGCCACGTTATTCCTGATGCAGACCAGGCTCCCATTGGCCTTCTTGGTCAACCGAGCATACTGCCAGCTCATGTTCAGATGCTACCATCCCCAGGTCTATATCAATGGTGTTTTGTTGCTATGGAAAAGAGGACAAGATCTGAACAAGTATCTGTTGATACTTCCTCTGATTACAGAAATATCCAAAAAATGACATGGTGGAGCAAGAGAACTCTAACTCCTTTTCTTCCTCTGCTGCACTCCGCTGTCTCTGCTAGAACCAAAGCTGTGTAAAAGCTTTTGTTGGTAACTCCATCTGCCCTACTTTTGATACTTTCACACAGAGATGTAATACAAGCACTTCCATGACTTTTCACAGAATTTCTTGAAGAGATTGTTGTAAAGAAAGTGCAGAACCTTATGTTACATTTTCTGCCAGGTCTTTAGGGGCTGGGTGATGGATCTAACAACAGCCTTGTATCTGAAGCATGTCTATTGACCTTTGCAGACAGTTTTAGAGTCTCCAAAGGACACTTTGTGAAACCTGAAGAGAAAGAAATTTCTGGAAAGTGGGTGCTAGCCCACCCCTACTGTCCACACATCTGATTAGGCCTCAGGCACAGTTTATGAAAGAAAGGCAAAGCAGAGGGGTCAGGAAAAAGGGAAGGATAAGAGCCTTCATTTCAACAGCAATTTACCTGTGTAAATCTCTGCTAAAGAGTTCAGGACTTAATCCACATTATATTCCTTAAATAATACACTTTGGACTTATTTAACATTTTCTAACTTTCCATTATCACTTGCCAATTCAATCTGAACTTGCTGAGCTAAATACTGCCTTGTAACACAGCTTTGTGCAATTAATGGAAAATATGAGGGCTGCTCTGAAAGTAATGTCTCCTGTTTTATTGTGTTGTCCTACGACATCAGAGGAGGATGGTGGTGGTACGGCAGTAGAGGCTGAACCTTCCCACCAACATTCCATTCCATGTTGTTGCTGTGTGACAGATGGCAGAAGAGGGACAGTCTGACAAAATGCTGTCTGACATAAAAGTGCATCTGAAGCAAAGGGGTGGAGCTGAATTCCTCCAGGAGGAAAAAATGGCACCCACTGACATTCATCAATGCTAGTAAATGTTGATGTAGGCAGAACAGTGGATGTGGGCACAATGAAGTGATGAGGGGTGCATTTCAGCAGTGGTGACAGTGGGTCATCTCCACTGGTGCAGACTTTTACTGGTGTACCATGCAGGCTCTTGTTCATCGCTGGCAAAAATGTACAGCTAATGGTGGTGACTGTATTGAAAAACAGAGTTTCTAGCTGAGAAATTTCTCTATCAAATAGAATTATTGTGTTCTCTGTATCTGTTGTAGTTCCAATGTAAATAAATCAGAGGTATTACTTTCATTGCAACTGATGTAATAGAAAAAACTATTTCTCAATCAACAGCTAAAATGAATGAAAACATACTCATATTATGAACTAAAGGAATTCAGGTTTAGAAACAGCCATTGGATATAAATAGTGTTCCCACCTCTCATGATTTTACTCCTGTGATACTTAATCTTCTACTTACAACTGAACTCTGGAACACTTATGAGACTCCTAAGCTCCACTTAAAAATAAACTTTTCTCCTTTTGGTTGCAGCAAAAGTATTGAGAGGAAAGCCAAGTGGATGATAAAAGGCCAAAATCTTCAAAATAGAACTTGTTGTTAAAGTTGCTTTTCTTTTTACACATTTTTTAAAAAAGAACCTATGACCAGTTTATTGCTTTGGATGGGTGAACCTTGAGAAAAATTGTAGATTCAGTTTTCATGTCACAACTCTCAAATTAAAAGATGTCTTCCCAGAGCACAGCTTAGAAACACTCCCGCTATCTTTACCAGCCAATAATTTATGCTGCACTTCCACTGCAATAAATAAATAAATAAATTTCAAATGCTTAAAAGCACTTTCCAAATATTTTAGGCCTTTTGCATATCTTTGTCTCAAACACACCTGACTGCATTAATGTAACCAATCAGTCCTCTGTTCCACATGAAGTCCATATGCTCCTCTTTTTTTTTGGTTTTTTAACAACATGGTATGCAAACAATTTAGAAAGTGTAGCAGCAGTAAATATAGTCTTTTTCATTTAAGATTACAGAAACAGACTCCTAAGCAGACTCAGAAGACAGACTCCCAGAAAGCGTATCAAATGCCATTTCTGCCAACTGGCACTAGGCTTGAAACAGAACAAAAACTTTAACAAATGAAAATGTCTTATATCAGAGATTAAGGATTATTGACTGTTCAAGATACCCTCCTGCAAAAGAGAAGACTTGATCCTGCTCCGCTTGAATGTAATTGGGGATTTATCCCCTGGCTACAGCAGGAGTAGAATCAAGCTCATAATTCTGACATTTCATCCTGAATGAGATATTGTATTATAGAAACTTAAGAGTTTCTAACTAACATGTCATTTTTATGATTAATATTATTTTCCCAGCAGAAAACAAATTAATGGCAGCTGAAATAACACAGAGAAAAAAATAAACATTTCTTCAGATGTTGTTCCACCAGTGTGTAGGAACCATTGAGTACTTAAAAAGCTGCATCTGTGTTTCCATAAACATATAGAAACTTGCTCTGTAAAATTCTTGTGCTACAAAAAGAAACTGTAGCCTCATACTTGGCATATTCTGACAACATTCGGGGGAGTAGTGTAAAAGGCCCAGAAGGCTTTATCGCTCACAAGGAAGACAGAAACAGAAGGGGCGGTTGTGAAAGAGCGGCTTGTGCCTGAATGCCAGAGCCAAATCCTATTCAGTTTATACTGTACTAGTACCACTGACTATTCAAGCAAGGGAAAAAAGCTGGCTTTGACCAAATACTGGGTTCTGCTTTGTAACAAATGCAGTAATCGCTGCCAGTATCAATCAGAAACAGACCTTAAATTTCTCATCCTGCATGATCTAGTCACAGTTCTTCTTTCAAAAGACAAAGTCTTTTCTTTCTTTCTACGTGTCAAGAAAACGTGAACTTCAGTATAGAGATTCCACACCACCATGTTTAATGTAGGAAGGCTACCCAGACACAAAGAGTATGCACAGGCATGGTAGGTCTCCTACACTCTGCCCCCCTGTTCTGCAGGCTCACAGACAAGACCTGTGGACAGGGAACAAATTGGGCACTTCCCACTGAAGGTTTCCACTAGGTGCCTGCACACAGAAATGCTTCGACTGCATACATGCAGAAGTGACCTTTATGGGACAGGATCCGAGGAAGACAAAAGCACTGTGTCTGAACTCAAAGGCTGCTCAACTGAGTCACTGAGCATGCTGCTAGCGCTGCATGGCATCACCACAACAAATGGGTCCTATTCTTTTCCCACACTTGGATTTCCCATTCCAAAAGGAAAGGTCAGGAGAATGGAGGCAATCTTTATGCAGGCAAACCTCAGGGACAGACATTAATATGAAGTAGCAGCATTTTGGAACCTCAACCAAGTAAATGAAGGAAAGATTAACGCTGCAATATTTCCAATCAGGAAAAAAGGCTGTGGCTAATTGCAATTCACCTCGATATAAAACTAAGGAATAGCAGATGCCAACAACAAAATGGAAATCCTAACTTCCTGACCGCAGCAAGGTTCTCTCAGCTCACATTTTCAGCTTAACATCTGCCAACAGAGTAGAGAGCACATGACACATACAATGGCTTTTATTTCAATTAGATGTTTGTTACTAATAATGAACATTTTATGTCTTCTCCTTTTCATGTCAGACCAGGCACTACGCATCGATAGCAAGGTTAGAAACTGTAGGGGGCTGAGTTTGAATGCAAGTGACCAATATGTGGGCGACCCACACTGAATGTCAAGAATCCATGAGATTTCACTACTTCCTATTGGAAAAAATAATAATAATAAAATAATAATAATTTTAAAAAAAATTGAAAGTGAAAACACAAGTGTTTTTTTCCAAACAGAAGTCCTGCAATGTGATTTAAATGAGTGCATGACATTCTGCAAGAAATATATATTTACGCATAATATAAAAACAATTTTAATGCTAGCCATTGAAAATTCAACTAAAAAGAAGTAATTTACTACATCAGTTTACTGGGATTCAACAGAATTTAAAATGCAAAAATGGATAAGAGTCTGAATTCACTTCAGGAAATTTTATCTCCACATTCTATTTGCACTTAAAAACAACTTTTTTCCTCTTGCTTTTTCTTAATATCATAAACACTTCCACACTTGGTTTTCTGTTTTTCCAATTACTGTTCACAAATTCACGTCTACAATATTGCACTGACATACACCCTTATTTACTAAGATGGAGAAGCCAGTGCATTGCAAATCAGGATGTGACTTTCTAGCACATTAGGTTCCTTAACCAGCTCCTATATAGGCCTTCATAATTTATTAGTAACTTATGTACAGCAAAGTAGTTCAATGCTATTTCCAAATGGAGCAAGCTGCCTTGTGCAGACTTGATCTTTCAGTGGTGCATACATTAGACTGTAAATTCAGTATATTAGACATTTCAGTTAACTGAAACTGCCCCTGTTCAGATCAGCCCAAAGTTCTCCAGATCACAGACACACCAGTTCTGCTCACTGGTTCCTCTGTGGTACTAGAGGTTGAACCTTTCCACCAGTATTCCATTACATGCTGTTGCTGTGTGACAGACGACAGCAGAGGGGCAGTCAGACAGAATGGTGACTGACATGGAAGTGCATCTGAAGCAAAGGTGGAGAACTGAATTCCTCCATGAGGAAAAAATAGCACCCATTGACATTCATCAATGCTTGTAAATGTTTATGTAGATGGAACAGATGATGTTGACACAGTGAAGTGATGCAGATACAGCAAAACAGTAGGAGTTGCTCAAAGTCCTCAGAAATTTTCACAGCAGAAAAAGAAACTAACTGAGTACAAGTTGAGCAATTGGCGCTGTCAAATGGGGGCTCTCTATACATTCTGGAGCTTCATAGACCCACACA
>JAOWBP010002978.1:33933927-33944417 GCA_028571105.1 Tragopan temminckii
AACTGAGTACAAGTTGAGCAATTGGCGCTGTCAAATGGGGGCTCTCTATACATTCTGGAGCTTCATAGACCCACACAGCATTTTAAGATAGCTGGTCAGGTCAGCACAGATCAATCATACGGAAGAGGGACACTGCAGAACCGTGGAAACATCACTGTCCATTAAGCCTGCCCTGCTTCTCCTATGTAGTTTTAAGTTGCCACTCTAGAGGTGCAGAGAGTCAATCTGAAGGGAGGCAACACATAGTGGCCAGCCTCTGAAAAGCCACTGGCAATCTGTTAGGAAGTAAGCAGTCCATATAATGCTTGGTAGACACACAGAGGTGATCACACTGAGCATGCTAAGGCTCATCAGTGGAACAGCCTGTTAAGTATCAGTGTCCCTGTATAGGTAAGGCAGAGTCACTACACCCCTAAGGTAGAAAATGGGTAATGAATGTTGGGAGGTTTTTGATTATGCCAACATTTTAACCAGACATTTCAGATCAGCATCATCACTGTAACCAAACATCTGGTATTTAGAGCATTGCTTGCTTGCTTTTTTCCACTTTGACAAGCGGGAACAGTTTTTTGTCACGTTATACATTGGCATGGGCTCAATGGTCCCCAGACAATGCAGTAGGTGTAGTGATAGTATGACAGGATTTTTCTGGGTAACAACGTACGCCAGTCAGGTCAGTTCAGTACAGCAACTTTATTAGAGAAGTCTATTAAGGTATTAACTCAATTGTTTAGCAACATGTATTACACAGTAGTTATCTGCCAATGTGAATCATTATTCCACAGTAATGTTAATTACATCCCTGGCTTACCTTCCAAGTGCCAAAGAGTCACTCAGTGCCAGGGAAGCTTCCTTAGCAGGCATTCTGAGCTCAGGGCTCAGAACTTCCCAGCCCAGAACCCTATGGCAGGCGTACTTCGAGGGGCTCAGTGTATCAGCCTGCTCTTACCAAGTGCCTGCTGTCTTCAGCCAAATGCTTTACAACATTACATTCACAGTTTTACATCTGCTAAAACTGTATCTTGTGCAAAAGTGAAGGCAGTTTTCACCACATACGTCACAATACCAACTAAACACTGACTATAGTTACAACACAGTGAGACCTCTGGCAGGTCTATAGCCACAGGATGTCTTGTCTCTCCACATTAGGTCTGCTGGAGAAAAAGAAATTCAAGCTGTTCAATGAGACACAAGCTGTCTTACAGCGTAACTAAGGAAGGGATGCCAAGCAGTTTAAAAATCAACCTTTCTTTCTGAGACCCTGACATTTGCCAATGGATACGATCATATTTAAAAGGCTTTTCAGCTTGCATAAAGTGAAATGTGATGAAGGGCTGGGACACCCAAGCCTTAAAGCCAGAAGTTGTTCCAAATCCTCTAGATTTAACCCATTCCTTTGTAGAGCACTGGACAAAAGACCTTGGTCATGACGAACCACTTTTCCTCATCAGTTGTGGCTCTGAAAAAAAGAACTCTGGCCCTGTGACTTTTTCTTTAATACACCTCTATTTGTCAATGCTCAACACATTTTTTCATTAAGAGGAATCCAGATTATATATATATTCAAGAAGCTGTAATAATGATGGACACAGAAACATCTGAACCAGGTGAAAATCATCACTTATCACCCTTCGACTTATCCTGACTATCATTTTCAACAATATCATCAGCACAAATCTCCACCAACAATGCACAAAACCACCATTCGCCTCTACTACTCCCTCACAAACCCCACTGATGTTAAAATAAGATATCTCGTGTGTACAGATGCAAGAATAAGGAGGGAAATGGCCACAATTTAGTTACGTGCTGATGGGATTCCTTAACCATCAATGCTTTACAGGTACCCCCAACAATCTCTCTAGTTAGTGACAAGACAAAGCAAAAAAAAAAAGAGGAAGAAATTGAGCTTTTGATTTTTCCAAAGTCTGAAGAGGAAGTTTCCTGAATCTGACCATGGGCAGAGAAAACAGTAATACAAAAGGTATGTATTCCAATGTGCCCCTTTTTCATGTTTTGCACATTTAATAAACTCTTAAGGAAATACAAATGGTCTCTACAGAAGCAGGCAGCTTGAAATTATTAAAACAAGGGAAATTAAAGCATGTGAAATCTAAACTGTCCTGTAGGCAGTAATAGTTGAATCAGTATGCTATAAGATTCCTCCAATGCTTGGAAGTGACATTTTTTTGTTGTATAAGCGATACTTAAAAGATGTAAGCATTTACTAAATTTCTCAAGAGTCAAGTTTAGCTTCTTTGCTATATGTCCATTAACTGCCAAGAAAATTTGTACTAATTTTAAAGCACAATGAACATACTCATGCAGAATTGCTTTATTTGACTCAAACTTCATTTCTTGCAAGGCTGCGTATTCCTTCATCTTATGAAGCAGCATTCAAAGATCCCAGTATCTTTCCCATCAAAGCAGATCTTAAGATACAGAAGAGATCCTATCCCTCTGCCCTGACCAAAATACCAACCCCAGTGTCATATTACTGGAGCCTTAAAGTCACCGTTTCTACCATGCTTCACATTACACCTGGCAACATACTACATGAAAAACGTTTGCTGACTCATCTCCCCGCTCTGCTGGCAGATTCAAATCACACAACACAACATACGATACACAGAGCACAAGCCAGTGATTCTGATGTTAAAAGGCAGCATATGCCATAAATGGTGGCAGCTGCCTTTTCCTTTCCTTATGTGGTTTCCAGCTCTATTTACTGTACTTGATGAGCTAGTAACTCACTCGAGACTCTGCTTAATAGAAGGGAATATCCTGTCTTTCCACCCCATCCCCCAATTAAATAAATAAATACAGAATGCTCTAGGCTTTCTCCATGACAGAACAGCCTCGGAAAGCTTCACTGATGCCAAATGACTGAAGGATACATGCAGTCAGAATCTGCTTCTGCAGCTAGGAGTGGGATTCTGCAGATTGGTCCCTGTTGAAACACAGGGCTTTGCCATCTCTGGTGTTAGAGGAAGCACAGATTCTTACTCACCTCTGCACAGTAAAGCTGCTCTCATGGATAGCAGTTTCAGAGAGAAACCTGACACAGTCAGCAAGACAAACCTCACAAACACACAATTTCAGATACATCAAGGGTGTTAAAAATCACTGTCACTCCCCAAGAGTGCTCCCATTACATCCAAAACTGCAGCAGACAAGAATAATTCAGTGCATGAGGAAGTGCACCTATTTTCTCACTGCAACTGTACCTAATTTTCTAGTTGCACCAGTGGTGCAAAGAAAACCCAGTGGTACTGCTGCAACAGCCTCATGCCCTTCATTTCTCCAGCAGCTCAGGAAAACAGAAGCAGAGTACCTGAATACTCAAACAAGACTACAGTCAACACCCTCAGCCACAATACAGCCCCACCTATATGAATTTTATTCACCAGACAGACTGAGGCAGAAAAAACAGCAAGTCACCAAAGGTAACAGGAAGAGAGGACACGAAGGCTGAAGAATTCCTGGTGAGAGGAAAAACATGCAGAAGTTATACATGCTGCTCATGAGCAAGGTACTGAGACTGAAAAACCTACAGCAGTAGAGTGCAAGGGGATTGCGTTATTACTTATCTCTCAGAACAGCACAAGCCAATTGTTTTGGAAGGAAATTAGGTTTCTAGTAGCCTGCCTTGGGCAACATTTGAATAAGAACACTGTTGCTGACCTCGAGGGAACACTGGGATCCCTGTCTCAGTGACCACCAGCAGCCTATCTTTGGTGTTGTCTTGGCAGAGGACATTAATATGAATGACATTTGAAGGGAGGCACTTTTGGAGTTGCTGCCATTCATGCAGCATTACTGCTACGTGCACAGGATCATATTCTGTGCACAACTGCACGTATCTTACCACTAAGAGAATCATCATATTACTTTACAATGCTCATTCATTTAAGCAAAAGCAAATTATATTTCTTAAATATAATAAATATATATTTATTTCCCCCAGGAGTTTTCTTTCAAATATATTACTTTATTTGGAGATCTTTCCACTGATAGATTGCCACTGACTTACTTCACCCATGAATGCAGGACACTGAACTTCTGATAGATGTGAGAAGACTTTCTCAACGTAGGGGTTAAAATTCTTCTTCTGTTTTAAAGTCTCATTCAGATTCAGTGTGAAACTGAAACACATGAAACCCCAAGCCATTTTGACCGTTTTCCTAAGAGATTCCCAACTTGCAATAAGTGGAGAAGCTCTTGGGAATACTATCTTATGGGAGAGAGCACAGCACTGCAAACACTTCTTTTCTGACTTAGCAACCAGTTTCTACTCACAAGTCCAAGGCATTCCTCATTTCTTAACCTTGCAAATAATGGCATATCTGGAGCTTAAGTGTGCCACAATTCAGTCAATTACTCTCCTAGCTCCCCCAGATGTCTCACTACTGTATTAGCCATAGGTCTCTCATATTCCCAGTTTCCATAAATATACAGACAACTTCTGTTTTTCATTACATAATGATCTTCCTGCCGATGCAGGTACACAGACTGCCGATACATTTATGAAGTGGGATTAACTCCTCCCTTCCCAGGACCACGGGGATCAGCAGTCTTGTCACAGCACATCACCGTACTGCCCTGCCTACCTTATTCCAGTGCCTGGAAAGAAAAAGAAGCGCCAGTCTTCAAAGATAATTTATTTCAACAAACATCCTGTAACGCAATGCTTTTACAGTAATCGTTGCAAGCACCACACCTTATTCAAACATTCAGATACATGTCAGCCGCACTCAGAGGAAGGAGAGAGATGCAACAGGCACTCCCTGCCCATCCGCACGAAGCTGCCGCCCCGCCGGAGTCCAAACCCCACTGCCCGCCGGGCTGCAGCCGGCCCAGCGGCCCACCCTGCCCCGGGGCCCCTTCAAGCCGGGGGAAGGGGTGAAAACCCCGATGGGGGCACGGAGCGAGCGGGGCGCTGCTCGGCTTCCCCCGCGCCCGAGCCCGCAGCCCCACTGGAGCGGGGGAGAAAGAGGAGAGAGAGGGCGGCTCTGGCACCGCAGCGTTTACCCTCCATCTCGTCTTCGTGGTGGAGCCGCCGCCTCTGCTCGCGCGGACCGGAGATGAGGGAAGGCACTACCGACTATAGCCGCTCCCCCGTCGAGCTGTCCTGTGCCGCGTTGCGATCGAGACCGAGCCTTCGCCCCGCACGCCCTCCGACGCCCAGCCCTGCCCGTCAGACCTCGCCGCTCCCCCCGGGCCGCCTATTAATACCCTCCGTGCCGCAGGCCCGCCGCCAGCCGCCGCCTCCTCCGGGTGGGGGCAAAATGGCGGTGGGGCAGCAGCCCTCAGCACCTGTTTCCCACTTGGGAGCTGAGCGGTGGCAGAGGCCATCCTGGTGCTCACAGGGAGCTTCGCTATATTCATTTATTCTTTTTTTTAATTAGAGTTAGACCATAGAATTATTGAGGTTGGAAAAGACCAACCACCAACCCACCTGCTAACCACATCCCTCAGTGCCACATCCACACGGTTCTTGAACACCTCCAGGGACAGTGATTGTGCCACTATTTTGGAGAAGAAACATTTTGTAATATCCAACCTGAGCCTCCCCTGGCACAAATTCCAGCCATTCCCTCTCATCCCATCACTGTTACCTGGGATAAAAGGCCGACCCCCATCTCACCACAGCCTCCTTTCAGATAGCTGTAGAGAGCGACCAGGTCTCCCCTGAGCCTCCTCTTCTCCAGACTGATCAATCCCAGCTCCCTCAGCCGCTCCCATAAAACTTGTGCTCCAGACCCCTCACAGCTTCATTGCTCCTCCATTTTGCTGGTTGGACCTTTCCATCCAAGGTAAAAAGACTCTGCTGCAGCACCCACATCTAGCTCTACTAGAATCAGCATGAGAAGCACTTTGATTCGATTTTAGGAATCACAATGCAATTAAAACATTACAATCAGGCTTAGGCCTTAGTGAGATAACTGTCCTGTGGCAGCTCACATTAGAGAGGCTGCAGCAGGTTAAAGGAAGGAGTCATTAACATCCATGAGCTCTCCTTCTTCCTGAAGGAAGGTGACCGCTGCTGCTTGTGACCAAATTCTCAAAAGTCTGGCCTCAAAAGAAGCAGCCTTCTGGCAGGTGAACACTGGTGCTAACAGTCAGGACCTGCCAGGCTCCTGGCTTTTCTGCCAAACCCACACAATTGTGCTTGTGTATCTCGGCTTACAGAGCCCTGGTGCGGCATCACCAGCCGTCAAAGGCTACTTCCAGGCCTCTGAGTGAACTGTGGCTGACCTCATTATCCCAGTTTATTCCAGGACACCAATGCCATTCAATGCTACACACGTGTTCCTAATTCTAGTCCCTTTATTTTCTCATAACTGCTGCCTTAAGAAAAAAAAAATAAATAAAATTCTTTTTTACCATGTGTTAGTGCTGTTGCTACATCAAAGTCTGAAAGTGTCCCAAAATTAACTACCGGAGGCCCCCCACAGCTCATTTTCCATTAAAATTCAGGCCTGATTAAAGTTTGGCAAAGATTTTTGGAAGCTACTGAAATATTCAGGTGTGAATTAAACATTTATTCACATATAGTATCCTCATTTTCCTTGTTTGTGAGGATACAAATTGTCTAGCTTCAACTGCAGCATGTACTAAGTCATTAATAACTTCAACAAGGTAATTTTGTAGTCCTATAGATATCCTTCACTGCAAGAGATAAGTATTCAGACTTCACTGTGATAGATAAAAATGGTAGATATCACTGAATTAAAAATTAGTAGTTGCCTGGGAACAAGTGTTCATGGCCTGGTTGTATTCACTGTGGGGAAATGAAGAACAGCCCCAATCAAAACTACGTGTTTCTTCTGCTTCAGGAGAGCTAATTTCCTCAAGCTGAAGAAAATACTGAGGGAAACAAGAAAGACAGGAGGAAAAAAAAAAAAGAAGAAGAAAAAAGAACACCAAAAGAGGGGCTTTCTTAAAGTCTCTAATAAATGGCCAAAAGACTATGATTCTTCAATAACAGAAAGTAGTAACTTTCCCTTAAAAACTCAAAGGTGACATTCAGAAATAAAATTGAAAACAAAGAGAAATTATATAAATAACACTTGATACAAATTACAAGTTACTATATCAAAAATTAATAAGGGGAATTATTAGGCAAGGTGAATCTGTAGTTGAAACAGCTAAGAACATTTTAAATGTGTTAGAAATAACAGAGAGCCCAATGTGATATTGGCCCATCAGTAAACATAGTTCCAGAATGGTTTTGCGCTGATGCAGGAATTGTAAATATGTTTCATAAATACTTCACTACTACAACAGAAACAAGTAGTCAGTCTCATAGGGACTATGAAGAACTGCTCTAGCCTACTAGTAATTTAGAAAGATAGAAACCATGACCATTCCCTTACCACCAGCCTTGGAGAGCTTTCAGTCCCCCTTCCAGGTCAGGTGCTTGGGCTTTCATCTGCTGATGTTTTAATAGACTTAGAATACTTTTGAAATTGCCCATGGGTGCTAATTTCAGAAAACAACAAATGCATTGACAGCAAAATGTAGACCAGCATCAATAGTTGATGTGAATAATAGATTTAATTCAAAAAGATCTCCAAGAAAGGAATGGAAATAATTCCAGTCTTTTTTATGAAGACTGGGTCTCATCGAACTTCTCTAAATTTATTCTTTGGTGAGACTGCTCATTTGGCTAAGTGCATATTGATGTTTTTAGACTTTAATGATAGTCTGAAAGAAAAATGTAGTGCCCCACGATATCATTAAAGCACATGCTAAATTGACTAAGATTTGTCTAAATGACTGATAACAAAATGTAACTGAGAGTATAGAACCTTCATCAAACAGCTCTGTTTCTGAGAAAAGGTGGTCACATCAGAAAATGGCACTAAGATGACAGAAACGGCAAGGGTAATAAACGGCAAACTGGGTCTTATCCAACAAAATACATCTGTGCTAAGCAAATCCCTATAATGAGTATGAAGGATTGTAGGAGCTGTGTACTGAAGGGAGACTACAGTTACTGAAAATTATTTAGGAGTTGTAGTCACCAACTCATTGTAAATCCTCACTGACGGTGTTTCAAGAAGGATTAAACTGCATCAGGGGAGTGGGAAGTAGGGAGATAGTTTTGTCTCTGGATATATCTCTGATGAGACCAACCTTGTATACTGTGTTCTTGTCCATGCTTTGAAAAATTACTGAAAAATTGGTGAGGGGGCAGATTAAGAGCTGAAAATGTGATCTAAGAATTGAAGAAAAATACTGCTAAGTGAGACTTAAACTGCTCAATCTGTTTATCCTATCAAAAAGATTGACTTGATTACAGCGTATAAGTACCTCTATGGAGAAAAAATACAAATTCTGAAGAGCTCTTTAATCTAGCAGAGAATAGCATAACAAGAAGCTGTGATAGAAGCTGAAGTCAGACAAATTCAAATGAAGCACTCTATTTCTCTTCTTAAATTGACAGTATGTCTCTGGAACAAGCTCATGTGGGCAATAAGAAATTTTTAATGTTTTTATATCTTCCAACCAGGAAAATTACCTTTCTGAAAGACAGGTTTTAGCCAAGTGCAGGTTACTAACCTTGGTGCTTGTACATGTATGAGATTTAATGACATAGGAGAAAGGGGAGATCAGGCCACATGACTAAGAGGTTCTATGCAGTCTTACTTCATTATTTCTTCTTATACTAGGTAAATATTAAAAAGGGTAGCTGTTGGTGAGCATTTGCTCAAGATTGTATTCTTTTAACAACTGACTGCAATCAGTCTCTGTGAAAAAGATGACTTTTCTGAGCGTGTAGGATTTTAAATGATCACAGAACATGAGGCATTCTTGGCAAGCAGAGTATGAAGTATCAAAAGACAATTGACATTAGCCACCTATTTTCATTTGTCAGTGCACTAAGCTGACTATATTTCAATTCATGTATGTCACAAAGGAGCTCAGAAGAGTTTAAGGAGAAGCTGAACAGAAATACAGAAGCATGAAACTACTAAAAACACAGGCCATCAGACTTAAATGATGTGCAATTAAACTGCAAGCTTTGAAACACTGGCAGACAAACCAGATGACTAATTCTATATGCAATATTACACTAGTAAATATACATCAGTTTTAAAAATTTATGTTTCTTGCCCACCTCGTGCATAAATGAATCAAGTTACCTCACCTGAAGCATAATGAGCTGTGGAATGCAATGAAGACTAAAAGGTTTGACACCAACAAGTAATACCTAGCTCTCTGAAAGCAGCCAGGACCACACAACTGAATTGTGTTGCACATAAACTATTGAGAACTACATTTAAACATTAATGAATTAAATTGCTGTATTTGCTAGGAACTTGCATCTTCTATTTTCTACTCACAAAGTTGGTATGGCAACATTAACCTTAAAGCCCTTTCTATTCTCATCATTTGACCCCCTCCTTGAAGTTTGTTACATGAAGACACAACTTTTTCATCAAGTATACAACCTCCTGTAAACTACACAGAAAACCAATGGCCTCAAACAAGTTTTTCAAACAAGAAAACAATATTAACCAAAAAGGACTCAAATGTATTTGCCTAATTTGGTATGCAAACCTTAATACCCTATCAATGGTTCTAACTTCTGAATTTAGTTAGAAAAGTCCCAGGCCCTTTAGAAGGTGTTACAGATAGAAGCTTTCAAAATTACTAGACATTTTTGCAAATCTAACCTGGAAGCTCCATAAAGAAGCATCTTTGCTCTTTGTATTTTCCCCAGAACAGACTGTGGACTCCATTTTTAGAAATACATAGTATTCCCAACTCTAAATGGGGTAAACAAAACCCACAGGATTACTGCTGTTCCGAAAATCAGATCCTAGTGCATTAAAAATTGAAGTGTCATGGTTACCTCTGTTGGTATCAGTATCACCTATGGAACTCAAACATTAGTAGTCTGCCGCAGGTAACTGAGACAGGAAAGAAAAAGCATTAAGAGGTTGAAGGGCATTCATTACCTTTTTGATGCCCAGAGGCATAATGTTGCTTTTCTACTGGAGGCCAACCAAAGGTAAAGGCTGATCATTCTATACAGTGAAGTGAAGAACTAGTTAGACTCTCAAGTTTCATCATGCGATGCCTTCAAAGGAACAATATTACATTAGCTGGCTGGCAAAACACATTGTTCGGAACATCAAGGCTTGAAAAAACAAAACATCAATAGGTGAATCTCAGACCCTAAAGGCATCAGCAAGGACAACAAAGTCAGCAGTAGGAATATTGAATTCAAGCAGCAAAATATGGCTACAGGACACTTTCCTGAGATATTAGGAGATATTATGCAGCATATTAGAGGTGATCAAATGTAATTCTCTTGAGGCACACACATCTTCTTCTGGATGTAGCATCTTCAGAGATCATACATGCTATGAGTAGTCCAGGTGGAAGAAAGCACAGGGAACTTGAAAGGATGTCCCACCACCCCACCACAGGCCTGAGCTGGACTGCAGGGATGCAGGGATAAGGTGGGACATGTA
>JAOWBP010002978.1:33944427-33955248 GCA_028571105.1 Tragopan temminckii
ATTACATGTCACCAGCGTTATCCTCATTAGGTGCTCAAATGGAAGATCTCTCAAATTCCTGGCAAGTCTGTTGTGGTTTGATAGACCCAGTTTATATACCCATGTTGTGTATTTAAATTTAGAAAATCACACCTATATTTTCTTGTAAAAAATGTAGGGGAATTTAAATAAAGCTGTTTATAATCCTTTAACATGTAACATTTCAAAACTGACTTTTGCTGATTCAAGACAATAATGATAATTACAGATCTGACTGTTATTCTCATGTTTAATAAAAGAAGCCTCAGAATGCACATTATTAAAGAATAGACTACCTAAGGTGTCTGATTTTAAAATTGTAATACTATTTTTGAAGGACAGATACATCTTGTACATTCTGCTTTAATTAGCATTGGCCAACCAGGTCGCCCCATATCCCATATCTCTAACACTGACTCTGGTGGAAGGGAAAAGAATACAAAACCTCATAAGAGGAGGAACCTTGAAGGATTTGGGAATCAGCAAGCTGCTTCACCCATTATGTTTTAATTAGATATTTTCTTAGAATGGATATGTTCTCTAGGAAAGATCCTCATGATAAATAATGTTTAGCAAATCTCATTACTCAAGTTTATGAAGTCACTTGCCCCTTCTGTAATTCAGAGGAATTAAATCACTCCCACAAATTAAAAATAGGACTATCAACCGATTAGTGCTGTTTGAATGAAGCAGACAAAAGAGTAAGCAGAAGCAATAAGGAAATAATGTTCAAGTATTGCAATGAATAAATGAGGTTATTTCAAGTTCCAGACTTTAATTTCATCTCAAGAGTTGATGACAAAGGAAAAGATTGCACAACCTTCATTCTTATGGTTTACAGAATTACCAAAATCTTTGAATCTTCGATAGCAGTATAATTCATACATTCATTGTGTTTTAGACAGAAAAGCCTTGGGAAAAATAACTGATTAAAAAAGGGTGCTTTCATTTGTACAGGTGCTTTTTTGTTTTTTTTACACACAGATCTGTTAACATGGCTCTTTCAGCATGGGTAGAGAAACAGATCACAATGAAGGGACAGAAATAAATTAGAAAAACTCCAGACAGTGTTCTGCTGTGGTTACTGCAGCCAGTGTGGGC
The DNA here is from genome assembly GCA_028571105.1 of Tragopan temminckii. NCBI lineage: Eukaryota > Metazoa > Chordata > Aves > Galliformes > Phasianidae > Tragopan > Tragopan temminckii. The sequence goes on from JAOWBP010002978.1 coordinate 33,945,547, forward strand.
ATGTATGCACTATCTTTAAGCTAGAAAGCCTGGATATTGCTAAAGACATAGTAGAAGTAGCACAATGTGCAATGCAAGCTGCAGACTCTTCCTCAAGGCTTGAGTATTTGGCATGTGGCCCAAATGGAGCTACACACTGCTGTAGCCAGAGCACTACCGTGCACAAGGCTATCTATCATAGATGATCATATGTGCTGGCAGAACAAATCCTTGGTTTATATTGGAAGTCAACAGATAAAATCCATGAATTAAGATAATGAAAGTTGAAGATGCAATTAGTAAAACCATAAGATTTCACTCATCAGAGTAAGCTGCATTAGTTAGACTCTCCCATGATGGCTCTTCTCAAGAATATTTTGTAGAATCACCTCATTCACTAGGTACTTTTGAGAGAATGAAATCTGCAGAGTACAGCAGTAGCAGAGATGAGGCAGAGAAGGGCAAACTCTCCACCCTTACATTTTGAAGTATCAAAAGTCTTAAAAAAAAAAACCTTATACTCTTGGTTTTCCACATAAAGTAGCTTTCCTGTTTGGTTCTTTGGAAAAAAAAAATTATATATATATATATACATATATGTGTGTGTATATATATATATATATATATACAGTGTTTCCAGAAAAAGAACAACTTGGAAATTTTGAGCAGGCTAAGTATATGCCATCCTGATATACTTGTATGGCAAAAGATGTAATTTTCACATTAGCAAGCCATAAAATGAGAGGCATGAATATTGTTTCTAAAAGCAAGATCTATGTCCTCTGTAACATGCAGTCACCAAAAGAAATGCACTCAAACAGGTCTAACACACCATCCAGTGCAAGGCACTGTGTGGAAACACTTAGAACTACATACAGATACTGCAAGTAGAACACAACTGCATTGCCCTCCAGGACATGTAAACACCTCCAGTAAAAAGGGTTAATGCATGACATTCCTGTCTCTGTAAACTTCAGAAAAAGAATGAAGGTTATATCAATTCAAGACAGATTTTATATGAATTCTTTTTGGTTACAAAACCAGAGTCATGGACCATATAACACTCAGAAGGATGCAAAGCAGCAGGCAATTTCAGAACCACACTGAGCAGTGTTATTTAGCAAAAAAAGGAGCCTGTGGGTTCTGCAAATGAAATGACTCCAACAGTCACTTGTGCATGGCAAATGTAGAATTCTTTGAACAAGCAGTGTCCATCAAGCATCACAAAACTGCATTCAGGAGAAAAAAACATGCTTTTTCTGAACCCTTTTAAGATCTGATATTACATGGCACGGTTTCTTCTAAGTGTGCTAAGACCTGTTATGGCCAAAGAAGACTGAGGTGAAAGGAAATTTGCTGTATGCAGGCATAACAATAATTGATGCGAATAACTGGGATATAAAGGGATGAAGGTAACAGATGTCATCAGCCCACACCCAGAACATTTTTTATTATTTTTTTTTTACAAAGATATGTTTTAAATAATGCAAATACCACATGTAGATCAGAGAGAATTTCAGTCAGGTGGCCTAGTACTTCTCTGTCTTTCAGGAGAAATAATGCAGCAATAAGGAGAGGACCATTTTAGTCAGGACAATATTAGCTAGAATGAAACCAGCAGGTGCTTCTGGCCTATGTCATAGAATCATAGAATCACCAAGGTTGGATCATCCAGTGCAACCATCCGCTTACCACCAATATTTCCCCACTAAACCACGTCCCTCAGTACAACATCTAAATGCTTCCCAGATTTCTCATAGCAGCAGAGGCAGAAGTGAAGGAGTTCAGTAGCTCTTTTGTCTCTCTGTACACTGTTGGTTAAAAAGCACAGCTATGCCAAAGAGCGTTAAAATAACTGAAAGGAGTTTTAATATGAGAGCTCTATGCAGACCATGAAGTGACCAATTACTACCAATGGGCACACATTAAAATGCAATGAGAATCTGTCCTAATCCACCTCATTTTCATGTAGCATTCAGAGTTCTGAACTACGCATCAAGCTGACCTTGCAAATTCAAACTAAAGACCAAGAAACAGAGACATCTGGAAGTTGGGCACAATACAGTGTGTATCTGTAATGTCTGTAATGTCTTTTTTATTTCCTTTCAGTTATTTCCCCAGTAACTCTTTTCTTGTGAGGATAAAAAGGTTAATTTGTGACAAAGCATCTTTTCTAAGATCAAAGGAGATAAATGAGAAATATAAGCACCTCTCAGGACAAGAATTATACTAAGCAGCTCACTCCTCTTAGTATACTCAGCTCTTAAATAACTTTTCATAAGTCCCTATTGTTAGATTAAAGAAAACAGCTTGCATCCAGACAATACAGAAAGATCAGCATACTTCCAACAGCTTTCTGAAAGTAAGTTAGCTAGTGCACTCCTGAGAGAGCTTGCATCTGAATTCCCATATCCTGTGCCCGGAGTATATTTAATGTTTTGAGGCTGAGAATGAGCCAGTGATTTAGAACTGCTACATAGAAGGGGAAAAAAATCAGAAAGTAAGAAAAAGAAGTTCTAAGTCCAGGTGAATAGAAGAAAAGCTTCAGGACTAGAAACACTTCCTCCAAAAGCACTCATTAAAAGCACAAGCTGTTTCTGCTGATAGGTGCAAAGCTAGGACAGGTCTTCTTGAGAACATATGCAACATAAGATGTGGTACTTAATGAGTACAGCACCACCTTTTTGTGGAGTAGAGGTGCGAGGTGTGTACTTACAGAACTTTTGCAATATGATTAATGCACTTACGAAAAAAGAAACCAGAGTTTCCAGTGTAGAAATGGTAGCGTGCAAACAAATGGGAGAACTTTGAACCAATAGGGGCTTTTAACAGTTTTCAGCTGCATTTTCACTTTGGCAAAGATATTCATAACTGAATAGCTGAACTGGAGCCTGTGTGTTGCTCTTACTTTCACCATCAAACACTGGAAAAAACGAGGATACTAGGATTTTGTGAACTGTACTCTTGCAAACAGCAATTCACAGCGTATTTTTAAGACTCCTTGTTGAGAGAAAATTTAAGAAAAATGTATAGTCATTTGCAAAACAAAAGCTGCACCTTGAAGAAATGTTTCCAAGTCCTGGATCTGGCAGTTATGTTGACCCCTTTCCATAGAGTGTGTTGGTCTCAGGATACCCAAGCAGGAAGAGGGATTATTTCCAATAACTATTTTTACTTCATCATCCAGAACTGACTTTCTCCAAAGTCACACTCCATTCAATTTTTTAAGGAATTCTTTCCTAAGGTATCTTTTATCTTGAGATCTCTTTGGATTTCACAGGTAGAGAAATGTAAACTGTAATTGCACTCAAAATAGTAGAGATGACAACACTGTGTAGTCTTCTGTGCTTGACAACACAGAAGGATACAGATTTTTTAAAAAAACTACTCTACAGCCACATCAGAAAGAACAGAGCCAGATGAGTCACTAAGTACAAAGCCCACCAGCAGTGCAATTGAAAGAATCAAAATGACCTTCTGCCTTTGTTTTAGGAAAGATGCCAGTACCATTTTCAAATAAACGAACAGCAGAGAACATCTGACAAGTATATAATCTTAAAATGTATAAACATATGTACATACTGGTAAAAATTAAACAAAGAGCAAATGCATCATTTTAACACATTATTTTTGCGTCTTCTTATGTAAAGCAATACAGGGTGGTACATAACACACTTAGTCACAAAGATGCCACAAAATTACATACTCCAAAACTGTTCCATTGAAATCAGTTACATTCCCTCCTGAATCATAAATGACTTCAAACATTTAATGTCAAAAGCAACATGTGATCAAAATATGCAATTTTATATATGTTGCATCTTTCACATGTGATCTATTTGTAATAGTTTTAGTGTCAGTGTAGAAGTTGAGACGTACAGAAAAACTAAGAAAATCACTGAAACATACTCTGTTACCACTGCTATTTAGTAGCTCAAAACAGCATTCTTAATTGAGTTCTAAAATAGAGTTACTTATATTGATATAGATAATTCTTCTTAATCATGTAGCTATTAGATTCCTCTTCAAAGGTCAATCCCTACAGTCCAGAATTTTTCAATTAATAGTTTTAGTCCACTAATATAAATTTACCCACTGCAGAAATACTGAGTATGTCAGATTATTTCCAGATGTACAAGATGACCCACCAGAGCTTTTTATTACAGTATTTGAACAATGGACACAACTGCTATTATTTTTTACCCTTCTCTGTATATCCATTAACATACGTTTTAATCCCAGTCCCTTGTTACTTGGTTCATTTACAGTGACAAAGTGGCAATGAGGGCTTTTGTTCCACTCTGGATACTTTAATTTCATTTCAGACGTCAATGAATCAATGGCACTAACTGCACCATTCGTTTTCAAACAGAAATCTCTATTAATAGCAAACAGGAATTTTTGCCTAACAAGTCTAGCCTTGGATCTCTTTTACAGTTTACTGCTCCCATTTTCTCAGGGGCTAGTAAGAACTGGTGCAATAATGGAACTTAAGTATCCCAAAGAGAATTCTCTTTTTGTTTTCCAAAGAAAATCAAATTTGTTGGAAGAAATACATTAGTGTCTGACCAACACAGAATCATTAGAAAAATCTCACCGTTTTAATTTTGCTACTCTGAGGCTTTTTTCAGTATCCTAATTCTCACAACAATAAAAGTTAGGCACTAATTAGTTTCATTATAAGATAGGCTATCAAAAGAGAGAGCTAATCAGTATTTCCTCCCTTACCGATCCAGAAATTCAATTCAGTAAAAAGGTTACAGCAAAATGGTAAAAACAGGACCGCATTCAGAGGTCTTCCACTAACTATTCAGCACTAAAGAGAGTATGGAAGCTTTGTTACATTAAACTATTTTATACCAAGTATTTAGCACCCATTACGAACAAGTGGTCCATTTATACATGAGAATTCTAAGGTCTGCATCTCGGAGTTCAGCTTCCCTGGTGTGCTGAAATGCCTTACTTTCTGACCCAGTACAACATAACCACTGCAGAACTGATCCCTCTTCGCTGTGCCCCACTCCAGAATGCCATATACAATCTCTCAGTGTAAAGAATGGACTGAATCTTTCATTTGAATTCTCTTTTATAGCACCTCTCCATCTGCTTGCTTCTACTTTATTTAAAGGCCAGAAGTACATGGTCTGCAGTGGTCTTAAACCCCATGGGGTAATTTAGCATCGTTGTCTATGATATAGAGTCTAAAAGTTAGCCTAGTTTGACAGCAGTCCCACCTGAAGAGCTTGAATTTGTAAAAACGCATTGAGGAGACCAGATTTTCTATCTGATCCTCACTACTATAGACGACAATGAAAAAGAAGCTAGACACATATGGTGGCAACAGAGGACAGCCAACAGACTAGACTTCTGACTACTCTCTAATGAGCCCTTTCTCCCTCCCCTTGCACCGAGGGCTAACTGAAAAATAAACATAAAAAGGAAGTTAGCTTATTTTATTTTTAGAATCTTGTTTGTTGCTGTTGTTATTCCAATTTGACAGTATTTAAAAGACCTCTGTACTGGAGAGCAAAGGGTCAACATAAGAGTTTGAGTCTAGTCAGCTCCTTGTTTGTCTCAATATCTCTGTGTCCATAATAGGTACTACCAGAGAACTTCACTAGCTGTCTGAGAAGACAGAGGCCAATGAGAAAACTGAATAGGCATAGAGAATAAATCCAAATGACGATGCATCTTGCTCATGCATCAAGTTAAGCTCATCTCCAGATTTGGAGCCAAATACTTTTTTCAGGGTGGACTGGCAGAGCAGGCTTGGAAGGTTTTGATCTGCATCAATAGCATGAGGGATTGTTTACCCTGCAGGACATTCCAAATTTCTTTAGGAGTCAAATTCCCCCAGTGGTTTAGAGTCTGAACACAGATGCCCCAGATTTCTTCTGCTCTCTTCCTGTGGCATGGTATGCTTTTATTGCTCTAGCTTTTGTATTATGGACTTTTGTTACTACATGTTTGAGAGTAGTGTTCTGTGGCTCCTGGGATATACGCAGAGTAGCATTTCTGTTGGCTTGCCTGTACTAAACATTTATCACAGGGCTGCTTGCTACTGCAAAGGAGTACATTTGATGGCCCAGGTGCTTCCTTCCAGATCCCTGTTCCCTCTAGACAGCCTTTCCAGTGTATGCACAAGCCAACTTCAAGGACAGCTCCCAGGAAGCATGCTCCAAATCTGTCCTGCCTGGACACTGAAAAGAAAGCTAGAAAGTCTCTAGAGCCATCAACACAACATAAGCACAATGCTGCTGTTAAAATAAACTATAAAAGCAGAGATTTCTCAGGCTGACTGCAGCTACTGCTGCTTTCACCATCTCCTTCCTCACCCTAGGGAATCAAACTTCACACTGCAGAAGTTTTCACAACACATCCTCCCACCCAGCTGTCTGATATATTAACACCAAGCTCGAAAAAACACAGTTTTTCCATCTACCTCTTTCTCTAGGTGATTTTAGTCCTTAATCAGCAGATGTTAGTCCTTTCCCTCTTGAAATTTGCCTTTTATTTCAAATATTTTTAGCTTCAAACAATCTACTATCCTTGCCACGTGTGCAATTCCACAAACAATAATAAGGAGTGGTATTGAGGGCAAATGGCCCAATCTAGATGTGCTACGCAGATCCTGACCTGAACTACCATAGGAATTACAGAGAAAAATGCTGCCCTACACAACTCAAGTGAATGAATTACTATTAACTGTAACAGAGTCAAATTTTCTGCTGTGGTGACTAAAGCTCTGAGTAAAGCACTTTATACTGAAAGCTCCCTCTACGACTACAGACAGAGGACCTGTATCAATTATTGAGGTATTTGGGGGAAAATATGAAGACATAAGTAGATCCACATTTATACTCTCGCACACTCTCTGTCACCCATTCTCCTCCATCAATATACCTGACCCACTTTCTAAATCCCTGTTGTTGCAGATGTTGCTGATCCAAAACCTGTTTCAGCTTATTGGGAACATACATTCATCAGAAAAATAATGCAGTGCAGCAGTGTCTTCTTCTGTCAGGAGCAGCTGGAATTATTGCTTACTTGGTCACCCTAAGGCATTCATAATTGGTAGGCAGGAGATGTGTGCGCCAAGATAGGCTGTAAAAGACACATTTTATGCCAAAAGCAGGTTGGGAATGCCTTTGTAAGTACAGAAAATGGTTTTATTTACACCTTAATGAAGGCAATTTTGTTGGATTTCATTTTCGTGGTTTGCATAGAAGCATTTGATCTGGTGCAATAAAGATTCAAACAACATACATTTATGATGGCGCAGTACCAACAACTGTTACTTCCATCTGAAGCAAAATCATAATTCCACAGTAAAGAAAAGAAATCTCAACAGCTCACATTTCTGAGTATTCAGATATGAATCTGAAGATTTAACTTCACAATGAAGTAACATTAATTTAACCAAAAGTGATTTAAAATCCATTTAAAGACATATAAAATTAAAATTAATTTAAACTTAATTCTTACGCAAAGTGTTAGTACTTTAAACCCTGCTCACCAAGGTTAAAACAAAATCACATTATCTCCCAATGGGTCTGATTGTTGCAATACCAAAGAATATGGGAATCCGTGAAGATGCCAGACTGTGTGAATGGGAATGGCTGAGGCATGGGTACACATTTCTTTCTGCCAGGTCTCCTACTGGAATAGTAACTGCTGGCAGATGGAGGGTAGCAGACAGCAAAGGGACTGTAAGATTTTAAACCAGTGCAGCTGTTTTCTTAGCAACTGCTTAGCCTGAACAGCAAATACACAGTTCTGGCAGCTTTACCAAGTTGATAAGTTATCACCTGTCACATTCCCTTGCTTAGCCATAGTCTCAGTAGAGCTACCAGTGATGAAAGAAAATTAGCTGCCAAGCTCCAGGTGAAGAAGCCTCGTGGACAAGGTTGCCTCTCTTTACTCCTTCAGTGATGCTGCTCACTGCATTCAGCTCTTGTTCACCACTATTCTCTGAAGCTTGCCAGTGGAGCTTCTTCCTATCCTCTCATACTCTTCAGCGGCTGAGTGAACAGATGCTTGAACAAGCCTGTCAGGAACTTCCCCCTTGTTAGAACAAATATTGTTCAATATTAGTTACTACCACTTACTAAACAGTACAGATTCTGTATATGGATGGAGAGTAGAGGAGGAGTATTTGTCTGCTGGCTGAGCAGACCCAGGTCAAAGCCAAATCCAGAACTGGACTGCAAGACTCTCCCCTCATCTTTGACAGCACTGTGCCCATTCTTGTCAACAACTGGCTTGGGAATCAAAAGCATTAAAGGCTTACATAAGCTGTAAGCCTGCTGACTCCCAACATTTTTAGTCTGTGCTCCACTTCAGTGAACTAATAACTCTTTTATTGTCGATCATAACAGAAGCAGAATCACTCAGAATCACAGAATTGTGAGGATTGGAAGGGACCTCTGGAGATCATCTAGTTCAACCCCCTGCTAAAGCCATGCCCCATAGAATAAGTTGCACAGAAAAGCGTGAGCAAACAACCTGCTGTGATATGAGAACTTGGTATAAAAAAACAAACCTGATGTAGAAATTGCTACCAATTTTTATTGCATCCAAACAAGAGCAGGCAAAAAATTGTCTCTCTAAGTTTTGAAATGTGTAAACAGTTCATGAAAGATGGGTTCTTGTGGAGATAATACACGTGTAATTTTTATTTTCCCAGATGTATCACCATTACAAAAGAAAATCACTGAATGATGGAGAGTGATGGAGACCCAGACTGGTGTCCAAATACACACAGCCACACACTGTGAGGTCACCAGCCAAGCGGCTGTAATGTCAGCAAGAGATGACTGTGATCTCATTGACTCTTGTGAACAAATTTGGGCGCTGGCAGAGACCAGTGTTGACTCGTGCCTGGACTCCAGTCGAGCACAGCTGTGAGACTTGAAGCACTCAACAAGGACTTGGTTTTGTTGTGCTGTGGGGCTGCCAGCAGCAATTCTTGGTGCCCATCCCACAGCATTGCCTATGTGTCCCTGGCCCTGACAGGTTCAGGCAGCTGGGGCTCTGTGGAGTGTGCTTGCAGCAGTGGAAGTGAGTGGTGCGGGGACATGAACCCAGGGTGGCCAGTGGGGAGTAGGGGGGGGTTGCTGCTGAGGGACTGGGACATAGCTGCTGCCTGCCCCTGGGACAGCAAGTGACCACAGCCTCTCTCTTTTGCAGTTTGTGACACCTTCTGCCCACTGCAGCACCAGTGAGGGGAGCAGCTTTCCAAACTCAGCTCTCCCTAGCCCACTACACAGCCCAGGGCCATGGAGGTGCTGTCAGACTGGACCTGCCCCATCTGTGGGTACAGTCAAGATGATGTTGCCTACACGACCCCTTGCCTTCACCAACTTTGCTATGGCTATGCGCTCTGGTGGGCGAGGAAAAAGCCCAGATGTGCCACATGTGGACACAAGATCAGGACCATCCTATACTCAGTGAGGTCAGAGGATGACTACCTTGAGTGCCCTGTCCCACAGCCCACAGCGCACTCAGATTATGGCCTGTAGGGTGTGCAGGAGCCTGCAGAGCCGATCCTCCTGCCTCCTGAGCAGAGCTTCCCACCTGATGTCTGGGCTGCTTATTTCCAAGAACACCCACGAGACCTCAGACCCCTGCTCCAGTGGCTCCAACAAGAAATCAGGAAGATGTCCATTGATGGGTGGTGGGAAGTGCAAGCAAGGCAGAGCATCGTTCTGGGCTTTCTATGCA
>JAOWBP010002978.1:33958588-33989673 GCA_028571105.1 Tragopan temminckii
ATCTGCCTGTAAAAGGTTGCTCTCCATCTTTTTTATAAGCTCCCTTTAAGTACCAAAATATCATGTTAATATGATCTAAGCTACACTATTTGGCTTAAGAGCAAAGGATGTTCCCTGGCCCATTTTGTCTAGTACTGAAGACATAGTCACTGCCCCTACAACACCTTATTTATTTTTTTTCAAGAGGAAGGGAAATGAAAATTAACTGTTGCATTTTGAAGTCATTAATGATCTCAGGACAAATTTTTCCACAATGTTTATTCTAACAGGGAATTTTTCAGCTCCAGTAGTCTACGCTCAAATGCAACTGATGTTTTTAGGGTTTTTATTTTAAACGATAGTAGGATAGAATATAGCTTTTTTCTTATTAATTTTCAGAAATGTTCCCTATATTGATAGTTCTATAATGTTAAAACTAAGCCGGGAATCCACAAAACATTTTTAATTGGTTTATCATCATCAGGTAGATGAATTGCTGTGAAGCAGACTAAATATGAAGATGCTAAATAGAGGTAGTGAAAAGCAGAGGTGCTAAGACACATACTTGGAAAGGAAACGGCAAAAAAGAAAACTTCAGGAGCAAGATTTTTCAGAAATCCAATTCCCTGTAATATCAATTCAGATTCAAATTAGATCAGTCTCTGCAAAACCAGAGGGTAAAGGATGGGAAAAGTCAGAGTTCTCCAAGGCAGCTGAGATGAAGAGAGGTCTCAGGAAAGAAGAACATACCACTGCAAAGGCTAAAGGCCAAAGGAAGCAGGCAGAGGACCAAGATCAGGACTCTCTGCCAAGAGAATCCAAAAGAGCAAATTCCAAGCCCCAGAAATATCATTCAAGAATCCCTAAACAGAGATAGCAATTGAGAGCATATAAGGACATAGTACCCACTGGGTATGCGCACACAGAAGGAGAGGCCAAGACTGTGAAGTTCAGAATCAAATTCCAGAATTCCATGTGTAGGGTATCAGTGCTGAGGCATAATGGAAAGAAGACATGGTCATGAATCAAAGAGCCTGGATTTAAGTTCTGACAGCTAATTGGAGGAACTTGGGGTGTCAGCAAATGTAGAGCTTCTGGACCTGAAAAAAAATAAATCAATTTTTTTTTTAAAGTTCATATGTCAGACAAGCATATGCAAGATTAATTTGCAGAGGGGAAATAACTATATTCTCTACACCACAGCTAATAGCAGGTATCTGCACAGGGGACATTGGTTATTTTCTCAAATTCTGTGATCTGTGCAGCTGAAGTACCTATTGTCTGTTATGGTACCTTTGGATTCCTCAGAATAGCAAAAATTTTGTTTTAGAGTCACTTATGTCTCTTAAAGAAGTTATTTGCATTGCCTTCACTGAATGAGATCATTTTGTTTTGTTTTGTTCTGTTTTTCTTTCTGATATCAATCTTTTCTTTGCAAGCTGCCTCTTCCCCAGTATTCAAGTCCTAAAGCCTTCAGTGTGTGTTAGAGAAGTAGATCTGGCTCCTGCTGAGGAAGTTCTGGAAATCTCTTTCAAGTACTGGATCTCAATGAAGATGGCCTGTCTGTGCTTCATGGCAGCACTGTACCCTTGACTAGCCACCACTCACACACCAGGTGCAACAACAGATTTATAGATCACATTGGTCACATACATCCTCCATGACCAGCTTCCAAGAAGGGCAGGGGAGACTGTTGCACAGTGGATGGGTAAGACAAAGAACAGGCAGGCAAGGAAAAGGGGACGAGGCTCCATGGCAGGAACCTCTTGAGAAATCATAAGATTCAACAGGTCTGTGAAATCCTTCATATAAAATAAAAGAAACATATTATTATTTCAGAACTAAAAGAGCTTGTGGCCCTTAATCCTATGGACAATCATCCTAATAACATCCTAAAAATAAGCCTAATAATGTTTATGACTTTACTTGATATACAACCACTGCAAGCGCTGCCGTTTGGGCCCTCTTCAGCACATCTAAGGAAGTGTTTGTGAGGCCTCCCCGTCCCACCCTGAAGGGAGGGGACTGGTGACAGTGATCACAGAGCCAGATGTGCAGACACCAACACAGTCAGCCTGAGCTGCCTAAACCTCATTGCACCCTTCATGCATTTGCAGCCATGAATACTGAGGGGGCTAGCTCTCAATTTCACAGACCACTTGCCAAGCAGGAGATACTCACACAGAGAGGAAAAGAGGACAAGGATGGAAAACGTCTGATCAGATTTCTCCAGTATCAAAAGCATCACACAAACAGATCTTTCCGTATTCACCTGTTAATAATTTACAATAAAATTAGCATATGTTTAAAATCTCCTACACGCACATTGACTAGAAAACTTCCACGAGCTTTACACAATCAAGAGGCCAAGTGGATGCTATATGCACTGAACCAGGGATCAAAAGCAGGAGCTGCAGCCGGTTCTGACAGAAAGGCCTAATAACCAGCTCACGCTGACACTGACAGGAGCTTCAGCTAGCAGCAGAGAGCAGCATGAAGCCACCATTGAGCAGAACTTCCTTTCTGATATTCTGCTAAGAAAGGCGGACAGCTGACAGGACTGAAATGGGCTCTGTCACAGTTAAGAGACCAACTTTATTCTCTCACTGGTACTATAAATATTCCCTTAGTTTAACTGGTTTCCAGCAGTAAGTGCTCAGGCACATCAGGAGAGAGAGGTGGTTTTTTACAAGGATTTCAAAACTGCTGTCTCAATGACTCCTATTTAGGGGGGCATGTACATGCCAATCCCGATTGAAAAATTGTGATTTTAAATAGCCTCTTTCGAAGCCCCACACTCGTAGGTAAGTACATCTTGACAAGCAGAAGAGAATTACGGTATTTACCAATGTGCAAAAACGTAGTTACCTACAAACGGGAACAATAACATTTTTACTTTATAGTGTATTGATAGAAAATGAAAAATACTACCTAAGTGCTCAGTTAGCCCTCTGTGCTGTGAAACGCTCTGGGCTCTGTTCTGCTTTCTTTTGCATCGTATGCTAACAGCTCCCCAGGCAAAGCACAGAGATGTTTTGCACCTCATGTGACATTCTCACCTACCTTGTACATTTGCTAATACATTGTACAGAGCCTGCTGCAACTATCTAAGATTACTGTAAAGGTTCATGTAGATTTCTATAGTGACAAATCCAAAAATAAAACTGTTGCAAGGACTACATGCAGAAAAGAAGTCAAAATGGAACTTTCTGTCCAACAGCAAACTGAGTTCTGATATCAAAAGCAGCGTGCATCACCTGGAGCTGTCTGAACAAATACTGCTGGATTTTTCAACAACTTGCATATGAAAACATCCCAGAAAAAGCATGCCTCGATGCCTCAATGCAATTCAACACGCTTTCAAGCACTGTGCTGTTACAATCTGGATTCCTACTAATTAAGCCTTGCAGGTGGGAAAAAAAATCCCCTGCAGGAATCATTCAGATTTTCTAACTTTTCCCAAATAGTTTTCTTTGTGTAACTTGTGTAGCTGGCACCAAACATGCATTGCTGTGGTTTTCTTGGCACGAGGTTGCTATGGCTGAAGTCCATGTTGTTCAAGTGATAAAGCTACTAAGTACCAGATGCACAAAAAGGCAAGGGCATCTGCATTTCACTTGTCTTTGTATTTACCACCCAACCCTGAAGCTCAGATACATAACACTTCTGCTGTCTTCGTCCTTCCTTCCCCAGTTGGCACATAAATCCCCAAATCCCTCAAGGGACTCAGGTGTAAACATGAGTGTTCCTCAAGTACCTGAAGTACTTGTGGCCCTGCACGTAGATGCTTAAATCTTAACATCACTTGGCAGTGCAGCGCCGATGCCTGCTGGGCCCCACCAGTTGGTGTTCCAGCTGGTGGGTGATTCAGGTGCTGGTCAATCAGCATGCCTAATGGAAGAGTGGTGCTTCTGCCTTTTCAAGCACAACTAACAGATGAACTACTGTTCCCCTCTATGTACAACAATCTAGTGGTAAACTCAGCAAATGAAGCAATACAAAACACATTTCCAAAGCTGTGTTCTGTCTCATGGCATGCAAATTCGCCTCTTCAGAAAACTGTTCTTACCATAAGTATCTGGCTATTTTATGAGGCAGATGTCTTCACCACCTCTCTGGCTGAGCCTGCATCACTTTGTATAAAAAATTAAAAGTGCACTGGGAGAAGGAAAGAAACCTGACTCTGTCATCTTGTGGTCAGGACTCTCCCCAGGGAGTTCTCATTGCCAGGTACACGTTCTGCAATAAGGACTTACAGTAAACAATGGGAGTAATGTCAGGGGAAGTTCTACGGGGGGAATTGTTGATTACAAGGGATATTCTCACCTCCAAATTTTTAACAATTTTAAGAACCCCAGAATGAGAACGAGAGGGTGTAGAAGTACTGTCCCTTAACCTCATATCAGGGCAGTTTCATCAGGAAAGATGGGTTAAATCCCATCAGGAAGAGCAAAACACTGTGCCTCGGTGTCTGCATACTGGCCCGAGCCTCTGAGCTGCCGTGCTTCTGCATCATTCTTCAGACAAATGGACCAACATAAATTTAGGCTTAAGAAAAATGCACGCTGCAAGCTGAAGGATGACTGATATATAACAAAACTCACACTTACAATGTACTGACTCGTATTCTAGCTCGTACCCAGGAACACTGGGAGCCTCAGAGTTTGGCCAACTTGCCACCCAGCAGCCATTTTACAGGTGAAAAGGACTCTTGGAGAGTCACTGTGCTGTGCTGTTTAGCCAGCAGCTTCTGCTTGTTTTCTTTCACAGAGAGAAATCTCTGAGTCATCAGCATCATTACTGCCTCCTTTTTGCTTACCTAGCCTCATTAAAAGGATTAGACTGATCAGCGAGGGGCAGCAATTTAACTGGTGCGCACTTTATAAACAAAGGTTCACTAATTTCCTTCCATTTCCTCTGATATTTTTTGCCTCTGCTGCTACATGAAGAAACACTGTGGCCTGATCTTTCCCAAGCAGAACTTCAGTTCTTAAAGAGACAATATTTATTATTTGCTATTTCAAATACAAAACACGTACACGTTTTAATCCCTCCCATCAGCCTAACATCTCTACCTAGAGTAGGTCTAAGATGCTTATCATTCTCTCAGCTAAGTGACTGCCTCTTATATGGCAGAGAATAATAAATGCTCCTTAAATCTCATTACAGTCAGAGGAAGATGAGTCACTGAATGCCAACTAAAATAAGCATGGCATTGAACTTGTTTTCAGTCACTACTGCACAAAGCCTATGGATAAAGACAGGATGAATGACACCAACCAATTGTCTATTGGCAAAATCTGTCTCTTTGAAAATAGGATAGTAACAGCAGCTGAGATTAATGATCTAAAGATCACAAAGCATATATACGCTTAAACAGAAACCAGCTGCAAGCATTTCTGAAATGCAATGAGAACTGCTTTCAAAAGCTGTCATATGGTACAGAGCAATGTTAGGGGACAAAGAAGTCAATTTTTCTCATCCCTCTGAATGACAGATTTGGCCAGGGAACATGAGGAGCAAGGCCTGTTCTACCTCAACAAAGAAACTAATAAACATAGGGCATGTAATGGCTCTGGGCAATAACAGACATTGCCTTTAGTAGGGAATTATCCTAATTCTCTTTCCTATTCCACTAGGGCTCTATTTGGTGCTGACCCAGAAGGGAGAATACTACCTATTGCCCTGAAAAGCACTTCTTCATTTAAGGATAACGTGTTCAGGCCAGTTTGCCATGTGAGCAGGCACCCTTCCTGTCCTGACAATATATCAGTAAGCAGCTCATAAAAACAATGTGATATCGGTGCTTTATTGTAGAGGATAGCAACAGGGAATTCTTTATCTGTGGGTTTGACTACAGCCGGATATTTGCATCTCACAAGTGAATGCTGAAGTCCTTGCCCCTCTCATCTCAGTGAGATCTCTGCCAGAGAAGTATCTAGGCGTAAGGTGCAGTTCGCAGGATTTCTTCCCTTCTAAACAGCATCTTAAAATTCTATAGCTATTGTTAAAGAAAAGCTAATGAATAAGTTTTCGCATGAGGTAACAGTGCAGGCTTTAGATCTTCTGTCTATTGCATTTCATTTACTGAATTTCCTACCATGGGACTTAAGATGCAGCTTTCTACAGCAGCAGCAAATGTTTCGATTTCTAATATAAAGATCATGTTGATTATGCAGGTCAATGGATCCACAGCAACCGTGACATTACTTGTGACAAGTGATGGGAACACTGGATATTTTTCGCTAAAGATAGTAAATAGGGAGACAGTTGAAAACTGGAGCCAATGCTGGAAGAGATTAATGAGAAACTAAATGATTTACAAGTACCATGTCCTCATTTGACTGGAAATTAGATAAATTAACCTAAAAAAAACCAATGCACTAATGAAGCAGAAAAACAACTCCACAAACACATCACAAATGGTCTTGATGGGGAGGGGAGGAAAAATTGAAGGAGAAAAAAAGTGAAGAAAGAAATGACAGCCTACATTTAAAATGTGCTTGGCAACCTAAGCAATTAAATGGTAACAATTCAAGCAGAAGTTCTTAAAGTTGTTTCCTGAAGCTGACAGGCAAGAAAGGGGAAGCTGATGTATAGTAGTTTATCTAAGATGGTGGGTACAACTCCTAAAAAGAGAATACATTGTATGGGAGAGTCTTACAGGACAATTGCTACCCAGCATGACAACAGAAGTGTAATTTTAATGGACTTGTCAGACAGAGGAGAGTTGTAAATTCTGGGGGTAGAGGTTGGGTAAGGGGCAACTAGCCTGTGGTAAGGAACACATGTCAGGGGATCTTCCAGGATACTCTCCCATACAAAAAGAAATACAAAAAACATGCAATTTTTCCTACTTCAGCAAATTTGCATGGACAAAATATGGAAAGTATTGATTCTGCAGCAAAGCGTATACGAAAGGGAATACTTATTGGGAACCTGCAACACATCACCACATGGAACACGGAACAAAGGAAATAGCACAGCTGGATCTCAATAATCTTCATCACTGGGTCCATTCTGCAGGCACTAAATTGTGTCTTTTTGTTGCCCCAGCCACTAAAGGGGCTACAGCTGCAGCAGAGGATGACCAGCCATTTAGATATTAGCAGTTCTCCCTCTGGCCTATTGTTTTAATGACAGAACTTTCACTGAACCTGAGGGCTTCTCACTCTTTGGCTTAACCTTAATTATTTTAACAGGCCCACTTCTATGCTGAGGTTCCTGGAAAACTGGAAGTGATTCACAGAAGAATTTTACTGGCCAGTTCCATTACCCCTGCAGTACCTCAAAGGTGATTCAGCTACATCTTGTTAATTAAAAGTCTGTTAGATATTACATCAGCTTTAACTTTGGTTAACTTTGCAGCTGAAATAGCTATATCTGCCTAATATACTCTTTTTAAACTACTATTTAACCTGCTGAAAGCTTCCTGATCTAGAACTTAATAGTCAATGCCATAATTAATATGTATATTGCTAATAGCATATTCTTCTGAAGTTCTTCTTGGTCTTCAGTCACGAATAAAAAGAAAAGAAATATTCATTTTTTTCTGGTTCAGCCACCAAACCAAGAAATGGAAATAAAAATACTGTGACTCAACATATAGCTATTTTAATTTCACTTTGAAAATTATTTTTAATATGGAATATATCCCCATAATTGTTTGACAGGAGAAGGACGGTGAGAATCACTGTGGGTGGATTCAGGTCTCTCTTAAAGGCTGCTATCTGGTCTCTCCACACTGCTGCAATGTATGTTTCTGTATTATTGTGCAGTAAAAATGTTTTAACAGGAGGAAGTCAGCAGCATCCTAGAGATAATCAACAAAAGTTTCTCCAAGGTGTGAGAACAACCATTGCAATTTAGGTTTGGACTGGATTTGAAGCTTCCACATCTAAATCCTAAGCAAAAACCATTGTAATATGGGCTATTAATGGAAGAAAAGAAACACATTACCCCTTTCTTGTTTGTTCCAAGTGGTATCTAAGTTCCTTTCTGAATCAAAGCTCCAATGTTGAAATCCTCATGTTTGGAAAATTTCAGAACTATTCTTGTCAGCATTTCCACTTTATTTTTCTCATTTTGGTTTGTTTGCTTGCTTCAGCCAACATCATTTCATGAATTCAGTTGCATTCAAGAATTCTTCTGACCAACCAAATATGATCTATTCATTATTAAAGGGAGGAAAGAAGCAAGAAAGATGCAATTCTGTTCCAGTTAAAGGCATTTTACAGGTATTGTTCATGTGGAACAGGTTAAGGAACATCACAGGGATCATGAGATGAGCTGTCCCTTCCGTGTGACATATAGCCAATTTTAACAGCATACTTAGAGCTACTGGAGAATCAAATTCATCTCCATGTAGAAAATTGCACTTAAACCTTCAAAACAAGGCTCTCTAAGTGAGACATAAATGATTGTCTATACCTCTTTCCTGACTCTTGAATGGAGCTGAATTTCCTCCCAGGAGATTAGGATAAATACCAGTACTCTTCTGAAAAAACTGCAGAGATGCTACAAGTAAACAGAATAACATTTGTTTTAATAAAAATATTGAACCAGAGGGGTGTTGCAGATTTCTATTAAGATTGCCCATGTGCAGAAAAGCCCTTAGCACGCAGGATTCTTGATGGTAAACTTATTCAGGTACAGCCTCAGCCATAAAAGTGTTTTTTTCATATCTGCTGTAGAGGACTTTCTTCTCAATTCTATTTGTCTGTTTAGATGGAACAGAGAAGAAACACAATATCCAACAAGAATCCTGTGCACATATTTACCTCTGCTACAAAAAATAGCTGTGAATCAACAGAGACTCCTAGTTTGTTTTAATTTGAAAGGGTAAGCAAGATGTTTTACAATTATCCTTGCCTTCAGTAGGGCAACTTTAAAAGATTCATAGATCTAGAAGCACGATCCATTTCTTTGTCCTGTCAGCCCACTGGTCAAAATACTTTTTCAAGGATTTGAATGTGAAAATAATGTTGTTGGAGCAGCACAAAGGAATGTTTACCCAACAATCCATTAATACACTCATTAAAATCCAGTCTTTAGCTAGGTGCTAACTAATCTGGTGAGAGCTAAAGTTCCCTCTATGCTTTGCAAAGGCTCTCAGTCTATTGCAGCATGATCAAATAGAAGACAAAACAGTTGGAACATGTGAGAAAAAGAAGAAATGCGTTTCCCTTCTGTTCTGCTTTAAAGATATTTGTTATCAATGTTTGTAATGCTGCAATGAAATCAAATCTATTCTACAATATTGTATTCTCAAAACAAACACATACTGATTTATTTTCTTCATATAAAAAGTGTACGCCTATCTAGTGGAGACAGTGTCATAAAAGGAATAATTGCTGATGCACAGGGAACTTGTTATGTTCTTCCTAGATCTCTCTGAATGTACACAATAATCCAAACTGTCAGTCTCAGTAGGCAGGCAATGAAGGAGCACTAAAGCCACTGCCCTACTGGCAAGGAAATGACTGATCTCCACGTGCAAGGCAAGCAGTGCTGCTTCGCCTCTCTCTGAAGGAAGACACCCCACCTGCCAGGATAGGCTGGGCAGTGAGCAAGCTGCTCCAGCAAAAAGAACCCACTGGGCACTTAGCAAGAGAGTGCATAGAACAGAAAGCATTTGTGGGACTGATAAAACACAAAACAAAAAAAAAAAAACTTGCAAGAAAACATGAAGGTTTTTTAAAAAGGGGGCAGGAGAAGGAAGAGAGGAAAGGATAAGACAATCTGTGGGGTCATGGGTGGAAGAGATGTTTATAGCTTCACTTGGAGTATTTTTGAGATTCTTCCTATCAAATACAGCAGGACTACAATATTTCATGGGCATTTTGAAGATAATATGGAACAAATTGGAAGCCAGGAGGCCAGCCTCAACATGAAATCACTCAATTAGACCAGTAAACTAAAAGGAAGAAAATCAGGTTCTGAATGAATGAAAAGCTCTATGTGTCCTATCATAAATAAACAAAATATGCCCCTTACTCCTTACTGGCTTTGGGACAAGTGGCAGAGGTGCTGGCAGATTCTAAGGCGCTCCAGACACATGTAATTTACAACTTGGACTCATCCTGTAGAAAACTCAGTACTAATAGCCGAACTACCAGGTCACGCTTCCAGAACTCCACAAAACATTGAACCATAGGAAAGCAATTTTATAGAATGGAAACAGAGATCAAGAGGAGAAAACCTCAAGGACACAATATTAGAAGTGTCTTAGCACCCCACTGTATTCATTTCATTATGAAGATCACAAACAATATTTGATGGAGTGACCAAAGGTTCCAAAATGTAAGAGATTCACTTCACTATTAAATTTCAAAACTTTAATTATAAAAATGTCTGACCAACTCTAGCTGGCACCTGTACCATTATGATAATGAGAACAAGAAGCAAGGGGGACTTAGAGACTGAACTACTCTTTCATTCCTTCAGATCAGCCCTTTGGATAAAGGCAACGGCATAAATCTTGTAATTAGGAGAGAGTTTGAACTGCTAGTGTTTGAGCTACATGAACTAGATTTGTCTTGTGCATAAGCAGGGGCTTATAACCTTGATATGATAGGGCACATACTTATTAATGCCTCTCTAGATCTATCATTTGGATATTTCTTTACACATCTATGCCTTTCATTTTCAGTCACAGGCTTTGAAAACTTGAAGACTTTCTCTTCTTCTTCTCCCTTTTATTTTTTATTTTTTTCCTGCTTGCCTTCTGCCTTCTCTTCCATTCAGAAAGCCAGCTCAAATCCTGTCAAACCAATGCCAACTTCACGTAGAAGGCTGGCACGCTGTCTATGGATTATCTGAAGCAGAAAGGAAACTCAGTTGATACACAGTCCTTGTACTAATCCTCCAAACACACACATCTATTCCTTGTGACTACACCTGAGTAAATACTAAGGTACAATCAATGCAGGTGGAATTCAGTAGTGTGACAACAGTCACAGCAGATGTGACCAGAAGTCCTTCCTTCCAGAATCCTCTCTCTGACAAGGGTCAGGATTGGAAGTTTAGATAAGAACAGAATTAACATGTAGAGGTTTTGTCTCAAAGTACCATGACAGCCGTCAGCAACGTGCAGTTTCTTGAACCACTGACAATGTACATTTATTTCCAAGTCTGTTAATTTATACTATCACTTCTGGGACCTGGATAAAGTTGTCAGGTACAGAACTACACTTCTTTCTGCCAGGCTTAATTTTACCTAACTTCTGTTGTCTACATCTTTAATGTCTAGTTTAAGCCATTTTTCTTTGTTTACTTCACCAACTGAAAGTAGCTTTTTCAGAGGGAAATTCAACTCATCCAGTTGAGCTTCATAGATGTGTAAGATAAAAGCTGCATTGTAGAAAAGCCTGATTGTTCCTCACTAACTTTGTAAAGAGCCCGACAAACGCCTGGTTTCTAGCAGCAATTAGTAAGGTGACAAAGATTCATTCCCAAAGACATGCCCTAGAATAGAAAGTAACACTGCCATAAATGTTTGATTCAGGAAATCTAGAAAAAAAAGGGTTGCAAGGGACTTCAAGATGAGTCTCAGACTATACAGAGACTCTCCAACCTCTGATCTGAGTGAACCTATCACCCTTTAGGTTGGAGCTGGTTACTGAAATGACCTACTCACAGTATGTAATTTCTCAAGTTCAGTGCTGTTACACAGGAAATTAGTACCTTATTTGATATCAGACTTGATATATCCAAGAAAATGCACTATCAAATAATAACATCAATAACAATAAAATGCTTCCAAAAAGCAAAAAGTGATTATGTAGTGAACTGTTAAACTAGACTGATCATAACTTGTTAAGTGGGGAGATCATTAGGCAAAAGTTCGACAAATAGCCTTGCACAAATGTCAAATGTCACAATTATCCATTTACTTGTTAAAACAAGTACTCTGTTGATTTTTTTTTCCTCAATTTTTTTATTCTTTAGCGAATAGAACATCAGAATCAATTTTAAGACATTAAATTTGATAGGAAGGGGATATGGTGCCTGTGGTAGAAATCCTCTGACAAGTACTGGGGCACTTTGGAGGCTCTGTAATATCCACCACCTTTCACAGGTTTCAGTTCTGCTGCTGGCACTGAAGAGGTAGGTAGAGACCACAACTTTCTTTTCAACAGACTCTCTTTTGAGAAATTTAGTTGTTCTCATCTCACTGGCCAGTTATTCAGTGCATGCAGTCCTTGCTGGCTACAGAAACTGGCCACAGTGCGGAGAAAGATGAAGGAAGACTTTATTACACTCTGCTTTTCTCTAGAACCAGCCACAATCTGGCTTTAAGCAAACATGCAGAAGTCATTAGGGTGCTCCAATCTGATTTACCATGGCATTTTTATCCCAGTGTAACTTTATCATGTGTCAGCAGAAACCCAGAGTGACATGGGAGCTATTCCAGCCCAGCTATTTAGAGCTCCTCTGAAACAAGTCGTGTGTGTTACAGTAGGTCTGCTTATGTAAGAGGGGAACCTCGTGATCTGCAGCTCATGCCAGTACCCAGAAAGGCCAGCTGCTTTCCATCCGTATTACACTAGTGCTGACTTGAATGCAAAAGTGCCCCATCAGTTTTGGAAATCCCTCTGTTTCTACATGGAGCTATTTCCACATCTTGCTAATCATGTGCTTACTTCCAACAACAGCTCCTGCCTCCACCACCAAATCCAGTAAGAGCTGACCCCAATCTCCTCACCCGCTTACTCAATGCCATCATTGAACTATGTCCTGCGTGATATGGAAGGGTTCTGCCATGCTGCATGGTCTGCTAGCTTCTCGGCTCAGTGGACAAGAGGCAAATTTAAATGTCTTCTTGCAATGTCTTTAGAATGGGAAAGAAGAGAATGTGAAATGGAGATAATGCAGCAATAGGGTTGCTACAATGCTAATAGCTGTGGAGATACCTGGAGAGAGAAGGCAAGTATGAAGAGAGAGAGAAAGTAGGACCTCTTTCAATTACATCTTCCTTTAGTAGATATAGATGTACAGAAACAGGAGCTGAAGGATGCTTAGCCTGACATGCTGGTATTATAAACCATCCAGCAAAGGAAAGTGAATACAATTACCTCTATTCTTCTTCCACACATTCTGTCCCTTGACCATTTGGGCCAGAATTTTCAGAAATAGAGTTAGAGCTACATTTAGACATGAGCACAGAAGGGTTAGTGAAGCCTGCTGCAAGCTCAGGAGCTTTGTAGCCAGCTCGTGCTTTAACAGAGACTTGGCTGTTCAGGTCTGTGCTTCTATTTCTGAAACCCTTGTATAGTGAACTCAATTTCATCTTGCACTAAACCCCAACCCATCCTGCTCATTAGTTTGTGGTTCGGTAGCCCACCAGCTAGCCATATGGTTAGATGAATGGCACATGAGACTTTTATGGCCAGCTCTCACCTATTACTACCTACTATTTTCAACAGCTGGGCAGATTAGCATTCAGAGGACACAAACAACCACATTTTGCTTCATTACTTTTAAGTAATAAACACAACGGATTCTCAAAGTTCTCCCAACCTGTTCCTCGCTCTTTATTGTTTTGATACACTAAACCATAGTGTCCCAATGAAGGCATATTTCTCCTTTATTCAGCTTACTTCACCGTGAAATGACTCAATTCAGCAAGTGGGTTTGAAATATACACTGAAGGCAGTGTAAAACAGCACCCTTAACAAGCGTGGAAAAAGAAGTGTCGCTCATAAATGGAATATAAACTGTATATAAAACAATATCTTACAATATCTAATGAACTCCAGAGACAGCAGGGCTTGAACCAGGCAACATACCCTCACTTCCATGCCAGCTTTCAAAAACTCAGTGTCCATGAGTCATATACTTCCCTAAGTCTCTGAAGAAATGCTAAATCAATAAAATACCTAAAGGTTGCAGAAGAACCAGTGTTCTGTAAAAATCCAAATATTATTGCTGAGGGGCAACTTAAGAGACGAAGAAATATATGCAAGTAAAAGGCCATCCATCCCACTGGAGTCTATTCATATAGGGTCATAGAATCACCAAGATTCTAGAATCATAGAATCACCAAAGTTGGAAAAGGCCTCCAAGATCATCCAGTCCAATCATACACCAGCCGCCAAAATTTCTCCACCACACCATATCCCTCAGTACAACATCTAAACATTTCTTGAACACCTCCAGGGACAGTGACTCAACCACCTCCTTGGGCAGCCCTTTCCAGTGCCTGATCATTGTGGTAACCAGGCACACATCAATGGACACCAGCAAGATGGGATCGTACTGGCCCATTCGTCTGTCAGCTTTCCTCATTGGTGTAGGATATCTCACACACTCTCACTTTGATTTCCAGAGTGCTTCTCTGAGTCTGGTTTTTAACAACAGAATGAAAACTCAAGGTTGCGTTGATGACACATTCACCAATTAATGTTGCAGCATAACGGCACTCACTTTTTTCACATTGTACTTTTCTATATTCAGTCTTAAGACCACAAAATTATCCATACCCTAACTGTGAAATCAGATCTAGGCACTTGTTAAAGATCCACTGTAGACCTTTGTTTTAGTTGTTTATACATGTACCGCAGGGTTGCAATCTTCTTGCTGAGAAAGATATACAGGGAAAAATAAAATACGCTGTGAAAGCATGCTTTGATATTCTGCTGTGAATCCCGAAATATAGCTTACTGGTGTCATAAAATACATTTACTTTGTGTTTCCTTCATATACTGACATTCCTCTTACCAGACACATTAAAGTGAGTGGACTCCTTAGAAAAGTCGTACTATCATGCTCTTCTACCTTAGATTTCAGAGCAGAATAAATAAATACAGGTGCCTACTTTCTGAAGTCCTCCAAAAAAATGGTGATCTTTTCAGACTGGCAATTGAAAAGAGGGCAAAAAGCCTAAAAATCGTTCTAGTGTTGACAGGGAGGCTAAGCCTTGCTGGAATTAGAATGATTTTAACTCCTTGCAGAGGCTGGAACTAGAATCTGTATCTCCTGATATTAGCATTACACAAAGCTCTCTCTTTTCAGTCACGGCAGCATACAACGCTGCAGTAGTTTCAGAAAATAATAATTATTTCCAGAAGTGTATATTACATATATTATGTCTAGGCAACAGAGTTTTCCATCCTTTTTTCCTGTTACTAAAAATACAGATTGTTCACAACTATGCTTTCAATATCCATTTAATTGTTTTGCAAACAGGGTATCTTTGACAAACGGTGTTTTTGGCTAGGCTTCAGTGAGCACTGTGTTCAGCTCCATTACCCACAGCATCACAGCCCTCCAAAGATATATCCTCCCACTGTCACCACCAATACAGATATAGAAAAGAGGTCTTACTGTCCTCACAGTCATTCTCCTGCAAGGCTTGAGAAAGTCAATCTCACCTACATTTAATTACTCACCTCAAAAAATTTGCCTCTTCAGGAGTGTCAGACAAGCTGTGGGCTGTATGCTAGTCTTAAAAATGTAGTTCACGTTCCTCCCCACATCTTCACTTCTCTTCCCCTAAAAACTTCCACGCTGGAATGATTTCTAATAGGAGCTAATTTAGAAATACAAGCACTTATTAGTACCAAAGACCTTGCATTCAAGCAGATGATTTGTGGGTGGCCAAATGCTCACCAGACAGACATACGTCAAAATTGTTTCCATTAATTTACAGGAATGAAGGCCAGAAAGACTTATGGATTCCAAAATGCTTACCGTCACATTTATTTCAACATTGTGCTTGCTGGCAAATGCTTATTAAAAGCTTACTTTCACCTACGTGCTCTTTAGAACACTTACTTGCAATCCCACTGGATTCTCTCTCCTCTGATAAATCTATTTGATTCTCAAAACTATGGATTACAGATTTGATTTCTTCGTATCATTCCTAAGTTAGACTTTGAGATACAAGGTAATGAGGAGCAATGTCAGAAAGCATACTGCTAATGTGTTTCTTTGTAAGTATACCAGACATTTCCATTTAGCATGGCAGTGATTTTTATCCCATTCCAATTATCTTTTTGATTCCAATCGCGTTCTATCATTTTCCTAAGTAGAGTATTTATTTTATAATCATTTTTAAACAGATTTCTGAAACATAGTCATTCTTTTCACTGTAATATTAAAAGAAAATTCTCTGTAACTCTGTATTTTTTGTCATTACACGGTAACCCTTTTGACCAATACCCAATTCTTACTTATATTCAGACCTGACAGAAGAGGCATGAGAGGGATGATGAACCAAATTCATCCATGGATCTTTTCAGGAGATTAAGCCATTAATTCATTAGGTCTAAATAAGTAAGTTTCTATTGAGGGAATGACAAAGCAGAGCATATCAAATTCTGTGTTGCTTAGGAGTGAATATTCACAAAAAATCAATAAATACAGAGAGCCATCCTTCTTTTTACAAAATCTGATTTCCGGATCAACATTAATAGCAGCAGCTGAGTTTAACAAAAGCAGGCCTTCTTCTCTGATCCTCATCAAATGTAATGTTTATATCCTTCACCCATTAGTCTTTGGCATTAATTCAATATCAGTCTCAAAAAATAATGGCAGATTAGGTTACTTTGTTCAGTATTTTACAGGTTCTAAACTGAGAGCTGATCATGACTGGAAAGGGCTCTTTTCCTACAGGTTTCTGCAGAGTGCATCTTGTGTTTTTTGTCGTGGCTAAAGGAGAAAATTATGGGTAACACCTTGACAACTGCCTTTTAAATCACAGGATGGTTTGGGTTGGAAAGGACCTATAGGATCATCTAGTTCCAACCTCTCTGCTATATACAGGGACACCCCCCTCTAGACCAGGTTGCTCAAAGCCCCATCCAGATGAACAGTGCCTGTATGCACAGGCTTCCAGCATGAGGTGAATTTTGATGCTGATTTCCAAAGCAGCTAGTCAAACCCTAAAAGTAGGCTGAACAGGCTCACATTCCTTTCTCGGGAGTCCTGGGGGTGCTGGGCACAGCACGACTCCTGCTCAAGTGTTAAACCGAGGCTGGGAAAAGCAGCTGGCTTTTTGTTGCTGGGCTGCTGAGGGTAATACAGGGAAAAGACAGTTAAGGATCTAACTAAATCAGCATCCCTGCAGTAAAAAAAATGAGACTGTGGTAAAATGTATGCTGCTTTTATAGTGTTCTTTGTGTTTTCTCAGGCTTGGGAAATGGTATTGTAATGATATCACCTCTCTGCCTGAAGTGTGTCAGATCCAAACTGTATGCACTTTGGATTTACACTGGGTATAGGTAAGTCTTTTTGTTTTAAAAGAATATGATCATTAAAAAAGACATACGAATGGTGAAATTTAAACAGCTGACAATCTACAAAAACATTCAGATGAAATATTATGAAGTATATCTCTCTTCTCCTCTCCACATGCTATTCAAAATTTTAAAATTGCCTCAGTTTGATTAAGATCTGAATCTGAGCTAAAAGCATAGATGCTGATCAGCCACAGCTCCTTAAGCCAGCTTCCCAGTAAGCATGAACTGATGCAAGTCTATTTTATTTTTCAGTCTGAGGTTTACTAACTGTTTCTAGAATGTTGCTCAGTGGTAACATGGAGAGCTGCTGTGGTATTAGGAGCAAGAAAATAAGACTAGGTGAAGCTCACCCTTGCCAGCTTCCAAAGACAGTCAAATTTTGGACCATACTCCAAGAACAGACTGCCTGAGCTCACACTATGCGACTGGACAGGCTATAGATGGGACTGGCTACTGCTGGATTCTCACATCAGGTCCTTCAGATCAGAGTGCAAAGAATTAAGTGTTCCAGCGCATTCAGTCAAACAAGGTCAGAAAGAGAAAAAATAATGACACATTGCACTTGGTCTTTTTTGCTAAGCGTGATTCACTGCGTCATTCAGGTTCAGTTTCAAATGAAGTTGTATCAGTAGGGTTCAGGTCATTGAACTCTTTCAGCCACTCTTCTTATCTGATTAACTCTGTTTATTTAACAGCTTTCAGGCATGGTGGAGTCTGCTGAAAACCTCTGGCCACTGTAGCATGGAATAACGCATTGTAATTTTGCCATATCATCTTAAATCTCAGCAGAAAACAGCTGTTCCTCAAGCCTGTAACATGCCATGACTGTCTCCTTCTGCTGTTATTTATCTCAGTTGCTGTATTACTTAACTTAGTGAAGCATATTGAAATACAGTTTATGTGGAGAACACTATTAAGTGCAAAATGAAGTGGCACTCTTAAATCAGATTTCACTGATTGCTTTGAAAAGCTTCTAAAAATTCTCACCTGATGCTTCCCTTACAGTTATTCTTTACACATCTATTCCACAACACAACATGGAAGGAATTACGGATTTCAACCTTTCTATTTTCTGACTCTGGCAGCTTCTGGAAATCTTTCAGATCAAAAAATACACAACAGTTTGTCATCTTCGTAATTATGCATTTTTAAAAGGTATAGCTAGTGCAAGAAGTTACATGTACTTTTTCTGCGTCAGTGCATCCTTCCAATTAAGTCAGATTCCCTGTTGCTGCAGGCTTCACTGGTCAGATAATGGACTGCAGTGAGATACGTCCCGAGCTGAAGGCTACAACACGGGCAAAATTAATGCTGGGAAAGAATTGACATGAAAAGCAAAATTAAGTGGAATGACTATAATGCAACAATGTAATGACCTTCTAAGTTGTGAGAAAAATGAGAAAAGCATTAATCTTCTAATAGTTAATGGGCCAAATTAATTCCTAGCTTATTTAGTCTTTTAGGAGCTAATAGAAAAGCAGGGGAAAAGTTTTATAAAGGCCATTTTAGCAAGCTTCAAAATTTGGCTGAAAATTTTATCTTTAAACCAGAAAGCTACAGGATTTTATTTTTCTAGGGAATAAAGAAGGATACGATTTAACTTCAAGCCAATCTGCTCCTACTTGGTGAAGACAGGATCTGACTGTCAGGTAACGTGCAACCAATTCTATTACTCTTTTGCAATTGTTTCTCTTGCTATTTTTCACAGAATCAGAGAGGTTGGAAGGGACCTCTGGAGATCACCCAGTCCAACCCCCTTGCTGAAGCAGGTTCCCTACAGGAGGTCACACAGGAAAGTGTCCAGGTGAATGTATCCAGAGAAGGAGACTCCACAGTCTCTCTGGACAGCCTGTTCCAGTGCTGTCACTCTC
The DNA here is from genome assembly GCA_028571105.1 of Tragopan temminckii. Lineage (NCBI taxonomy): Eukaryota > Metazoa > Chordata > Aves > Galliformes > Phasianidae > Tragopan > Tragopan temminckii. The sequence goes on from JAOWBP010002978.1 coordinate 33,977,682, forward strand.
ACAGTGAAGATATCTACTATTTAAACTGAAAGTTTCCTGAGCCCAGGATTGTCACATATTGCACGTACTTACAGCAAACACTATACTGGTCTGGTGTGTCCATTGTGACTTGATCCTTATTAAACTGTCAGGGAGAAAAATAAAACAGAGGAGGAAGTACAGAAAATGATATTGGTTTTGGTTGCCTTTTACTTCAGTTATGTGTATGCGTGATGAATAAACAGACTGTAGGCCTTGGGCAAAGATACACTTTTCACCTGAAGTGTAACAGCTGAGCCAGAACAACTTCAGCATCCCAACCTTGGCCTTCCCCAGCAAAAGAGCAACCACCACCAAATAAAATGGTCCAGTGACCTGGGCTTGCAGCAACTAAACAACGAAGAACTGCATTGCTCTTGTGATCTCAAAGACATTCATTTCCTATCACAAGTCTTTTAAATAATCAAATCCATAGGCTGGTTACCAACCATGATACAAAAATGCAGACTGGCCAGAAATTCTGGTTAGTTTTTGAGTTGAAGGAGTTCAAATTGCAATAAACATTATCAGACTAAAGCACCTTCAAATTGGCCATTGTGATCAGTAGCTTCTGTGATTGGTAGCTAGACACCGATTTGAAGATCTTAAAAGGAACAAAGGGTCTCACTTAAACATTCTTTGTGGAGAGGAAAAATGCAAATACATGAGTCATGGCTTCAATTAACGTCAAGTGCACTCTAAGGGCCAGCTTCATTCTTTCTGATTCATCATTTAAAGCTACATCTACTACTCTGGAATAATAACTAGGGATTCACTAGTACCATGATTCAACTTTCAGTCTTCTTATGTTGCTTTAGTACATGAAAGCACTCTCAGCCCATGGCTGTCCTGACACACAAAGATTTAGGATTTATAGATACAGCAGGCAGCACACTGCTTTCCCAGATGGACTTATCCAAAAAAATTTGGCCATGGTGGGTACTTGATACAAGTGGTCCTACTTAGAGCAACTACAAATCTTTGAAAGATGCATAAAACAATAGCAAAAATCCATAAATAGAAAGAGTATATGATCTACATAGAGAATTTTTCTCAGTTCAGAAAAATATTATATAATACCGCTCTGATATATAATAATTCCTTTGATGCTTCCCAGCAAGGTTTTGGCAGAGGTGAGGACTGTGCACTGACACCGTTATTAAACTATTTCCTCTTAGCAATGGACTAATGAAGTCAGACTAATGGTTAATGAACTTCAAAATATTACAAGCCATAACATTTCTCTTTATCAGTTCCTGCTTCAAGTCCAATGATTTTGTGCAACTGAACCAGAACAAATATTTCAGAAGAAAATATCCAATCATTATTTCAAAAAAAAATAGCATTTGTCAAGAACCCACCACCGCTGTACCTAATTGTTTCCAGTGATGAATAATCTTCTTTGTTAGAAAAGTGTTCTTCACACCTGGTATGATTTTCTGCATTTTCTGAATCCCAGCGTCCACCAATAAGGATAACTGATAAAAAAATATATCCTTTTTTGTGTGTGTGTGTGTATGTTCTTCTGAGTGTAAACAGAGATCTACAGCAGGAAAAGCAACTAAGGAATGGGACAAAAACGTTACTGGCACAGCCTGTACCATTTATTTATGTCTAAAGAACAAACTGGACGGTAAAGGTTTACATCTCATTAAAGATCCGAATGTGAAATCATTTGCTCTAATCTTTTTCACTCAGGAAAGAAGAAAGATATTTTTCAGTCCTAAACATCAATGGAGAATTGCTGGAAAAACTCATTTTTGGTTGTATTTTTAACCAACAATTATCCACTAAAATGGAACGAAGCTGCACATAGCATTTGAGTACCAAGGAAGTGATACCAAGTAAAAAGTCAGAGACCCTCAAAAGGAAAGGGCTGAATCAGCAACAGGGGCAGAGTTGAATAGATTTTGAGGCTGCTGGCTTACAGGCTAAAACTTATACTAAGAAATAATGTACTTACGTGTTTTGTATCACATCACAGTAGTTTACAGAATTATTTGGTCATATTACCTGTTTATTTAACTTACAGCATAGACTATGATAAAGATATGCAAGTTTCCACCACTAAAAACCTTATCTTCTAGAACCAAATATAACTGAAAATGTTTCCAGGCACCCTATTAACACTAAAAATGATCACCCTACCTTTTACCAATCTTAAAATTTGTGAGCATTATGTGTCTGGATTTAAACTCTGAAAAGCCAAAGACTTTTTTTTAGAAGTAAAGGACATCCACAAAGAAAGATCACATTTGAGAAGAAGGATAAGGGAGAGACAAAAACTAGCCCATTCATTCTGGGCTGATGTTGCAGTGACAGGGAAGAGTGAATGGCTTGGAAACTTTCCTTTTGCTGAATGTCTTCTTGCTCAGTGACTGGCTAAATGGATTCCATCATATCTTCATTAGCACTGCTGACAAAAAGGCTCAGCTTTGGGCCAGGGAACAGAGTTGTACATGGATGGTTGTGCTAATTTAGATCAGGGTGCCAAGTCAGGTTAATTATAAAAGTCATTGATTTTATCTCAGTCAGGCAAACTATTTCTAACAGACTCCAACAATCATATTTAGTCTTGCAGACTCCTCACAGGTTTCTCAAGTATTCACTGGATAAGAAGACTGCAAGAAGTCACAATGAAATTTGCTTTTAAAAGTACCTACTTTTACTTTAAAAATACTTCTTACTTTTAAACCTAACAGTTTCTTCCCCTTGACTCCTTTCCACCTTTCACCATTATTTATCCTGCTCAAACAGGCAGAATTTACAGCAATCTGTTTAAACAAACAGATCAATTCCTTTCCCTCACCTTAGAAAAAGATGAGGCGGTGTGTGCAATCCAAATTGTCTTCATTTTCCGATAGCAATAAAGCCAATCTACCTAGACTTACATTACCTTTAGGAGGTCCAGAGGGGCTGTACTTTTTGCCATCTTTTGCATGGAAATTCTTTTGCATCCTAAATTTTATTAACAGATGAGACCTGAACAGCAAGAAATTGTTTGTGGCTAAATTCTGCTAAGATCTCTGCTGCTAGGCAACCTGCCTTAAGCGCAGTATGAATAAGGTGAGCTGCTCAAGTTCGTAGTTCAATGGGATATATTTTCTGTGAGCAAAATATGGTAACAGACTTGATCTCGCTTGACTCTGAGTTTCCCCTTACTCTGCATATCTTCCTCTCTGTACTTGCTCAGCTTTTTATCATCTCTGAAATACTGCAAGGATAAAGCACTTCCTGACATAGGCTGATGCCCTGACCAACATAGATCTCATGGGAGAGGTTGATTACTGCACGCACACAAGCCTGACAACTTGCTGAATGGTCTGCCCTTCTCCATAGAAAACATACACTGCAAACTCTTGGTAGGATGGGATAGGGAAGGCCAAATGGTTGGACTTAATGATTTTAGTAGTCTTTCCCAACCTTAATTATTCTATGATTCTATGAAATACACTAAGTGCAAATTTACTACTAGCAAAGCCAAGGACCAAGTCATTTCATTCTAACTTCACGTTATAGGCCTGGATTCACCCCAACTAACCTCAGGTGCTCAACTGAGGTATCTTATGCCCTTCAGTGGGCGGTTCAGAGAGTCTCTGGAGGGAGACTGCCACTAGCAAGCATGCTTCAGCTGAGTGTCTCTGATGCAGGTGAGTGTGGGGCCCTTTCTTCATAACTAATGGGCTGACAGCACTGAAGGCATTGTGCTGCAGTTCCCTGCAGCCTGATTCAGTGGTGACATGATGTCCTCTAACTCCTGTTAGCAGCAGTTGTTGAAGTGTCTGTTTGAATTGCTAGAATAACTAAGAACCCTGGATTCCATGGTATTAGGAAAAAAAAGCTGTTGAAAGGAGAGTTTTCAGTACAAGTGCCTAATTTTACAAAATACTGTTGTCCTGCAGCCATGGATAATTAGCAAAATAATTGATTACCTATCAAAACTACCAAATCTCATCTTGCTTTGACGTTGGATCTTGATATATATTAAATAACAAATGCATAACCTGCTAACATATGTGGTCAAAATCAAATCCAAAATCAAATCATACTACTGTGTGGCAAAATTGATCAAGAAGGCTTTTGATCTAACTTAAAAATAATGCAAGCAGTGAACTGCATCTATGCATTTTAAGTAGGCTGAATGCATAATAACATAATTTTTTCTCATTATTTCTTATAAGCACTGCAGGTAAGTTGAGCACATTCAGAATATACTTCTTTTTTTTTCTTTTTTTCTTGATATCAGAGAACACTTTCACATCACATTATGCCACTATTATGTTTGAAGTTTTACTTAGACTTCTGGGGGTTTTCTTCCACTTCCAAAATAATTTAGCCAAGAAATATTCAGATACAAGACCACCAGCCACCATCACTAGAAAGCTGTACTTGGTAGAATTCTATGTGAGGAGTGCTTCCTGAAGAACCACAGAGAATGCAGATAACAATGACCATAGTTTGCAAGACAAGAACAATTGCAAGAAGTAACATACATAACAGTTTTCTAACTTTCACGTCAAGAACAGTTACTGCTGCTTCTTGGGTTCTGGAAACTTTTACGAAGTCAAACAAAATACTTCTGGCCAATGACTGTATGCTGGTCTATATCATTACAGGGGAGAGGGTTGGGGTTTTTTTGCTACCAGATGGCTGTTGGTCCAGTTACACGAGCCTGGATATATGCTGACATCTAGTGGCTTTTTAAAGAATAAATACTGTCCAAACGTTTATTAATTAACAAGAATAACATTAGATGTTTTTTAAAAAAAAAGAACAAGTATTCCCTCCTTCGCCTCCATTTTCCCCACAGTGCACTTAATAGTGGTTTTAGATAACCAAATTTCAATGATTATTGTCCTTTTCAATATTGTTCAAGCTGTTCTAAAGCACTCTTGCCTGACATCATGCTGAGCCCATTGGGAAAATCCACCTGAAGGCATTTCTTGACTGGCAATTATCATAATATTTAAGCTGAGACTGTAAGATTAAAAAAGAGATGGATAGGAGTTTAGTTCTGAATGTATGAAGCCACAGCATGATCCATATTACATCCGATTTTATCAGAGACCCTAAAGGTATTCCCACTAAACTCAGATCAAAATCTGGCCTTAAACCATTACTTACCTATTAATATAAGAAAATTGCAGCAATAGACTTAAAAGCATTAAAATAATTCTTTGATTTATACTTACTTTGTTTACTATTAGATTTAAGATATCCAGATGTATTTTAGACCCCAAAGAACATTTACAAGACGACAGTCAAAAATTTTATTAGAAACCCACTTTCCACAGCATTTACTTCATTTCCATTTGGCACATATTTCTGTTCCTTTGCAAAGCCATGCATGCAATACATCCCTACTAAGAATAACTAAACTAGGAAGAAAACACCAGAGCTTTAGTCACTGATCCAGAAAGATTCAGACAGAAAGAGGAAACAAAAACCAGAAAATCAACAACCTTTAGGAAAAAACTGGTTAAGGAGACCAAAAATCCTAGTCTCTTGCTTAGATTTCAGCTGATTTTAGACCCCTCATCACTGAAAAAGCTTTTATTACTTGAAAAAATAATGTAACTGGAGGGCCTACAGAGATGTGTCTACTGGTGAGAGAATCCACCAGCACATTCAAACCCAGAAAGAAAGCTCTGTACCACTTCCAAGAGGTTCCTGAGGCCAACTTTTGCCTTCTTTTGACTCTCAGGAGATAGGGAACAGTTCTTTAGTCTAAAAAAAATATGCTACTGCAGAATATCCTGCTATATTTAACACCGGTGCAGCCTCACCTTCAACACTGCACACAGTTCTGGGCTCCGAAATACAAAAAGGGTATTAAGGTCTTTGAGAGTGTTCAGAGGAGGGCAACAAGCTGGTAAAAGCACTGGAAGGCACATCCTACGAGGTGAGGCTGAGGACACTTGGGATGCCCATTTTGGAGAAGAGGAGGCTAAGAGATGACCTCAATGCTCTGCAGCTCCCCTAGGAGGAGAAGAAGAGGGAGGTGCTAGCTCTGCTCCTGGTACTGATGGCTGGGTGGGAATGCATAAAGCTGCACCAGGGGAGGCTCAGACTGGGCTGTAGGGAAAATTATGGTGAAGAATAATTCATACTTATCACCTTTGCATGATGTTTGAGGGGCACTGCTACTCAAGGGGCTGCTCAACTGCTACCCTGTGATGCCTTACAATGTGTCTTTACACAAAGCGGTTTTTGGTTGGTTTTTTTTTTTCATTTTTTGCCTTGATGCAAGGCTTGTTCATGAGTTATTTGTTGTAGCAAAGCACAAAGCTATAATTTTCTTTTATTGAACCCACTCTTGGTAGCCAACACTGCTGAAATGCAGATGGTCATCTTATTCTTATTCCCCGTGACAGGATGAATGCCACAACTCTGCTGACAAAGACAGTAAAGCAGACATTTGTAATAGTGGGAGCATTGCTCAATTTAGTATCTATGTTAACTGCACCTAGTTAGGCATTTTGGACACAGCTTTCATAAGATCCTTCGCTGCTGATTCTTCAGGACTTCACAATGTTAAGGCAGATTTGCATAGCATGTAAACTGGCATCCATGCATAATTTCTGTGCTTATAGCAAATGAAATAATAGAACAATACTGTGCAGAAAAGGTTGTCCCTGAATTCTGATCACAGCCAGTTTTTATTGTGCATATTTGAGATACTGCAGTTTAATAATTCGTCTATCTTTTCCCTTAGTTCACACTTCCAATTTCCAGGGCCATCCACATTGCAATCAAATTCTGGATTAGAATCCATGAGCCTGAGTGAATAACTATTTCTTTAACTAGTTCGTTGCCAATGGAATAGAGGAAATGGCTCAGAAAATCTGTCTTCAGAGAAATGCTAGGGCAGCACGATGCATGAGTACTTCCTTTGTTCTAGGGTAAGAGTAGCAGTGAATAATTCACAGCATCAAGTGCAGCACCCAGAGACATGCCCTGTGATGACCAGTGAATTCATGGAGAAAGAAAACGTGGTGCTGAGTATTAAACAGAAAGATCAGGTGTTATTTTATAACCACCCTGCCTGATTCTGCCAAAGAACCCCCTTACAGACTAACTTCTGAATCCAGAACGTGCTTCATTTCCTCAGAGAACTGAGTATCACTACAGCAACAGCACTTGAAAAATAATTCAAAGAAACAAAAAACACAGATGCAAATTAAATCCCAGGGATTACAGTATGTAAGTGTTTAGAATAAAGGGAGATTTACCTACCATATTCAGTGAATGGATTCAGAGCAAAACTGCGTCCAGCATGTGCTAATGCCACATTTTGGTATTGCCTCTTCAATCAGAGTAAATTATACAGCTTAAGTGTTTATATCATCAATTAATCTCTCTTGAATCAGATCTGCATATTAGTTGCTTGAAATAGGCTTAATATAGTCATAAATGTACACAATACATGAATACCACTTTCCCTAACAATGAGGAAGTTATGCTGCCTTTTCTCTCAATTTGTCTAAATGTTCATATGTTAGAACTTAGCAGTTACACTTTATCCATACAACACCTCTCAGTTACACCACTAGTCTGTTTATGGCATCTTCTGCTAAAGGCACCAAACCTATGTAAAGAATAGCTACTGAATATAGAAGTTACTCATTTTCTTAGAGCTACATTTGGAATGGCTGGAACACAGCAAAAAGCCTATACAATATTTCCCACTTTGGAAAAGGCTCAATGAGAAGAACCAGGCACACCGACCATCAGACCCTTTGTTTGCAGAATGGAGGGCCGGCCAGGAGTTTGCTGTGGGAGGGCCATGGAGTTTTGAAAGGGAACTGCATTGTGCTGAAATTACCCAAGCATTATATTGTGCTTCTATAGCACAGTTTGATCGCCTCATTTGCTATTAAATAAGACCCCAAAAGTGACAAGGAGATCATTACCATGACCTCTGCTTGTGGAAGCTGATAGAGAGACAGTTGATAGCGGCACCATGAACTGTCCTCATGTTTCATTTTCTGATGTGCTGTAAACCTTTGACTTGCTGCCAGATTTTGAGGTTGCCTTATGAGATAATGCCAGCTAAATTCAGTTCATGCGCATCTTACTGCCCTTGTGTTGGAGACAGGGGCACGATGCGGTTAGCTAAGAACAGAAACACAACAACTGCATGGCTATGAATAATGAACCTGAATCAGTTTCTGGATTTGCAAATGATGATAATACTATTTATCCTCACATTTAATTTATAAAATACTTCTCCCCTGCTGGAAACTAAATCCCTGATTAGACCACCAACAATTCCCTTATACATTTCCCACCGGCTTTAATTGCCTATTCCCATCTTTTCAAGGATATTTTCCTTACAAAAAAAAAAAAAAGCAGAAATTCTGCATTTAAAAACAAAGCAGTTACAGCTGCCCTCAGGAAGAGTATGAGAGTTGACTTGCAATAATAACTTTAAAGATACTGTAAGTGTTTTATTAATCCACGCTGTTGACAGTTTTGAATGTCAAATTATCAACATTGCACTGAGCCATGAAACTATCCCATGAGGTACCAAGTCCACCTTGAGACAGCAGTGAAGGCAAAGCTTTGATCCTCAAGGCTGACTTGAGTAAATTGTTATTTTTGAACTCTTTAATCCCTCATGCATTTGTAACGCATAATTTTAGTAATGCATTTGACTTAAATTTCCCGTTACTTTATAATTCAGTCCAACTTCTACTGCAAATAAAGTCAGAGCTCCCAGGGGCTCCAGACAGCAGAGCCAGTGCTGCTCTTCTGCAATTATCCGCTGAACTGATGAGAAGACAGAAATAGTATGTCATCAGGAATCTGAATTTTTCCTTCTTTTGGATATTTTTCCCCACTTCTACTGTACTACAGCTTAGCATTTTCTGGAGATGAAGACCACAAGTACTGGGACCCAAAAGGTTTCAGTTCTCACTCCCACATCAGTCCAGAGATTTCAGTTTGACTCTTGAAGAGCAGTTTCAGAAGCTGCAGTGAGCACAGCATGCCCCCACTGACATGCCCACCTTAGTTTAACTGCTGGAAGGTGACTGCAGATGACACACTCCAACAGACTGCACAGTGTCTTATACTAGCTCAATTAGTAATACAAGGGCTGCTCTGAAAGTAATGCCTTCTGTTTTATTACAGTGACCCATGGCGTCAGAGGCAGATATCGGTGGTATGGCAGTAGAGGTTGGACCAAGCTTTGTATCTGTTGTAGTTTCCATGGAAATAAATAGGAAGCATTACTTTTAGAGTGACCTATGTACTGATGGATTTGGACATGATTTACATTACTGTTCAAGGCCATCAGGGTTGCTGTCCAGCCTTTATACCTAATATTTGGCCCAGGCTTTCCCTTTGCTCCCATGTTCTTTCTCTGCAGCATGAATGACTAAATATAATTTCTTTGATCTGAACTAAGCATAAAAACCATCACATTATTCAAAATACATAAGTCACAACTCATTATAGTAACATTTTATCAGCATGAAATTGAGGCTATAGGTGGCATGCCTCTTTGGTGCGGCAGAAGTCTTGAAGATGCAAAGCATCCCTGGATATGGTTGGAGGAAACAAACTTGGTCCTGACAACCTAAAACTGTGCCAGGCTGTGGAACAAGTATGAGGGACAATCAGCAGCTCTGCAAGCTCGTTCCCTCAGCCTACTCTCTTCTGCACTGCAGACATACTAATGAAGCCCTACATTCCCCAGTTGCCCCAGTCTGTACTGCAGGTTCTCTGTCTCTACAGGATGTACAGGGCTGCCTCTGGCTGCCCCTCTCCACAGACATACTTTTTGTGCAACTAAATGCAAATTCAGCTCCTGCCTGTAACGCAGTGATAATAACATTTACCCAATTACTTCCTATGAAGGTCACCTTGTCAATGCCAACACACCACTCATTGTATTAATTTGTGTGTGTGTGTGTGCCTATGAATATACGTCCTGAGTAAAAAGAATAGTCAGTTTTATACCACTTCAATTGCCAGCTGTACCTGTGAGTCAGTCACTTGCCAAGTGCTGTAAAACACAACCAGTCCTGAAACTGCCCCATCTATTAATTGTTAGTTCAAAAATCCAAGGCCAGCTGAGCCCTTCCTGGAAAAAATAATCAGCTCTTGAGTATTGCTGAAGCCTCCTGTGCTCTGCAGTTCCTGGAATGACAGGTATGAAAGCAAGCCAGGGAAGCTCAGCTACAGCGCATCCCCTGTATTCTGCCCACAGAGAGCATCACCAGCAAAGCTGAAAGGAGCTGTACGTGACTGATCAGAAAGCATACATACTTCTTGCTCAGCTGATCTAAATTGCAGCTGATTTTCTACCGTAACTCAAACATCATTCCAGCTGAAGGAAGCTTATTTTGTACAATATGCAGTGTCCTGGAAGAAAGCCTGTCACTACTGTCTGGAGCTTACATTGCTACCAGGAGTCAATGAATCTGTGAACTTGACAGTGTTTTTTGAAAACAAATTTCTTACTGCTCAGGAAAACGTCACATGCCTCGTATACCCTAGTATGCCTAGTACGAAAGGGATTGATAAAACAATCCATTGCTTTGTCTCTTCTGCTCTTTTCAACTCAAAGTCTTCAAAAATCCCCTTGCTGGGGAAAATTAACTGAAGTAGGGATGATGCATTTCTATTTGCCAGAGGTTTATTCTGAACATATGTACTAGCGAACCTGGTTTTTAAACAGCATTAAAGAATATGTATCACAATCAGCTAAATGCTTCAGGTGTTTTTCTAGCTATAAGGGAAGATACATGAAAATATAAACATAGGCAGAAGGAAAAACATCAAATTTGTCAGCACGAAGCATCATCATTCATCAGCAAATCCTCTCTCCATTCAGTACTGTACACATGGCTAAGGCAACAAGTGCACTCAGCCCAGGCAAAGGAAAGCAGGGAAAGCATTTTTCCACCCACCCTGGAAAAACAGATGAATGATGGTTTTCTGAATTATGTCTAGCAAATAACATTACCTTACAACAAACTTGTTTACATAAGCTGCAAAATATGACAGCTTTCCCCACCACCGACACCAGTGAAAAAATAACCTACAATAGATGGTTCCAAGCTACAATCCATGGCTCAGCTTTGACTGCTGAATTTTGCATGATTCAGAAAGATGGAAATAGCAGACATCCTCCCATGCACAAAGCTCTTGGTGAGCAGTTCATTGTGCTCACTTTTATCTGTTTATAATGCTGTTCATCTCTTGGTCTACATGGAAGAACGTGATTTCTACCCACAGAGTCCAGAAAGAGATGCACAGGTATAATAAGACTTGCCATATTCCATGGCAATTACCGATTAGTCTTTCTGTCCTGCTGACATTAACTTTTCCTGCAGAAATGAGTGCTAGTAATTCTGACAGCAAGATAGTTGTTGTACGTTCCAGACCTTCATGCTTAGACATCTGTAGCATAGCAGCACCATGCAGAATAGCTTTGCAAAAGGAGATTAACAGTATGATTTTGCTTGGCTAATAGAGTAAGGAGTAAGAAAGAGACAAGAATCAGAGCTCTATGGAAGTCTGATATGATGAATTTCCATATTGCTATTACTGGGGGAAAAAAAAAAGAAGGAAAAAAAAAAACAGAAAGGAGAAGAAAATGCAGTGAAAGTGTCCTTCCATAGTTAAAATGAGCCATAAAATAATTGCTAATGAAGTTCACACGCTATGAATACAGAACTAGCAACTGTAATTCCTATAAGAGAATCAATTATGATCAGCATAATGGTAGCAATATATAAGTTGATATGACAAAATAAATTATCTTCAACAGTTCATTAACATTCAAACTAATATGTCATAAATGTAACTTCAGAGAATACTCTTGAAGCATTTGTAGGTACATTTTTTCATCTTAGCTGGGTATTTTAAGTCCTTATCATTGTAGAACATGAACACCTTACAACTTCCAAAGGAAGCTCACTGGTTTTCATTTGCTTTTTTTTTTTTTTTTTTTTTTTTAACA
>JAOWBP010002978.1:33989773-34016721 GCA_028571105.1 Tragopan temminckii
AAGCTCACTGGTTTTCATTTGCTTTTTTTTTTTTTTTCCTACAACAAAATACAAAGATAATGAAAAATTGTCTTTTTTTTTTTCTCTGCATATTTACAGTAGAGTTAGACACCACTGAGGCCTTCCTGGTGTAATAATGTCAATAATGTCAATCAAAAGACTGACTGTTTTGCAAGAAAAAAATAAGAAGCTACAGCTACGCAGCCAACACCTATTGAAGCCAACAGAGAGAAACAAACGTGGCTCTAAATTCTATTTTCTTTTATAGATTCTCCCACAAACAAGAGCAAGGAGCAAGCTCCATGGGACTCAGAATGGTTCATGCCATTTGTAAAAGGATGCAGTGAAAGTTTCATCCTACTACTTTGTTTGCAGAAAGAGATACTGCAACTTGACATCCAAAGTAATATCTAGAAACTGTAGGCAGCTGTAGGATTTGGGGAAAAAAGATTACTATGGAAGGTCTCTATGCAACTACTGTAACCATCAGGCAAGATGCAGATATGCAGCCATATGAAGTCCAACAGTAGGCATGTGCTGCATAGAGAGAATTGAAGACAGGGACAATGTTTCTTCTGCTGTTGGGTAAATATCAATGCCATCAATGACTACTGAAGAAAACTGAAGCAATAGAAGAGGCAGACTGCATCTCAGAAGGCTACACTGAAGAGAAGTGACAACATTTCAAAATAAGAAGGCGAGAGAATGGGCAGCAGTTGAAGAAGTTGCATTAGTCAGAAGTTCCTTCCTCTCTCTCTCCTATTTTGTCTATTCAAGATACTCTCCCAGCCTTTCTCCTTCACCATTCCTACTCCTAACAATCCCTTCAATCCTTTGAAGTCTGCAGAATCCAATCTGAGCGAAGAAATTAAGCTCAAGCACTTTGGAGAACAAAGGGCGAAAGTGGGAAGCCAATGACTAATGACTAAGTTTGACTAATGGAAAGCAGGTGAGCATATCCTTCTGAAAATCCATGTATTTCCCAGTATCCTCTTCAGTTCAGACTGCCTCTAACGTCTGCTCTTTCCAGCCAATAAATTATAGTCTCAATCTACAAAGTGTTACCATTATCACACCTATGAATCTGCTCAATGTACAGTAGCTTCTTTAGTCTTTGTAGTCCACCGCTTAGAAAACAAACGTAGTACATCATGTTACTTGGGAGATCAGAAAGACTGGGCGAATAGGGACGTTCTCTGCATTAATATTTGGTCAGCTGAGGCTAAAAAACAGTACATGCGGAAATACAATAATAATAAAATCCTAAAACATTGATTTTTTAATTTTAAACCATTAGAGAAAGGAGTATGGAATTATACATTTTCTCCACTGACTTGGTAAGTAGATACATAAATGGCACTATTCTTCCAGAATCATCCCATAAATAAAATCGGACTCAGACATCTTGATGTGCCTTATTCAGAAACAATAAGTAATTTAGTAATAATGCTTTCTGAGGTGTGTGAACTCTACAGTAGGTAACAAGATGATATCATTTTAAGCAGTCTGAGCATTTAATTGTATTAATTCTGTTCTATATTTGGAAGGCTCACAAGATAAGTTGCATATAAAAATGAACTAGCCTCCACCTGTTCTGTATGTTTAATAAATTTCTGAGCTATTTGGTTAAATATCTTACTGTAACCATGCATGTAGTCAAAAATCAAACTTAGGTTAGGGTCAGGGTTTGGATTATATTTAACCCTAAAGCTAACCCTGAATCTAACCACAACTCTTACCCAAAAGCTAATCCTAACTCTAAACCTTACCCTTAACCTAAACGAAACTGTATCTGTAACCCTAACCCTAAATTTAACCGTAAATCTAACCCTAACCCTAACTCTAATTGATCCTAGTCCTATCACAAACTCTAACTGTAATTGTTGAATCCCTAATCCTAACACTAGCTCTTACGTTTAGTTTTACCCTAAATGAAATCTATATGTATAATCCAAACTCTAACTCTAACCTAACTCTGATTTTTGACTACATTGTTACAGTAAGATATTTAACCAAATAACACACTGTTTGTGTGAGTCCCTCTTATTAGGCTTAAGTATAAAGGGACAAATATATCACGTTAATACAGCAGAATATTGATAATATGACTGATAGTAGGTAATAGAGTTAATTTATATTTATTATATAAGTATCCATGCAATAGGTACCATCTTGCATATACTGGATTTCAATATTTGCTTAGAGTTGTTCCTGTTTTTTTGAAGGGGGTGTTCTTAAGGCTACTCTAAATTACAGTCTCAAGTTCTCAAGCCTTTCATCTCAACTGCTCTCTCCAGTCCTTGCATTTCAACCAGACTGCAATTTTCTACAATCTAAGAGGAGTTATCACTTGTATATAAAAGCAATGTTGGAATAAATTGGGCTTTCTGTTTAATTATAGCCTAGTACAGAATCATTTTGCATACTATGCAAGTACAAACAAGAACAAGCACAGTGGCTTTGACTGCAAAGCAGTGGTGTAATGGAGGATAGCCAAGTCTAGTTCACTGTGGATGGGCAGAAACAAAGCATGGCATCTTTTAACACACATGAGGTACACATATTGTGGGCACTCTGAAGGCATCGTGGACTCTCTGGGGCATTCTGAACTCTATACTAGAAAGATGTCTGATCTAATGCGAGCACATATGAAATTTCTGACCCACAGACTGCTTTTAGGCAAACATATATATAAGCAAATTAAAGCTGGTTTTTAATAGTTTTGTGGCATCTTGGAATCTTGTTCTGTGATTTATGTATTTGAACTTGAAACATCTAATACAGTATTAGAGTACTTCTTGTTTCAAAGCAAGACACGACCTGCAAATTATAACTTTCAGAAGACACTTATACACCCACTTGCAAGATGCACAGAAAAGATTTACATAGCTAGAATACAATGCTTAAGATTCTAATGCCTACATATCGCAAAAGTGGGTGCTGTAGAAAAGAGACATATGGGGAAGATAATTTCTTTCAAATGCCATAAATTCTCAGACTGGTATGAAAATATTGCGTGTACATTCATACTATTTAATATATACAGAAGTATTTAATCACTTCTGTTAATTTAGAAGATTCCTACCTTTTCAAATTTCCCAGTTATTCGAGTCGATAACTTACAGAAGATTGATGGGACTAAGAACTGTCCTCTTTACTTCATTAAGCATCAGCATTGATTACTTAGACCTGAGAGACCCAAAGATGACAATCACTGGGGCTAGATCCGAGTTAGGAAACCTATTCACATGACAGGACATCTCTGTGGTGTCTCCTGGCACTGAGTTCCAGACAAGTATACGGGAAGGACACACGTACTTTGTCCTCTCTTTTCCTAGGGAGATAGAAGCAGCAGTTCAGATTCTAGCCCTGGGCTGGTACAGATGGCTGACAAGCAGAGCGAAACACACTGCCCAAACAGCTGTTCTCCACCTCTTCCAAGGAAGAAGTGGGCCATCAGATCCAGCAGCTGAATGATGTTGTACTGGAGCACATGGGCAATTTTAAGCATGTGAACAGAACGAGACCTAGTCACAGCACTCTAAGTGAGATGCTACAAAGGGATTTAGAGCATATCAAAAATTTCCAAACCATCTCATCTACATTACATGATTTTGATGCTGTGTTCTTTGACTAACAAAAGAACAATTCCAGCTCCAACTGTAGTTATCTTTCGGCTGTTTTGCTTGCAGTTTAGACAAAGCTGGTACTGTTACTAGTATGTTTTCTTCACTAGCAAATACTGACACCATACCATTCACCAGATCAACTATCAACGAGTAATAAGCTCAATTTCTACAGGCACTTGTAATTCAATATCAGTGTCTCAGGTTATAATATGCAACAGCACGTACACAGAGCAAATCTTCATTAGATTCCAAGCTGTGCACCAAAGCTGCATAGAGGATCGCAGACAAAATGCACCCACTTCCGAAACAGAAGATACATTGCCATGGGAGGAAATACAAAAGACAACACTGAGAGGAGGAGAAAAAGAAGTCAGTAGGGTAAAAGTTCAATCCAAATGCCTAGCAGTGTGAATGCAGTCATCTGTCCGACAAAGAGCATGGTTTCCAATACTGTCAGTCATTTACCATAGAAAACTACAAAGTTGTTTTTTAAACTGGTCAGAGCCCAGGAGACTTCACATGAAATGAAAAGCAGAATGAAGAAATGCCAAGGAGGCAGCGAACTGTTTAAAGATCTTTCTGTAATAAAAATAAATAAATAAATAAATAAATAAAAGCAAGAGAGAGAGAGAGAGAGAGAGAGAGAGATCTGTTACATTTGAAAAAAAAAAAAAAAAGGGAGAAAAAAAGGCAAGGAAAGAATATAGTTTTAAAGAGTATCTTATGTGTAAACATTCCAATTGGCACTAAGCACAAGATAATTTCCTTAGTACTGTCAAATAAAGCTCAGACAGTGAAAGCATTTTCCCAAGTTTTATTGCAATTCCTTAACATTTATGGAGGCAGTTAAAAGTGATGTGAAGCAAGGAAGGTATTCTCTTAGTCTTTTATGACAGGTATCAAGATGTTTTATACTAAGGAAATAGCTATACCTATTTCCTACTATATACAATAATGATGCCTAGAAAATGGTTACTTCAGTCAAATCGATTGTAAACCAGGATTCTTTTTATTTTATATCTGAAATGATCTCCAAAGGTATTGCCAGAATTAAATCCTTGACAATTTTGGACAAGCAGAAAATTAGGGATGGGTAGGCATACCATGCTGCTGTACCCCTAAGAATTATTACAAGAGACTTTGTAGGACTGGAAGGAAATGGATTGTAGAAAAGAGCTACTTAATCCAGAAACATATTCAGTGGGAGAGCTTGGGTTTTGTGGGGAGTGATTTAAGATTTAGTCTTTCCTCTATATTTAGCTCGTCATTAGAGAGAAAGGTGTTTCTGGAGTATCTTTTCAGAACATAAAATCAAAGTGAAGGTGAATGCCAAACCCAAACAAAGGAAGAAAGTGTTTGTAATTCAGATCTGTATCTCTGTGAGGAAGAGATATTCATTAATCCAGGATGCACGCATCAGATGAATCTTAAATCTTTATCCTGTTAACATACCTGGTTAAGTTCCTTTACAGGTGTCCCAAGTGATACGACTCTCATTTGCTAAGAGAGCACCATACACAGGCAGGCATTCAGGCAAGGATTTCCAGAAGGTCAAACAAAGAGATGCCAAATTCTCCTGAACTTCAGGAAGAACTGGATTCCTAACTCATCTAAGTGCCTTGGAATATCCAGTCTGGGGACACAGGCAACACTAAACGCAGACATTTCAGTTGTATGAGGGCTGCTCCAAAAGTAACGTCTCCTGTTTTATGATGTTGGCCCACGACATCAGATACAGATGTTGGTGGTACAGCAGTAGAGGCTGCACCTTCCCACCAGTATTCCAATACGTGTTGTTGCTATGTGACAGATGGCAGCAGAGAGGCAGTCTGACAGAATGGCGTCTGACATGGAAGTGCATATAAAGCAGAGGTGTGGAACTGAATTCTTCCATGCAGAAAAATTGCACCCACTGACATTTGTTGATGCTTGCTAAATGTTTACGGAGATCAAACAGTTGACGTGAGCACAGTGAGGTGGTGGGTGGTGTGTTTCAGCAGTGGCAGCAGCAACAGTGGGTCACCTCCGCTGGTGCAGATTGTTAACAGCACAGCATGCAGGCTCTTGTTCACGGCTGGCAAAAATACATAGCTAATGGTGGTGACTGTTGAAAAATAGTGTTTTGTAGCTGAGAATTTGCTCTATCAAATAGCATTGTTGTTCTCTTTGTATCTGTTGTAGTTTCAGTGGAAATAAATAGGAAGCATTACTTTCAGAGTAACTTACATTTATCCTATACTAAATGAACATGAAATCTCTGATGTTTGTTTAAACACATTTTAATTTCAGCACTCTACATTGTCCAAAACACTCAGAATTTTCTTAGAAATCAAAGTAGAAAAGCTCATGAAACTCTTGCAAATCATTGACACTACTATACCTCACAACACAGTATACTGTTCTAAAATAATTGCTGTTTTTCTTCTTAAGGCACATCCCTATTTTCTCTTTTACTTTTGATTGATGTTTCAGAGTGTTCCAAAGCCCTGCATGTTTGTGCTGATCACAAGAGAATGCCTATAACAGGCAATTTTCTAAGTACTCCAAATACAGGTGACAGGATTATATACTACTTGACCATCTCTCTATTCAGAAGATTGAAAGAGATGTGGCCATCCATAGGGGAAAAAAATGTAAAGGCCTCTGAATCATACTTAAAATAACAGGCACATTTTAAGAATCCAGTCTTACTTTTTCAGTCTTATCTAAGACACTTTATCTGATTTATTTCATTTTCTACATATGGGAGACTGATATGTCAGGATCTCAAATTCTACTCATTGTTCTGTAGTGTTGACGGGCAAGAGCTTTTGTCAATTACTGCTAGAAATACAATTTTCTTTAATTTTGTTTAGTATAAAAAAAAGCATTGGCTGACCATTCTTCAGAAAAGAGCACATACTAGGAGAAAAAGACTACATCTTGATATTGGTATTACCTCAGGGCATCTTTTATGTGCATTTTTACCCTGCCTCTCATGGCAATCATGTAGCTACCCTGTAGCCCTGGAAGTCTGCCATCAAACAACAGGGAGCTGTTGGAGGAAATGTAGGATTACTCTTGTTAAACCAACTCAAGATCACAGCTCTTTTCCAACAGGTGTTTTATATGCATGAGTGAAGAGTCTGTGCCTTAAATAGCTTCCTTTCTAAATAAGCACAAGCAGAGAAAAATTAATTGTTATTGTCCTCATTGACAAGAACTGAATAAAAGACTGACGAGCTTTAGGTCCTGCGGGAAGCTGATGCAATGCTGCTGATTGAACATAAGCATTCTCAGTTTCAGTGCAGTGCTTTATCCACAAATAAGACTTTATTTGTTCGACATCTGAGTGAGAACATCCTACAATATAGCTTGACATTCCTTTCCCTAGAAGACATTCTCCAAGTGCTAATCTCCACCTTAACTTTTTTTTAGGTCCCATTAAGCTTTGAACTTGTATTAAATTCTTAGAAGAAAGACTGAGAAGTACTTAAAGGTGGTATATACAATATATACAAAATACTCTTGGGAGTCAGTTCAGTTTTATTGCATTTAGTCTGCTCAGCCAAGTAAAATATATCCAGTTCCAGGTACTTGCTTCTTGTCTCAGTTTGTATAGTATTGCGAGGAAATTGGCACCATACATTTTCCTTACAAGAAGGAATGATGTACGTCCCTACATAAAACAATTTTGAACAACTCACAGGAGCTGAGAAAATGCTAGTTAATTTTCTCTTTGATTTTCTGCAGTTCTCAAGATATTTGTTGGCTGACCTTGCAACCTGGAACACCATGGTCTGGTGTTATTTCTTGCAGACCCGCTGACAGCCTAAGTTTGGATGTGTTATAAATGTGCACCATATGTAACTTATGTTAGTGTAGCTCTCTTGTCTTTTTCCTCAGCTTAAAGCTTAAGGATCCTTGATTATTTGCTGAGGGCTTGATAATGAAAGGAAGATGTTAAAGAGGAGAAAACAATTCTGTCTTGTCCATGCTTCAGTGTGAAGAGACCTGTCAACACACAACAGACACTTGGATGTGAGGAAGGGATCCACACTCTGCTTCAGATCATAACCTCACTTACACATCTTTTGCTTCTGAAATGGAATATCCCACTCAACCTGATAACGCTTCCACAATATTCAAAGAGCAAGATGTAGTTTTCTGCCACCAGACTTGGCAGAGGAGATATAAGAACCTTTATCAGGTTGTCATGAGGAATTTCCACCTTAGCATGGAGCATAACCCTCCCTGCTGTTAGCTTGCTGTAGAGCACAAACTGTCACAGTCACATAACATTTGTTTTTGTTATGCAAATATCTAAAAGAACTGAACAGACAACTTTATATGTGTTTTTCTATGTGTGTGATGCTGGGCTTCGATCCAAGAGCAATTTATTGGTGTAAGCAGGATCAGTTTGAGCAACTCCTTTTTCTTCAAAAAGAGGTGCAGTTGTTCGTGTCAGAGCCCGAGTGTCCCGCTCTGTCAGACATGGAGCTGTTGAAGTGGGTCCAGAGGAGGGCCATGAAGATGATTGAAGGCTGGAGCTCCTCTCCTATGATAAAAGGTTAAGGGAGTTGAACTCGTTCAGTCTGGGGAAGAGAACTGTCCATGGAGACCTCATTACAGCCATCCAGACTTGAAGTGACCTTATAAGCAGGAGGGAGACCAAATTTTACACAGTCTGATAGTGATAGGACAAGGGGGAATGGCTTTAAACTAGAAGAGGGGAAATTTGGTTAGGTGTTAGGGATAAATTCTTTACTTAGATAGTAAAGGCAGCACGGGCTGCACAGGGAGGTTGTGGATACCTCAGCCTTGGAGGCACCCAAGGCCAGGTTGGATGGAGCTCTGGACAGCCTGATCTGTGGTGACAATGCTGCCCATGGCAGGGGTGGAACTGGGTGATCTTTTAGGCCCCTTCCAATCCCAGTCATTCTGAGATTCTAACGTAGGACAATCTTTGCTAGGTGTCAGGTTGTAGTGATATTTAGGTCCTCTGGGTTATGTGAAAATTTCCCTTAGGACACCAGGGATATTTTATCAAAATATACTAACAGACACTAAAATACAAGTCCTGAAATATAAGTCCCTAATTCTGAGGAAACATTATTATACCACTGTACAAATCCACATTAGGTTTGGTTCTTGCATATTTTAAAAGTTTCTAGTTTCTCCTTCTTAAATAAAATATAACTTAACAAAGATAATCACGATTATAGAACAGCTTCCATAATATGAAGAAGAGTATGCTACCACTGTTTAGCCTGAAGAAAACTTGATTATGGGACAACATGCTTAATTCTATACAGCCTGACAAAGAGAGTGGATAGAGAAGCTGTTTGTTGTTCTTTTTAGTGTAAAACATGGGAGACCTCAAATGAAACTCAGTGTTTCGCAGCAAAAAGAGGCACTCTTGTGTCTAATGTGTAGTTCAGTCACAAAACTTATCACCACAAGACACTCAAAATTTTTGAGTTCATGAAGTAGTTGACAGATTTACGGAAGAAAACCTCAGGGCTGCTCAACAGAAAGCTCTTGCAGGTTACCAGCTTCCTGTGGGTTACTGAGGCAGAACTGTGAGTGAATCATTTTGTCTGTTCTTATGTTCTGCTCTAGGCAGAATGGTATTGGCCAGTGGCAGAGCTGATGTAGGGTAAAGATCCAGCATGGTGCAGCTGTTATTTCTGTTCTTGCATTCCAGAAGTGCATTGTCGCTGTGGCTGGGAAATTACTTTGTGTTTTTTCTGGTTTTCTTCTTTATTTTTTTTTCTTCTTTTTTTTTTTTTTCTTCTTTTTTTTTCCCTCTGAGTTGAAAAGCTGTTTCTGGATACAAATTTCACTTTCTAAAGAAAATATCCTCAAGAAGATTGACGCCTTTTTAAATAACTTGCTATAATCTAGATAGCTATGTTATGATCGTAAAAGAAAAAATGGCAAAACTTTGAAAGGCTAATGCTGAGTTGTACAGGCAATTTTTCAAGCATGCCTTAATGGTCTACTGTCATATATGTACGTTGCTCTGAAAGTAATCCCATTCATTTATTTCCATGGAAACTGCAACAGTTACAAAGACCACAACAACACTATTTGGTAGAGCAAATTCTGAGCTACAAAAAACTGTTTGTCAACATAGTCGCCCCCCAATAGCTATCCTTTTTCACCAGTGATGAACAACAGCCTGCATGCTGCACTTGTTAAAATCATAGCTGTTATGAAAACATTGTTGCTAGGAAAATATTGCCCACACAGTCCAACTTTCACTGTGCTCTTCAAAAATATTCAGCAAGCATCAATATATGTCAACAGGCGCCATTTTTTCTGCATGAAGGAAATCAGTTCCACACCTTTTCTTCATACACACTTCCACGTCAGACACCATTCTGTCTGACTGCCCCTCTGCTGCCATCTGTCACACAGCAACAAGACGTAATGGAATATTGGGGGGAAGATTCACCATCTACTGCCATACCACCAACATCCACCCCGACATCATGGGCCAACAAAACAACACAGGAGGCATTACTTTAGGAGCAGCCCTTGTATTACTGATGCCCTTTATATTTTCAATAATTTTTAGTTCTGCAGATTCACTTCAGAAATCTAGCATAAACTGTACTTGTAGAAAATTGATTCCTTGTGAATTATCACTACCTGATAACAAAATCTGGAATCTGAGAGTTTTGTCCTGTTCCTTCAACTTCTGTGACTGATTCTTTCATAACAATATATATAAGCTACAAATTGGATCTAAAAAGCATAAAATCACACCATATTTTCTGAAACTATTCCTTAAATAACCCTTCACTCGCATTTTCTGTGTGATAGGAGTTTATGATGCTGTTTTAGATTCTAAGTTGCAAAGTGATCTTCAGTGCTCAAACGTCACTTTTATATCCTATAAAGGGCAACATTTGGAATATGAACAAAATTATGGTCTGTCACTGCAAAATGACATTGTGCTACCAAGTAATATCTGGCAAGATGAAGCAGTTGGATTTGGTTCTAAACACTTTTGATATTCATCCAAAGTGAAGAAAATTCTATCTGCTCTGACTCGTTGTAAATTGTTTTGAGCAATTTATCAGACTAGTGATGCCAAAGTTAGTGCAGTGAAGTACAGATCAAAACAGTAATTTTGGTCTGGAAGACAAACTTTAATTCCAGTATTAAGAAAACATAATATTAGCATACATTGTTGTAATTCAGACAGCTGTCAAATTAGTTGTGCCATGAAATGAGCTTTGAGAGATATTAAAGAGCTAAGATGTTTTGTTAATTACTTCACTACTAGATGATGCACGAAGTATGCCTAGCAATGAAAGCATCCATTCTGGATAGCTGTTACTTAGTGTGAACTAACACTTTCTTTCATCTGAATGGCCCTCTCACTGGAAATAGCTGACATACACAATCCAAACTTACTATCAGAAAACTTGTTTCAGCTGTGACTGATACAGCTGATCACAGACTTAATTATTTTGAAGATAAAACCAAGGTATTTTATACATTTATATGACAAAATAGTACGATAACCTCCGGGCAAACAAGGTGACACAACATAACAGAGACTTGATAATGACTGAACAAACGAATTGCCTGACATGAAAGGAGTAACAGTATTAAACAGAAAATACACCAATTTTCCAGAAGATAGATCACATCTATATATAAACAGAATTATATTTATAACAGAGTATTTCCTATTACATGTTCAGTATGAGAAACAAACTTGAGTTCATGTAATCATGACTACCATAGACCACATCTTCCACATAGTAATGTTTCCTGCCCCCCGCTTTGGCCTTTAACAAGTTTTTTTCTGCTCCTGGTGCTATTGAAGCAAGTTCTCTGCTTTGCTCTCAAGATGTGCTCAACATACCTTACCAGTTTATCGAACATAGCCCCATCCCACAACTGGTTAAGATTCCATCACTTCATTTCCAGTCTTCAGGTTGCTTTGCCTGCCTATCGCGTACTTCATGTTACATTACTCTTTAAAGTTTCTTTCAATTTAATGCACTTACACATAGTTTCAGGATTTTTTTTTCCACTTCAGCTGTTCTGTATGAACCCTCAACCCTTCAGCTTTTTCCAAATGGTTTTCCATACACCTTTTCAAGCCTGGAGTGTTATAGCACTTTCATCACTCTGAACAACCCCATTTTGTTCTTCCCAATTGCACTGCAAATCTATATTCTCTTGCTGTCACTTGGCCATTTAATCTGCCCTTTTTTCTCTTCACTACTTATAACATCACTCATGCATGCAAGACAAGAAAACAATATTAGTACCTTGAAATTATCACAATGTGTTCATTTACCTGCACCATTTATTCTGTTTACAGTCTGTTCAGTTGGTCCCACCCCCAGAGTTGGTTATTTCTGTACTGCCACACAAAGTAGCAAAGATGCAAGGATTTACTTACTCAACTGGCATTCCTTTCTGTCACTATTAGTAGCTCACTGCCAGTATTCTAATTCATATAGCTAGACTTAAAAATCATTTAAGAAAGGCGGCCTTTGGTCTCATCTCTCCTTCACTTGAATTCTCTACCCTCTGAAATGACCTGCAGCCCATCTTTCAAATGTGGCTCATCTAGCAAAGGTGCTCTTTCAATTCCAGTGTTTTTCTCGTTCCTAAAGAACCATCTCAGAAATTAATAGATATTGATATAATTATAAAGACATACACACTTTTTTCTCCAAACCAGTTCACAATGCCTTTTAACTTTTAAGGTGGAACAGTATTACATAAACTTTTTTCAACCTGAAACTCAACTGAATTCTATCAAACCTGCTGAGCAAATTAGATCTATAACTTACCTGTTTTAATCTCAATTTCTAATCTACAAAATATTGCCTTCACAAATTCTTATGAGTGCTAATCACAAGTTGTTCTTTTTCATTTTTAAAAGGGATTTATTTTCAACATCCTCTTAAGAGCAGCTTTCACCTGTACTGCAAGGACACTGAATACCCTGAAATCCCCTTTGCTTTTTTGCTTTTTTTTTTTACCTTTCTAGGCCAGTCCTGCAGTGATGTTTTCTAGAAAAGTTGAAGAGAGCTTTAAAAGAGACAAAGTTTTTTCCTCTGTTGTTCAGGCTTTGATTTTTGTCTGCTCAGTAGAGTCACTCAGTTTATATGTCTTGTTTCATGAATGTTTTGAGGAGCTGAACATCAGAGTTCAGAGTCCAAGCACAGAAGATTAACACGGACTATTTCTATTGAACTTTTTCTTGCCTGGTGTCTACAGAAGCACAGCAGGATATTTTATTCTGTTTTCACAGTCTGTTTAGAGACATATTATATATATATATATATATATATAAAATGTATTTCAAAATATCTAATATTTTCAAGTGTTTCATTAACCCTACATGTTTTACAGGGAACTACGTTTCCTTCCTCTCCAAAAAGAAAATAGCACTGCTATGAATATTCAAATATTTACTGCAAGAGGACAACAGGATCTTGCTTGAGAGTTTGTTTGAAGTAAACCTTCAGTACCCAGGCATTCTAGCTGACATATGTAATACATGTGAGTACATAGGGGAATGCTAAGGGACAACTGATGAACCACAGAACCACAGATCTGGAGGATCTAGTAATGCATATATTCCTCTATTCATCCTTTTGCAGAGTATGTATGACAGTACTTATTGAATTGGAGATCTACAGAGCAGCTCCACAGACTAGAGCAGGAAATTTATTTTTTCTTCTTCAGTCCACTATTTATCTTGACACTGGACTTGACCCAGAACAATAATAGACAACTATTTTTAGCAACCAATAATGCTCAGATCACCATGTTCAGAGTAGATTATAGACTAGCAATTGGAGATGAGAAGGAAGAAAACAAAATTACTTGCTACTCCACCTTATTTTCCAATTTAAATCTGCAATTGAATACAATGCAGTGTATTAGAGCATGGAGGGTTGTGACAGATGGCAAAATGCCATCAACTATAGACTGTAGACAGATTCATAACTAGGAATTCTTAGTACGAGGAGAACTGAGAAGCAGCAGAAAAATGAGTCACTGGGGACTGGATTTCTCTGTTGCAGCAGAGACCCTGAAATGGCACAAGCAAAACAAAGAAGAGATTACAGACCTTGCACTTTGCATAACAAAATTCCATCCTTTCCCTAAAGCAACCATGCCAGTCAGAGCTCATTCAGCAGTCAAATGTGTGACTATTTCTCATACCGAGATAATATGGGTAAAAAACGAAAAGCTACAAATGTATATACCACAGGATATCTCCCCTGATCAAAACCAGCAGAGGAAAGTGTAGATGTATTAGAAAAGTAAGTGATTCTTCTTGGTATCCACCTGTAAAACCTCCCTTCCACTTCCCACAGTTGCAAGAATCAAAGGCAGGCAAAGCCAGTGAAACAAAAAAAACCTCCACTGCCTCCCCTGACTCATCTAGTCCTCGGGCAGCCCTTTGCAAACTTGCTACCTTCTTCAAAGCAACTGACCTTCTGCCCAGCGCATCCTGGTGATAAGGCCAAGACCTTTGTCTGAATACAAAGAAGAACAACATAAAAAGCTTTATCTTACTGCCTAAGATAATTTGTCTATGGAAATATCCACTGATAGGAGGAATTAGTTCTCTCCCAGTTCCTCAGACTGAACCAACTTGCTCCCTCTGAAACGAACTAAGAACAGACAACTTCAGGAGCCACTCTATGGACGTAATGCTGACAGGTTCATGTGGATTTGGCCTCCTTCGCTATCTCATGTCATACTGAGGATGTGCAACATACATTCTTTATTTCATATTATAAACTGAGAATTCCAACAGGCTATAACACAGCCCTCGTGGAAGCGGAAGGGAGGGATCAGACACCAAGGCACTGAATGTCCGTGAGTTAACCATGAGAGAAGTACACTCAAGGTACTCTGCACGATGTTGTAGTCTTCTTATAATGCTAAATGAGCACAGGGCAGATCATCCTACATGTTTTGGAAAAGACTCAGCATATATGTATCCGAAAGATCAGGGTAGACTGTGTTCTCTGGGCCACTGCCTGTTCCTGCCAATGCCTGTCATAGCACTCATATAATTCATAACATTTCAGTACTCTAGATAGCATCTGGTTGTAATACACAAACAGGATTTAAAAAGCAGAAAGACTACCTGGATGTTCCCTGTTGTCATTATACATCTCTACAAGGTCAGGCAAGCACAGTACGACCTAGACACATTAGCTTTGTGCCAGCTGTTCCCTTATTCCAGGAAAATAATCTTGCTTTAATCTTATTTGCAAGAGTCTGATAAAAGAGAATCATTTATCATCCACTTTAAATGAATAAATCTCATTTTAAAATCATTGTGATGCAGCTTATATGTGATCTATATTGTTAACTTATCACTGCAAAAGCTGACAGGCCTAAAATTAGATCATCCAGCTGCATATGGATATGGGGAGATGAGACTGAAAACCACACTGTCCCTCCGCTTCGTTCTGCACTAGGGTGGTGGAGAGGAGTGAAGTCAGGGAAAGTGCAGCAGTGAGCAGAACTTTCATGCATACCTATACTTTGAACTGTGTATCTGGTCCCACCTCAAACAAGGAAAAATGATGCAAATTACCACTGAAAGAGCCAATAGGGTATGTTTGTGCATGTGTGTTGGTGATGGCAAGATGTCTGAGAAGCTAAATTACTACCTGTCTAATAGCCTTGTTCCACTTGTGCACACAGCTCAACCACTTTAGAAGCAATGGGATAAAAGGTCTTTTTAAAAATCTATCACTGAAGTTTTCAGACAATTTATATTTTACATGTGTCAGTCTTGGAAATATCCCTATGAAGTGGCATGTGAAAGGAACTATGTGGCAGGACCTCAAGAGTACTAAATTTATAGTTTGTTGAACATAAGGATATTTTCAGACAGAGGAATCTGAATTCACTGATAACCAGGCATTTCATTGACTTCCCACATATCATTGCCAGTCCTGGGAAAAAATAAGATAATAAAATAAGATCTGTGACCACCAGAGACCTTTCTGAGAAAATAATGGTAGGAATGAAAGTTGCTTTTGCTCTTAGTGACTCGTGTTCTATGTCATCTGACTCCATTTTTCAAGTCTTGAACACACACACAGGCACAGAGTGGTTGGAATTGGCAGATGTGCATAAGTACCTTACACCATAAGCTGTATGTACAAGCAGTATTCATATGAAGCAAATAGGACTACAAGGGGTAAGCTGAACTTCTCAGTGTCCATACTAGTATGATTAATTGCTCTTCAAAGCACTGCACAAGACTGAAAACAATCCACTGTTCAGAAACATCCAAGAAAGATAATGCAACCCAAAAAGAAAAAAAGAAAAAAAAACAGTCATCTAAAAATCCAAAAAGAACATTTTGTTGTGTTTTGAAAAGAATAAAAAGACAATCATTGCCTGGTGAAAGCTCTCTGTGTCTTTGTGCATCTCTCTACTGACAAAGCAAATGGAGAATGTTTAATGCAGTACTTAACTGCTGTAAGGTGGGAATTCAGAGCAGTGGAAGGTTACCAAAGAAACCAAGCCATAAATCAGGGAAGTATGTAGCATCAGAAGCCTCGGGGAGATGAACAGGAGGCTTTGAGATGGAGATAGAGGAGGAACATTCTTTTATAGCAGAGGTCTGGTCTAGCTCCAGAAACAACTGAGATTAAAGATGAGCTAAGCTGGAAAGATTCAGTGGCTCAGGAGACCAGTCACAAGCTACAAGAAAGCAATTCCAGACCATACTACAGGGACTGATCTGAGAGCCCAGAGGATTTCAGAGTAGTAAGAAAAATTAGGCATATAAACACATCCAGAGTTAATTGGTTTGTTAGGATCTTTGTTTTTCTTTTTTTCTGTATAGCTAAGAGTACTGACACTTTGAAAAGGCATGTGCATGTGCCTGTATCCATTGCACTTCGACCCCAGGTGCTCTGATGAATTGAGTTGTAGACCAAAGAATACATACAGTTGATATTGTGAGGAAGGGTGCTAAAGGCACACAGTTTCAGATATGTTAGGGTAAGCTTTAGAAATAAGCCAGCAATGCATCAGAAACAGCACCAAAGTCCATAAGCACGAGAAAACTTAGAGCATGTGATCTCGATGGATTAGAATCCAGCACAGTCTGCTGAGTGTCAGTACTCCAAAGGAACGATTAGAACTGTGCCTAATGGTTTGTCACATCCCTTTGAAATAAGCAAGTTCTGTATTATAGTGTTAAATGCATTTAACCCAGGCACCAGAAAGAATATTAACTTTCAAGTGCATGCAATATGCTCGAGTCATTTACTAAGTTCCTTTTTAACACTTTTGTGTGTGTGCTATGAGAATATTACAAATACAATTATGCAAACAGCTCTGTGCCTTTCTTTCAGGTGTCTGCTATTTCCATCATATATCTGGTGTGCAGTTTCGTATTTGGGCACACATCACTGATTCTGCTGTCTGCTCTCCCCAGATCATTTTGCTGTTCAGAAAACGTCTGCACTGTCCTGTAAGAGCACTATGTAATACTGCACTTTACAGAACTAGCTAGGATACCAAAGCAATGCACAGTAACCTTTCACTTCAGCCGTTCTAATTTTACATACAAGTACATGTATATATATAGGTACATGTATATATACACACAGTGTGGTCTTAGTTTCAGCTGGAATAGAATTGTTTTCTTCTGAGTGTCTGGTACAATGCCATGTTTTGGTTCTAAGAGAAAAACACTGCTGATAACACACTGATGTTTATAGTTGCTGCAAGGCCATTCTTAGTGAAGGGCCCAAGGAGCTACGAGGGAACAGAATTAGGACAGCTGACTTAAACTGGACAAAGGGATATTCCATACCATATGGCAGCATGTGGAAGGAGTTCTGAAGGGAGAGGGAGTTCCTCTGGCTCTCTGCTGCTGCTCAGGGTCTAGCTGGGCATCAGTCGGGAAGTGGTGAGCAATCGCTTGTGTGTCACAATTTTATGTCAACCCATGAGTTCTACTTCGTTGTTTTTTTCCAGTTCTCTCCCCAGCCCCACTGGGAAGGGAGAAAATGAGCAAACAACTGTGTGATGCTGAGCCACCTGCTGGGCTAAACCACAGCGAGTGTACAATAGAGATAGACCCTCGCCTCCATTTTCTTCAGTGCTTAGTCTTGCTCTGGTGCCAGAATCAACTTCGTTCCTGACTGAATTCACACCAAATAAAAATGCTCGACAATAAAAGCAAGGCTTTTTGAGCACATGGAGTACAAGGGGTACAAACGCTCGGCCCAGCAGCCACTCAATTTTAATCTCCTTTGCAAGCATCCTGCACAAGGGAGGAGGGATGCTTCTCCATCTTGCATGCACTCATATTAGTTGTGCTGTTAGTATATACTTGAAGGGCCTCAGAGAGAGCAAGGCAAATCTGTTGCACTTTATAGTCATAGACTTTGTACTAATGTTTCACATAGAAAAGCTGACACTAAACATGGACTAGAAATAAGAAATAACAAGACAACAGATCACAGATCTTTTCTTGTGCAGGCTGTAAATAGAGAGATCCCGTGCAACTCCTATGAATCTAATTATGCTGGGTTAAATAGTTGTTAGCTGATCTCTGGAAAGGAATTGATCAAAAGCTTCCAACGCTTGCAGGCTGAGGACAGGACTTGCTGATACCCCACATATATACACGATAAAAATGTCTGTGGATTCAAGGAATGAGACAATTTCAAGGGAAAGAAAAAGACTAGTAAGCCTTCCTCTGACTTTGATATGGGAAGAACGTTATTTAATTTATTAGTTTCACTGTTTGAAGATCAAAAATAGCATTTCTGGGACTGGGTCATGATCATCCTCCATCTTGTTAAGGAAACAACACGTGGGTTTGCAAGTTGAGGATTTAAAGAATGAGAGAGAGTAGAGACTGGAAAGAAGGAGAAACTTCATGAAGTTCCAAAATCTTGGCATGTGTAAATGTGAAGAGCATAAACTATTTTACATTGCATAAAAGGAAGTTCAGAATAATCAAGATCTGAGGTCATGAATGAAAGAAAAAAAAGCAACAAAAAAAGAACAAATATCAGACAGAGTCTACTGGGCAAGGTACAAAGACATAGTAGCAGATATTTTTCCATTATTAAAAGTACAGACATTTAGTGGCTTTTTACTGTTACTACCAAAGAAAACAGCTGAAATTGTTACAGACACAGGTTCAAATTCTGAAAGACTTGGAAACATGAGGGGAAAAAAATCCCATCAAGAAAAATCTTTAAGCAATATTTTAATGATACTTTACATTTCCACATCCTGCTGAAATCTAGTAACTAGGCGATTTAAGAAGTGAACGGATAAAAACAGAATTGTCATGATGCCAAGTAACATTGACACTGAACACACAAATATCAGAATGAGAGGCTTTTCAGCACTGTTACTCTCATTAGTATTCCAGTCAGTCTATTGCACATAGGCATACAGGTTAATTTTACATGATGATGTATAAAATGAAAAAGAATACTTGTAAGTGAAAAACAAAATACAAGTACTTGGCTGAAAGACAACCAAGTTTCTCTAACCAAGATCACTGAAACGCGTTGCAAACTTTTCTATAAATATAAATTTTTCTGCTCTCAAATTATTAACTTTACTTAAGTCTACATATTATGAGAAAGCAAGCGTCCAGGTGAAAATATATATATCCTGAAGCCATGAACTAGAGCTCCTAAAATAGGGACTGGTTTTAGTTGAATGATATTCAGGTTGCTGTGCATTAGGGCTACGCTATACTACTTGGGATGTTGTGGAAATCAGATACTAGGGGCATACAATAGTCCTCTGATTTTGCCTTCTTTTTCAAGGAGCAAAGCTTCCTCTGAATGGGAAGCCTTTTCATACACTGAGATCATCAAATTCAGACGCTAGATAGCTCACAATGCCACACAGCAATGGAAGCAACCAGGTGTTTGTGGGGACAGGTCAGCACTAAGGCAAGTTAAAGCAGCAATCCAAGAAGACTGCCAGCCACTAGACTAAACAATACCTCTAACGATATAACAGAAATAAAATACATAAAACCCAGGTGCCAGTTAGCCCTAAGGCTAACATCTTCAGAAAAGATCTGCTTAAAAAGAAGATGCTGGAGAAACAAACAGTCTGAAACTCCCACAGAAAATCCGATGGAGAAAAAAAGTTGCATGTATTCAAAGAATAATTGATAGGACTGGAATAACTTGGGGTCCTCATCTGCATACTATTCTCTGTGCTCAACTCTAAGTGATCACATCCCTTGAAATAAATGGCACTCCAAAGGCAGGCATCTTCTCATGTTACTATGATTGAAGAGAGAGAGGATAAAGTGCACGTGATCCAAAATTGTTTGCCTTCACTGTGTCATAAATCTCTTTTGAGGGGAAGGAGGGCCTGTTTGTTTTCTTGACAACTCACATGGCCTAAAGAATGATTGGTGACTAAGGAACCTGATGTAATTAGGAGCTGAATAACATAATAGCAAATGCATCTTAAATGGAATCGAATGCAGAATAATGGAAGGAACAAGGTGAACTGCTTGTATACTCTGATGGCCCATACTCGATAACAATTTAGAAAAAAGGGAATCAGACATCTTCTGAGAAGGACAGTGCCCACTGGCATTATAAAAACACTGAATAGCTTTTTAGCCTTCATTAAAGAACAAGTAATCCAGAAAATATCATAGTGCCACTACATTAAAAAAAAAAAGTGGTGCTATCATATAACATTTCTGCTCATCCAATTTTACAAAAAAAAAGTATAAATAGAAAGGGGCAGCAAATGGCAATAAAAATGATTGAAGGCACAGAACTGTTCCCATACTGGGAGAGATTAAAAACAGAAAGATTATTACTTTTGTTTGGAAAGAAAAAAAATTGGGAATGACAGATCCATAAGATGATGCATAGAAAACAGAATGATGAGTTCCTAGATAAGAAAGAAACACATAAGAACAGAAGGAATTTTTAAAACTGATCAAAGATATAAAAGATAAAACTGTATTTCTACAGGATATTTAGTAGGTTTAAAGAGAAGACCAAGTACAATTTTTCTGTTCACTCTCTAGTCAGCATGTTGTGACCCCTACCACAAAAAGGACACTATTGAAGCAGGTCCAGAGAAAGGCCATGAAGATGATCAGAGGGCTGGGGTACCTCTCCTATGAAGAATGGCTCAGGAAGTTGGGCTTTCTCGGTCTGTAGAAGAGAAGGCTCTGGGGAGACCTCATTGTGGTCTTCCAGTACATGAAGAGAGCTTATAATTAGGAAGGAGAGTGACTTTTTACATTGACTGATAGAGACAGGATAAGGGGGAATGGATTAGAATAAATTTAAAAAAAAAAAAAGGTAGATTTAGTTTAGATGTTTGGAAGACACACTTTACTCAGAAGGAAATGAGACATTGGTACAGGCTGCCCAAGAAGCTGTGGATGCTCTGGCATTCAAAGCCATGTTGGGTGGGACCCTGGGCAGACTGATCTGGTGGGTGGCAACCCTGTCCACAGCAGAAGGTTGCAACTGGATTATCTTTAAGGTCCCATCCAACCCAAACCACTCTATGATTCTATTATATTATTGCAAAATTGTCGATGAAAAATTGAATTTCACTCTCTAAAACTCATGGTAGTGACTACTGCTGGTCACTGGAAATGCAAGTCTGGATGGATCTGGGGTATAGTCAGTTACAGGAACTCCTGTGTCACTTATGAAATCAAACCATCAACAGTGTTCTCAGTAATGCGTTGGTAAGTAAGCAGTTAATGAGTTGACTATTCACGTCCAAGAGAAAAAAAGAAATAAAAAAAAAGGAAGAAAAAAAAAAAGCAAACAATATCCCAGGGAATTATTTGTTTAACAGGACATAGTGGGAACATGATACTCGTCAATTAAATTCTTGTTGCTTTGAATTGCTGAGCACAAATAACTTCTGCCAATCAGTGCAAGAGTTGCAAATGCTGAAAATTCTAACAAATACAACATTGTAATATCTTCTGGAATTCTAGAGCTTCAGATAAATCTTACACACATACATTACATAAATATCTCATGCTTCCTCAGCCACAGTTAGCAGTTATCTCACCCACAATAGAGCAACTACTTTAGGAACTGAAGTATACTTTGAAGATGTTCAACTTCTTATGAAGCATCAGAACAAGGTTTAACAACTTTAGGTTCTCCTCGTCTCTGTGGCTCATTGCACTAAGTTTATAGAGTATAACTGAAGTAAATGTGTTACTAAAGCCTAAAACGCAATGTCCATAACTAAAATCTAATCACCATTTGCTTCTACTTCCTGCTAGAGCATCATCTTTTAAGTCTCAATGGCAACACAATTCTATATGACTCATCTCTGTCTGCCCTTTATTTAGAAGTTACTAGCACTATTGAAGTATGACTGCTTTGATTATTCTATAGACACCACCTAATAGAGAAGTTTCAGCTTTCCATGCTCATTTGACAGGGGTTCACAGATCAGACTCAAAACGAGGTCCCTGAGAAAATGCACTTATTTATCCACTGAAGGCATCTACTGAGATATTGATTTTCCAGATGTAATGAGTTGTAAGACAAGTAAATTAGAGTACGGATTACTCTGTCAATTGGAACACATAACCTTCCTCTGTAATTAAGTGTTTCATAGGTGCTACATTGCATTTGGCACTGGTTGCTTTGTCTAATTACTGTACTTTTTTATTTTAAATGAACAAGAAACTTCCTAAAATACCTTAGCTTCTACTTTTGTCCTCTCCCACGCCAGCCCTGCTACTGATGTGAAAACAGTTACTTTAGAATAGCTCTAACTGCACTGCTCCTGTGGGCAAAATAAGTGGTGTATATAAAAGGCAACATGAAGAGTTTTAGCTCAAATTCATAAATCAAAGAAAGACTTCTACTGAAAATGCAGCTTAGAAGAACACACAATTCTTTTTCTCAAAATACACTTAAGTCTGAAAGTCTTGCTCAGTTTCGCCGATGGTTGAGGTGCCTGAAGTCTCTTACACCTGTACTGACATACAAATATGCTGTGAGCTCAGGACACGTACAGGTAACAACAACTACGTAAGACTTTGGGGTAAGTGTGGAATCCTTGAAAACCTCAGAATATTCTCAGTGCTTTAGAAGCGTATATGATACAACAGAGCATCCACACTCCTGAATATGAGAGAATAGTTTGTCCATATCATAACAGTAGCTCAAAAGAACAGAATCATAGAATAATAGAATGGCCTGGGTTGAAAAGACCATAGTGATCATCTAGTTTCAACCCCCTTTTCATGTGTAGGGTTGCCAACCAACAGCAAAAATCTGAGACAGAGCCCTCATGATGTGCAAACCTTTGCTCTCAAAAAGGAGATACCAGAAAGCATACAGCATTTGCACTTCAGGAGCTTGCCTGTATACCTATAGTTATGAGTTATGAATGGACACTTTGAATCAAGAGGCATCTGAAAGTTTAAATCTTGTTAGAACTGAACTAAATACAAAGCCAATAAACACTAAGTTCGAGATTGAATAGATCTGGGAAAAAAATCTCTCTCTGAAACAGGAAAAAAAAAAGAAACAAAAGGACTAGGTGGCTGCATATACATAGCTGTGGAGCAGAAGTATCTACTGGAAGTCACATACTATCATGTAACATCGATTGTTTTTAAGACACCTCATATTATTCTGCTATTTGCAGGTGTTGCATATAGAAAGGTTTTGCTCACCCTAAGAAGAGAAAATGGACTGTTGTCTATAGTTCTAAAGAACATCTTTGCGGGCAGAAATCAAAAGTTTCTTATGTTTTTCCTTTTATTTTTTTCCTCTCAGCTCTTTCCTTTGCAGTGCTGCATCTGATCCACCACCTGGAGAAATCAAAGGAAGATTTTTTCTGATCAGTGCTCCTGTGCTGGTGTCAGTGACAATCAAAGACTGTGAGCTTATTATATGACAAAGTGTTGGGATTTAGCGACAGATCAGATCAAATCAGTTAGGGGAAAATGACCAGAGATCGACGTTTAAATTGCATTGCTATCTTCTTGGAAAAAGCATAACCTGTTGTCAAGGAAGAAAACTTTTTATGTTTTGATACTTACTTTCTCCTTTCAAACAGAGTAACATTGAAAAAAACATAGATCAATGAGAAAATAGTTGTTTAGATTGCCTGTTAAGTGGGAATTACGAAATCGTATTTGTTTAACATACACTGCATAAAAAACATTTCATTGTTAAGTCTGCCTGTACCACCAGTAATATAGAATAGAATTTATGTAGCTGTAAATTTACCTCAGTTCATTTTCCACTACCTGAATGATGTAAAGAAGTCATGGTGTTACTGAAGATAGGGCCATTACCATCTTAAAAAACCTCTACTGAAACATGTCTAGACATCTAATAGGTAGCTCAGGTACATCTTTCAAGTCTATCTACAACCTGCAGCAGACTAATGGACAGTCTCTAGGTAGTAAACCTCAGTGGCACAACACAGAGCTGTGTTCTTATGAGCTTGGGTCAAGAATCTGTATCTAATTTACACATTAATTCTGGTACCTAATTGGGAAAGTATGCCCATATTGCTTCTGAGCCTGACTGGCTCAAATACCCCTGACATAATCTCTTCTCTCAAAAATTTTCATGAGGAAGGTATCATTCTTACCCTTTCAAGCCCCCTTACAATCAAAAGTAATCCATTTCAGGTAATGGAGACATAACTCAATACATCAAGGACAGTTTTAGGATGCCTTTGTGAATCATAGCTTAACAGATCTAAAAAAAACAGCAGTATAGCTGTGCATTTTAATTCAGCTGACAGGAATCATGACTTCTTCACATGAGAAGTCCCATCAAAGTCAGAATGATCAAAGGGACCTTGTAGGCACTGATATTGTAAGTGACAGCACACAGACAAACTGCTAAGACTACAGACTGTCCAACAAAAAGTCAGTGGCGATTTTGACTTTGATGCTACCAGTTGCAGAAATTGAGCTCCATTTTCAGGAACTTACTTATCTGTGTCTGTTTTTAGATACTGCCTTTGATATTCTGCAGACCTGGGCACTGACCAGTAAACAGTATCACACAATTGTTTTCCCACAGTAAGTACTGCTTTAGATACACTACACACTACTTCAGCAAAGCGTGAACAGTATTAACTTTCCTGCCTAATATATGCAACTCCTGTTTAAAGTGAGGCAACCTGACTTGAGATGATGGACCTGAGGAAAAAAAAAAACATTATGGTGGAAACTGTAATTTTTTAAACCATTGCCATAGCTAGACAATGCCCTACCTGGTTCCTAGTACTTTGTCTCAAACAGCATCAGATCAACAAAAAAGTGGAAAATCCATCCTATAGAGGGAAACTACAGAAGACAAAGGTTCTGCCAATAAGCCATGAAGCCAGATACACAGTCTGAGCCATCCATCTGGGTAGCCAGCAGCTCAAAGAGTAGACACTAAGCAGAGGTTCAGAAGTTCCCCAGTAATTCAGCACTCAGTAGGGCTTAAGGTACAACTCACCTGATAATCTTAAAGAGCAGAAATTCATGCTATGAAGCGGAATATAACCCAAGAGATCTCTGATCCTTGAACAACAGCAATATACTTTATATAAGCAATGCCTGCCTTTATGCTTTTGTCACTCTGTAGGCATCTAAGGTGTAAACACTGAAAATGTATAAGATGCATAAGCCTGGACTGTTTCGGTTTAGCACATAGAAGTACATAAAGATCCATTCATTTCAATCCTAAGCAGTCATGCAGACACTTTTTTCCTGACTACCATGCAAACGCTATTTCCTGAGCTCTAATCATAGTCTCCAATCTTGAGCATCACATTCAACTAGCCCTAAAACAAGCAAAGTTGAAGCCATTTCTGTTTTAATCCAAAGGAACTAGGAAAATATTCAGGAAAACTGAGCCAAATTCACTTTTTAAGAAGATTACTTAAACTGCATTCTGCTGGCAAGTGGATGCTTTTACTCAGAATCAAAGTGGCCTTAACTTGGTTTAGTTTAATTCGCTTTGGAAAGAGATCTGGAATTAATCCTATTTAACTAATCCACTTTAATTACATTAATTACTTCAAATTCTTGAGTTTTCCAGTGCACACAAACCTACTTTCATCTTAATTGTCTGAGCATGCAGATCTAGATGGAACAGTTTAAGGAGCATATTTCAGATACAGGCCTGCATCTCCATGGCTAAACCTCATTAAATAATTATGTGATCTTATCCAATAAAGTTCCATTGCAAAAAAAATTAATCACCTTCAGTGCTCTAAAGAGTAGACCATGCGCTCACTAAATACAATACACTAAATCAAGCAGGCTTGACAGATATTTTGTTGCTGAAGAGGCTTTTAGCTGATGGCTGGGTGGAGGTTTTACCGCTCAGATAATTTTAGCAGCTGAACTGGCATACTGAAAATACCGAAAAATTACAAGAGGATTACAAAATGAAGAAAACAGAACTTTCTTCTCTGTCACTTGCATTATCATTGGTTTCCTACCTGGGTGGCTCCTCCTAGAGTAGCTGAGAGAAACACAGGACAGATATTCTGAGGAAGAAGTTTTCAGGTGGCTTTACAGCCCTGATTCATGAGCTGGAGATGATTCTGGTATAAGCTTGTTCAGTATTTTCAAAGATCTTCCAGTTATCACCTAAAGGGAGATCAAATATATTGGTTATTTTGCAGGACTTCTTCAGAGAGAAATTATTATTAGAATCTGAATCAGTGACAGAAATGCAAGTGGTAAAATATTCTAGAACAGGAGGGAGGAGAAAAATGTTAGGCCTTCTGTGGTTATTCTGTTTGGGTTTGTGACATTTATCAGTCATGTAATAAAACCTTGCTTCAGGAAACAAGTGAATAACAGCCATACTGTTTCCATCCCAGCCCAAATATCACCTACAGTTTTCAACTGCAAATATTGTTTTGGAAAGAGAAAGCTGCTTGTGGTTCAAGGAGACTTCACATCTCCACACTTCTCACTGTTCCAGCTCTCTCAGGAGAGGGCTGCCACTCTCCCCACTTTGCATCTCCACCAACACCAGCAAGCAGAACTGAGCACAACTAGAACCCAGACACTTCATAATGGAACTATCTAACTGGG
Source organism: Tragopan temminckii (assembly GCA_028571105.1). Classification (NCBI taxonomy): domain Eukaryota; kingdom Metazoa; phylum Chordata; class Aves; order Galliformes; family Phasianidae; genus Tragopan; species Tragopan temminckii. The sequence goes on from JAOWBP010002978.1 coordinate 34,016,483, forward strand.
GGAGAACAGCAGCTTGAGACAGGATAACCAAATCCATTCCAATGGCCTGTCTGACCTCCAGAAAGAAAGATGGGGAGGTATAGATTCTAAAGCAAAACCTCAGGAAAACTGGAAATGGCACAGAGGCCATTTTGTCCCAGGAGGAGAAATATCTCAGTGGGGCTGTACAATCAATGGATATATAGATATTATAAATACCAAAAAGCTTGGCTAAGTTGTTAAACCAGAGCAAAGAAAAG
>JAOWBP010002978.1:34017803-34041367 GCA_028571105.1 Tragopan temminckii
CATGGTTAGCTTTCTCTAGGAGTGTTAAACTTTCAGAACAGCAAAGCAGGTGAAAAACAAAAACTAAATTTAAAACTTCCTTCCTAAATTAAAAGACTTCCTTTCTATTTTAAGGTATAGTTATGACAGTAAAAACCACTATCTTCCACGCACATGCAAAAGATGATGGTGGAGGTTTTTTATTCATTCAGAAATAGTTGCCTTTTCTGCTAGCCAGATATTACAGTAACAAAATAAAAGCCTCACACACTCCATAAGCAAAATACACTGATCATAAAAGCCAAACTTCATGATGAATACAGAAATAAAATCTTATATCTTAATCATGATACAACCCAAGAGACAGATACAACAAACAAACAAAAAAAATGTGGTCTGCAGCAGACTACAACAAAATATTGCTGAGTTTAGTGCATTATCTATCACTTGCATTCATCTCCATAATTATCAAGTTCCTTGCTACTCTCCACCTTACCTACTTTGTTTATGGATGGAGAGAGAAAAGAAGAAATTCATGATTAATGACAATTTCTAAACATTCTGTTTTGGATATATTTAGCTTCTCCACAGGAAGAAAAAAGAACAAGGATAAGGGGAGAACCTCTTTGAAGTGCTATTACAGATACATAATTCACAAAGCAGTTTCTCCCCCATAATGGTTATTTGAGCATATTTTCAAACAATATACGTGAGCTATTTCCAGACATCATAACACAGCCTGGAAATTCACATGAAGTCTTGTAAGATCTAGTTAAGAGAAAAAAGAGACAGATAGGAAATGGCAACATTAAGCAGCTCAGAAGCTATATGGTTGGGGTTTTTTCCCTCAGGTTTTAATATAATATAGATTCAAAACACAAAGGAAAGAGGATTTCCTTGCTGCTTACCTTTGTCAGACCTGAAAGACCACAGAACCTTTGTTTACAGAGGGACTGGGCTTAGCAATATAAAGAAAGATCTTCAATCAAGTTGTTCATGCACTGTTTGAAGGGAAGGGCAAAAAAAAAAAAAAAAAAGGGCCTACTGCCTTAAAAGCTGTAATGGCATGGCTATGAGCTAATACGGAGATAAACAAACAAAAATCAAATCTTGGTTTGAATCCTGGACGACACAGAAGGTGTTTTGTAAGAAGGTCTTTCTTCATCACCTTCTTCTGTCTTAAGAATTTCTCTAATCTTCCTCCTTTGGTCTGCTCTATGACCTTCTACTGTAAGGCAGGGACTACAGAACAGACCTCTGAAGTAGCCCACCAGCCTGTTTTCTGCCTGTGGCTTCAGGTAACTCACCGAAACTTCTGAGCCTCTTCTTACATTACATTTCTAGGTCCTCAAATATGCAAAACTATCAACATTGTTTCTGACCTTTCAGTACCTCTTACCTCCACATTTCTTTTAACCTTCCTGTTCCATGTTTCTTTAATGATGCTAACCACCTCCTGCCCCTCCTTTTTCTTTCCCAGGTCTGACAAAGAAATTTCTTTCAGTTCTGTTCACAGACTGTTCAGTATGCCCTTTTCTCACCTCTTCCACAGGCTGTGTATGCTTCCGTTCTGCACTCAGTCTACCTCCATTCTTTCATTTGATTTTGAAGTTACATTCAACAAAATCCAAACAGAAACCGAGAAAGCCCTATAACTGACCTGATGATAGCTCTGTATATCCTCCAACAAAGCCTAGCTCCAGTAACCTTGCTAACAGTTTAAGAAGGGCCAATAGATCTCATTCAGGTAACACACCCAGAGCAGGAAATGATTGTGATCAGCTGTCATGACTCTATCTCATGTCATTAGAACAAAGCCAGGCATTGCTTTCGGTGTATAACATAAACGCTCCACAAGCAACCAAAACGTAAGACAGGACAAAACTATTTACTTCATGTTAGTAAAGCATCCTTGAAAATAAATTCCCAGATGATTATTGCTCTTCCAGTTGTGCAGCCCACAGCCTTCTGCCTTTCAGCAATCCAGCTGAGACAGACAATAACCGCTCTGAAAGACACTGTTGCCCGTGGTGAATTATTGCTTAATTAGATAGAGCCAGGATGTTCTATCACATGCGCAATGCTTTATGAATAAAATCAAGTGCATCCTGCTTTCTAAGCATTCATCTCACAACAGCACAAAACCTAGGGAGTGACAGCTTGCTACCAGGAGGAATGGTACCCTGAAGAGATATATGTTGTGTTCCAGAAAAGGTATGCAAGTATGAACAGTTTAAGCAAACCAGTAGTCTGCAGTGCTGCCAGTCATAAATGCTTATCCGATGCAGAAGCACAGAAAAGCTCCAGTCATTATAAGGACTCCACTGTGTCAAGATGCATCCATGTGGGAAAATGGCCTGGTGAGTTTCTCCACAATAACAGCTCCATGGTCACTCTCCTTTATACATATTTTAATTCCTCACTAAGGAGGCCTAGCTATGGCTTACACTAACCTGGCTTCTGAGCTGGTCTGAGGCAATTTCACAAAGATCCTCTGCTGGGATTGAGAGTAGCCACATAAAGAGTTTGTGTGGAAATTGCTGGCATGCTTCAAATTCCCATCCTACATTGTTTTGAAAGAGCTTTCATGTACAACATACACCTTAAACAGAACATAACATCAGCCTTAAAGAGTTTATTATCCAAAAATCTAATTTACAGTTTCGAAGTTAATTGGAGGTGCTCCTTCTCATGTCAAATCCAAGCTTTTTCAAGTAGTATTTAAATGTCTAGCATGCAAGAGAAAACTCTTAAACCAGCATATACCTGAGTGAATATTGCACTTCTCAAGAGGCTAAAATCACTTATGAATCCCACAGTTCAAATATTTAGTTAGATCAGTGCTACATACACAAATATTAAGACTTTATTAAGCAATTAGGCAATTACTGGGGTTTTCTATACAAAATCAGCATAAAATGAATCCCCTGATTAATTTAACTCCTAAAATTGTAGTGCTAAGAGAGAACAGAAGGACAAAGGAAGGTTATGCTGCTGTTATGAGGTTTCGCAATTTGTATAGCATGGGAAAAGTCCCTATAAACAAGACCTAAAAAAAAACATTGCATGGTATATACTTAGAGCTAGAAGTTCAGGGGAAATGCGATAGTATATAAATTAATTAAATAAATAGAGGTGCTGATATTGAAACGTGTTTCAAATCCTCTTTCACTACTGGCTTGACGGCAGGAACCAGCAGGTCTCAGAAATGGGCAATGCTGTCTGCATAAGGGTGTAACTTAACTGCAAGCAAAGGTGGTGTACTCAGTTCCATTGAGCTTCTCTACTGACGGGGCACTGCAGAAGACCCTGGCTACAGGAAGGTGCTGTTCTCTGAAGGAAGAGAACAGGAACTTTCGTGGAGGAAATGTAGTCAGAAGCTCTAATTAATGAGTGGAAGATGGATTGCATGACACAGGCCATGAACACCAGTGGCAATTGTGGGTCATGCATATTGGACTAGGTACCCTTCTATAGTATCTGTGATCATTAATGTGTGAAGTGCAATACGGTTTGAAAGCTGGTAATATACTAAAGACCACAAGCTAGAGATTGTATGCGTAATTCATTTCTTCCAAACATTGAATACACGACATTAATAGCTCCAGCAAGATTTTAAGATTTAAATTCTCAAGAGCATTCTGGACAGGAGTATCTAGCCATCAGGATGGCCCCTCAGTAAAAGACATTAAGCCCTCCAGTTTTTATTCCAAACACCAGTTCTCAAAGACAAAGACCACAGGTGATCAAAGACACTGAAGCTTTCAGAAAGAAAAGAGAAGGAGGTTAAGTTCCTAAAGAGAAGAGGGAGACTACTATCGGCAACTCAGAGTAAACTTTGAAGCTGAAATAGTGAAAAGAAATGGGAAATGACACCGATGGGAGTCTGCCCAGAGCACAAATACATTTCAGATCTGGATTTTTTTGTTTGTTTGTTTTATTTGAAACATCTTCCATCTCAGCAGGCAACACTGTGGCCTTAAACCTTGCCTAAGGACACTCCTCCTTGTTTGTCCTGTTAAGTATGTGTGAAGTTGGCCACAAGATTGTTTGGGGAAAGCTGCTGAACTGAGGAGATAGTAAAAATTCCACTGTAACAACGATCCTTGTGGACCTGCGGGCATGTTTAGGAAACCCAACGTTGAAGGGCATTTCTTGCTACACTGCTGATGACCTTTATTTGCAGTTTTTATCACTGGTGCCAAGCCTTGAAAAATAGCTCCCCAGGGCAAACACAAGGCAGCGTTTCTTTTGGTATTTCAGTTATTTTTCTTCTCCTTGTTTCCACAATTTCAGGAGAGCTTGTGGAAGAAACCAGGCAAATATTGTTCTAACCTAAGAAGCATTTCTGAAGTCAAACGGTTACACTGCTTTACCGGTTACAGTACAAACTAGTCCTTTTCTGTTAATCAAGGAAGATCTCCAGTTTCACTTCACTGGAGATAAATGCCTGTGGGTCTCAGCATCCCCGTCACAGTGAATACTCAAGAGTATTGCAGATAAATCAGACAGTGCAGGGAGGAGAAAGAGGGACAACAGTTGTTATTTTAGGGGCTGCTGTATTTAGTGTGCTACTCTCTTCCCTGTGTAATTCTGCAACATTTATAGAGTGGGAGACCCCCCTGAACCAGCTGGCTGTGAAAGTAATTTGAGTTTGTGTCTCAGAGGCTGCAGCTGCCCAGCTTGGATAGGGAGCGACCATTCTCCAAGTAAGCTTTACCTTAAAATGAGCTTTTGTTATTCATCAGACATCATTCCACATCAGCTACAGTCTTGGTTTCATTGGATTATGACTGTTTTGCCAGGAATGTGCTTTTCATGTGAGCTTAGTGCCAGTAGCCCCACAGAAACTGCCTGCATTAAAAATTCATTTGTGCCGAATCACTGCAGTATCTATTTTATCAAAGCAAGTGCTTCTGAAACAAAGCCACAGATGGGAGGTTTAGGCAATCAGTTGCAAGATTAGGAAAAAATCCGAATTTATAGCCTGCGCATACATTTCTGAAGTGAAAAAAAAAAAATAAATAGTAGCAAAGAAACACTAGGCAGAAGGTCACTGCAGTCCATTAAATATTTTATCTACTTCAGTAATGAAATGTAGATATTTATTTGTGATAAAAACACATCGCTGTACAGTCTGCTTTGATTAACTCATCACATAAATCCTCTGTTGTAGAAATTTTCAGAAGTTATTGAAAGCATTATTAGAAACGTCAAGGCTAGAACTGTCGGGAGCTACAGTGTGGAGGAGCCTCATGAGAGCAAAGCAGCATGTAATAGGAAGAAAGCTTTCTGAATTAAAAACACTTGATTAATTTAAATTTATTATATGAAATAGAGAAGTTTGTTTTCTAATCTTTCCCTTGTTGGTCAGAAAAGCATCTGCACTTCAGAATTTTATTTTGATTTTGTCTCCTGCTGTGATTACCCTAAGCATTCTTGCCAATTACATGTCTTAAGTCAACTTTAATGAATTAATATACTGCTAAGTTTTAAATTGTGTCTAGTTTTAATATTGTCTCCTGCATATATCCAAATACAAATATACTTTTTCAAAGAAGTGGTATCAGACAAAGATGATTCAGATCCCTTTCAAGTCATTAGAGGAGCTGTGGATGTTGACAAGACATCCCACAGACAAGAATGGACAATGTTTTGGAGTTCTTCAGAAACCAACAAAACCTGTGGAACCTTTGCAAGAAAAAGGATTTCACATATTGTTCCCACTAACACTTCCAACTCCTAAATATAGTTTTTGTGATGCTAATCTATTTTTTTTAGCAGCTACACTGCATTTTTACAAAACAATTTCCTGTGTTAGAAAAGATTTACTTAATGGGCAAAATAAAACAATGATCACAAAGCTGGAAAGGTCTCTATTTTTCGTTTATGTATGAAAAACCAAAATTATTTGGATGTTTTATTACAAAGACTCACAGAAATCATAGACTGGTTGCTAAATGCTTCCATTCTTTCCTGCACTCTAGCTGGATTTTATCCTTCATCACTAAAGATCTTCTTTCATACGAGATGAGGCTCTCATAGCCCCATTGTGAAGGAAGGAAATTATGAGCCAATATGCAGACATTTTTGGTTTCAAAATATAACTGACAACAGTCTTGAATTAAATATTCTATTTTCAAAGTATTTTGCCAAAAATGTAATTTTTCAAGACAACAAAAACAAACTGAAGTATCCATACAGCACTATTTTAGAGTTTTGCCTACAATGGGAACCATCAGGCACCACAGTGAATGTCCATAACAGAGACCTACTGAAGTGCAGGAAAGCTAAGAAGTCCCCACATTAAGACACAATAAACCCAGAGTGATTTCAGAGATTACAGAAATACTATTGAAATTATGCATATTATAATTTAAATCATAAAAGGTCAAATTTAATTTATTTATGCACGGTTTTGTCTTTCCATGGGATCCTCTGTGACAGGGCCTACTATAGACAAGTACCCCATGCTTTAGCCTGATTTCTTTTCCCAAACCAAATGTGCCTACCTACACTAGGTAATTTTCAGCACAATAAATCCAGATGGCTACTATAGCCAGGAAATGTTAAATTCTTTGCCCTTCCCAGAAGGAAAGCAAACAGGACCTGTGAAAAAATAGAAAAGAAATGCCTGCAATTCTCCAGTACAAAGCAAGCGTGTCCTTTATGTCTGCCCCACGTGGTAAGTCACTAACTGCTTTCTTCATCACAATATTAAAACTGGGAAAAGGTTTGCTAGTGCAAAGAGGATGGTAAAGTAAAAGGAGCAGAGTTATAATAAGTGTTAATGCGACAACTGCATATGTTCTTGAAAGGATATATTTTTAATCTGTTGTATTTCTCAATATATACATTGCTTCCCACACACCTTGACAGATAGTTCCTTTCTTTTATTTTCTTTCTCTATCATCTGTTGGTTTTCAGGAATAAGAACTGTGTTTTTGTTAAATCATAATGAATTTAAAGCCACTCAAATCACTAAAAATAATAATAGGTACAGGGGTTGCTCTGGAAGTAAAGCCTCACATTTTATGGTGTTGGCCCACAACATCAGAGGTGAATGGTGGTTGTATGGCAGTAGAGGTTGCACCTTCTCTTCCCACCAGTATTATATTACATGTTGTTGTGTGACAGGTGGCAGCAGAGGGGCAGTCTGACAGAATGGCGTCTGACATGGAAGTGTGTGTGAAGTAAAGGTGTGGAACTGAATTCCTCCATGCAGAAAACAAGGCATCCACTGACATTCATCAACACTTGCTGAACATGGAGACCAAGCAGTGAAGGTGAGCACAGTGAGGCAGTGGGTGGTGCATTTCAGCAATGGTGACAGTAATGTGAATGACAAGCCATGTTACAGACAGCACTGCAGATTTTTACGATCATGGCATACAGGCTCTTGTCCGTCGCTGGCAAAAAGACATAGTTGATAGCAGCGACTATGTTGAAAAGTGGTGTGCTGTAGCTGAGAATATGCTCTATCAAATGGCATTATTGTGCTCTTTGTAACAGTTGTAGCTTACAAAGAACTAAACTGCAGGCATTCATTTCCAAGCTATCTACATATATATACTGTCCTGGACTGCAGAGGTTTAAGTGTAAGAAATATGATTCAGGATTACATTCCAGTGGCATTTTGACTGTCTCGGTACAGACTAAGCAGAGATGGAACGCCTGCTCAGATCTTCATAAACCAAAGTTCAGCTTCTGTGTAGACTTTGAATCCCTATTTGTATATGCAAATATATTATTGTTTATGCAAATTGGACATATATTCACATAGCAAGTATAAAATGTGCAAAATGCCTACACACAATTAGTGCAAGCAACTGTGCTATCCACATACACAAAAGCAACCCTAATTACAAGAAGTATCTACAGAGTAACTCCCAGTTCCATGCTATATTTCTGTGCTTCAGCACTGTGCAATTATCGACTTTACTTTAGCAGGTATTTTCAGAAATTGTCAATAATCCAATAACGGAAAGAAATTGATTTTCAGAAGTAATAACAGAGGAGAGATGGCATCATTTGGAGACGAGAGGAAAAGTATAGATCATTTAAGTCAGTATTCCAGAAAATTGTTCCAAAACCACTTGCACTCCCAGAGACCTGAGCTGCCATCACTTTGTCACCACAGACAGTTCACATCTGCATATGTACACGATTGTAAACAGACAGATGAGCCAATGAGGAACATACTAAAACTGCCGCAAAGTTATTCATCTTTCTGCTTCAGTTACTCATCCAAAAAATGATTAATACATACTGACTTTGAACACATTATGCAGGCCAGGCTTGGCAGGGATGCTTTGATAAGTGGGTTAAACTATGAAGAAAATCTTTTCTAAGAGAATAAAGGTTACCTTACATTGACTTTGAAAGTCTTTCTCATATCATCTTGCAATGAGACGCATTTCTTTATTCTCAATTTATTTCTCTGTGGGAGATCCCATCTTGAAGAATAAGCGAAATTTTCGCCCCATCAAGAGAAAGAGAAGGAAGGAGGTAAAAAAAATTGTTTTATTCATGGAGGAGAGATATCTAAACAATGACCAGAGTATCTGTGAATGAACACTAAAAGCACACTTTTGATCTATGTTATTTAGTCTTATTTAAGGAAGATTGATACAGCTATCAAAGTTATCAGGCATAATTGCTTCTATTTTCATTGAAATAAAGGGAATGTTCATCAGGCCATTTGACTCTGCTAGACACTCTTCACTCACGGTGAAATTGAGTAAGAACAGGTTTTTAAGTTGAATAGAAGCTCACTCAAAACTGTTCTTGAGCACCCCTACAGGTCTAGACACACTTCAGTCTTCACACTTTAGCAGTAACACAGCTGTTCCTCAAACATGTTCAACAACTGTTTGAATGCCATAAGTTTCATAGTGTAAATGGGTCCTAAAATAGCTGGAACATTATGTCCTTACCATTATACCTTCCTGCCTGGCTGCAAGATTGTTCTCTTTTCCTTTTTTGATGGATTAAGTAGAACCACAGCAATTTGTTGATTTGAAAACGAAGCAATCTCTTTAAACTGTCTGTATGCTCTTTCACTGCTGTCACTGCCTCTACCTGAATTCATTTTCGAACCTACAGTGCAAAAGCTTTACTCATGAGGAATTTGCATCTGTAAGCAGTGGTGATGAATCCAATAAAATAGACTCATTTCTTACACTTAAAAATTTACTTTTTCTGCTCAAGAGCTGGTATTTTCTCCCTGCACTTCCCTCCTTGCCTGTCTTTCAGGGCATAGGTTGACTCTGCCTACATTCTACTTCAATGAATGTCATTTCATAGATGCCCCCATCACCAGACTCTGCAGAAATGCAAGCAATTACAGCACTCTTCCAAGTTTTGTCAGCAGCATGAGGGCTCAATTCAAACATCAGTGAAATTTTTCTTGAAGAAGAAAAGAAAATAGGCCTTACTTTTTTTTTTTTTTTTTTTTTTTTTTTTTTTTTTACCAGAAGCAAGGAAGAAATAAATTGCCAAGAGACTTGACATTAGAAATATATTCTTCTCCATGACTCCTTCACCATAGAGAGGTATGCAGGACCACTGGCCAGCTGTTAAGGTTTGGCTATGACATCTCTTCACTCAGAGAAGAAAAATTCTGTCCTGTTACTCTTAGTCCTACAGCAAGAAGAAAAAAAATGTTCCGAAACCTCACAGCGGAGTAAAAGCTTGTTCCATTTAACTGTAGGGAACACTGGTAAGGTCAGCTCCTTCTGTCCTTTCTACCATTTCACCAATAGATGGTGGCAAAGACCCCCTCCAAAGCTGCCACTGGACACACAGTTAATATTTTTTAAATCCCTCTAGGAGCATATAAAATGGAGAAGGCAGATGCAGACATTTCCTTTCCACTCATCACCTGTAAACAAGTTAATTGATTTTATTTCTAACTTATCTATACATAATTATTCTGTTAATGCTAGCTCTTTTCTTAACAAAAAGCATTTCTTTTCTCAACAGTAGTGTTTCTCTTTAATTTCATGCTACAGAGCATAAAGAGGAACATCAAAGCAAGCTCTTATAAAATAGATTAAGAAATGATACTTGTTCCTAAGAGCTCAGCACACCTCTGTCTGAAAGAGAAGAGGGGGCACAGCACAAGACTCAGCAGAAGTGATTTTAAGCTCTTGTTCCAGTAGGTAGCATTTTGAAGTGCAGGTTGCTCTCCTCAGAACTGCCAGCCATGAGAATAACTCCATGCCAAGAGACTCCAAGTAGCTGCAGGTCTCCCTTGGCCAGCTGTGCTAGGCTTGGGGAACTTCTGATGACTCAGGGAAGCCAAACATCAGAGCTGTGCCATGCAGGATTTGGTGATAAAAGCAGCAATGATTTTATTTTGATTCAAAGGCTTTTTGAGTGCCATCCTTGTGCTTCAGAAAGCCATGAGGAAAACCTGTTTCTGCCTGGGAATAGAGTAGTACAGGCAGAGCACTAAGGGTGGCTGGAAAGTCACTAGCACAGGTGATACTTAAAACAGAAGCCCTGAGTGTTTGCCAAGAACCCATCATAGAACTGGCTGAAGTAAGCCAGACCTGCTGGCCAAACTGCATAGCTTATAATAACATCCTGCCTGTCTTAATATGATATTGTTTTCAGATCATGATGATATTCTCTCTCTCATTTCATGATCCTGTGTAATGTTGCCAGCAACAACCGTGCCATTCCATGCTAACATCTGAGAGATGGCCACGATTTATTCATCTTTTATTTGAGAACAAAGAGCTCTGAGGCCCTTGGTGCAAACTGATAAAAAAATGCTACTTTGGTCTATTTACCACTGGGTTCACCTCTGAACACAACTGTGCTAGTTTCTTTTACCACGTGCCTTTACAGAACAGTTCACAAGGATTTTCTGTACTTATAGATTTTGCTTATAAGCTTTTCAGTTCTTTGCTTATTTGCAGTAACTGATCTCCAAGCTGGGGAACTATGGTCAGCTTATTTGCTTCAGTACCAATCTGTCAGTATAAATAACTCATTGTGCATCAAGCTTTCCAACATGGAAAAAAAGAAGAAAAAAAGAAAGATAATCTTAACTGTCTTTTCCCTAGCACGCATAAGGATAATTTCCGCCACTATATTTTGCACAGAGAATGATCTTTTAAATTTTTATATGAGGACTCTAAACTAATTTTTTTCTAAATCACACACCTTATTTTTCCTTCTGGATTTCAACCATAGGTATTCAGAGCGTCCAAATAGACATTCCTAGTGATCCATGGGAGTCTATTTCCTACAGAGAGAAAGAAAAGGCACCTCTGGACCAGATGTCTCTGCTGTTGGACCAAGTGAGCTGCAGAGATCCCTTACAACCTATATCGTTCTATGAATCTGTGATTCTATAGTTCATTCTCCTACTAGTTTGCTTCACCAAGTAAACTGTGATGAGGTTTTATTTCAAAGGAAGAGGTAAGTTTAAAACAAAGAAGCTGGATAAGTAGATCTGAACTGCTATGAATAAACACTGATAAAATACTCATGTTCTCAAAAGGCAGTCAGTGGGCAGCAATACCTGAGGGAGGGATCATATCACAGAGAAAAACTAAACCTCAGAACAGTCGAAGTCCAGGCAGCTCCTTTATGCACTCTTACTAAGTTACATTCTCTTCAGTGTCAGATCTTACTGCCCACATGAAGTGGTATCTCCACTAAATTACAAAGCAGATGTTAAGCTAGGAGACGTGTCCTGTGCCTTAATTCATGTCTTCCAGAACCAGCTTACACTTTTTAATTTCATCTGTGCATTTAGATAAGAGGCAACAATTGGCACTAGGGCTTCTCCATTGTTATTATTCTTGTTGTTGCTGATGCTGTTGTTGTTACAGCAGAATGGGGGCAATCCAGCTATGTTTCCAGCCACCATCGTATTTATTATCTACCAACTTTCAAGATTTCTAGATTGGTCTCTCTCATGATAAAGCATACTCCTGAGAGTTTCAGTATGGTGTAGTTTTCACAAAACATACTGGATGACAGTAGCAAAGAAAACCATAGTAGCCCTACTACAAAAGAACAAAATCAAGCCATGAACAGTTCAGGAAGAAAACCTAAGTGAGGGTGCACTGCACTGGACTGAATAGTGGTCATTCTCCTTGCCAAAATACTCATCATAAAAGAGATTCCTTGGGAAGCGTGGATTACCTTGTTCCTTCTGCCAAATAACATAGTGGCCTGAGCAAAAGGAGAGAGAAAACATACCTTCAGAAGTCAGAAGGTCTCCTAACCCACCAGCTGTGTTCTAGACATCGAGGAAAGCATATTTGCAACAAAGACATTTTAAATGTGGTTTTCCCATCCACCTGCATTTGTTCGGTCTGAATTGCTTCTCTGGTCTAAAAAGCTTCAGCCTCTGCAAGTTGAACTGGGAGGAACAGCACTACCACTTGGGTTTGCGTGGGCAGAAAAGGGGGATTGTTTGTTGCAAGCCAGGGCACATAATGGAGGGAGAAGCATTCGGTCTGAAGAGAATTTTGGCATACTCAGTATAATTGTTCCTAAAAGCTCGGCACTTGATCCAATCCCTGTTTAAGTCAATGGGCGTTTTTCATTGACTTTTGGGTGATAGATAAAATGGGCCATTAGTGCTCTTTCTAAAAGCTCTGCTGAACAAACACATCACTAGGTGGTTCAGGTCTTTTTTGTAATGCCTTTCCTTCTCTCTCAAATACTGCATTTATCTCTACTCTCGTCTATTTTATGGCAGCTTGTATTGTAACACTTTCACCTTCGCCTGTGAGGAGAAAAATACTCTGCCTTTCTTCTTAGCCAGTAACAGAAAATCTTCTCCACGAGTGCCTAAAACCACTGTAGATTAAGAAACTTGATTAGAGTATAAGAATGAAGGTTTGGGCACTTAATTCTGTATGCCTAAGCTTTAAAAACAGTTTTGTTTTTTTTTTTTAAAGTTCTAATTAAACTGTTTTGTTAGAGAATTTCAAATATCCCACTTTGAAGTATAGCAGAGTGAAACAACTGGGCAAAAATCATGGTTTCATCAAATGAAAAGCACTTTGGTTTTATTTACTTATGCTGGACATTTCCCAGGGGAATAAAGCAATAAAAAGAAAACAACTTTAGGAGATTCATCTGCATTACACCAAATTGCCGTTCCATTCTGTCTTCTAAAAAGGTCCTGTTAAGTGATGGCAGTGTAATTTAATACCTAAGATTAGGTAAAAGTAGGTACCATGGAGAAAACACACTGCACACATAATACAGCAGCAAGCTCTCATTTACTACCCACACAGTCTAAACTTGTGGGTAGCTCCGTATGTGCTAAGCACCCTGTATTCAATTCACAGCCACAGAGCCAGAAATCCAGCAGTTCTAGCTGTCTGGACCAGTAACGGCTCTCACCTGCAATGGCATTTAGTTGCTTTCTTTTTTTTTTAAATATTCTATTTAATTGAAATGTACTGTACCCAGTCCTGACATCACTGATGATATCAGGGAGCAAAGCATGGGCAGATAGCTCTTGATACCTTTCGCTGCTGGCCTAGACCACCAAACAGAGATTTTTACTTCCTCTTTTACTTGTTGTTGCTCTACTGGAATGAAAGTACTCAAAAATAAGCAGCCCTTCTGCAGCATGATGCCCCCAAACACCTGGAATTAATTCAGAGACAACATTGTTCTCATCAGTTAGCACAAGCAGTGGGCCAGTTTCCAGATGCATCTCAGTTGCTGAAAGGCCTGCATGCTGGTGATGCCATTTTTATTTGAAGTGCAGCAAGCAGCGTTCAAAAGGAAAACTTTTGAACTGAAGACTAACTTCTCTTCCAGAAACATAAAAAACATCGCTGGAAATGAAATCTTGGGAATGAAATATTTTCAGATAACGCTGCCTTTCAACTCCCCTTTGCCTTATGAGACAGCTGTGATCTCAGGGACATGCAACACTCTGCTGACATACTGATATCATGATTCAAATAATAAACAGTACTACATAATTAAAAAATTAATAGATCTTGACTCTACCATGATGTCATGTTAACAGCAGAGCGCACTGCTCAGTGTTACCCATGTCTGTGTCCCTGTGAGCATGGGACAGCAGTTGCAGATCAACTTTCCTACCCCAGCAGCTGGCAGCTGGAGGAGCTGGCGTGGTCTGCCTCCATTAGCCAGCAGCTCTTCTTCCTCTGACAAAAGAAGAGAGATGAGGTGAGACAAGATGAGATAAGACGAGATGTTGCCCTTTTGCACACTGTAGTACAGGCTAGGGGGTGAAACACATTGACAAGTCCCAGTTCCACCCTCAGTCTTTTTCCCCAAGACAACTGATTCCTAACCTGAAATCAACTATGCTGCAAAACTTTCTGGCAGAATCTTTACAGATTCAGTAGGTATTGTCTCTCAGTAAGCAACCTGTGGACCTCCTGTACCAGGAAAAAAAAAGAACAAAAAATGGAGAATGCAAGAGTCAGCATCAGACAGAGGTGGAGAGGCACCACAAAATACCTTGTTGTTATTCATGAAACGGAGCACTATTTCATTTTAAATTAACTTTTGAGGTTTTCTATTTGTCTGAATCACAGCTTCCTACTGATGCCCTCTCTACTCACCATGTCTAGAGTTTCTGATTTTCCACCTGGGTATTTAACAAACATCATAATTTACCTCATAAATCTTTGTTAAGCTGGTTATTTCCCCACATACAGACATGCAAATATGTTCCTGTTTCCACCACGTCTCTCACAGCAGTAGAATCAAGAATAACAAAACAAAACAAAACCCAGCTGTACTACAGTCCTGCATAAATTCTTGTTACCAAAGCTGATGCAGATCCAGCCTTCCCTTGAACTCTGTGGCTTCTCAAAGTAAACCCAATTTTACCTCCCTTGGCAAGGCGCAAGGACAGTATGTTAATTGTGAACTTTCCAAAAACCTCTGCTTGATGTAAGGGGAGGAGGGAAGAAAGGGACAGAAAATGTCAGGAAGAAATCAAGGTAATTCTCACTTTTACAAACTATTGCAAACTGTTCCACAATCTCATATGATGTGTGCTCTCCTCTTTCAATCTCACTCCCCAGCTTTCACGCCACCAATTTAAAATGAATCACAACACAACAAGTTAAAACTGTCCTTCTTGCCTTTCCCCACCAAGGACAAGCAGCAGCAGCTTTTTAGGCAAAACTGTCAGCATATACTTATTACAGTAAATAAACAAACACAGGATTACAAGCTCCTAATGAGGTCTGTGAGGCTTTATAGATCAGGTTTCTCAAATTGCAGTTCTCTGAACAAAGGAGCCTTATTAATCATAGGATTTGTGCTTTACGATTTTGAGAAGTTTGCAGTGCTGTTCAAATTATGTGATCTGCCTCCAGATTTGTCTCTTGAAGAGCTCAACTGAACTACTCATCCCTTCTCTTGGCCTTGCTTCAGGAAAGGATTTGGTGACAAACTTAAGACTGCTGTCATTCTGAAATTCACATAGACATGAGCTTAAAAGCACTGCATATAAATCCCAACAGAACCAATGGACCAAAGCTTCAAGAATGGATTCAACAACTGAAAAGCCATTTTGTAGGATACAGAAAACTATGCCTGCTGGACAAACATATAAGTTGATGATCTTTCAAAGGTTTTGTTCTTTACTTCTTTTCAAGTTCCTTCCCCACATTCAGATATGTTGAGGTGGCAGGTTTCTAAGATGTTGGCTAGAGAGGTACAAGCTTCTCTATTTCCTACTGTGCTTTAACCTCATCTGATTTCATCTACTTATTGTGCTGCTTTTCAAATTTGTCCTGTCAAATTTGCTTGACATATGCCTCTCTCCCAGTCCTCTCTTAGGAGGGTTTTCTCCTTCCTGTTTACTCCAGTTCATCTAATTCTCAACAACAGTTTGATTCTTATGCAGAAAACAACAGTTCTTTCCTTAGTCTTTCTCTTTAGTCCAGCTGTTCTCCTTAAAAGTGGGCACTCCCAACAGCACAGGACTTCTTCTTTGCCTACAGAAGGCTCTTTTTACACCAACAAACACCACAAAGAGTGAATTGAACACAAAGGGTGTTTGACTGAGAATTCAGAAAGTTAAACTGCTGAAATAAGTAGTTTATAATTAAAGTACTGAGAAAACCTTAACCAAAGAATCACTAGAGCAACACTGTAATTATGCTGTCCTTCATATCCTGCCATTAGCATTTCTATAAGTGACATAATAATAATGTGGCTTTTTTTCTCTTTAGGAACTGTCAGCTCTCTTTACAGAATTCAAGTAAGTTTATAAAGAATATCAAGTTCTTAAATGGAAAATGCAAATGATGAGTTTTGTGTAAGAGACTTGACAGTCACATTAGTAAGCTCATGAAATTCATGGCCATATATGTTTCAAGTCAGTATGAGTAAAACACCTTTTTCCTATTCTTTTTCTTTCTATCCAGGGCTCAAGAAGGGGGAAAAAAAAAAGAAAAAAAAAAGACCAAAAGATCTAACAATATCTCTTTTGAGCTCCCTATTAACAGCTCAAGAAACGTAGTATTTTTATAGGAGCACACAAATAGCCCATTCTCAATCTACTAGAAGGAAGCTTCACATGCCAGATATGGCAAAGACTTTAAGCAAACAGCCACCAAAGCTGTAATAAGCCACATTTGTGGGATGTCCCAAAGACATATTTTAAGTTGTTGCTGTCAGCAGACAATGTTTCTTCTGCCCCAGTATCAAGGGGAAGGCTGCAGTACCAGCCATTGCTGTGGAATGCCTGAGAATGCATACCCTGATCCTGACCAGTGCATCCCTCAGAAGGTGTAATATGATTTTTGTTCTGACATGTCCTAACATATTTAGAAAGGTAAAACAAAGCATGTGTCCCCATGTTACCGCCTTGTGAAAGCTAGTGATGCTTACTGTTGATTCCAAAGGAGGTTAAATACACTTTCAAAGCACAAAGAATGGAGGCTCACAACAGGCTGTGAGGCTTTGGCATCCAGCTCTAGTCTGTTGATTTGGAGTCAATCATAAGCACTGATAAGAGAAAAACGCATTTAGGAAAAACTCATTTTCTGTCGAACAAGCAATAGAAGTTTAATGGAGTCAAAATGAGGTACTTGAATGCCTTAAATCTTTCATGGAGTGTGAAAGCAAAATAAGTACTAAAGAAAATCTGTGTTCTCTAATAGATTCTAATTGTCGACTGCTTGGAAATAAAATATTATATTCAAAAAAATATGTAATGTTGATTAAATTGCATGAAATTATAAGACTAGGATATCTCATAGTTACTGAACTTTTAAGACCTTAAAATGTTTGCTTGAGTGCAAATATTTCTCATTTTAATAATTTTGGGGGCAGGCAAGTGTCTCACATCTGATACAGGCAGATAGCAGCTACCTGTTATATATATGTATATATAAATACTGACAGGAATTAGATTGAGGTTCTGGGAAGGTGCGAATTAGATCTGAACTAAATCTGCATTTACCAAGTTACTGCACTACCAAGCCCATCTCATAAACTTAACAAGTGTGGTGTACACTCATTTGAGTACAGCATAACCTAAATGTACATGCACTACTTTCAAAGATCCCGTCCCACCAACTCAGAGAGGCAATATAAATAACTCACAGATGTCAAAAGACACTAGGAAAATTGTTGCTGACAAAACCTTGAACTTCCATTCTTTTTAGAAGCCTTGTCCCAAAGCTGTGTAATGCAAGGTGGCCAGGTGTCCTCACTTCCTGCCAATCACAGCTGCTTCTTCCATAATGATCTGATAGTGATAGGACAAGGGGGAATGGCTTTAAATTAAAAGAGGGGAGATTTAGGTTGGATATTAGGCAGAAAATCTTTACTCAGAGGACAGTGAGGCCCTGGCACAGCTGCCCAGAAAAGCTGTGGTGCCCCATCCCTGGAGATGCTCAAGGCCAGGTTGAATGGGGTCCTGGGCAGCTGATCTGGTGGGTGGCAGCCCTGCCCATGGCAGGGGGTTGGGGCTGGGTGGGCTTTAAAGTCCCAAACAATTCTGTTATTCTATGATTCATTGATAACTGGGATTACACTGTAGTCCCTGTGCATAAGAGATGCATTTCTGTGCAAGTCTTTGTCAGATGGCATTGAATGTAAGAGAGGATTTGCCTTCACAATAAAATTAAGTCAAGCTGTGGCTCAAAAATCTCCCTTTTCTTTATACAGCCTTACCTCCCTTTTACCTTATGTGTGACAAAGACTTACAGCTTGATCCAATTGGCCTGCAGGATGAGGAAACTAGATCAAATCAATACAACTCATTTTACCTCCAATCATTCTGTGTAGCATATTTTGGAGTGGCTAAGGGCTGGCCTGCATCAGATGGGAGAGGAAACAGTGAAGATCCAGGATGTTCTGTTATTTTGTTTTCACATTAAAATCCACGCATCTTCATAACGGAGTTCTCCCAATGAACTATCAAAGCTCTGCCAACTGTAGAGACTCTTCCACAATCACATTACGTTCATTTCATGATGAGTTAAGGCAGGGAAAGGAATTGTTCACATGGCCACATACATCCTTTTTCAGATTTGGCAGTCGTCCTGCTGCTGTCCTACACTTTGCTGTCTCACACCATGCCCAGGTTGACAGAACACCAGGCTGGCCTGTAGCACACCAGGGTCAAGCTGACCAGCTGCTAGCTTTTAAAGTTAGCATGCAGCTCAGAGTGCTCCTAAAACTGGTGATCAC
Organism: Tragopan temminckii; assembly: GCA_028571105.1. Taxonomy (NCBI): domain Eukaryota; kingdom Metazoa; phylum Chordata; class Aves; order Galliformes; family Phasianidae; genus Tragopan; species Tragopan temminckii. The sequence goes on from JAOWBP010002978.1 coordinate 34,036,464, forward strand.
TCCTAAAAGTTATCCTACTCCTACTCAGTGTCATATCAATCATGCACTGTATAACTGCCAAGCACTCAGCAGCGATCCCAAATTTTCCCTGACATCTGATAGAAGAAATGATTCTCCTTTTAAACCTGATGCTGTAGCGCTATGAACAAAAGTAAAGAACAGTGTGATATGGTATTTTGCCTCAGACTTATCTTAGAGAATGTCAAAAAGAGGTGCAGCTTTTTAAACAGCACAGGAGGGAAAGAGAACAGAGGCTAAATATTAATCAGTTGTTAGCTAGGATCTTTTCTGAGCCTATTTGGCTTCTATCCATGCATTCTTGCAAGAGTGCTGGGAAATTCACATCAGCAGCAATTATTTTCTTTCTATTTTCAGATCCCACCATCCTCAGCTACTTCAGCACTTACCCCTCAGCTGTCCCCTTTCATCTGTATGGCATTCAGGGCATATTCCTTCTGTGCTTCAAGTGCCCTGTGTAAGGCCTCATACAACAAAGCAACAAGGAATAACTTGGAAAACAGCATCAATGATGGATTAAGCATCTTTGTCGGACCTTTGTACCTTCTGTTTCAAGTGCAAGGCAGATTCCTTTGATCTTTCCTTATCTACCATATTTACACACAAGCATGTAAATTGAAAAAGCAGACAAATAAATAAAGTCCCTCAGGTCTACCAGAATTAGAGGCCTTAATAAACAAGCTTTTCCTCCTAGAAGGAGAATCTCAGAAGTCTCTTGTATGCCACAGGGTTGAGTGTAGTCTAGAGTCTAGGTAAAATGGAATTATGCTTAGTAGCATGACTGTGCATGCTATCTTTTGACATGTATTATGCATATGTATGCATATGCCTACATATGAATATAAATGTTTGTTCCTTCCTATTTAATCATTTTAAGTGTGATTTTTCAAAATTGCCTGAGTGACTTTCCCACCTTAATTTAATTGAATCGCACGATTACTGGAGATGACAGCATGGGGTCAAATTCTACCTTTGAAATAATTGGCTTCTCCGAGAATTGTGTGCACTCAGAAGGCCACAGATTTTGCAGAGTTCGCATAACTGTGCAACCTGGTATGACCCCTTGCAGTTGGCCATTAGAATCACCCTTGACTAGGGACTGTTGACAAAGTCTTTGACATATGCACCATGAGGAAAAAAAAAATCACATCAAAGGTCTGTTCTTCCCCAGTTATCTGCGCTGGAGTTTTTCTAGCACTTCTCCGTAGCTTGGAATGAAAGCCATGAATAGTTTTAGGGCAGGAGTCTCCCTGCAAACTGGTCAAACCTCTCGATCACTCTGTCTTTCCTGTAGCAGTGCCATTTCCAAATCACTGCCACCTGCACAGGAGAAACACTGCCATGTGCTGTGGATCTGAGAGTTCTAACAAAGTTCGCAGAACATTTCCTTCTGACCACCCACCCAGGTGGCTTTAACAGATATTGGTTCTGAAGGCTTTTGCACAGAAAAAGGTGGATGATTTGTGATAGCTCTGCCTGGATGAACTCACCCTGGAATTTCATCTCTGGGATGTGAAGCAACATCTCTAGGTGGGAAACATAAGCTTTTTTAGGAAGGGATGATAATGTGATCATGGCAACAGAATGATATAGAAATAAATAAATAAACAGATTGTGTCTTGTATGTGCAGGGTACCACATATCTAGTAATTCACGTGCTACGTAACCTGTTGTAGCCAAAGCAACCACCTGAACATGAACAGTTTACATTACAAATGTAGAGTAACTGGATTCACTTTGTTAGAAAAGGGTCAGGCATTGCTAACAGCTCTGAATGAGTGCATCTCATAACACAAAGAATGGGGATGAGCAGCTATTTACTGGTGGGATCTGCCTGCTACTGCAACAGAACATTTCTCTTTATAGGCTTAAAACCTAACCTATTTAGAACTGGGAAATGAGTGGTAATGCTGTGGGATTTTTAATGTGTGAAATGTTAGAGAACAAAACTGGTACCTTCGTTACTGTGTGCCTGTGGTATAGGAATGAAGTACAAGCACACAGTTTACATTAAATTCTTGTATACCACTAAAGTAGGGGAAAAGAGATTCCAGCTTCTGAAGCATCTGATAATAGCATTCGTGGAGTCTAAATGGGGAACAAAATCCCAACCTCCTTTACTCCTGTGAATAGCTTTGTGCTCAGCTATTCTCAAAATAATCATCAATTCCCGTTCAGCGCTTTCTCCCATAAATTAGTTCCTATGATGTATAACAGTCACTGAAAGAAGAATTGAACAGGGGAAATTAACTTGCTTTTCAATAACAGAAATTTATCAAGGCCACAGTTTTTACTGGGACGAAAACAATTCATTTAAGCCTTGTCAAGTTTCCTAATTAAAAATCCTCTTCTCCCAATTGCAACTTGCAAATACTGTGCTTAATTTGGAAGTTAATAATGTTTCCACACATTTCTGCTCTGCTCTCTTATAGTAGCCACGACTCTCATCTGATAACAAGAGAACTGAACCCAACCCAGCAGTGAATGACTTCCCTCATTTCTGTGCAAAAAATGAAACTTCTTTTGCAGAAAGAGGATGGGGAAGTTTGAATCTGTATTTATGATCTGGATTTCAACTCCACTGTATGAATAAGAAAGATCTCTCTCTTTCAGGCTTAGGCTAATGCGTTAGATATTGCAGGCCTGAATACTTTTGGCTTTTTATTGTGAATCAGTCAGCTCCCACCAGACCACCTGCTGCCTGGAAGGGGAAACATGGCATGTGAACAGCTTGAATCATGGATCACACCACCAGAAGGTCAAGCTGCCAGATATGAGTAGAGCTCAACTCTACTTTTCATTAGTTGTGAGCTGGAAGAGGATTCTTCCTTCTACCAAACCTTCAGCACGTTCAAGGACCAATTTTCTCTTCCAGAAGATTATAATTAAGATTATTCAGTTCTCTGCTAGAAGATTATGATTTCATAGGAAGTCATTCCATGTCTATAATAACTTGCTTAGATCTTCTATGCAAACTACAACGTGAACTTGAAAGAAAAACAACTCTCAATCTTCATCAGCACATAACAGTTCATCTTCCTCTACTTATAGAGGAAAATTACAATGAACTATTCAATGTGGGATAAATCTGCGCTGAGTCAAAACTCAACAGCTGTTACATGTTTCAAAAATGTTTTACTCTGAAGCAACACATATTCTGCCATCACTGTACATCAGTAGAACTATTTGCCTATAACGTTTCATCTGTCTTTGTTTAACACTTGTCTCCTTGCTTACAATCTGTGAGACAAGAACACGTACAGCAAATCACAAGTAAAGTGAGGGTCCCAATCCTCTATTTTTCTGTCCACTAGCGATCTCATTATCTCAGTAACCAGTATGTTGCAAAAATTCTTGAGGATATCACCTAAAAATAGATGGCTTTAAGGAGAGATCTGAGAGAGAAACAGGAGGCAGCTTTCCTGATATTTATAGGGAAAGATTTTCTAATCATAACAGACTGAAGGACAAAACTAGGGGCTGTGAGTTTAAAAAATCAAACTAGATGTAATGGAAGATGTGTTTCCTGACAGACCATAAATTGACCTAAATCATATCTTTTAACAAAACAGCTGGAAAGCAGGCTTTACTTTCCTGATGTTTACAAGGACTCAAAGAAGAAAGAAAAAAAAAGAAAGAAAGAAAAAGAATAAAGAAAATAAAAGGAAAGGGGAAGGGAAAGAAGAAGGGGAAGAGGAAGGGGAGGGAAATCATTAAGAGGAAAATCAGACTTTCTGTTCTTAGTTTTGAATACATTAGACATAAATATCCAACAGTCAAAGCAATTTCAGAAATGGCAATATGGACAAGAAGGGGAAGGAAAAAAAAAAAAAGCCTCAGCACAATGATTTTGTCCTTCTTTGTTTGCTTGTTTTAGCTGAATATAAACATTATTGTTTGTCCTAGAAGTTTCAGAGGTATTTTGTTGTACGCGTCTCACTTTAATCACCTTAGGAATCATTAAGAGACAACACCACGTTAGAAATAGGTACCAGTGAAACACTTTTCTTTAATGCTTAAAGACTGGCATATGTATCCATTTATGAACACAATAATGCATTGTGTATATCATCTAGAGAAACCTCTCAGGACCTATAGCTAATATTATTTGTTCTCCCTTTGAGAGGCATTAAGAAGACTTCTCCTCACACTACTAGGACCTGCTCTAAAGCCACCAAAAACAATAGAAGTCTTTCCAGTGATTTCAGATCAGGCCAAAGTTCCTGCAACAGCACCTCTTAAATTTGATGAACTATGATTCCTCAGCACTGGCAGAGCACTCTGTCGCATCAAGATCACATCAAACACAAAACTCAGCCATTGCAAGCAGCCAGCCTGTCTTTACTAACATAAGACATCCAGTAGGCAGTGTGTTTTTGCAATTATCAGTTTGCATCCAACGCATAGGGAAAGAAAGGAAGAAGACTGAGTCTCAAATATGCCATTCTACCTAATACCATCTGGCACTTTTTCTTTTTCCCAACTGAAATATTGTATATTCTATATGGCATTTATTTTTACTCATGCACAAAGGCTGCTCTGGAAGTAATGCCTCCTATTTTATGGTGTTGGCCCACAACATCAGAGGCAGATTTTGGTGATAGGGCAGTAGAAACTGAACCTTCCCACCAGTATTCCATTACATTTTGTTGCCATGTAGCAGATGGCAGCACAGGGGCAATCTGATGGAACGGCATCTGACATGGAAGTGTGCCTGAAGCACAGGGGTGAAATTGAATTCCTCCATGCAGAAAAAATTGCACCCACTGACATTCATGGGCACTTGCTGAATGTTTATGGAGATCAAACAGTGGATGTCAGCACGGTGAGGTGGTGGATGGTGCCATTTCAGCAGTGGTGACAACACCAGTGGGTCACCTTCATTG
>JAOWBP010002978.1:34041467-34063928 GCA_028571105.1 Tragopan temminckii
CGTATTTTTTTCTGCTCTGTAAAGGCTAAAGTACAGGTATTTTAGCCTATAGAGCTGATATCACTTGATCAGGTTGATGCTGGAAGCCCACAGTTTGACTTTCTGTATGTTGCCATGTAATTGTTAGGGATGTAACTCTTGTTAGATAAAGCAGAGTTAGGCAGTTGTTATGAAATAATGATAACTAACAGAAATAACAGAACTAAACATATGCAAAAGTGTTTACCCAGTGATGTGCTTCAACACTGAAAGTTCAAAAGCTTACAACAGTCCTCTAGCCAACAAAGTTTAAACAGTCTGGAAGATGCTCTTCTCATAAAACTCATTCACCTGCACCCAAAAAGGCTGCAGATAACTCTGCCCTTGGGGATGCTTAGAATGGAACAGAATATTTATCTGCAAAGGTTCCCCAGGATTGTTTGGGGCCAAGATGACACATTTCAAGCCACATTATTCCTGTAAATCACTGATAACTACTGCCCAGGTAAGTAGCAAAAATGGAAGTAGAGACAATCCCTTTTCCATAACTTCATATTGTTCTGTGTGATAAAAATCAGTCTTTCACAGAGACAATAAAGATCCAAACTTCATCACATAGATCCAATTACTGTGCAGTAATTAATGTTTGCATGCAGCCCAGCCTGACCTAAACCACAATCATAGGAAATGCACTTTGAAACTTAATAGTCTCACTGAAATTACATTAATTCCATTGACCATAAACATACACATGACAAAAAGTTCTGACAGTCTAGATGATTCATCATCTGTTACAGCAATTATAAAACATTAAATGAATAAATGGAAACACTTTTCCTACATATGAGATCTCATTAAAAAGAGCTCCAAAAGTCATCATGTCCTCTTCTAGTGATGCCATGGATCTGCGATCACGAATTTGGTGTCTCTAGACATACAGCTTTATCACCTTACCAGAGCTGAAAGCCTTATTGAATCTGAGCAGTTTAAATATACACATATATATTGTTCAAAAATATTGACAAAATTGCATTTATAAAATCAGCAAAAATACTTAGAGATGCCATAAATTTTGTGAAATGATACTACACTTTCTGTTTTCAGACTTAAACCTATACCTAATGGTTGCTCAGGGGGGCACCTAATATAAAGAACACATTGGCCTCATTTCTGCATGAAGCAGGTGGTTTTTTCCACCTTCCCTCTGAAACATCTGGTGCTGGCTATGTTCAGAGACAAGTCTGTAGAGTAGATTGATATGAAGTCTAATTCAGTATGGCAAATCCTATGGAACAAATTCCATCATGGTGTGCAGATGTACCATGACTCCAAAGTCAACAGTTTTCCATAATTTATATCACGATAGATTTGTCCCAGGTTGGTTGGGGATGGGAGTTGATTTTTTGCTGCTCATGTTCGCTTTCCTGTTTAAGAAGTACTTTGTGTATTTTAATAAATAAATATTTACAGAATTGTGCCCATTTAGCTTACCAACTCCTGGATATCAAGATAGATTTTCTTTAAGGCAGTTTAATCCAAACAAGGGAAAAAAGACACTGTTTCATGAGTTGGTCACATCAGTCATGTCAAGAAGTGCTATATTCAGCACTACGGTGGTGCTCTCCAGCTGTATTACCCAACATAAGCAGCACTTCATCAATGAGAAAGCTATTGGCCACCTGCAGCCTGCCCTGACAGTCAGTTATTTTACTTCTTTCATAAATGCACACACAACTGAATGTAAATTAGAAGCAATGATTTTTACCTGGAAATGATCTGAGAATCTGTGACCTACGCAGATAGGGAACCAACAGAGAGAAACAAAAGGAATGAATAGCCTTGTCCTCATCTTCCTGTTCTCTGCCTCTTGGGAAGGCACAGAACTTGTAGATCATTTAATTTCTCTCCCATTGAGAAGTGATTTATTTTCACTCATCCCTTGCTAGTCAAGGTTATGTTCTTGTTAGAAACAGCAAACGCTTTTTTCCTCCATGAGAACTACAATCCAAATGCTCACATTTAATTAAATAAACTCTTTCAGAATTTAACAAAACACACACAGCCATTCCCTCTGCAAAGCTTTGATCATATTTACATTGGGCATTGATAACATCACATAAAGGCTCTCACACAAAGGGAAACCAGAAAAATTACGAGGTTGCATAGCCAAGCTGTTGACGTACCGCTCATACCTGAGAGTAAGCCTCCATGAATGCAGTTGCAAGCCATAGGTACAAAGAATCTTCATTGTACTGCTATTTCAGGACCTAAAATGGATTAATTCATGCATCCTGACTAAAGAAAATACCAAGTATTCATTAGAATCAACACAGTGCATTATATTGACCTCTCAGCTGTAGCAAGACCTTTCACCCAGCAGAAATCATTCCACGTGGAGGGCCTTTGAGCACAAACTAAATGAAAGTAAACTGCAATAGAGGGAAATTATAGTCATAACTGACATGGAAATGAAGTTAGGTCTTTCTCTGCCTGATCACAGCAATCAGTACAGATGCACTCTGCTGCCAGAATTGATACAGGTGCCAAAATTCCTTCCTGCTAACAGTTTTATTAAAATGCCTTTATCCATAAAGGATGCATCATCAGTGTTTGGCAAAAACAAACACAGAAACAAGCTGTGAAAATACAATAGGAGCCCAGGAACTAATTTGACCTACAAGTGATTCTATAATATAGACAACCTCTAATGACAGATATGACACTTCAAATGTGAGGAAGAATCCATATATTGCCTGTCAAAGTGATGTCTATGGGATTGTACAAAATACACTAAAAGGTCTCTTGCTCCAAGAGCATTGCCAGAATCACAGTCTGAAAAGCCCAAACTACATATTTATGTATAAAATTGAATGTTTTCTTTTTCCTTCCAACTACTTCTTCAGTGCAGATTTTACAGTATATCTTTTTTTTTTTTTCTCTAGAAAACTTATAAAAGCAAGGAATTGCTCCTACAAAGTAATCAATTATCAGAATCCAAGCTAGCTTGACAATTGCCAAAAAGCTAAGAACACATAATGGAATCTGCTTGCCAACAGTCACCAATTGAAAAGACAAAATATTACTACTTATGACCATATTTAACAGAGAACTCGCTAGCTGGTGTAATGTACTACAGGCAAGAAAGGATCATAGAAAGGGCAGAGATTTTGGTCTTCTGAGCAAAAACACCATCTTCGGGGCTTTAAGTCTTTAAACAAAAGATTGGAGTTAGCAGAAATTTGGAGATTTCTAGGAGAAGCTCATTGCCAATTTTTAGAATAAATCAGCCTTTCACAAAGGTAGAAATCTCTGAGTTTCCTAAAGAAATGAATGCAAAATCCAAAACTCTCTATTAGGACCCAAAGACCTTAAATGAAGAAATGACAGGCACTGAACTTGGCTTTACTTCAAATGTCACCATGGAATAAGAAAAGAAAAAAAAATAGGAAATCCTTGCCATAAACCATGTAATGGTGCTTCCCCTTTAAAAATACGCCTTACAAATGTATCCATGACATGAATCACCTTTATGGCTTACTTCTAATACATGTTAAAAATTAATTTACGACGCTGACTTGTCAAAGAGAGAAATGCAAATAAAACCAAAACATGTTGTCTTATTTGAAATGCTAGCAGAAAACATACTCATCTCCACCAATTACAGATTGCCTGCTCTGGGGATCAGGACAGATGGATGGTAGGCAAACAGTGAAAAGTCAACTAATCACCTCTAACAACACTTTAGGATTTCCTTCTCTTTCCATTCTGAAATCATTAAAAGCTGAGACATAAGAAAAGATCTCCAAGGAAGGAAAACATCTCTTTTCCTCATGAAAAAAAAAAAACACACAAACCTACTATATTTTTCTTTTTTTTTAATGGCCTCAGCAGCAAATATTTTTATATCAAATATCTTTTTTTTTTTTTTTTTAAGATTTTGGAAAAACATAATGTAAATTGAAATTACTATTTGTCATAGTCCTGTCTGAGTCCCTCCCATAGACAATCATCAATCTGCTGTAATTGGACTCAACAGTTGCATCCCAGAAGTTTCCAAGCCAGTTGGATCTGGCAAGATTCCAAGCATCATTTTACTCTGGGTCTGTAACACATTTGTGGATACAGCAATCCTGCCTGAAACCTTCTGCAATGGGTCCTGTAGTCCACCTGCCTGGTGCCTACGACAAGAAGTAAAACCATATTTAGCTTTGCTGTTACGCTTATTCTCCCAGGATTTCATGCAGCTGTAGCTGTTCCAATTCATGGTATTACATTAATAAAAAAAGACAAAGGTATTCCCTATAAACATGTACTTTAATTTCAGCTCTGGCTAGCGCATTGCAGATCTTTGTAAAAAACATAGATAATTGAAAGACGTTTCTTTTGGATCATTTGTATTTAGTCTGTGTCCTTGAGGAACAATACTTCATTTGTGCCCCAGCTCCTTCAGGTGCTTTTTTTTTTTCCAGAATTAGGTTGGACATACTGCCTTTTCTTGTGTGGATATATTTTCTTTACAATATCTGAATGCCATTCTTCTTTCTCTACTTGAAATTTTTTCCATATCTGCTTGCTGCCTCCCCTTCTTTATCAGTAGCCAGGCAGGGGACCCACTAAAATCTGCTGTTCTGCTAGTAGCAATTATTTTATTCTACCAAAGTGGATATGTTTGCTAGGACCTTGACTGGCCTCTTTTTGCTTTTCAGATGCTTCTCAGTGCTACTGTAATAGAGATATTCTTTTCTAAGATTACAATCATAAAGACAAAGAATTCCTGTCCTGATAGGAACATATACCCTGGACCATTATCCTATTGCTCATATAGTTATGTACTAGAAAACCAGCAGACTGTTGAAGGAGGGCCACCATGGCAGGGTATAAATACAGTCTGTCAGCAGAGACCTATCCATGTGTTATAGTAACATGGCTAGGCTGCTTCCCATCCCGGCCACCCCAGGTACATTCGCTGGGCGTTGCCCTGATGGTTTCTTGCCATCAGACTACTTCTCCTCTCTCCTTTTTATAATTGACATTTATAGGAGTAGAATGTGCTTCAGATGCAACTAAAAAAGCATCTCTATCTATGGACTCCCAATTGAAAACAATCATTTTGTGCTAATGGTTCTTTACAAAGGGCATTGTTGCATATAATCATCAGTACAAAAATATAAACATGAAATCGAGTCATAAGGAGCCTCTCTAATTTAATGATCCATAAAACAGATAACTTCACAAGATTTTATGAAGGGTTTTAGGCTAGAGAACACAGATATGCCTTCTTAAAACAAGAATTCAATACTTATCCCTACGCTCTTCATTTGTCAATTTACTACATAAACAGGTTTCTTGATCCCTATGTAGCTACAATGCGAGTCCAGTCTAATTTTGAAAACATCTTGTAAACTGAACCATGTCTCAAGCTGAGTTCTCCAGATCAGGCAGTGAGGTCATCTCATCGAACATGCAAGCCTCCAGCTATACAATCAATCATGAAGTCCAGATTTCACGCTGTGTGTATTGTAAGGTGTATTTTAAATAAAGCAGTACTGGAACTCCTAACCTGATCGTTCTAATAAGAAATAGATTTATGCAGCCAAATGCTGCAACTACAAAGAGATCCTTTTAAATTAACATAACCCTATCTTCCTCTTCACATCACTTACCACCTAATGGATCAACTTATAAACCAAAGAGCAAGTCAGGAAAAAAAATAAGGCTTTGTTCATCCTATACCAGAGGTGGCCACACACAAGATCTGAGAATAAAAATCTGAAAGTTTGAGCACATCATAAATCAAGAGATCTGGAATCTTAACATCATATTTATTTCCCCCTTTACTAACAAGTTAGTTTCTAATGTTAAGATTGTATCCTTTTCGATTTATTTATTTTGATTTATTGATCCTTTTTGAAAATTTCTGCACTCTCCATATATTATCTTTTGAGTGATGCTTTGTCATTAGCTTCAGTAGTAAATTAACCTTGGCTGGCTAACAGGTGTCCCCAAACCACTCTCTCACTCCCCCTCCACAGCAACACAGGGGAGAAAATAAGATGAAGAAGCTCATGGGTCAAGATGAGCATGAGGAGACTGCTCACCAACTACCATCATGGTCAAAGCAGTCTCAAGATTAGGAAGATTAATTTAATGCCAATTAAAAACAGAGTAGACCAGTGAAAAACAAACAAAAAACTAAACTAAAAACATCTTCCTCTCAGCTCTTTTTTTCCCAGGCTTAACTTCAGTCCTGACTATACTATCTCTTCTCACCTCAAAATGACTCAGAGGAATGGGGAATGAGGGTTGCAGTCAATTCAAAACATTTCTTCTCTGCTGCTCCTTCCTTCTCATGCTTTTCCCCTCTTCAGCATGGGTCCTTTCCATGAGGTACAGTCCTTCAGGAATGGACTGTTCCAGCATAAGTCCCTTATGGGTCACAATTCCTAACAGAAAACCTGCCCCTGCATGGGCTCCCTGGAGGCTGCAGCTTCCTTCCTTTTCACCTGTTGGAGTGTGGGTCCTCCACAGGCTGTAGCATGGAGATTTGCTCTGGCACATCCTCTACAGGCTGCACGAGGACAACTTGCTTCATCATTGTCTTCTCCATAGGCAGCAGGGAATTCTCTGCTTTGGCACCCAGAGCACCTCCTTCCCCTCCACCTTCCTGAACTTTGGTATCTGCCGGGCTCTTTCTCTCAGACTATTCTCACTCCTTCCTCCTAGCTGCTGCTGTGCGATGTTTTCATCCTTTCTTAAACGTGCTGTCACAGGGATGCCACCAGCATTGCTGATGGGCTCAGTTTTGTGCATTGCTGGGTCCGTTTTGGAGCCATCTGGAACTGGCTTTGTCCAACAAGGGGATGAGTAGCCCCTGGTCTCTCCTTGGATAAGCCATCCCTGCAGCCCTTTCGCTATGATAACTTGGGATGTAAACTCAGTACAGATTCTTTCAGATTGTTCAGTGTTGGCACTGATCTCTCCATCCTGTGTTGCTGACTCTCATGATACTTGTCATTCATTTGTTGCCTAAAGAAATCATTCTGGAAACCTTCTGAAATAACCCTCTTGCTCAGTGCATAAAATTAGGCACTTCTACAATAAAAGATGTAGTTTCATTGAACAGCCAGCTTCTAAACAGAATGACTCAAGTCTTGATTTGATGCCTTTAGGCACTAGGCTGTCATGTAAAGGAATCATTAATAAAGCAAGTATAATTTGTACACCTAGAACAATTCACTATTCACTTGAAATAAATTTTAAAAAAAACATATCAAGTCATTTGAGCTAAATTCCCAAGAATCCCAGGGCAAAGAGCCAATTAACAAAAAAACCATTTCAGCAGAAGACCAAAGAAAGTGAAGTAGAACAGGCTTTGATGTTATCCTCTAGACAACAGTTGACCTACAGCTAAACAAATTATAACCACTTCTAACTAATCAGATTCCTGCTTTTTTTTCAGTTTATTCTTTATCTATGCATGTAAAACGAGGTGATGATATACCAGATTCCTGACTATTGTCTCTTAACCTCCAAATTCAGAAAGAATAACGCAGTCAACAAAGCAATGATGTCCAGGAATAAATGTTTACCTTAGCATAGAAAAGATCTCAGCCCACTTTTTCCATACTAGAATCAGTGAAATATATCAGTCAAGAACCTTTGTTAAATGACTTTTAAAAGGCAGTTTGCAATTTGATAAAATGGAATACCAACTTATTAAGCAGTTTTCTTATATTATCTGAAGCGTTAGCAGACTACCATGTAAGTGCACTGTACATTAATATGTTGTGCTTAGTCTGAAAGGTTGGGTAGAAGAAGTGTCAGAAAGAAATAGAGAAATTACATATAGTTAAGTATTAATACATTTTCATCTCAGGAAGCTGTTGATAAGATCCCACTAATATGTCAACATTTTGACTTGGAATGAGTTTCAGTCTCATCTCCTTCCCAAAGTGCTAGGTTGCTTCTGGGGAATACGAATATCAGGTCTATAAAATTCTCTCCATGCTGAACAGCATAAACAGCAGCTGCAGGGTATATGAGTGGCTTTTTGGCAGAAAGACATCCTGTCATGCATTAGATCCATACTCATTAGTTTAAGTGAGCACTGCTGCAGTCACAACTTACTATTATGCACAAGACTTAAGGATAATTTAACCCCAAACAATGAGAAGGCATATGTATTTTAACATTAAAAGCAATGGTGGCATCAGCTCTGCTACGCTCTTATATCTTTAGAACTGGTTGCAAAATTACCCCAGTGCAGAATGCCCTCTTATTAGTCTACCTGAAGGCTTCCAAAATTTTAAGTAAAAAACCAAAACAGTCTTGTAATGGGATGAGAGGAAAGGAGCTGGTGGAGGCAAGTCTGTCCTTGAAGCAGAAAATGAAAACTCTCCTTGCCTGCTCCATCTTCCATGTGCCTCTCTACAACAGTTATGAGGCCCTGGATGTGGAAAGACTGGCTTTGGGTGATAACAGGCTGCTCAGATTAGACAAACTAAAACCCAAACCAGGAAAAAACTTCTCCCAAAATCAAGACTGCATCATTGAAGAAGAAGAGACAGGTATTAGCTGTAGGTGATTCTTTCCTACAGGGAACTGAATATGCAATATGCCAAGCAGACCCTATTTTTAGGGAAGTCTGCTGTGTTCCTGGGACTTGGGTAAGGGATGTCACCAGGAAACTACCCAGCCTGGCATGGCCAACAGGCCACTACCCCTTACTGCTTTTCCAAGTAAGGAGAAATGAAGCAGGTACATATGGGTCAAGGGCTATCAAAAGGGACTTCAGGGCCTTTGGAACACAGCTGAAGGAACTGAATACACAGGTCATCTTTTCTTCTCTGCCTCCTGTATTGGGTAAGGACATGGAAACAAATCAAAGGATCTTATCTTTAAATATCTGGCTTCGTGGCTGATGCTGTAGCCAGAACTTCATTTTTTTTTTACAACCAAATGGCCTATATGGCATCATGTTTGTTGGCACCAGATGGGGTTCACCTTTCTCAAACTAGGAGAAAGATCCTTGGGAAAAAGCTAGTGGGGCTCCTTGGGAGGGCTTTCAACTAGTTCTGAAGGGGGACAGTGGGATAGTGAGACCTGATGAAGTGTGGGATGGCATAGCTATATTAGAGGGACAGCGTGCTAGCAGGGGCCTTGAAGGACCTGCTGCCTTGAGAGTTGCTGGCAACACTGCAGCACATATGAAATCCTATGATGATGAGGCAGTGACTGCTGTGGCAATAGGAGAAGGCAATGGGAAAAATCAAGGGAAACACTTAAAAGGAATTATGAAGTTATCCTTTATGGAAGTGACAAGACCAGCTGTCCAGCTGAAGTGCCTCTACACCAATGAACATACCTTGGGAAACAAACAGAAGGAATTGGAAGCTACTGTGCTACAAGAAAACTACAATATAGTTGCCATCACTGAAACCTAGTGGAATGATTCCCATGCCTGGAGCGTGGCTATCAATGGCTACAAGCTGTTCAGAAGGGACAGGCAAGGAAGAAAGTGGGGGGGATATTGCTATCTACAACAGGAAAGAAATAGAATGTGAAGAGTTGTCTCTAAAGAATAGTCATGAGCAAGTTGAAAGCCCATGGGTGAGAGTTAGAGACTGAGGCAGCAAAGGGAGCCTTGTGACAGGTATCAATTACAGGCTACCTGATCGAGTGGACCCTGTCAATGAGGCCTTCAACCTCCAACCACAGAAGGCACTGTGATCACAAGTGCTTGTCCTGGTGGGGGACATCAAACACCCAGACATCTGCTGAAAATGTAGCATGGTGAGCTGTAGACAATCCAGGTGGCTCCTGGAATGCGTTGAGGATAATTTCCTGAGTCAAGTCAAGTCAAGACTGCCCCATCAGAGGGGATGCAATACTGGACCTGTTGCCCACCAATGCAAATGAACCGATTGGTGACATGAGGATTGGAGGTTGCGTGGGCTATAGTGACCATGCTGTGGTTGAATTAATGCTCCGAAGGGACATGAAACAAGCAAAGAGTAAAATTAGGAATTTCAGGAAAGCTAAGTTCCAGCTTTTCAAGGAGTTAGTCAACAAAACACACTGGGAAACTATCTTCATAGGCAAAGGTGCAGAGCAGAGCTCGCAGATCTTTAAGGAAGCTTTCCTCAGAGCACAAGAGCTCTCCATCCCCAGGTGTAATACATCAGGAAAAGAAGGCAAGAGACCAGCATAGCTGAACTGGGACCTGCTGGTCAAACTGAAGAACAAGAAGAAAATGCACAGGCAGTGGAAACAGGGACAGGTACTGTGGGAAGAGTATAAGGAAGCTGCTAGGCTGTGTAGGGATGGGGTCAGGAAAGCCAAGGCCCAAATTGAACTGAATTTGGCTAGGGATGCCAAAAAGAACAAGAAAGGCTTCTATAGGTACCTCAACCAGAAAACCGAAGTCCAGGAGGGCATACTCTCCCTAGTGAGACACAGGCAAGCTGGTAATGACAGACAAGGAGAAGGATGAGGTACATAATGATTTTTTTGCCTCAGTCTTCTTTGATAACTGCTTGCCACACAGCCCTCAAATGTTTAGAGTACTGTGTTCAGATATGGAGTCCTCAGTTCAGGAGAGACATAAACCTGTTGGAGCACGTCCATAGGAGGGCCATAAAAATGATCCAAGGGATGGAACAGCTCTCCTACGAGAACAGGATGAAAGAGCTGGGGCTGTTCAATCTGAGAAGAGAAGGCTACAGGGTGACCTGAGAGTGTCTTTTCAATATCTAAAGGGAAGCTACAGGAAAGAAGGGAACAAGCTCTTTAGTGGAGTCTGCGCTGACAGAACAAGAGGAAATGGTTTCAACTTAAAGAAGATAGATTTAGGTTGGATATAAGTCCTTTACAGTGAGGGTGGTGAGGCACTGGCACAGGTTGCCCAGAGATGCATCATCCCTGGAGACTTTCAAGGTGAGCCTGGGTAAGGCCCTGGGCAACCTGATGTAGCTGTAGGTATCCCGGTTCACCGCAGGGAAATTGGACTAAATCACTTTTAAAGTCATCCTCCAATTCTAAGGATATGATTCTATGATTCTAAAATAAATAAAAACTTAATGTGAAAACATGTGCCTTAATTTGGACCCACTTCTACAGAGCACACTGAACAGCAGGTGAAGATACTAAGAATTAAGACTCTCATTATCATTTTGGTAGCATCTAACATAATTGGGCCTTTCACAGGGTGACAGTATAACCGACCCTACAGAAAGGTGATAGCAGCATTTCTCATCAGTACATCTCAAAACACAGGATGAAAGAGTCCAGTACAGTAATGCCCATTTTACAGACGAGGAAAATTGAGGCAACAAGCTGTGAAGTACCTTCATCAAGACTTGGAAAGCTAGTATTAGAACTGAAAATAGAACCCAGTTCTCTTAAATCCTTATTCTAGTCTATACATGACCTTCCCAGGACAAAAGGGAGACAGTTGTTTTTGGACAATGATAAAGAAACTATCCAGCAGTGCAGCTAGCAAAGGAGACAAACACTCAAAATCTACAGCAAAAAAAAAAATCCACATATTTTTACCCTTCTTATAGCCAACACAATCACCAGATCAATAAACAGCCTGGAGTGTTAACACTACATTTCTTGGCTAGGTTTCAGATGGCATCCCAGACAAACAAATCCAACTGTCTTCACAGGATCACCCTGAACTGAGTGGGATTTCCTTCAGGCAGAAAATTTTCACACACAAAACAAGTTGCAGGATCAAGATAAAATAGTATGCCGAATTATTAATTTTAAAATATTTTAAATTGCAACATCTCTTTACATATAAACAGTTTCCTACACATAGTCTTGCTAGTGTTCTTACTAAATGCTAGTAGATGGTTTATTAATAAGCAGAAGCTTAAAAATGAATCATATTTATATATCTTAGGATATCTTAGTCTTGCAACTTTGGAGTGCAGAGAATGTTTTCATTTTCCTTGATGGCTTGGCCCAGAGAATGGTGGTAAATGGGTTTAAATTCTGCTGGTGACCAGTCACAAGTGGTATTCCCCAGTATTAGGGTCTATCCTGTCTATCCTGTTTTATATCTTTATTGATGATCTGGATGATGGCATTGAATGCACCCTCATTTTGCTTGCAGATGACACCAAGTTGGAAGGAAGTGTTGATGTGTCTGAAGATAGGAAAGCCTTACAAAGGGATCTGGACAGCCAATATCAATGGGATGAAGCCAATTGT
This sequence comes from Tragopan temminckii, assembly GCA_028571105.1. Classification (NCBI taxonomy): domain Eukaryota; kingdom Metazoa; phylum Chordata; class Aves; order Galliformes; family Phasianidae; genus Tragopan; species Tragopan temminckii. The sequence goes on from JAOWBP010002978.1 coordinate 34,053,666, forward strand.
ATGAATTTTAACAAGACCAAGCATCAGGTCCTGCACTTTGGCCACAACAACCCCATGCAATGCTACAGGCGTGGGGCAGAGTATCTGGAAAGCTGCACAGAGGAAAAGGACTTGGGGGTCCTGGTTAATGCTTGGCTGAACATGAGCCAGCAGTGTGCCCAGGTGGCCAAGAAGGTCAATGGCATCCTGGCTTGTATCAGAAATAGCACAGTCAAGGAGGTGATTGTCCCTCTGTACTCTACACTGGTGAGGCTGCACCTCAAGTACTGTTTTGGGCTCCTCACTACAAGAAACAATATTGAGGCCCTGGAGCATGTCCATTGAAGAGCAACAAAGCTGTGAAGGGTCTGAGGCACAAGTCTTATGGGGAGCAGCTGAGGGAACTGGAATTGTTCAGTCTGGAGAAGAGGAGGCTCAGAGAAGACCTTATTGCTCTCTACAACTGCCTGAAAGAAGACTGTATCAAGGTAGGGGTTGGCCCCTTTTCTCAGGTGATTAGTGACAGGGTGAGAGGTAGTGGCCTCAAGTTGTGCCGGGGGAGGTTCAGGTTGGATATTAGGAAGAATTTCTTCTCCAAAAAAGCAGTGAGGCAGTGGCACAGGCTGCCCAGGTGGTGCAGTCACCATCCCTGGAGGTGTTCAAGAAATGTGTAGATGTGGCACTGAGGAACATGGTCAGTGGGCATGGTGGGGAAGTGTTGGTGGTTTGACTAGGTGATCTTACAGATCTTTCCTAACCTTAATGATTCTATGATTCTGTGATGATTCATGATGCATTGACATCTCTTTCTTGGCACCGAACAATACTTTATAATATCCTACATTATGATTCAGTCTCCTTTGAAACAAAATTTGATGTTGTTCTAAAAATTTACAATGTTGATTGTATAATTGGCTTTTACAACGACAGAAGAGAGTCTCATCAGATGGACCATACTTTTATATATGTAGAGGAATCACTCCCTTGTGTACAGTAACAATGACAAATGTGAGGTATTTTTTCTTCTGAGCTAAAAGAAATGCAACACTCCACTCATCAGAAATGTAAATATTTGGCATGAAGAGAGCTGTAACCAAGCAATGTTTCAAGAAGGTCACAATTATCATGACCTACTTGTCCAATCCTTCTCTAGGTGTGCACATGATAATCTCTTTCCAACAAAACTGCTGGTAATGCTGAGATAACAGTTAATTAAATATTCTGTTCAAATACACCATACACTTTCAAACAGAATTGCATTCAAAATTACTGTTATTGGCTACTATAATAATAGACATTTTATTAATACAGACTGCAGGCCTATCAATGCAAATAAACTTGAATTTCATAAGAGTTCTATCCTGAAATTCTGTTTGGGATAGAGGCAGGTGACTCAGACATTAAAAATCCAGTGCTGTCTCAGATTTTTTCCTCTGCAGCAAAACCTTGAAGCTATACTATGGGCTACAAATAAATTCTGATATACATAAAAAAACAAACAAAGAAGTCAACAGCTGTTTATCACTGCTATTCATACATCTCCAAGCTCATCACAGCCCTTTCCTAGAGAAACCATGTGCTGTCTGCATATTTGTGGCATTCAAGAGGGAAATAATAGTATGTCAAAATAAAAAGTCTTAAATTAGTTTTATATTTGGAAATACCAAGGGAAAGAAAGCAAGATGATATCCTAAGTAAATGTACTTAGGTACAAAAGGGCATGTCTAGAGATACATCTTTAACAATAAGATAAGTTATTAACATTGTCTGTGTACAGAAGCAGACAAGCATACCGAGTAAGCTGTGCAGTTTAGTGCCAAGGTTGGTTTTAATCTAACAATTATTAATTATCTCATTTAATTATTAGTAGTTGCTTTGCATAAAGGACTACAGTATAACTATATACCAGAAGACATAATTTCCTCTTTCTTTATATGTACAGGATCTAATATTGTCTACTATCAGAGACACAACTGTTATTTTTACTAGTTACTACAGTACCAGGCTCAAAGTACTTCTTATTTATATTATTTGCATGCCTAGATCTTTAAAATTGGCAAAATGCAAATCCAATATTAACAAGTAAATCAGTTATTGGTGCAAAGTCATTGGTGCAAAGTCATAGAGGCAAGGGCATAAACACAAATTATTGTGATGTAAAATCAAGGTACATATTTAGAGACACAATAGACTAATAGAAGGATTAAAACAGTGTTGCTTAATTTGGGTATGTGCGTGTCAACAGAAGGAAACAGTTTCTATTTTTAATTTGAGCTAACCTTTAACTGGGATTTATTCGAGTACACAGAATAAGTTGTTTGGGAAATCTCAGAAATTGCCACACAAATTACAATAAGGTAACAGGCTACTGTGTATCAGCTGATACAGTGAGATAACCAAAGCCAGCTTAGCCATCTTTCCATGAAACCAAAACTAATCCATATAATTCTCATCTGTCTTGGACAGATGTACAGTCATTATAGATCAGCTAAAATGAAATGTCTTCTAAAGCCCCTGTGTTGGATGAAAAATGTGAGAACAGGGTACAATCGGTCCAACTTCTACACTAGAGAAAAAAACTAAATTACCAAACTAAAATGGAATAAACTGCATTTTGTTCCAGTTGCTGCATTTTTCAGGGGTGTTTTGGTCTAAACTAGATGGGTACAGGTGCCAATTTTCTTTATGTAGATGGAAACTAAGTATGCATTTAAAATGACTGACTCATTTCAAACCTTTGTATTTACAGTAGGCTTATTTTAATTTGGCTTAGGTTGATTAGAAATCATTCCAATTAAACTAATATACTCTTAAAACAGAATTCTGAATGAGTATATCACAGCTATGCTGTCCTTTTCACCTGAAAAAATATATTGCCATAAATGCTTTCTTGCCTTCTTATTAGACAAGTCAAAATTAATCCTGGTAGAAGACAGTAGAAGGTCCAATTAAGACTTCAATTTCTTGCTAAGAAGCTTTTAATTGCTGCAGCCTTTGTATCTGAAAAAGGTGGAAATATTTGCATAGGCAAGGTAATTATAAATATCTGATTTACTGGTGATGGAAACCGAACCATCATATCTGAGGATATTCTGTCATGTAATCCAGAAAGAGTTAACTATCATGTTTGTCAGAAATGAAATATTTCTACAGCTTTAGCAATCCAAATTAAAAATATAAAACCTTTTGCTCCCTGGACTCGAGGACTACAGATAATTAGACTGAACCATAATATTCCCTTAAAACCAATACATGTAAAAAGAAGCATATCTAAAAGACAAGGAAAAAGAAAAAACAACATAAAGAAAAAGCAATGAAATTAGGAAATCCTTCACGATTCTGCAAGTCATTATCAAAGGGTTTACTGCCATCACCTTTTAATGTCAAATGGTATAAAAGAGAATTTTTCTACATGTTTCAAAGCACGAACATCTCAAAAGAGATTTAGTGAGTATATTGCTCAGGTTGGAAGTGCCAAAATTTACAGAAAAAAATATTACTTTCCAAGACGTCCAATCTGCTTTCTAAATAAAAGAAGTAGTAGCTTAAATTTCACCCATTACAGGAATCCCAGTGGCTTGGAAATCACTCATACAGAAACAGAGTAAAACATCTCAGCCCACATAGGAACAAACAAGGCCTTGATCCAGGAAACTGTTCCCTGCTGAGGCTGCTTGAGATCAATTAGACTGAGGACTGACATGAGACATGGCTCATTCAGAGCAGCTTGCAGGACTGAGGCCAAAATATCAAAGAAAACATTAAGAGAAATTCCTCTCACTGCACCAAAAAATCTTTCTGTATTTTTTTCTATAATCTTCCATTTTAGTTGTTCTTTCTATTAAATTTTAATGCTATATCTTTCTACAAGATATTAGTACTGACAAGCTTTTTTCATTCGTGGCGTTTTTTTGTCTGTAAGAAGGGCTATTAATAAGTATAAAATATATATTGAAAATATGTGATTTCATATGTATTACTAACACCCAGCAATGACCTCAAAGGTGGCCAAAATATTTTCTAAAGGGCTATTTATTTTTTTCTCAAAGGTAAATATCCAGATTTCTCTTATTTTCATTAAGAATTTTCTCAGCTCATCCTTATGGGTATTGATGGTGCATATTGATGGTTGTGGAGGCAGGCCATTCTGAGCTCTGCTGGCACATGTTCTACAACAAAGAAACACTGATAGTGCTATATTAAAGGCCATTAAATGCTGTTATTGCTGATGTACAGTGTTAGTTATTCTCAGCAATTCACACTGAAGTTGGAAAATTTGCTCTAGAAAAAATGTAAAATTTGGCACTTCATTTAAATATACACAACATTTCTATAGTTTGAATATATTAGCATAACAAAAAACAATTTATTCAAAATTAAATAAATGCACCCTGATTCAACACAGAGCCTGTGTGTTCCTCCTATTTTCACTGTTTTAAGTGAAATGCAAAACGTAGATGCTTCTTCCAGCAGGAAATAGCACGGAGATACTTCAAGGTTTTACAGAATTTAAAATCAAAGGAGACCACTAGATCATTCCATTCACCTCAGGTGCATCATAATCCATTATGTTTCATCTAGTTATCACTTTACCGAGCTTCTGCTATCTCGTGTTTGCTGAATGCCTGTCCACCAAATGGAAAATCAGCTATTCCCCAGGGGTTTTTGTTTCAGTCATTACCAGTTAACTGGTGATCTCTCTGGCCTCTGCTGCAGCTTGTGAAGGCAAGACTGATGTTTGGACACTCAACTCCTTCACAGTGCATGGCCCTCGAGGACTCTGCCAGCAGGAATGGCAGGTATTTTGAAACTGGGACATTTATGAAGCAATTCTGATCTGTGCTACAGCTCTTGCACAACTGGGACTAGCACTTGGTTTCAGGCAGACATAGGCCATTCCTCACTGTCTCCTCTTCCTCTGTCATTTGGCCATTAACTTCAAAACTGCACTTCCTTCAATTTGAGCTTTCCTGCATCACTGACAGAAGTAAGGAGCCTGGATTAGGGTGTATATTAATGTACTTGAATTCCTTTGAAGACAGCTGCTCTCCTTTCTCAATCTGTTAAGCAAGTGATGTAATCACGACCAGCATGATAACACAGGCAGGCCCATGCAGAGGAGTATGTTCACCAACAGCAGATCAAAATAGATCAGTACAATCACAGCTGCCAAAAACAAAGCCATTTGAAGGATTTCTGAAGAAGCTAAATTTAATGAAGAGATGCAGATGATCCATCTTTATGTTCTTGAATAAGAGGAGATACAATAGGGTCACATTTGTTAAGCCTGAAAGAAGTGAATGTCACACAGGGCCCAAGGACTGCAGGAGCCCGAATCCTGAATTAGAAAGAGGAAAGCACAGAAGTGTGGATCAAGAAGCCTATGTAATGCTTTCAGCCAGTGCAGTGGAGCTGCAGGGGAAGAAGGTACCTTGACTACTGTAATAAACTCTTTCAGCAGTGACACAGAAAAAATAAAAAAATAAAATAAAATAAAAATAATAAAAAAAAACAGATTGTTTCCTTATAGTTTCACTTTCTAGTTCTCATCTGCAATATTTCAACTGCGCTGTCAGGAAACTCAGCAAGGGGATGTCTTTTCCTTTTTTTTCCTCTTTTTTCCTGTTGTCATTCCTGTCTTTTCCCTCAGGTGCCACAGAATGCTAAAACTAGAGGAAGAGCTCAGTCTGTTAGTGAGGAGTGTAGAGGAAAGAAGCAGGTGAATGTCAAACTAAAGAAGCAATGAATCTACAGGACCAATATCAAAGCAGCAAAAATCAGAGTGGCTCAGAACCTGAGGCTAATGTGATTTACTTTCATGCCTTAGGATGCTCAGTTCCACATAATCCACTGTCAAAGTCAATTATAAATATTACAGTATCTGCTACTGGAACTGATCCAATCCATTCAGAAGAAAACATCAAATGCCGCCTGTAAGGTACACGAGCACTTAATGACAAGGATTTATACCAAGATGCAATCAAAATGAACAAGCAGTACAAAAGAGCAAACCAAAGCTAGGTTGCTCTGTTTTTAATACATGCACCCAATTTCTCAAGGGATTATTCTAAACTAACTTTCTTCCAACATAACAGCACTAGAAAGCAAATGACAAAAGCATTATTTGTCAACCCAGGCCCATAAAGTGAGTTCCCTAAGTGTACATTAATACACCAATACAAGTATGATTACTAGATTTTCAAAACACTCAGGCTCTGGAAACTTCTGCTGAAATAACAATACCATCTATCTCTCACTACATGACTTTACCACTACTGAGAGGATGATCCATTCTTGACTGTGATGAAGTACTGCTATTTGAAGAAGTAAACTGTTCTGGTAGGCATAGAGAACTACTTTGATGAGTCTGCATTCAGAGTACAGTTTCTTTTTGTCAAAGATATACAGGCATAACTGTTCAATTGAGCTGGAACTGCTCCCTGGATTTTACCACATCTTTGAGGCAGATGGATGAGTAATGTTTTTCACTGTATCGAGATGGCTAAGAAACATGAACCTGTTCTGACAGAAGAGGACCTCAGCCACATTTTATGCCTTTACCCTTTCTGACTCACATACAATTGCAATGTACTTCAACACACAGCCTCTAACACTTTGGAAATTCCAACTGGCACAGAGCAGAGTAACACATGCCCTCATAAACACATCTTGTTGTGAACATACTAAATCTACTCCCACAATCAAAGTCGCTTCTTAACAAGCAACATATAAAGTACTAGTTCTACCACATGACAAAGTGTTTGAAAGATCAGCAAAACTGTCCAAATGAATGCTATGGTCAACATAATCCTGTGGCTCAAGCATGCTCAATGGAAGCATTTCACACCACACAAGTACAAATTGTGTGTCCCTCCCTTTTTCTTCTTCTAGAATTATCACATAACAATAGGAATAGTATACATTTTAGCCTTAAATTCCATTTCTTATATTCTTCCACTTAAGAAAACATGGACTGGGCCTCACAGTCAAGCAATCCATAACCTATTGTGTAACCAGGGAGAATAAAAGGCATACAAAAGGGTGAAATGGGTAGGAAAACACTAGTGAATTACCTACCATGCTCTCAGCTAATTTATATACTCAACAGAGGTAAGCAAAATTGCTAGGATGTGCTTACAAGTACTATGGTTGCACCTGAAAAGCTGGTTGGCCTTACCAAGTAGAGCTTCTGAAAAAGAAGGGTGACCAATAGGAGAAAAGGCTTCTCTTGTCAAAAAGAAAAATGAGAAGAACCCAACTGTTCCCAGTACACCAGTTTATCTTAGTTGTGAGACCTGGAGACCAGCCTCTTGAGAAGGCATCAAAAATTCCTGTAACCTTGGCACAACAAATGATGTCTTTTCATGCCCTGCTTGTAGTCTGGGACTTCTGATTTTGGCATCATAACCCTTATACCAATTTTTTTCTAATATATATATATATATTCATTACAGAGAAGAATCACTGAATCTTAATGTAAAATGAAAAAAAAACAGAAGAATGGATCAGATTATTATTTCTAATTGCCAAGAGCTCACCAAGTAGGACAACCATAATTCACTGATTCAAGGGTACCTCATGGGAAGCAAAGCAGTTTACAAGATACACTTCACTAGCAGACATACCACTATAGCACAGCCATCCTCAGGGAAAACAGAGCTTACAAGAGCAAAAAGAATCCAGCAAAGTGATATTCCAAGTGTTGTGGATATCTCTCATGGAGAAAAAGTGTGCTTCTGCTGTTCCTCTTAAAAATAGATTTGTTTCCAGTCTGTTCATTTGACTTCTCTTGAGTATGTTAACAACTTACTCCTATATTTCTCTCTTCTATTTATAGGAAGGATTCCAGAGAAAACAGTGGTTAGCATAGGAGACTAGTTTTAGTCCACATTTTTAGCACAGTAAAAATTCTCTACAATATATAATTTCATTTGCTACAATGAATCATTATAAAGTCAGCTGAAGTGCAAGATAACATATCTTAAGAACCTTCAAAGAAAAAATATAACAGTATCTACCTAATTATACATCAAAGAATACTTTAGGAATAAATTCCGTAATCTACAATGTTAAAAATTTTTAGTGCTCTACTTTAGCAATAATATAAGAACAGCGCTACTTGAATTCACCACAGATTTCTGCATAATTCTGCTCAGATATCAGAGGTGTCCAAATGTCCTTTTACATGTCCAGTTATTCCTGTCATTAGAGATTTTCATTCCATATTTCCTATAAAAATGTTCAATTCTTAATGTAGAAGTGTTTCAACTGTGGTCCCTTTTAATAACTTTAGTCTTGTCACAGTTCAGCATATTTTATAAAGCTTCTTTTTGAGCTAAAGGGCATGAAGTTCCAATGATACCAGTAATGTATATTGCATTTGTATTTCAGTTTTCAATTATTTTCATATTTATATTATCATTTTCTCCACACACACACTCAAAAAAACTGTTTATATGGGGGCAGTATCATTTTATATACAAGAATACATCTAATTTTGACATCCATCTGCTATGCTGTCTGGAAACCTTTTTTATTATACTTATTTGTCACAGAATATTTAGAGGTAAACTTACTTTGTGGCATTTGAAGATATAACAGCATTTTCTCATGCATACTAATGAAAATTTTAAAAGTCAACTACACTATGTTGAAAATTTGCCCTACATCACAGACACAATGATTTCTAAGGTATTTTGAACTTCTGTGTTATTTTGCATCTAGAACACAAAATCACAGAATTGGAAATGGTTGAGGTTGGAAGGGACATATGCAAACTGCCTTGTCCATCTGCCCACCCATGCTTCAAGCAGGGCTGCCCAGAGCTGGTTGCCAAGGATTACTTCCAGACAACTTTTGAATATCTCCAAGGATGGAGACTCCAAAATCTTTCTAAACAATGTATTCCATAGTCACCTTCACAGTAAAAAAAGTGTCTCTGATGTTCAGAGGGTGCCACTTGTGTTTTAATTTGTGCCCGCTGCCCCCTGTCCTGTCACTAGGCACCACTGAAGAGAACCTGTCTCCATCCTTGCTGCATCTTCCCTTCAGATATTGAAGAGATCCTCCCTGAGCCTTCTCTGAATGATCCCAGCTCTTTCAGCATCTCTTCTATAGGAGATGCTCCAACCCCTTAATCATCTTAGTCATCTTCTATTGGACTCTCTCCAGTAGATCCATGTCTCTCTTTTACTGGGAAGCACAGAACTGGACGCAGTATTCCAGATGTGGCCTCACCAGTGCTAGAGAAAAGAGAAGGATCACCTTCCTTAACCTGCTAACAGCACTCCTAATGCAGTGCAAGATACTGATAATTGTTTTTTTGTAGCAAGGGCACATTGCTGGCTCATGTCCCATCACAGTCACACTGGCTCATGTCACACAGAGGTTCTTTACTGCAAAAGTTACATTTCAGATGATCAGCCCCAAACATATACTGGTGGATGGGATTGTTCTTCAGGTGGATAACTCCACGCTTCCTTTTGTTGAACTCCACGAGGTCCCCATCAGCCCATTCCTCCAGCCTGCTGAGATCTCTCTGGACAGCAGCACAAGCCTCTGGCCTATCAGCCAATCCTCTCAGTTTTGTATCATGATCAGACTCGTATAGGAAGTATTCTGCGCCATCATCCAGATCACTAATAAAGATGTTGAATAGTACTGAACCTAGCATTGGCCCCTGGGGTTAATACTGTCTGTTACAGGCTTCCAAGAAGACTTCATACCAAATGATCCAAACTCTTTGAGCACAACTGTTCACCCAGTTTTCAATCCACCTCACTGCATGTTCACCTACCCATAATTCATCAGCTTCTCTAAAAGAATATTTTGGGAGTCAGTGTCAAAAGCCTTACTGAAGTCAAAGCATATAATATCACTGCTTTCAAGTTTGCTAGAACCATGATTTTCTCTCATACTTTTTTACTGTTTACTAATGCATCAAAATCCCTGATGTGCTAAAGGTAACATTTCTAAAAGAGAATAAGTCAGACATTCATCTTTTTTGAGCTGGTTAAATGCTTCCAAAATCTGTGGTACGTTGCTGCTTCCCAGTAGATCCAGATTCAGCTTATAATATTGAAAAGATAGTGCAGAAAAACAGATGAATAATAAACTTCATGTATATACTTTAATTTTTCATCCTTTTTTTCTTTTTAAATTCTTTTTTGGGGGTGACATCCTTGAGGATGTCTCTGTAGGACATCTGAGGGAACAATGATAGGCTGATCATTGGGATGGAAGAATGTCTTATGCCAGTAGTGCTTAATGAAAACAAGAAACAAA
>JAOWBP010002978.1:34064028-34074876 GCA_028571105.1 Tragopan temminckii
AGGGAACAATGATAGGCTGATCATTGGGATGGAAGAATGTCTTATGCCAGTAGTGCTTAATGAAAACAAGAAACAAAAGAGTAGGGCATGTAAAGCTGGAATCATGAACAGAACAAAGGGAGAAGAGTACATAAGACTGTTCAGAAACAAGAGACTCACTTGCTCCTCAGCTTTGATTAAACCCCACAGCAGGCTTATCTTGTGCACAGAAGGAAGTAAGGGGTCCTTTGGAAAAGAATGGAAAAGCCTACATGGCATGGGACTGATTAAAATCTAATGGGAAATATATACCAGATGAGAACAAACAAAAATTATAGATTCCTTATACATTTTACCTCATTGCTATTTCCATCTTTCAGACAAATATCATATTCAAATTGGATTTCCAAATTATCCACCTTTTTACCTGCAACTTTCAAAACCTTTCTTTAACATCTTCCTTAAAAGTAAGGGTAGAATTCCTCCTTATTTTAATTTTTCAGAGATGCTAATTCTCAGAGCAGAGATGTCATAGGAGCCTGTTATGAAATCTCAAAGTAAAATCTATTTTTCAAAGAGTGATAAGTAATACATTTACATAATTAAAAATGTAGAGTAATAAAATAGTAATAACACTAGTGGCTTCTTTCTTTCTAATGGCCATGGAAAGCTTTAAAAATATTGATGAAGATGAAATTACTGTAACCTATCCGAAAACAGTTTCAGTTTCATTTCAGAGATGAACAAACAAAGGTGCACAAAGGTTGACTAACCAGCTAAGGGTCACTCAGATATATGCTCACAGAAACAAAAAGGGAGATGCAGAACAGCTGGCTGTGCTTGGTCACTATTTTAAAAATATAACTGAGAACTCTTCCAAGTCACATGTCTGCTTCCTAGATTGCATTCCACTCGGAAGCACTATCTATCCAGAAAATAATTCATCTTGTGCCTTACGCTGGCAAAAAACAAGTTATAAATCTGCCAATACGCTACCTCTGTAATAGAACACATATAACACGCAGTATGAAACAAATGAAAAGGCAAGGTTCTGAAGATGTTTTGTCATGTTCTCACCTGCTTTTATTATTTTATTGTTATTTTTTTATAATGGATGAGAATAGGGTTATGTGGAAAGGCTAAGTAATTAGAACAAATGCAAAACCAAATCAAATAGAAAAAATTAAAAGCTAGTACAAAAATGTCATGGATGATGAAGTGGAAGGAAGAACACGTGCCTGTGTGCGCTTATTTTTTTCAGTGCAGGACTGAATCTATTTTACAGCATTATGTACCAAGGTGAGAAATAATCAGATTTTATCTCACATCTATTTCCCCCGAAAATGTGGTAATGTATACACAGGACAATATTGCTATGCATTCAACAACATCCTAGACCGACTTCTCTGAAGAGTATTATACACTGGAATTATACTGATATTGCAATAGAGACATAAGAGAAATGAAATACTGATCAAAGGTAAAACATTTCCTTCATACGCATTAGTCACTGTCTGTATCTTTAAAACAGGTGATAAAAGGGTGAGGCATATCTATAATGGTGGTTGATACCCTGTTTGTTAGCATTATACTGAATTTAACAGTATATTTAATAATCAGGGGATTTTCATCTCATTTGAATGTGACCCCTAAATCTAACATGTCCCTTGCATGAGTCTGTTCTGTTTCTGAAGAAGCATCTGAAGTTTGTTCAGATACCATTTGTGTAGTAGGAGCTTCACATTTACTATTTACTATTCTGTTACTTCCAGAATGTCAAGTATTTCTAAGTAACAGGAAGAATATCAGCTCCATGTAATTGTACCACTTTTCCCATTTATACGACCAAAACATAGCAGGAAATATGAGATGACTGGGACAAGTTAAACCTTGAAAATTCCAGGTTAAACTGGGTCCTGTAATATGAATGTGTTATACCCATCATCAACAATTAACACATGGCTCCTTCCAGCCCAACGTACCAAGCATCCTGATTGCTTTTTCGCCTCACAGTAGGGCCAGTAATATTAGAATAGTTCAATGGAATTTTTTATTTTTTTTTAATGGCCATCTAATGTTTTGAGTACACTCATGCACCACAGCCAAAAGGGTCCATATTCTCAGAACTTTCTCAGATTCCTATTTGCAGCAGTATAGTGATCTTTATGTCCTTTTTTCAACCACATAACAAATTTTGAAGATTATGGACAGGAATTGTTCTAAGAAGTTCTGATTCAGATAAAGTATCTTGTTTGGTCCTATAACCTGAGCAAAATAAATCAATTGTTGGGGCTTATACAGAGTATAACACACCACATACAATGCTTTCTTATCATTTTAGCCATTTATCTAACCAAAAAGACAGATTCTGAAGTGCGCTGATCCAATTGCACAGATCTCAGCAAACTCGGAAGGAACATTCTGACAGACAAGTAATAGTGAATTAGGGAACAGAGCTATAAAGACTATCAGTGTAAAAATTTGCAAGTGGAGAGGTTTCTTTAAGGCTTTATCTGGAGCTTTGCTTTTTCTTCTTTTTTTAATTTGCCCATTTAAGAATAGGAAAAAGTTTGTCCTAAAATTATGAACGTCTATTCAAGGTGCATTTTCAAAAGTACATGAAAATGGTTTTCTTAGCATGCCCTTATCTGTACAAGTTCTCACCCATACTGCATTTTCTTAGTCCTCCTCTTTATTCCTCAGTGGGCCTGTCAAGGCCTATCATATCATGGCACCTCTACAAAAGAAAATAAAGATGATTGCATACATTCAAGAGACAGGCAGTGGTAGTTTTTTCACCGTCTGCACAGGTAATTGCAATTTATTTTAAAAAGAAAAAGCAACAGATTTTCATCGTGGGAGCTCTTCTCATCTTTTGAGTAAATCCTTAAAAACTTACCTATGTTCCTTTTTATTAGCAATTAGCAGGAATATTATCATTTAATTGCAAATGATGAAAAATAATTTGCACTATTTGGGACTCAAAATCACAGAATATGAGAAAATGCAAATCAGGAAACAACTTCTGTATCAGACAAGGAGCTAAAATGAGTGATCTTTAGAAATATGAACAAACCAGGTTTTTTATCTAAGATCTCAAAGAATTGGATTTACTTTGTTACTCTACAGAAAGAATATGGAGCATGTTACCGGAGCATTAATTTATTCATGCAGAATTCAAAAGCTGGAATTCTGAAAGAAACAAGCATCCCCCAAAGAGCCAACATCCAGCCAGTGAAGGTAACACACCATTTACTACAGCTACAGTTCTATCATTTTGATAAATAAACTAATGTATACCTGTGACTTATCTTAGATGAGGGCAATAAACTACATCACAACTGAAGGACTGAGTCTTTGTACCTGCAAAATTTTCACCTAACAAACCCTTAATGAAAATGAGTGCATTTCTGCAGAAAGTTATAGCTTTTGAAACTGTACTTTTTTTTTTTAATGTAAGAATGTTTCATCAGAAAATTTATTATCTGAATTCTTGAGCATCCTCATGGCAATGAATATACCTTTCTGATACAATTTTTCATTAGTTTCCTTGCACGTACAGATTGTAATAGGTTATTAATAAAATCATCCAAGACAGAAAGACAGACAAACTACTTGAAGAAATATTAAAACTGCCTATCACAGTGCACAGGGAGGACTTAAGAGCCTACTAAGGAATCTATATTCAGAAGCAATCATTTATTCACATATATTTTTCATAGTTTGTAAGACTGGTCTGTGCATAGAGAGTTAGGAGCAGTAGTACTCAACTCAGTTATCCATGCTACACAAACACAGTTATCAGTTTTCTGAATAGACCGCACAGAGAAACAGGTTTGGTAGTTCTGGACAGCACACACTGGTTCTGCTGTAACTTCATCATTGTTAGAGGCTCCACAATATGCCTCCAAATCCTTTTTTTGGCAACTCATCGGAATGGCTACATCTATAATGTAAATAAAAGAGCACAGAGACTGTTTGCTGCCTCTGAGGTTAGCTGGCAGATGCACACCATACAGCATTTGACCCTGCATACCTCTGGGCCCCATGAAGTGTCCTCTGACAACTAGACATAGTTATTTTTTACTGTGTGTTCTTTTCAAATCAAACTGCCTGAAATAATACGAGAGTTGCTCATACAGCTCCTCCAGCTTCAGTTTTTCTCTGTTGGCATAATTTTTATTCCAAAAATAGGACTTAAGCATTCCTTCCATAATGATATGTCATACTGAAACTGCAGGCAAAAAATGAGTGTGTATTACTGCATACTTCTGCTGTGGCTGGTCGTTGTACTGTAATTAAAGATTGTTAATGGTTCTATTTAAAGTGTCTAATTCATAGGTTTTATCATTTAGCCTTAAAAGATAATATCTTCATTTTACTTCATTTATTTGAGTAATCCTTATTTGTGAAAGGAGTCCCGTTAATGAGTCACATCCAAAAAGATGCCAGGCCTCAAATTGAAAATAACATTTACAGTGTAAGCCTAAGCTTAAAAACACATCTCTTTCTTTTTCCCCCTTACCTGTAAACCAAAAAGATCTACTTCTTCTGAACCAAAATGGAAACGTGCAGACTAGCTCCCAGTTAACAATGAATTTCTCCTCAGAATGAAATTGGAAATGTAGTAAATGAGTAACATTCAAGAGTTTGACTGCTTTTTGGCAAAGATCTTTGAGATGTGGTTCAGGTGTTTTTCTTTGCTCATGATCAGTGATCTGCAATAAAAACCAAAGGACTTTATTGCAAATCTTATATGAGATGATGAGTATAAACTAGCCAGAATATGTATGCTTTCATGGTGAAATCCTGAACTGACTTCAAACCCGGTAACAGTTCATTAGATCGAAAAAAAAGTATTTGCTTCTGGATAATGAGTATGTAGATATATGTAAATATTATGATTTTTAGTCAAATATGAAGATTTTACAACTGTTATGAACGTCTTTTTGATCACGTAAGGCTTGCTCTTTTTCATAGCTATTGGTCCATCACAGTACTGATGAAATTCACAGTCCATCTGGTGGTGTTCTTATTTGCATTTCTATGCAGTTCTTATGTCATGGGATTTCCCAGGCCCATAAAGTATCCCCTGCACTTAATATTCCATGCTCTGTAACACTATATTTTTTTCTGCAATATTGTTCTTTTAGACATATACACAGAGCTGATCATACTGCCATATCAAATGCTGTGCCAGTGCATCAACAGAAATCACTTGCATCACTTAAGCGTGGAAAACCACAGTAAAGAATGATGTTTCTTTGAGGGACATGAATTCCAGGCTACTGAGGCCAGTAAAACAATCCAGTTTGTTCTATAGAGATGAACAAGCGAAGTGAATGTGTATCACAGAAGCTAGGAAGAAGTCTGTGCATTGAAAGTGATGACACAAGTGCATATCATTCAAGGTACTAACAGTGATGGAGAGCTAATTCAAATGAATGCTGAAGCAAAGGAGACCAAAACAATGATTAGTCTGGTGATTTGCCTTACCCTGAGTTACTAAATTTTATGGGATTATTGAATTCATAGTACTAGATCAGGATTTGTAAAAGCAGAGTTTGTGTCCTGATAAGCTAAATTCCTGCCAAAATAAGCCAATCCCACATCTGAGCCCTTTTATCCATGCAGGAAGCTGCTGCTCTCAGCACATCAATTCCAAACCACAGAGTACTTTCAAGACAGAAATTAGACATAAACAAAAAAAAAAGCACAACAAACTACAGGTAACTCCTATTACCACATTGGTTTAATGTTATGCTCAGCATTAGAATATGACTGACATGGAGGAAAGTTTGACTCAGCTCAGTAAAAGGGGCCAGAAGCAAGATGAACATAAGTATTTAAAATTGTTAGCAGCTAGAAATCTAGCTTGGGACAGCAGCCACTGAAAGAAAATCTAGGTTAGAACAACTTATCTGCCACTTAATTTCCAGTGATAAGGCCTCAGGAGGCCTCAGGCTGAGACTAACCAGGAATCAATGAATTTATTTTATTTCGTATACACATACACATGTACCAAGCAGCTAAGAAGCTTTGACAAAAAAAGCAGGTGTTGTGCTAGCTAGGATACATGGTAGTGATTCTTGGGGCAAGGATTTTCTTCGAGGACTTCAGTTACAAAAAGTCCAGCTGAAATGCTTTCAGAGACACTAGAATATGGGCAGGATGGATCCTTGGGAACAGCCTTGGGGATCTCAAAGGTTAGCTAGTTTCTAGATTTGTGTCAAAGACTGAAAAACAAGATGAATAAGTCCAAAACTAATTTAATACTTCATCGGGCTGAAAAAAAAGAAAAAAGAAAAAAGGAAAAAGAAAAAAAAGAAAAAAGAGCAGTGATTTTGACCTGAGAGCAAAGAAAAGCTGGATACTGGGAATACCATTGTGAGGTGGTAATGACCACAGAGAAGGTAGAAATAAAATTCAGAGGTCTTCATGAATTATAGGGTATCTGTCAATTTCCAACCTGGTATTCTGAAAGAGTTAGCACACACACTCACAAGAAAATAATTTAAGTAAATGTTTCAAGTTGTCATATGAACAGACAGCAGTGATTACTGAGCTTGTGCTTATAAAACCCTGGGGTTAGAGAGTGGTCCAGATAGTAGTTCATGCACTATTTGGGCCTCAGTAGAACACGGGTCTTTCAAAAAGAGGATGCTGGTACATGGAAATTAAAAAATACAAAAAGGATTCAAGGAAAGATCCATCCAGACCTAACTCAAGAATAGTACTCTTTAAAGAGAGATGATTTTAAAAGAAAATCCTTAGATGTCCTCTACGAGGACTTCAGTAAAATAGGCGATACAGTGCTTTGCAGGAAATTAATAAATAATGTTAGAAGAGGTGAAAGAGGAACTGTTAGATGGGTATTTCTAAAGAAAAAGTGAAAATACAGTGCTGAACAGCTTACAGTGTTGAAAGGTGCAATTTGACACTAGAGGAAAGTTAATGATCAAAGATCAGTCTTGGGGCCAATTCTTTCTACTATTTTCTTTCATGATTTGGGGGGGGGGTGGAGAAGGGTTATGGTGACACGAAGCAAAGCAGCATCGTCAATACAAAATAAAGCCAAGTCACAACAGAGAGAGAGAAATTGGAATGATCTGAGGAGAGAGAAGAAAGAGGAAGAAAAACAAGATTGTGGACTGCAGCACTATTTACTTGAGGACCTAGTTGCAAATCCTTCTGCAGTAAATATGAAGAGTCACTAGAGGAAAATAATTGAAGAAAATGACTTGTCTTAGCTATGAGGCACAGTTAAACCAGGAAACAAGAACCTCCTTCCTCTCTTACATCAGTACCTATCTGTGAGCCTGTACAGTACACACTGTGTGTAATGCAACTTCAGCTGTTCAGCTGCCTAGAGCCCCAGTCAGATCAGGGTAGGCTCACAGGCTAACCACAGAGAACTCTGAGTAATACACATCTGGAAAAATTAAAGAAAAAAAATCAGAATGTATTATTTGAGCTATTTTCAGTTGACACACAGAAACATATATGCTATTATAGAAGGTATTGGTAAGCAGTGACAATTCCAGTCATGCATTTGAAGAAATAAGAAGACAAACAGAATAGGTGGGGAGAGGCTACTAGGAAAAGGCAGAGAATTATGGCTGATGTAATAGATAAAGTTGCAAATCTTGGCCAAATCTCTTTTTCTTGGGTTGAAATTTGTCATCTTTGTTTGCCTGTTTTGGAGACAAAGTTCAAGTTCACATACCACCAATCCTGAAAAGGGTTTAAAAAAAAAAGCATCTCACAATAGCACAGATACTATAATAAGCTTTTTTAGAAAAGCGTTAGAGTTATGTTTACAGCTTCATGAAGAGTCAAGATTACAGAGACAGGAGATATATTTAAAAAAAAAAAGCACTATTTGCATAGTTTTATCATTCATGCTATTGTAGAACTCACAAACAAATGTCTAGGATAGACAAATGTCTAGGATAGACAAATGTCTAGGATGGAGTTAATTTTCTTAACAGTATCTTCACAGTAACTCTCATCTATAAGACAGAAGAGGTGTGGTGATTGAAAGGCTGTCCAGTGCTTAGCTGCATGCTGGGTTAAACCACAACAAAGAATCAGGAACTCAACTGTGGAGAGATATATTTATCTGCTCTGCAAGAAGAGCAGTTACCTGCCACCCCAACATAAAACAGTCCCATAAAGATTCTCTCCACCTGAGCCAACACATAGAAACATAGTGCCTTCCAAGACTTTTATAGCCCCATATTCTAACATTTCCATTATTAACCAAAGATAAAAATACAAGGTAAATACATATTTTTAAATATTCTTGGCCAACAAACAGAAGGATTGAACAGTTAAGTCTGGGTTTTTATTCATTCCTCCAAATGAGTAACTGCTCACTGCTGCATTCTTACTGGCTTATATCTTACTTAGAAATTTTTGCATCAGATCAGTATAATAGTCTATTCAATCCGTTACCCTGTCTTCAGCAGTAGCCACAGGCAGGTAATTTATGCAACAGTTTCAACTTTCCTCCTTGATGAGGAACTCTTTGACACTATATTGGCAGGTAGAGGTTAGATTTAATCCTGAAAACTTACACTGTAGATGGTTGCCATTGCTGCTCTCTTCATTATTCTAAGGCACAAGTAAGGAGGAACACTGCCAGCCAACTGAACAGATCAATGTCCATTCTCCTTTTCCAGTAGCCTGATGTGTTATAACAAGGGAAAATGGTGGTGAAGGGTTCTTGTGAAGGCAAGTAGCCAGGACTGAGAAAGATCAATGATTCTGGAAGTGGCAGTAGAGAACAGCCAAGGCTTTCCTTGATAGAAATAAATGGGAACATGCTGCATCATATATCAGTAATACTTTCATTTCTTCAGGGAAGCAGCAGACTTAGCAAGCATACTCAAGCCCATTGATTTGAGCCATAAGGATTAATCTAATTTAATGTGCAAGTGTGAATGCCCTGGACAGGGTATTATGCGCTGAACACAGAAAAGCCATGGCACATGAATCGAATGCTTCTACAAGCTATCTGAACAATTGTATCAGAAAGACTGAGCATCACCAACATAAATAATGGCAAAAATACTGTCCACATATAGAGGCATCAATTTAGCATTCAGGTCACAAAGATTAAGTTTTCTTCCACAAGAGATTTCTTCTGTGAGCATGACAAAGCATCCAGTGTTCTCTAGGTGTCAATTCTGTTCATTAGAATAGTTATATGATAATGCTTTCCTACCTCAGATGTCTCTTGTAAGGATAAATATATTGAGGACTTTTAAACATTCAGACCATATAGCACTGTGTGATCACCCAAGAAATGTCAGACCTTTTTATTAATTCTGTGAAGCTCATTGTGTCAGATCTTGAGGCACAATCATGTAAAAAGCATTTCCTGATATCAGTTTTAAACTGAAAGGCTGTGATTTCATTGTGAACCCTTTGTTCATGTATTCTGAGAGAAGTAAATCAGTGCACCTTCTTGACCTCCCTTAAACTATTAACAATTTACGCACCTCTTTCATTTTACCTCTTATTCATCTCTGCTCTTATGTAAATACTTTAATCTTCTTAATCTCCACATGTATGGAATACATGTATGGAATCCAGTTTCTGGATTTCCTGTTTCATTCATTGGCTAAGTGAAATAAAGTGACCAAACTGAATGCATACTCAAAATGGAAGGTTACTATTGCCTTGTGTAAGATGTTCATAATACAGGCAATTTAATTTGAAAATATGGGATTTTCTCTCTCTTTTTTTTTAACCTGCATAGATGTTTTCAGCAAGCAGGCCATAGTAACAGCATAGTTTTTCCTCCAAATACCTGCAATTCATTTAAGAACTTTTTGACACCCTGAAAAGTCTAATATGTTCCTTCCAATGTTCATCAATATTTTCTTACTCCATTAGCTGCTGTTAGAGTACAGGTTTCCAAAGTGTAGCTCCCTACATTCTGTGCTACTGCATTCTCTTTGTTTCGCTTCATTATCTTCTTCAGTTTCATTTCCATTATTCAAATGATTAGTAGCCTGCCATATCTTATACTGTTGCCTTATACTGCTGCTTTGCATGAACACTAACCTGATCATTAGGGCACAATGAAAAGACTTTCACTTATCTACTGTATGGACTGTTGTCTTAACTTGGCATTCGTTCCCTTACCTGCTCCCACTGTTATCTGTCAGGATCTTATCCTGTTTGCCTTCCTTTCTATCTTGCTTTAGATCAACAGGGTCCTTGATTGTCTTGATTTCCAACTGTGCCAAGCCACCATTTCATGTTACCTATGAGAAGCTGTCCCTGTGCTCAAAGTCCTGTTGGTATTGACTCCATTAAATCCAGCTGCAGCATAGGTTGGACCACTGCCTGAGTACAGTAACCTCAGGCCAAACGCTTACTTTGTAAAACACTTCCAGGGCTTCCAAGCAAGAGTTCTTGCCTCTCTTTCCCTCAGAAAATCACTTCCCAAAGAACACAGTGTCCCACTGGTGATAGTTACCAGAAATGAAGCAGATTCTGACCTTTCACCATTTTTGAGATGTGTAAACATTGGATTGCATACAGTTGTTTTTTTTTTAACTCATCATCCAACTACATATATGCTCCCAATTAGATTTTTACACCTTGTAAGTAGACAGGCTCTGCAGCTGGCCTTAGTAATGTCTGAAATTTAATATACCAAACGTAGACCATTTCACATCAGTTTCTAAGGCTCAGTTCTCAATAAACAAAATGCCTTTACTACACACCTCACTTATTAACTGATACGAGGGATAGCTTCATCTGGTACTTACTCCTCACGTTCTGGTCAATAGCAGAGTATAAATTCTTCTACTCACACTAATCCCCACTTTCAGTACAATGGAGGGAGTGAGA
>JAOWBP010002978.1:34120259-34141357 GCA_028571105.1 Tragopan temminckii
GAGATGAGGTTGGTCAAGCACGACCTGCCTTTCATGAACCCGTGCTGGCTGGGCCTGATCCCCTGGACACCACGCACGTGCTGTGTGATCTCACCCAAGATGATTTGCTTCATTACTTTTCTCAGTACCGAGGTCAGGCTAACAGGCCTATAGTTCCCCGGATCCTCCTTACAGCCCTTCTTGAAGATGGGAGTCACATCAGCAGGCCTCCAATCCTCTGGGACCTCTCCAGTTAACCAGGAGCACTGATAGATGGCCGGGAGCGGCTCTGCAATCACCCCCGCCAGCTCCCTCAGCACCTGAGGGTGTAGCCCATCCAGTCCCATGGACCTGTGACAGTCCAGATGGAGGAGGAGCTCTCTTACTGTCTCCACCTGAATTGCTGGGGGTATATTCTGAGTAGCATCCCAGACTTCCAGATCAGGGCGTAAAATGCGCAGAGGATAACTGGTCTGGCTATTAAAGGCAGATTGAAAGAAGGCATTGAGGACTCAGCCTTCTCCTTGTGGCCACATTCCCTGCAAGTTGTATTGGCACAACTGCTACAAGGAAGTTAAAGTAACCTTGGAGGCTGAGCCTTTCTAAGAGTCTTGTTTACTTCTAAACTTATCTTGAATTTTATGGAGTAGAAAGAATCTGCCAGGTCACCTTGGATCCAGCCTGGCTTTTCCTATTTTCACTATTTCATTTACAGGAAAGTGATCGTGAAGTTGGTTCAACTGCTCTTTGGTTTAGGTACTACTTCCTAGCTGCCACTGTGTTGTAGTGCATAGATTATTTTATTATGTAATGAAGATTATGACTGTAAGAGATACTCTCAAACAGTTAAAATATTCTTAAAGTAGCCATCCTTTATTTTATTCTGCATATCAAACTATTACAGAAATTAGCCTTTTTTTCTGAGTATGTGTTAGGTCTCACTGCAAAAGAGCATCACTTCAATAAAAGTCCACTACATCTGTTTAGATGTGAAATGTTGCTTTGTTCTGTACTAGAAGACCGTGAAGAGTGCCCTGTGAGCTAGCTATCCTTGCTGTTCCCAGTCATTCCCAGTGAAATAGTCCTGTTGAGCACATTGATTTCTTGTGTCACATTTCTCAAGGAAAGAATATTTTATTTCTCAAAGTTTATTATTTAGCTAATTGCCTGTTGAATTCCTTTCTGCCACCCAGATCCTTATGTACCAGCCTCTAATTTGGAAGCTCCTAAGGTTAAGCAGCCTTTGTCATATTAAAAGCCTGCTTCATCTGGAAGAACCATCCTTAAACATGTTCTTGAATTTGGTGCAAAGCTTTCAGAGCTGCATGATGCAAGGCTAATGCACTACAAAGTAACCCAGTACTGCTCAGGGGGGAAATAAACAAAAACATAACTCTAGTGCCTTTCTAGTTTTGAGAGCTAGTGTTGTATTGAGCAGAGAAGTGGAGTCTCTTAAGCAGGTGTTACTGTCAGAATGAACATCACCATCAGTATTTATATCAGTCATAGCATGCTATCTGCAGCGAGGTATTTGTCCAGTAGAGAAGAAGAAACGCATTCAAATGTGCCCTGCAGTAATTTTGAATGATTCTGTTTAAATAATCATCAAAACTTTTGGGAATTCTGACAGTCTGAGGAAAAAATGGAATCATCACTTTCTTATTAGGTTTAACATTTTTGAAATGTTATGAAAGGCAGGCTTCTCTAGCAAAGTATAACTTCTTGTGTTAAAACTAACTCTTTGCTTAATAATTTGCCTTTAGACATGGAATAATTCAAAAGCAAGACAGAAAAAAGGTTATGAAAAAGCTTTATAGGCATCAGAGGAAGCGTCTGAAACTGTAGACAGGCATCCACCCGCTACAGTGATGATGGGACGCATATTGTGGCTTCATATGCAGTGTATTGTGTGAGAAGTATAAGGAGTGGTCATGCAGTGCTTTAAAAAGCTTGCGGTTAGCAAAAATATTAAAGATGCCCTGGGCTCCCTGAAAACAGTAGGCTGTGTGTTCCCTTCAGCATTTTGTATCATCAAGCTACTGACAGCATGCAGTTCCTGATGTTAGCACTTGCTAAGCGTGATGTGTTATTGCAGGCAGTCAGAATACCAAGAAGTTGCTGTAGGAGTACTGTAATCTTTTTCAAACACTTTGGGAAAGTTCTGATATTCTTAATGGTCATTTTTTAATGATTATTCTATACGCATTCTGGCATTCAGGATTTGCATTGAGCGTGGTTGAATGGTGCACCTGAAAAATACTAGCTGTCCTGGTTATGCTGTCTGGTTTCTGCTTAAGCTGTTTGCTGTTCCTCCCCTTCAGGGATTAGTCTAATGATACTACAAAGAGGAGGAGCTAAGTTGCTAAGCTGCATTCCAGCAGCAGGAAAAAAAGACAAATAACTTCTTCCTTAATATTTTCTGAACTTACATGGCCACATCACTGCAGAACTTCATCCTGCCATTTTATTGCGTCAGTAAATCAAACATGAGAGTTGTAAGCAACAACTTGCAGAATGTGTATTTCTCTTTTCAAATGGCTCTATTTGCAACAAAAACTGCAGAGATCAGTTGTGTCTATCTAGATGTAGGGTACTCTGGAGAACTTTCTCCAAATACTTGGTATTAGTTGAAGCTTATCTCAGAATACAAAGAATAATTACATATTCATATCTTTTGAGATAAAATCATAAAGACTTAAACACAGAAAGGATAAAATTATGACATTATCAAACCCTACTTAAGTCAAAGCTATTACTTCTACTTTCTGGCAGACTTAGCTTAATAATTAGCATTTTCAATCAACTTCAGTAATAACTATGTGAACACGTACTATGTCTGCAGTGACAGACTGTCTAGAGTTAACATGTTCATGACTCCTGGGTGTTTGTGTTCCTGTGAGGTGCAGATACTCCAGTTGAGTGTGCAAAGCGATAACAAAACTGTGGCAGGAGAGCAAAGAAACTACCAGAAAAAAAAGGTTTGTGATCACATAAGCACTTGATTATATGTGAATGTTCCAAATGGGGGCAGTTTGTGGAATATGTCTTATATTTGTATTAAATCTAAGACCTAATAAAATCACTCAGCTGACAATCGTCTGTAAGCTGCAAAGGAAGGAACATGGGAGTTTTTCTGAAATGAAATTGCCTGGTGGCTCTTCCATTTTGCAGAATTTTGTCTGCCTTGGCTCAGGTGAACTGAGGACCACCCACAATCTGTCTGATTCTTGCTCTTGAACATCTCAGCGTTTATTTTCTCAGTTCTTAATGTGAAGTCTGTAACACCTTGCTTTTGGCAGTAGGAAAGGCTCTTTATCTGTCATGAATGTTTGCCAGTAGGTATTTCTGGTACAAAATTCTGATTGATTAGTTGAAACTGGCTTAAATGGCAATGTACACTCTTTCAGAGATATAAACTCAGCACAAGTAAGCATTTTTTTTATGAGCAATAATACTGCTGTGTAGTGCATTGAATCATCACGTGATTGATTAAAGTACAGTACTTCTACTAAAACAAAACAAAAAAAAACTTGGAAAATTTATTGTGCTAATTCTCAATTCGAAGATAAAGGCTTCACAATGAGGCTTTCATCATGATGTAGTATAATATATAGGCAAGCAGGTGTTTTAAAATTTGATACTGAATACTGTGTATGTTTTTTTCACTTCAGTGGAAGTTACTGAACTTTCTCATTAGTTTTTTTCCACGCAAGTGTTGCACTGAATAAATTCTTCCTTCAGATGCAAAGCATATGTCAGATTTGAAGTCAGTCTTTTTCAAGAATCTAGATTTGTGGTCTCTAATTAGATGCCGTATTGCAGAATTGGTTCCACATTTGCATTAAAATCTAACTTCTAGAATTGCTTAGATAACTTGCAGTGCTCACAGTTAGTTTGTATCGTGTCATTTTTCTGAGTATGCAGATGTGAAAATTTTGTGCACCTGCAGCTGAAGACTTCATAAATGCAGGCTTAGAATAATTTCAACAAATTCTTCTGGTGAGGAGATAACATTCTCTAATGACTGTAAATGCCAGATAAAATACCTAGATGGTGGGACATCAGTAGCATGAAGTTGGTAGCGTTTTTGGCAGCAGCATTCCTGCAAGAAGCAGTGCTGATCTTAGCTTCTGTTGTAATGGGAGAATCAACTGAGTTTCACCACTGTCAGTGTAATTTGCCTTAAATGTTTTTAAGATCTGGATGAAGCAACTGCATTGCTGCCGCACATGCTCTCATCTCCTGTGTATTCTCCTTAAATAGTACTTCTGTCAAAGAAGTACTCAACACAGGAATGTCAAAGCTGAAGATGTCTCTTTATAAATATAGCAGTAATTGTTGCTGTGATGTGCTGCAGAGTTCCATAGCTCCTGGATATATAGCGAGTCATCGCTGTGAATAGGACTAACTAATCATCTTACAGCATTACTTTGTTTCATTAAAGAAGCAGTTCACAGAGTGGAATAAAAATCAAGCTCAAGTATGAACGGTTAGTTAAGATTCAGTATTAGCAGTACATAACATGTAAATGGAAATTCTCACAGGCTTTGTATTGCAAGCTGCTTAGTTAAGTTTTCAAGTTAATTTTGCTACTACTAGAAATGCTGCCTCCGCTCAGTTATTTTGCTGTTGCTGCTTTTGCTCAGCTGCAAGCTGAAATTAAAATACGCTTTGAAAATGAGAAGCATGCTTCTTAACTCTTCTTTAGTCTTCTGCTATACTTACTATAATATAGATTTCTCCAGTGTAGGTATTCACTCTACCTATCATAATATAGATATCTCCAATAGTTGCCAGAAATATCACCAGAAATTAATAGTACCATGCATAGAGCATCATCATAGTGAAGCTGGAGTGTTCCCCTAAAGGTCCAAACTAGGCTAATATGGTGGCTGAGACTTCTAATTCTGAAATATACCAAGAGGATTGTTTGATTCCTTCAAAAATTAGCTCCGAGGAGGAGATAGTTCAAACTACAGACCTGATAGAAAGAGGCAAGGAGAACAGCAGAGCATCGTTTTCCTCATAGAATGTCAGCTAAAATAAGAAAAGTCAGTACACACGAGTATTCAGTCAGTCAAGTCTTTAAGAGCTCTTCTTTGCTAACTGATAGCAAACGTGTATCTTATTCACAATGTGGGTTGAGAACGTGAATGTTCACCTCAGGCTTTCAAGCTAAGTTCTTAATTAGACATGCGTTTCACATAATTTTCTTCTTCATTCTTCTCATACTGACGCCTCAAAGGGAGGAAGAGAATTTTGTGAGATGGGTGAACAGTTCATACCTCCAGATCAGGTGGCTGAGGGTGGGAGAAAAGGATCCTTTCCTTAAGATGATCCTGTCACATAGTACCACATACTATTCAGTCACTGTAATCAGCAGCCTCCTCCAGTCCTGGTGTGCCTAATCTCTATCCAGTCAGGAAGGGAGTTGGAAAAAGTCCTTGATGTCTGTTGGGGTAGAAGAACTGGTGAAGATGGTGATACTGAGGCTGAGATGTGCCACCCTTCATGCTATGGGATGTGGGCATAAGCAAAAAGGCTCATCTTGGTATTCTCTGAGATTGTTTTACACTCTGTGGAACCTGTAGGTGGTTGCATGTGTCATCTGTAGAAATATGATACCACTGTACCACTTTCCAGCACAGTTTGTAGAGTACCAAGGTGGCATGAGCATTGTGTGATCATAAAATCATGGAATGGCTTGGGTTGGGAGGGACCTTAAAGATAGAGTTTCAACCCCCTGCTGTGGACAGAATTGCCACTCACTAGATCAGGTTGCCCAAAGCCCCATCCAACCTGGCTTTGAACACCTCCAAGGATGGGGTATCCACAACTTTTCTGGGCAGCCTGTGCCTCACCACCCTCTGAGAAAAGAATTTCTTCTCAACATCTAATTTATATCTCTCGTTTTTTAGTTTAAAACTGTTCCCTGTCATCCTATCACCATTGGTCCTTGTAAAAAGTTGGTCTTCCGCCTGTTTATAAGCTCCCTTTAAGTACCAGAAGGCTGCTATGAGGTTTTCCCAAAGCCTTCTCTTCTCCATGCTAAACAAGCCTGGCTCCCTCAGCCTTTCTTTGTAGGTGAGGTGCTCTAGTCCTCTAATAGTCTTGGTGACTCTTCTCTGGACCTGCTCTGACAGCTCCATGTCTTTCTGTAGTGGGGCCGCAGTACTCCAGATGGGCCCTCACAAGGGCACAGCAGAGGGGGACAATCCCCTCCCTCTTCCTGTTGGCCACCCCTCTATTGATGCAGTCCGGGATACCGTTGGCCTTCAGGCTGCAAGTGCATGCTGCTGGCTCATGTTCAACTTATCATCACCGGATCCTCCTTGGCAGTGCTGCTCTCTAGTTCTTCTGCCAGTCTGTATGTATACCTGGGGTTGCCTTAACCAAGAGCAATGCCTTACACTGGGCCTTGTTGAATCTCATTTCGTTCTCAAGCTTGTCCGGGTCCCTCCGGATGTCATCCCTTCCTTCTGCTTTGGTTTCATTAGCAAATTTGCCCTTGATCCTACTGGACTTTCAACGTCACTGATAAAGATGTAGAAGAGGACCCTTGGGGGCACCACTTGTGAGCAGTCTCCACATGGACATAGAGCTGCTGACCACAACCATCTGGAGTATTGTTTGCAGTACATGCTGTTATCATCTCTCTCCGTTCTGCTGAAAGGGAAACAGTTTTCCAAGGTTCAGGCTTGTCCCTGTAGGAGCAGATCCCTATGAAGCAGGGAAGTAGTATCAACGCATAATATGGGTGTCGTGTTCAGCTGTCTGGTACACTGCCCACCGCTGCTGCTTTGTCAGCGCCTAAAGCTGGCCATTGTGCAGCATTACTCAGCAGATTTGTCCTTATGTATGCTTATGCTTATATTCACATATTTATTTTTGCTAGCAAGTTACCCGATGGAAGGGGAAGTGAGCGCTTTTTTTTTTTTCTGAAGCCACAGTGAGGTTCTGTAGCTAAGCTTCTAAATTCTATTCTTTTAGATTTCTCTGGTCTGAAGGCTGTTTCTTGCTCTACCTATAGGACACCTCACAGTGAAAAATTAACCTACTATAGAAGAATCCATCACCTTTCAAAAGGAGGGGTCAATAGATTTGTATCTAACAAAAAGTGTATTAGGAGAGAAGATTAAATTCATTCATCTTAAGCGGTAAAAGTATAAATGCTGTTATGTTGGGTTTCAGTTTTGAGTGGTAATTCATTCTAATTACGTACATAATGGGTTGCAGCCAAAGCACAAGACAGTCGTTCTCTTCCCTCTGAAGTCACTTCTGAAGCTTTACTCGTTTGAAACTTGAGGAGAATGTCAATATGTGTTCTTGCCTATTTCATTTAACTTATCTTTTAATGTTGTTAGAGTAAACATCTGCAGCCTGTGTGAGCTCCAGTCATGACTTAAAAAATTGACATTAGTCCATGTTAGTAAATGCATTATCTTTCTTGTTTCCTTTTTAATGTTCTAGGATAGCAGTGTTGACTGGGTTTTCAGTGCATTTTAAGTCAGGACCAGAACTGGCTGGAGAGCATGCAAATTCTTGTTTTGTCTCATACGATGCTGCGGGCTCTTGGCACTAAACAAATTAACAAAAAACCTCGCTGCGCTAAGATAAGAGGCTAATTTTACAGGTACAGCATTTCATAAATCATATTACAGTTGACCATTCAGACATTCGGAGCTGGAGAATTAATTCATATTTAGAAATCTAGTCAAATGGGAATGGTTGCAGGCTTATTAAAAACAAATGTCATGTTGCTTTTTGATAAATAGATTTCTAGGTCAAAATGACTGATGTTTATGTAAATTTTTTATATAAACACGGCTAATTACTTTAGAAGGTCTACAGTTTTATCAGTTAGTGTATCCTACATAAATGATTCTGATGGACAATTCTCCTGAAAATACTGCACTATTATATTTATTTATTTTTTTTAATATCACTTGACTGATGCTGTGATAGTTGAGTGAGTGGAACCATACGGGTTTGCTGGCATCTGGATTTGAATTTTGATTCTTTTTATCCTTTCATTTTGTAGACAAAAACTGCTCGTAACCTCTTTGTGGTTATCGCTCAGATATTAGCCTTGTTCTGCTAATTAAATGAGAAGGAGCTTGATGAGTCTTGCAGTCTTGAGTGACACGAGCTTCCTTCCGTTGGAATGAATTATCTTAAAGTAAACCAGTGATATTTTGGGAATCCTAAGTACACAAGAGAGTTTAATGTAGTATTTAAATTTTTGTTTGTCGCTGATGTAAATGGATACTTTCAGGAAATAGGTGAAATAAAAAATACATGTAAGTTTTTCTAGTCTCGAATGCAAACTGTAATGAAGTCTTCCATGGTGGGTTACCCATCTAACCTCTTCTCTGTTATGGTTTTCCATTTAGTCATCTGACCTCAGCAAAAAAAAGTCATCTTTTACACTTTAACTAAATACCATTTGGAATATCTACTAGGAGGGCTGGATTTATGGAAGTTGCTTGTTTGAGAAGTGGCATTTACCCAGGCTGTTGTAAGCCTAAGGTTTGCTTGTTGAGTTTTTAGTTTTGTTGTTGTTTTTGTATATTTGTTTTTCTTTTGTTCTCCTCAAAGCTGTTCCGCATTAATACTTATGGCTGTATTGGTTTGGCTTTAGAATGCACATACAAGAGTTATTCTCTTGGGTAAAATAGACTGCAGCTTGTCTCACAGCAGCATGAGCTAATTTGAAGAATTTTAGAATCGTTGCAAGACGTTGCTACTTGAAGTTGGAGACACTGGAAGAATTAATTATTTGCCAGAAAATCAGAAGACTGTTGCACTGATAGCAATGCATGTTTGCTTGTCAGTGTTATATGGGCGGCGTGGAAGGCTGAAGTGATGGTATACATGGAAGGGCTTTAATTGTGCAAAGAATTTTCTGACGTAGAGAATATGTACAAACTTCGAAGATGAAATTTCATTTACAGAGATTCTATCTTATGTAAGTAGGTTCTTGTTTGAAAGAAAAGATTTATGCAGAGGGCCATCAGGTTGACACTGAGTGAATAATTATAGTGTGTTTATTTCATATTATTTCATCACTTCATCCTTCAACATTACGTGAAATAGAGCAGTAGCAGATGTGCTGGGTAGCTGTCTTGACTTAGAAGGAAGTCCTGCATTAATTCTTCCATAGTCTTCATTCTACTTAAGTGGTATTCTGGATAGGGTATGTAAATTGGTGGAGAGACTACTAGCTTTAAAAAGGAATGCAGAAATTATATAGGCTTTGTGTCAGAGTCATAGAGAACTGTTTAATGTTTACCAGGACAAAAGGCTGTAACATTTCACCTGTGTATGTGCACAGGCTGTAGAAATGGAGACAATGTGGTTGTTAATAACTGCAAGCTCGGTAATTTACTTTAAAAATCTATGGATTTTGAGAGGACCATCGTACAGTAAAGGAGATGTTGAAGTTTATTTACTTTCTAGATCTCAGAGAAAAGAGGACTTACATTATACCTAAGATTCTTGATTTTTATTCCCTCTCCACTGTTCCTTTCTATTCTTCTAGGTTTAACTATAGATCAACACATCATCTTGCATCCCATGGATTTTATGAATTTTTAAACTGGTTTGATGAAAGAGCATGGTATCCACTGGGAAGAATAGTTGGTGGAACTGTAAGTATTATAATAATAACTTAAAGTTGACTTTGTGGTAACGTTGTTCAACTTTAAACACAACTTTGACATCAATAGAGGGAGAATCTTGGTAGAAAATGCTTCTAATTGTCACATTACTGTTGAGGGAATAAGAAGATGTTTTTAATTTTTAGCAGCAGTAATTAAGACATTAAGTCAACATGCTTTAGATCTCATCCAACAGTATACTGTGAACAAGAAATACAGAACTGAATTTTGCCTTCTTACCTGTGAGCTTGTAATGATAAGTGGGGGTTTCGTGACTCCTGTAACTTTGATTTTCCTTTGTAGAGAAACTATTACACAGTGTTACAATACAAAAGAAAAGAAAGTGAAAAACAATTATCTAACACTCCTATGACTCAAATTCTAAGTCAGTTATATATTTTGAGTGGGCATCACCTGCATGTGGAATTCATATTGAGGGTTTCACTGTATAAAGACCCTTTGAAACTAAACTAGGAGTGGTCAAGAGACATGCATGAAGCATCAGGAGGGGCTAAGATTGATGTCAAAATGGGAAAGTTATAAGAAAAAATGTTATTGATTAGAATACAAATATAGCTCAGTAGAATGTCTTTAGTAATTCTAAGTAACATAGCCATATCTAACCTTGAAAGTACATTAAAACTTTTTTTAATTACAGAGCATACCATTTACATTCATTTGCAAAGCTCTTTGTAACAATTAGATCACTATATGTTTTAGTGTTTTAGAGATACTTGTGACATACTTCTTATGTGTGTATTTTTCCATACTTATCTGAAGTAAAAAACCTTGGAAATGGAAATTAAAATTTTGATTGCATACCATATTTTGGAAGTTGCATGGTGTATTATGTTGTAATAGTTTGCCTTGGTAAGCTGTTCTCAAGGATATAAGCAGAACATCCCGTCATCTGTTAATTTAGCACAAAGCTCTTCTTAGCTTTTGAAAGAAACTAAGGCAGTTGAAGTCCATATTAAGTTCTCTACTGCATATTGATTTTTTTTAATGTTGATAAATGTGGAAGAGTACAATTCTTATTAAGAATATTTTAATGTTCTCCAGTATTCTGTGATAGATATGAATCCATGGAACCTATGCTGCTCTTTCCTGGAGGACATCTTAATTCAGTTTTGTAGGACTTTGTTGTAGTCTTCCTATCTAAGATGTCTATGGATATCTTGCAAATATAAAATACTCAACTGACTGTCAGTCAGCTTTTCAATTTAAAAGCTTCACTGCATATTTTCTTCCTCCACGGGTAACAAGAAATAAATAAATGGCATGGTGTTTTATAGAGAAAATTGGAAATGGCTGAGAAATGTTGAGGAGCTTCTTGTTGTTTTGGTTGTTTTTTGGATTTGTTTTGTTGTGTTTTTCTTAAAGCTGTTAGCAGGCTTGAAATTTTCATACAATCTTTAGTTTCTGATTCCTTATCTTAACTGAAAATTCTGCTTATTATGTGATAAATGTCAGGGAAGATAGGATATTATCTGTGTGCTGCTTATTCATTTAGAAAATGTGTTATATCTAATTGTTAGCATTTGGGTAAAATTTAAAGAACCTTGGGTATTCAGCAGTGTTGTCAAAACATGATTAAAGCAGTATTAAAATAATTCCATTAACTTTGCCTGCTCACTGCTTGTATCGGCTTAAGAAATGATTGTATTTCCTTGCAAATGATATGCAAATAAACTTACCGTGACCATTTTCTACAATAATACAGTGAGATTTTTTTCCTCCCTTTAGGTATACCCAGGACTGATGGTGACAGCAGGCCTTATACATTGGATTTTAAATATGCTTAACGTGACAGTCCATATAAGAGACGTGTGCGTGTTCCTCGCACCCGTTTTTAGCGGCCTTACAGCTATTTCTACTTTCCTGCTCACCAGAGAACTGTGGAACCAGGGAGCAGGGCTCTTAGCTGCCTGTTTTATTGCCATAGTCCCAGGTTACATATCTCGATCAGTAGCGGGATCATTTGACAATGAAGGCATAGCTATTTTTGCACTGCAGTTCACATACTATTTATGGGTAAGTAATTGCTGAATCTTTTGCTTTGGAAACGTTTTTTTGGTTCCTCCTCCAACCAAATGATTTTTCTTAGCATTCATTGAAATCTCATTTTCTTGCCTCTCGTTTCTCTTCCCTTTGGCTCTGGATGAGGCAAGTACTGAGAAGTCACGTGATCTGAACCACTCCATAATAATCCTCTTCAGTTTATTACATGAAAATACTGCTCAACTGGAATACATGTGTCCTGTAGTAATAGTAATAATGATGAGTCTGTAAGTTTAAAGAAATAGTAGGGTTGCTTTCATTTTTTGGTTTGGAGGTATTTGGTGTTTGGCTCATCAGACTTGAGCCTCCTTATTTAGCTGGTGAAAAGCTGTAGACTTCAGATTGTCATCTGGAGAAGCTGTTGACTGTATGTCTAGACATTGACTTAAGTATTCAAATTTAATACCTAAAGCTGCCTATGGAGCAAGATATATTCATACTGCTTGCATGCTTAAAAAATGTTTAATAGTCTAATGCCTTTTAAACAGCCTACTTTTTCATCTGTCACTCCTTAATCTGCATGTAGAACTTCATCTGTCGCATAGTTTTGTGTGAAGGGGTTTAGGCAAGCTGGAGTTTTTGGGGACTGTTCTATTTATTATGGAAATAACACAAAGAACGTAGTCATATTGTTAATTCAGCGTGGACACTATGGTGCTGTTCCTTGTGCTGTCCTTTAAGGCATGTAATTGCTGCACTGAATGTCTTTATAGGGACCATGTACATAGTCATTACAGCTTTTCTCATAATTTGTCAAGAATTCTAGTTTCCAGAAACAAATGCATACTTGCAGATTTTTTAGCTTTGGAATATTTCAAACTTGGGATACTGTTGGTAAGAACATAATAGAAGGAAATTCAAGCTTTTCATGATTAAGTTACTGGTGGTAATTAAGTGCAGGTTCTGAAGAAAGGCCCACTAATGATTTTTATGTTTTCTTAATTTGAATTTAAATTGCAGTTGTAAAGGTATATTGGTTTGGATAATAACAGAATCAACTTATGTTGTTACTTTTTAATAACTAAGACACAATAGCAGTTATCTGTTCTAATGGAACTCCCGTATTTAACTAGACTGCATAGTGCCAGTAGTGTTCTGCATAAATTCTTGCAGAATTGTGTGAATCAAATATATTTTACAGATAACTGCATGGCTTTGTTTAATGGCAATATTTCACCACTATCTGTTCTCTACAAAATCATATTCTTGAGCCAGTTCATGGATCCTGCTATACCTTTAGTAAAATCTGGATGCTCTCACTGACCCTAAATGAGTTTTTCAGAATTACAGGATAGCTCTTTATGATTGCAAAGTTGGGTCTGATGCCAGCCAAAGGAAGCCACAGATGGTCTACAATTAACAATAAGTTCTAATGTCTCAGAGAAAGCAGCATGAAAGTGTTGCAGCTACTTTTCTACCTTGGATCATGAAATAGACAGTTGCAGTGCATCCTGTCTCTGTGCTCTCTAGAGAGAGACATGTAAGCTGTTCTGTGTGTGAATGAATTGCCCTTCTGGTTTGATTTTTATGGACATCAGTTCAGAAGCATGCAAATATAAGTTGATATGTATTTAAGAACTTTTCTCGACAGCTGTTTGTTTTTTAATTGACTTTTGTGTTATTGTGTAATATTTGTTTATTATACTTGGTTATTTTTAAAGGTGAAGTCGGTGAAAACTGGGTCAGTCTTTTGGACAATCTGCTGCTGTCTATCTTACTTCTACATGGTAAGCCTTTTGTATGCAATAAGTAAACTCTTTGGGTAGGACTTAATTCATGTGCTGATGAAGGACAGAAGGAGGAGATTTTAGTCTTTGTTGGGACATAACATAAAGTTGTTCCTTTGTCTTATTATTAAGACCTTAAGTATATGGGTTAGAAGAAATACTAAATATTTTGAAATTTAAAGTGTTTAAGTACAGTGAAAGCAGTTCTTGTAAAATACTAAATACACTAAATAGAATAACTTTTCCTGCAAATTCATCCTGTGCTGCAATCAGACGCTCTGATTCAGTGGAATTTCTGGTTTGGTCCAGGTGATTGTAGGTGGAGCGTGTCATTATTACTGTGTACGTACTATACAATGTATACATATTGTACATATTATATACAATAATAATAGAATTTTTTCCTCCCCTTCTGAAATGTTAGATTCACAGTATTATCCTGTATGAATCAGTCAAAGGCCTTTCTTCCTCTAGCGGTTAAACATTCTGGGGGGCTGTATGATAAATAAATTAGCTTCAAAATGACCAGTGGTGGGATAGTTGGAATAATTGCTTGGTGGTTTTAACATTGAGGCCTGAAATACTGCTTTTTCAAAGGTAGATAGCTAGGCTTGGGGAAAAAAAAAAAAAAGGAATTTGGGAATTATTTTGCATACCTTAATTTAAGGTGGAGCACTAGTTCAGAGGTTGTGGGTGCTGCCTACATTTCCTTTAGCTTTAATGTTATTTGGTTTTTTTGGGAATACATCTGTTTTCTCTCATTTCTCCTCCTTTCTGTTAAGTCAGCAAACAAAGAGCATCTTTTTTATACATAACATTTGCATTTACGTTGCGTTATATGGAAGATCTGTAGTTTTGGTGTGGAGCTATGTGTTGTACAAGGTCAGGCACGTTAGGTTTTGAATTGTTACATTAATAGATGGCCTTTTATATTAGGCCTATTTAATGGCAAGATCCTCTAAAAGTGTTGTTCATAAATATGCAGATATCTGTCTTAGTTTCAGCTGGAATAGAATTGTTTTCTTCTGAGTGTCTGGTACAATGCCATGTTTTGGTTCTAGAAGAAAAACAATGCTGATAACATACTGATGTTTATAGTTGCTGCTAAGCAATGCTGTACAGAGCCAAGGCCATTCTTAGTGAAGGGCCCAAGGAGCTGCGAGGGAACAGAATTAGGACAGCTGACTTAAACTGGCCAAAGGGATATTCCATACCATATGGCAGCATGTGGAAGAAATTCTGAAGGGAGAGGGAGTTCCTCTGGCTCTCTGCTGCTGCTCAGGGTCTAGCTGGGCATCAGTCAGAAAGTGGTGAGCAACTGACTGTGCATCACTTATTATATACATTCATGTATATATGTAGTCATAACTATTATCCTTTTTTCTACCTTAAGTAAATAGTTTTATGTCAACCCATGAGTTCTACTTTGTTGTTTTTTCCCCAATTCTCTCTCCCATCTCACTGCAAATAGGAAGGAGTGAGCAAATGAGGGTGTGATGCTGAGCCACTTGCTGGGTTAAACCACAACAGTAACAAATAAGACACTTCTACAATTTTACTGATAAAAAAGTCACAGAATAGCAAGTTCTCCGCATCTCAGTATGACTAGCATCTTGGTCTGTGGAACTTTCCAAGAAGGAAGGGATGTGGCAAAATTTAAAGAATCAATGTGCGTGTGGCAAAATTTAAAGAATCAATGTCATCATCATGACACTCAGTCCTTAATGTAAATTAATGTTCATTTTCTTTTATTTTCTTTAAAGCAATGCCGACTGCTAAAAGGTTAATCTATTTATCCATAAATTAGTGTCAGTGATTAGATGAGAATTTGGTTGGTCACAGAGCTCACCTGCTTCATCACTGTTGGTGGCTTTCCATATATTGTATTTCTTTTTGAGGAAGTATTTTGATAAGATGCCCTCCTTGGCATTTTGCTTACATAAATTTCTAGGACAACATAATTGTCATATGCATTACGTAGTATTAATTTGTCTTCCTCTGGTGGAGTGAGTGATCTTTTCAGTGCAAGTTGAAAAATGACAATTTTGAGGTAGTGAGGGTCATTCCATGCTGTGGAATGTGGGGAACAGCTCCTTGAAAGAGAGATGGATATTGCATGAACTGAAAGAAGATTTACTTAATATCTGAATCTGCTTAAGGTATATATCTAACTCACTCTGGTGATTTGACTCATAATATCACGTTGCATTCCATAAGGAGAAGGTGTTTTTTCTTGCATTTAAATGTTTTAGCTTTTATTTAACATTAGCTTCTTTTGCTTCAGATGCTTTGTAATAACAAAGAAAAAAAAAAACTTTAAATTGAGTACTCATAAGAGCACTGGCATATTTCTATTACTTGCAACTCTGCAAGGAAATCTCCACTATGTTTGAAAACCTCCAGTACAATCTTGAGTGTAGATCTAGTTTCATATTAGCAAATAGATGCTAATTAGAAATACAAGTCTCTAGTCCATACAGGCTGCTTGCTATGTGCATCATTGAAGCCTTTGCCTGAACGTGGCAATGTCCTAATTACACATTTGTTCTCATTCTATCTTATCTTACCTATGTCTTTATAGTATTTTCTCTCAGAAAATGAAATTGCCTATGTAAAACACGATAGCTCATGTTAGTGATTTGGCAATAGAATGACAATCAAATGAAATTATTTTCTAGAAAATTCTCAAATTTTCTACTTGTTTCTCATCATATAAATCAGCCCAAATTTTGAAGTGCCTGGTTTTGCAGTCAGAGTATCAGAAAGCAGTACTTAACTTTGCCCTTATTTTGGAATTTGTTTTATCAAACAGATAGAACAGATATTTGGGTTTCTGGATTCTAGGGCTTTAAAAATACCTACGTGAAACTAAGCCTTAGAGTACAATTAAAGTAAAAACCACATAGCTGCTGCATCCTGAAAATGAAGATCTGGGGTAGGCATGGTACATATGGGAGAAGTCTAGACTGCAGTTTGACTAGAGAACGTGTTAAAATACAGACTGCCTAGTCAACGTTAGCCCTTCTTAATGTATTAAAAATTTAGATAACATATTGTAATGGTAGCTCATTAAATCTTTATCTGTGCCAACAATGAGTGATACAACGATAACACTGTAATGTTTCAGTTCTAAGTACATCTTACCAGCAGTTCTCAAGCACCGCAGTTAGTACAGGCTCACAATCTCCTTGATCTTGTTGTACGCCATTCCACAGTGCTCAGCCCTGCTTCTCTGTGTATCTGCCCTCTTCTCTTTGTTTCTTTTCTTACACTGCAACTTCCCTTTGGTATGTTGTCCCAACAGTTCTGTTGCTGGCAATCTACCTGGCTCCCTTTCTTCTTTCTGGATGCAAACAAAAAGTGCAGAGCATCGTAATTATTGTATGTCAACTGAAAATCTCAAATCCTAGATGGGAGTACTCCTGCTGCCATGTGCTGCATCCATCATTGTAAGGAAAAGCCCCCAGCATCAAATTTTTGTTTGCCAGCCTGCCCAAATTATCTTGGGAGGAGCTGTGGAGCTGTAGGGAAGACAGCCATGAAAATGCACTAGCCCATTTCAAAAGTCTTTAATGCTTTGATATTACTGCTTATGGGGGTTTGTATATTTTGTTTTCCTTTCATTTGGTAGAATGTTTCGAGAAAGATTCTGGTATAACCAGTAGTTCTGACTTCATGTCTAAATGGTTTTTGTGTTTTCTTGTCAGCACTGACTGTCATAAGAATTCTTGCAGCTGATTTCCTATTCCATTTCTCACAGGTCTCTGCATGGGGTGGTTATGTTTTCATCATCAACCTTATTCCACTGCATGTGTTTGTTCTGCTGCTGATGCAGAGGTACAGCAGGAGGGTCTACATTGGTAAGTTCTGTTCTTTGAACAGTCATTGTCAAGTGCTATATCATGAGATATGAAATTACACTGATGCCTTCTGTATTAGGTGGGAATGAAATAATTGCACATCCAATTGCATTTCATTAATTGAATTACTGATTATAGTCAGTTGCTGTCTGCAACAGTAGAGAGTTAAGACATCCTGTTCACAATTCCAGAATTTCAGATACACTGCAGCTAATTCATTTTCTACTTTCTAGTGCACTGAAAAAAAGGAACAATGGGACGGTTTGATATTCTTAAAATCCTGTTAGTGTATTTAATTTGTACATTGTGTGGGTGCGTCCTAAATAAAAAAGAGTTTCATCTTTTTTCTTTTCCTAGTACAAAAAACAACTGCTATTTTTAAAACATTTTGCAGCAATAATTTTGCAAATGTTATATTGTGACCTACACAGGAAAAGACATGGGGAATTTTAAGCAGCCATATAGGTTTTATATAGGCTGGACTAAAATGCAGCACAGTAGTCTGCCACCTCCACTTGATTCCTTCAGATTTTCTTGGGTTAATGGGTCAACCTTACTGCCAGTTACAGAAATGTTTGGATAGCAATCTTAGGAGAATTTTTTTTTTATTATTTGATTTGCCTGATATTTACACACTGTGTCAACAGTTGAGAGAGATTACCTATTAAATCAGTTGGCTGTGGTGTGAATATGTGAATGAAATAATTAACAAGCAATTCAGGGATTCAAAAATGTATAAGTTAGCTAGAAGGTTTTTGATCCGTTCGTGTGAAACCTTTACTAAAGATAGTTTGAGAGCACAGCATTCATTGAACTATAATATCATGTTTTGTGTTAGTAAATATATATTTGTTACCCATTTTAGTACTGATTTTCTCTTAATATTTTTAATAATTTTTTTTGCTTTTTTTCAGAACCTATTAGGGGAATTAGAATATTTACAGATAGCATATAGTGGTTCAAATATATAATAGTTACATTCTGATTTTCATTTTTTATACCCCAATACAGGTATTTGTTTCTTGCTTCTTAGTTGTCTATTGTTATAATCCAGAATCTAAAATTAAAGAAGGGAGGAAACCCTTACCCACCTTTAATTTTAGTAGTAGTAAACTTTTTCATTAACTACTTGTTTATAATTATAGGGGACAGCAATCTGTCTTGTTTTTCTTTTAAAATCACTTTATTAAATATTTTCATTTCCAGCTTCTGTGAGTTAGGCAAGACAAAATGAAAGTTATTTGTTATAAAATCCTAAAAGGATGTGGTAACCAGAAACAACAAAGCATAAGTACTCTTGTTTTTTCAGACTTCCATGGGAAGCCTTACACAGATGTCTGTACATCTTGCAGCAGTGTGCATGTTCTAGGTTTGTTTAACAGGATGTTTTTGTAAAAACTGATAGGAATGTTCAAGCATTTCTGGGTAGAAATGGAAGTGTGTTTCACTGCCAGATATTCAGATAAGATGAAAGCTCATTGAAGTAGGGAAGATAAAGATATTTTTGGAGCATGTGATATGCAATTACTAGTGTGCGTGCAGGAGTCTCCTATTTCTCAAGACTACCAATGTGCAGCTGTAATTTTTTGTAACCTATTGACAGATGACAGTAGCTAGTAAAATCTGCATGCATTTTAGAAAAATAGCCTCTTTATTTGAATGCAGGAACTGTTGATGTTATCTTCTATTATTTTATGTATAGTTTCTCTTGTAGTTTCTCACAAGTTTAAAACATAAATGGTTTTACATTGGGAAAGTTACTGATGTAGATTTAAGTCTTGTGCGCTTGGGAGATTCGGCGATTTTCACTTCGATCTACTCTTTTTTTTTCTGTATACTTCAAAACAAAAAATCTTTTTAATGTAGGACAAGGGGAAATGGTTTCAAGCTAAAAGAGGGGAGATCTAGATTAGATATAAGGAAGAATTTTTTTTACAATAAAGGTGATGAGGCAGTGGAACAGGTTGCCCAGAGCTGTGGTGGCTGTCTTGTCCTTGGAGACGCTCATGATCAGGCTGGACCAGGCACTGAGCAACCTAATCTAGCTGTAGATCACAGAATAACAGAATTGTAGTGATTGGAAGAGACCTCTGGAGATCATCTATTCCAACTCCTCTGGTAAAAACAGGTTCCCCTACAGTAGGTGGAGCAGAAAAGCATCCCCTGGAATTGGAAGGGACCCTCAAAGGTCATCTAATCTAACTCAAACAATTCTGTGATCTGCCAGAATGTAAAACTAAATTTCTTGCTTTTGGCTGTATCTTATCTTATGTTTTTATTACTTACTGAAGTATTGTAAAACTTAAGATAATAAGTATTTGTTTCTGGTGATTCTAATCCATTAATTGAAAACCGTTAATTGTATTCTCTAGAGTAGTTTTCAGTAGTTTTTTTCTCAAGTTTGTGCAGCGTACAGTAACTGAAATTGTGTGAAATGAATTTATCAAAAACAAGGTCAGATTTTTTTCTGTTTTTGGTCTAATCAAAGTTATAATCATAGAATCACAGGATGGC
The DNA here is from genome assembly GCA_028571105.1 of Tragopan temminckii. NCBI lineage: Eukaryota > Metazoa > Chordata > Aves > Galliformes > Phasianidae > Tragopan > Tragopan temminckii. Next base: position 34,140,060 of record JAOWBP010002978.1, read on the forward strand.
TTGGGTTGGAATGATTCTCAAAGACCAGCTAGTTCAACTCTCCTACTGTGGGTAGGGTTACCCACCATTAAATTACTAGATGTAGATCAGGTTGCCCAGGGCCCCATCCAACCTGGCCTTGAACACCTCCAGGGATGGGGCATCCATGATATCGAATAGATTTCAGGAATCCAAATCAAATTCTTGTTTTTACATTCTGCTGTTTGCATAGTCTTTGCACAGGAACGTGGGTAGTTTGTGATGCAGTATCACCTTCATGTAATAAATTCCTCAAAAGTTGTCTCAGACTACCTATTCTTTCAATACCAAGCAGGAAGATGTGATGGCTGCCTGAGAGAAGTGGGCTTTGAGGGGTGCAAAAAAAGTGGGCAAATGAAGCGTACCAGCTGTAGAATTAAAAATGATTCTTCAAAATGGTCTAACAGGTGTGAAATCTAGTGATTTATGCCATCATTAAACCTCCACAGGATGGCAGTGTTGCAGCACTTTTATGATACAATAAATGATTTATGTTATAGTGAGTTCTTCAAAAATGAAGTTTCCTACAGCAAAAATACATTTCAGTGGCATAAAGAGGGAATAGATCGGTAGCAAGGCCAAGGAGCAGAATACTGATGCTTCAAAGAAAACAGCAGCAAAGACAGCTGGAAGTGGTTGGAAGCATCATGACAGTCATTTTTGTGATCTTTGCAAAGCATACAGTATCTTAGGAGTAGTACACAGCTATAACAAAAATAATACCACTGGTATATGATGTGGTCCTCAATGATGTGGTCCCCAAACCTGTTGTCTTAGTGAAGGATTATATGAGGACAAGCATCTCCTCATAAGATTGAGGCCATAACAAAGCCCAGTGGTTTACGATGTGTAAGAATGTTTCAAAAATCTTGGAAGTATGTCATTGCTGGTTGCAACTGAGGGAAGAGAACCTTATTTGGATTTGGAGTTGGGTAGTTGTTTCCAATGTAAGCGAACTTGCGGTTGTTCGTAGTTGGTATTTCTCTCTTGTCATTCCATCTCCTTCTCACCTTGGAGTATTTAGGAACCAAATCCTGTCAGAATGAAGTACAGGAATATCATTTCAGTTAAAATAGTGTCTTGTGGTATTAATACTTTTGTGTTCTTGGCCTCAACTTTCTGAGGGGTTATGAGTCCCCATTATTGGTATAGATCTAATAGTACAGATGCTCGGTATTCATTTTTAATTCTGTTGCTTTTCAGTTTCTTGGCATGCCTCTGTTCTTGTGTTAAAAACAGAACAAGCATACCTTTTTCATTCTGTGAGTAAGTAGTGCATT
>JAOWBP010002978.1:34141457-34159367 GCA_028571105.1 Tragopan temminckii
TTGCTACTTCCTCTGAGAATGCATTTTTTTAGGAGAAACAAGTAATGGCCAAAATATTTAAAACAGTACAGTCGTGTTTCAGTGTCATTCTTTGTTTGGAGATGAGGAATGGGTTCTACTGTGGAATCAGTGCTTTTTGAAATGTGTATACAATTTTGTTCACGCTTTTCTCTTCTGCTTTTTCCCTCTTTTTTTTCCCAGCATATAGCACTTTCTACATTGTCGGGTTAATATTATCAATGCAGATACCTTTTGTGGGATTTCAACCAATTAGAACAAGTGAACACATGGCAGCTGCAGGTAAGAAAACTGTTTGCTCCCAAACAGCCTCTTCAGCACAAGAAAACCTCAAACCCTTGTGACTGTTTCCTTGTATTAGAAATAACGCAAACTAACAAACGAAATTGTTGAAGAAAATAGGTACAATTTAGTATCTGTAGGGAAGTTTTCTTTCCAATCAACACATTATCCTTCTTTGTGGGAGCTAATGGAAGTAAAATGCCTCCATAACGCTGAATCACTAATGCATTCTGACAAGCACTTATTTTACACATTGATAATCTCTGCTGTATTGCAATATAATGTTGCTTTCAAGTGTTGTATAATTGAAACATTTGTTACTGGTAAACACAGTTCTTATTGAGCCATTTGTTTTTAGAGTTGATAATTTTTCACAGTGAGTTAACTACAGATGACAGATTACATATAGGAGGCTGATTTTTAAATTACTGATTTTAATCTTTTTGATTCTTTGTTTTCTTAAACTAAGCTTATTCTCAGGAGCTGTTAAGCATTCAGACATCTTGATTTCTTGACAGCAGTAACCTTTACTAAGTCTGCTAGATGTAGGAGCATGCATATTATTTATTAGGAGCACAATTTGTTAGATGGCTCCTTTTTTCAGTTATATATTGTCACTCAAAATGTATTTTGGACAGCGATTGGATGTTGATTAAAATTCACCAGAAAAAAATATTTTTAGCATATTTTTGATTTTAATTGAGATTCTTTCAACATTCTGTGTATGGTGGACAGAGTAGAAGTTATCATACCACAGTTTGCATCAGAATAATTTTACAATTATTTAGCGAATAGAGATTTTGCTCTTCTCTGGGGCTTTGGAACTAATGAATTTCAACATCATGTATGACAATTTCATGATTAGAGAAACACCACATGCTTGAATTCATGTGTTTGTTTGTTTTACCAGTGATTTTAGCTTTTGAGTGGTGAAATCATTGGATTGATGTGATTACATACATTGAAATAAATAACAACAGAAAATGCCCATGCTGAATGTTAGACTTGGAACTATTCTTTTTAAGGGTGCAGGATGTTTACCCAGCAAATTCTGGTGTTTCAGCACTAGCTTTGTATAATTCAGTTTGTGTTACTTAGATGTTGGTTTCTTTTTTCCTTCCATTAAATCCTATTGTTTTGTTCAGTAACTTGTTTTCCATACATTTCTTTATTAGACTTGCTTTTTATGATGTCTGGAGTCCTTCTTTGTAACTCATTACTCAAGCTAGCCAAGAGCTGCATGTTGTTTTTTCATAACATGTAGGTATATTAAACTGGCCTTTGTCAAAATATACGCAATCTAGTTTTCAGATGTTTCTCCCCCTTACTCCCAAGTTAATTTGGGAGCAAAAAGGCAGCTTTTAATACACAATAAGCAAAGAATGTTTTGTGGATAAATTACTTCATTGCAATAACTGAGGAACTATCATCTCTAGTAACTATTAAAGCCAGTTTGTCAGAAGGTAATTTTATACTGGTTTTCAGATGTAAGGATATACATTGTGTGTATTTTTCTAACCCAGATAGAGGGTAAGTTTGCCAGTTGCTTTTACAATTGTTTTTAGCATTTAAACAATGTTTAAATGTTTGTCTTTCGTTAGGTGTTTTTGCATTGCTGCAGGCATATGCGTTTTTGCAGTATCTGAGAGACAGGCTAACAAAGCAAGAGTTTCAGACCTTGTTCTTCTTGGGCGTCTCACTGGCTGCTGGTATTGTATTCCTGAGTGTCATCTATTTGACATACACAGGTAAGTAAACTGAGGTAATCAAAACTTGGGCTGAGTCAAGAGTAGATGTTGGTAACCCCAGAGCAAACCAGCACCCATATTACTTCATGTGTCTGTGTGCTGGAATTCACTCTGCGTTCTGGGCTGCAGGATTCTTTCCTGGGTTTGAGGATACTGCAGATATTTAGACTTATAAATCAGCTGAAGAGATCAAATATATCATCAGCTGAAGAGCAGAGATATCAGTATCACGTCAAAATGCCAAGAGCTCATGTAGAATTAAAGAATGGGAGAAGATGAGCATTATAAAACATGTGCATGCAGGACTCATTCTTTCATTACTGAAAATAAAGTGTGCACATGTAAATATATATATATTGCATGCAAAACTTCGTAGCACCATTGCAATTTTTTTTCCATAAAACATAGTATGATGCAAGAAGTCAGGTTGGAATGAGGAACATAACTATAGCAAAAACCCATTAGGAAGATAAGCATAGTTCATCTATTCTGTATAGCATTGATAAACCAAGATAAAGTTAGCTACTTAACTGAATAATTGAACCTGATTTCTATATTACTGAAATTAATGTATGTATGTCTGTAAGTTCCTCTTCTGTGGTTCAGCCTCCAATCTTCAAGATAGCTCTACTCAGCCTCACAAAATTAAGCTTGTTTTTGCATGGTTGAGTTCCTCAGATGCCTCACTGCCTTTTTCTGACTCTGTGACATATTTCTTTGGTCATCTACCTCCATACTTTCTTCCTCCAATAAAGAAAAAGTCACCTGTTTTCCTATATAAATGTCACCCATGCCAAAACTGAATTCTGCTCAGTATAAACTGGGTGATGTTAATATATACCTCATATATATAGTTATGTTTTGTAGAGGGGTTGGTTGGTTTAAAAAAGAAACAGCCACTTTCTTCAAGTTCAACTTGTTTTTATATTAATGGAGTTCTTTCTTGCACTTCCTGTTAGCAATGTTTCTACTGTAGATTTTTTTATGGTATCAGCTGTTTTTTGGACATTTAATTGCAAGTTTTATTTTTGTTAATTATGATACCATTATTCCAAAAGATTACTTAGCATCAGTATTTGCCTTTAAGTCTTCTAAACCTTGATGGTTTATAATTTGCTTTCCAGTGTGAATGAGCAAATCCTACTAATTTTTGTAAAAAAATAAATAAAATTTCAGACTGGCATATCAAGACGTTTGGCTTCTAATCTCAATCTGTAGCAAAATATGTCTTATGTTGCATTTCTTAGGAAGTGTTAACATCCGTTTCTGAGATTCCGTGTCACTGCTTCACCAGACAGAACAAACCTGATTCTCTCAGTTTTTCCTTACATGCTGTGTGATCCATGCTGCTGACCATCTATCTCACGGCACTCAGCTCCCCCTGTGTTTTCTTAATAATCCTCTTGCAGCAGGGTGCTAACATCTGGACCATGCATTCCAGGTGCAGCACCTGGAAGAAGGAAATTAATGTTTTGGATGTTAGTCCTGCCTGCCTTAATGCTCATCAGTCGCTCTTCTTAATTTAGTTTTGTTCACTGTTTTCAACTCTGTGATATTTTGACATTTTTCTAGTCAGCCATCAATGGGACACCAAGCCACTGAGTACTGTGTAGTATTTTGAGCGTATCAGTGCAGCCAGTTTTCAGCGTGTCCAGTTATTGTTTATCCAGCCTGTTCTTCTTCAGCTTACAAATGAGAAATGAGAACGGTTTAAAGGCATTTAGTAATGTATTCCAGGATTTTCTCCTTCATGATCTTTCTAGAGACTGAGGCTACTGGCCAGTAGCTCCCCTGGGTATTCCTTCTTGCCTTTCCGAGAGGTGTAGCATTAGCCATTTTCCAGGCAGCAAGTGCCCGCCCTTATCACCCTGATCAAGATCATGGATAGTCATCACAGCTGCCAGTTATTTCAGCGCCCTCAGTTGGATCCCATGTGAAACTTTGTTCTGGATGCATCCAGAGAAGACCATAGCCAGATGTTCCCTATCTGCTGACATCTCATTCTTACTTGTGCATGCAATGGTTTGGGAACAAACTTTGCATTCAAAGACTGAAGGGGAAGATGACTTGGCACAGAACATTACACATAATATTTAAATGCCTAAACAGAATATTAAATGAAAATCCTCAGTCAAATAATACCATTTGTATTTATCAGTGGGAAGGCTTACTACATCATGCAGAAATGCTCAGCTAATAGTTAAAGGGACATAAAGTTCTCATTTTGGATCCTCGTTATCTGTATGTAGAGGGAGCTGAAAGAGTTGCAAGGAAAGTAGAAATAAAATTTTAAACTTTCAGTTTTTGCCATCTTATAATGATGATGTTTATAAGTATGTTTATATATATAAGCTTATCAGCATGTCAGATAGCAACTTTTATATTCTGTGTTGCATATAGATACATTAGTAGAGAAAAACATGAAACGAGTGTTTTGTGTATTAATGTTTTGGCTATTGATCATTCATATTTTTTTGCTTAGGCATTTGAGAAGAATTTAATACTTCCTTATCAATTTTGTTTTCTTTTTCTTGTACTTCTTTACAGAACATAGGTTGCTATCAGTCATTCTTTGAGAAATATTTTAATTATTTTGCACCTTGACTTCTGAAGGTGTGTATGTCTTGATACTGAGCTAGTCCAGTGTGATCTCATGACTAAAACTAGGTTCATGATTGGTAGACTTCCGAAGCTACCTGATGCAGTAGGCCTAGCTCACATATTCTACACATTTAATGAAATTTCTTTTGGTATTTAGTTTTATGCTGTCATTTAAAGGTGTAGACAAATTATTGCATTTAAATACCTAGGCAGCAAAAGTCTTTTCCTTTCTTCTCATTTTCAGGTTATATCGCTCCTTGGAGTGGCAGATTTTATTCACTGTGGGACACTGGGTAAGTAAAGATAAAGGATAACGTTAGCTATCAATAGCATCCTACTGAAAACTGAAAATCTTTTACTCTCCTCATTCTCAAATCCATTTAGTATTTCAGTAAACAAGAATACAGTTGATTTTGATCAATTATCTAAAGAGAACGTTGGTAGTAACTGTTCCATGGTCTTTGCAACCATTTTATCTTCATCACAAATTTGTTTATTAAATTTCTTGCTTCTTTGGAAGTCTTTGAGTATGTTAATTGTATGTTAGTCTGTGAAACGTCTGTGCATCTCAGCATAAGATAACCAAAGGTGGTATCAACACTTGAGGGCACATTTCAGAATTACTAAGAACCTTAAACTTACACTGTTTTCATTGCGCAGCATTGCACGAAATCACAAAGTTGTTACACATGATCTTGCATGGTGCCTGTTTATTATGTTCATACATCTGTTTTGTGGATACAGATGTCTACCCTGAACAACTTTGGTTTATTGATGTGTGTTTTTGTAAAGAAATATTTCGGTTTAGTTAAGCTTTATAAATCCAGCGTTCAGTTCTTTAGCCGGACACTTAAATAATGGACAGTATGAATAAAGCCAAAGGTATTTTGCAGATAAATGTGTTGAAGGTGGGTTTTAACTGGTAGATTTCTAAGATTAAAGGCAGGGGTAGGAGAACTTCAAACATTTGCAGCTCAGCTTTTTATCAGGCTTTGAAGGCCAGCTGATACAAGATTCTGTACCCACCCAGTGATAAATGTAGTAGAATAGGTGTCAGTAAAGAAGCCTCAAATTTATTTGAAAAATGTATAGATGTTGTTCCTTGCCTCTAAATGAAGTGGTACACATACAAAACATCATAATTCTGAGGGCTTGTCTACATTAAAGAATCGCATTGTGTTTAAAACACGTCTGCATTTCTCAGTGAGACCTGGATATCGGTGAAGAAAAGGACACGTTTGATAGCTTCTCAGATCAGGGCTGTACGCAGAGCTGTCTCTTAATGTGGAACCCAAATTTGTCGTTATCGACACTGAGTGTTTGATGTGCTGTTTAGTTAACATGCATTTCCAAGTGTAGACAAGGCCTGATTTTAAGCACCTGAGAAAATGTGGGGACATCAGTAACTGGCCTGGTATTTAATATTTGGCTTTATTCACTAAGCAAATGAAGGTGTTTTGTATGGAGAAAAGCTTTCAGAATACAGTACTGAAATCCTAGGAAATTTACTGTCATGGGTGAGTGTCCTGCTGGAATACAACGATGGCTTCCATAGCTGTATGTTTTCATTCTGGTGAAATTGGCTTCCTATTTAGCCATTATAGAACAAAGCGCCTGTAATTCTCATTCTTTTAATTAGTATGGAAATGATCCTTTATACCGATGCTTGAAATAGCTCTGCACAAAAATGCTTCCTAAATACAGTAAGACATGGGGACATCTTTTGGTACTAAAGTTTCATCAGGTTTCTGCTAAATAAAGCACTTAACATTTGAAATTGCAATGCTTCCTTTGAAATGAATTTCAGAATTCCTAATGCTTACAAGTTTTAATAATTTTATCTCTTCAAAATAATTTGAACTGAATTTTTTTTAAAAAAGGTATGCGAAAATTCACATCCCGATCATTGCCTCTGTGTCTGAGCATCAGCCTACAACATGGGTTTCCTTCTTTTTTGATCTGCATATTCTCGTGTGTACTTTCCCAGCAGGGCTGTGGTTCTGTATCAAAAACATCAATGATGAAAGAGTCTTTGGTAAGAGAAAATATTTTAAAATCGTTTCAAAACTTCTCATCTTCAACTTGATTCTGTTTTGGTTTTGTTTGCTCAAAGCTGGTTTATGACACGTTTAAACCTTTTCTAGAATGTGATATGTTTGAGGGGGAAATGTTCAAAGTTGCCTGCATGCAGTAGTATTTACAGCTTAAGAAAAATGCAGTTCACGTGGAGATGGGTGGGTCGGTGATGGAGTGCCTTACTGCGAGGTGGGGTCAAAGCGTTTGTGCGGTTCTGTTGTGTGGCTCTTCCATGTGTGGACTGCACAGCCCTCAGGCTAGGGGTGCAGTTTCACACCCAGGTGAAGAGCTCAGAGCAGCAGCCCTCCCCCACGCAGGTTCAAGGCGCCTGATTCTTCTCTGGATACCTGGCAGTCATCCCACCACAGAGAATGATGCAAAATGCCTTTTCTTAACAGATTTTCGGCTATTTTAGTGAACTGAATCACTTGCTGTGGAGCAAGTGCTAGATGAGGCACAGGCCTAAGCAGAGGCGTGGGGTCTCCCAGTGCCAGTGACAACAAATTGTTTGTTTGGATGAAGCTTTACTTTGAGAGCAGACTGCTAAGGCTATGAATGAGGCTTCTGAGGATGTAACTTGGAGTTGTAGCCCAAAAGGAGGAGTGAAGTGCACTCACTCATTCTTTTATGGAGGCAGAAGGCTCCAGCAGCCTATTGGAACTACCCCGTGAGCAACAGGAACATTTACTGTGTTCAATCCTGTGACTTTGGAGTATTTTGTGCTCTTTTGTTCACGAGTCCTTGCAAAAAGCAGTGCTGCAGGACTTCCTTTCAGCCTGCTAATGCTGCATCATCTCAGTCAGCTTAAAGAGATCCATGAGTGAGAGCAGAGAGCCACACCACTGCACTACAAAGTGCAAAATGTTTATACAATGTAATTTGATAAATCACTGCCCCTTACTGATTTCTGTGGCTAATCACAAATCTTTCACAAAAGTGTATGCTTGTGTCAAGCTGTAGCAAACTAGCAATAATCACTATTACATGAACAATAGATGTTCCTAACAGTGCATGCAGGTTGTGTTCTTGTTGTTTTTTCCTCCTATGAAAAGTGTTGTGAATATTCCTATCCTGAAAATCCTGGTGTTTTTTTTTTGTTGTTGTTGTTTTGTTGCTGATTTGTTTGGGGTTTTGGGGGAGGAAAGGGTGAGGGGAAGCAAAGGAAGGGAGCGGAGATAATACTGTCCAGGAAAACTTGCTTAGGAATAGGGCTTGCAGTATCATCTTCTGTATCTCTACTGTAATGTAGACAAGCCCCCGGTTTGTTCAGCAGTGTCTCTAATTTAAATTAAATGTTGATGTTTATATGAGAATCTAATCCTTGCTCTTTGTTTTTTCAGATTTAATAACTTGTTTGGCCTTTCTAACCAAATGAAACTACCTACTACTACAATAGTATTTTTGGTGTGTGATATTAAATTTCGCTAATAATGGATCTTCTGACACATTATTAATGAATATGAAAATGGAGTCGTGTTATTGTTAATAGTTGTCAAGATGAGTTTCAGGAAGGACTTGAGGCTTAAAAGGGATACGCATTAATTAATTATCTCTGTAAATTAAAAAGCAGTACGAGATGCACGCTTCGGTCTTTAGAGACACAGATACTCAGCCCACTTCCAAAAATAGTTTTCTGGTGAGCATGTATGCGTGCAGTCACAGGGAGTGTTACTTTCTAAATGTCATCAGTAGGTTTCTTTTTTTTCCTCTGCAGTTGCTCTGTATGCAATCAGTGCCGTTTACTTTGCTGGTGTGATGGTTCGTCTGATGCTCACTCTGACTCCCGTGGTCTGTATGCTGTCTGCAATTGCTTTCTCTAATGTCTTTGAGCGTTACTTGGGTGATGATATGAAGAGGGAGAATCCACCAATAGAGGACAGCAGCGATGAGGATGACAAAAGGAACCCTGGCAACTTGTATGATAAGGTGAGGGGAGGGAGCAGAAGTTAGGAGTTTAATAAAGATAAGCTTTGTTATTTTTTTGAACTTTTCTAAAGATCTGAAATTTAGAGTAACAAAGTGCTGTTCTCCAATAGGCTGTAAGTGATGCTCTGAAAGAAAATCAGTGTCAGTGGAGAAGTGGTGCCTTCTAACTGATCAGCAGCGAGTCTTTAACCAAAGGAAGTCTGCAGTACTGACCCAGCTTTCTAGATGGGTGATGGCAAGCAGTTGCTCCCTCTCCTTTAATACAGCAGTTCTGTGTCACCCAGTGTCTAACTGCTTCCCTCCTGTATTCCCTCCTAGACAGAGTGAAATTAAAGAATAATGTATTTTATGGGAAGGTATTTCTGTACTCATATTCCTGAAGAAGATGGTGTGACCTACTCATGTTTTTATTACTTAGCCTATGTTACACTAACCAGTGCATGAGGGTTTCTCCCTGTTCCTCACAGTAGACTCCAGTGTTCTTCTTTCTTCCACTCTGCCTTATAAGAGGGCATCATCGCTCTAAGCTAAGTCACATATAGTAGATTTTCTTCTTCTGAAAAGATTTTGGGGAATAATCCATTCTTTCAAGTTGCTGCGTTGTCAAAACATTCTTGTGCATACCTAGCTGATTTACAATAGGTCTTGGTTGATTTTTGCAGTGTCCCACAGCTTTTATGGAGTGCACATAATGAAGAAAAAGGCATTTCGGTTTCATTGCTATGGATGATTGAATTTGCCATAACAGCTCTGTTTGTGTTTGTTCAGGCAGGCAAAGTGAGAAAACATGTATCTGAGCAGGAGAAAACAGAAGAAGGACTAGGTCCCAACATCAAAAACATTGTTACTATGCTGATGCTGATGCTGTTGATGATGTTTGCTGTCCACTGTACGTGGGTAACAAGCAATGCATACTCCAGCCCTAGTGTTGTTCTTGCTTCTTATAACCATGATGGGTAAGTAGTGTCACGGGTTTTAAAATAATTATAGGGCAAAAGCATTTACAGTTCCTTTGCATTTATAACTTGTTTTGCTTTTTATTATATTAAGGCAAAATTGTCACGTGAATAAAAAAATTCTTAATGTTCTACTTTTCAAAAATACATAACATTTCAAAAAATACTTAATGTGAATACATAAAAATAATCCTGTCCAAAGCCAGTAAGCATGATAGTTTAAAAAAGAAAAAAAAAAAGGTATTTGGGTCATACAACTTGTTAATGAATATATATTCAACTGGAAGTGCATATAATCACGTCTTGAAAAGCAGTTTCAGCTTCTGGCTGTTCAGCTGTCCATGAGTTTAAGCGCACGAGTACAGGCTAGGGACTGAATGACTCTTAGGGAGTGGAAAGCATAAAAAAGACTTTGTTTGTGAGCCCAGATTTATCATGATGCAATCAATTTCTCGCCAATATTTGTACTGATGTGAATAAAATGAACTCTGTTTTCCAGCACTCGCAATATCCTGGATGACTTCAGGGAAGCCTACTACTGGCTGAGACAAAACACAGACGAGCATGCCAGAGTAATGTCGTGGTGGGACTACGGTTATCAGATCGCAGGGATGGCCAATCGGACCACACTGGTTGACAACAACACTTGGAACAACAGCCACATAGCTCTGGTAAGCATGGCTATGTTCTGCGGAGTGCCAGCACCAAAGTGTGTGCTTTTGGACAGATATGAAGTATAGATGTTTATTGAAGGACAGTATGACACAAAGAAACAGAGGTGGAAGGAGCAGGTATCTTGGCTGTTATTTCAACTCTGCTACAAAGGTTGGTTTGGAGCTAGACATGATCAGTTCTGCTTTTGGGTTCTCTATTTTGTTTTCTTGGAGTTTCGAGAACTTTGGCTCCACTTCAGTATGTCGTATTTTCTTTGTGGGAGGATGGACAGCATCGAGTTGTGTAACCGTTCCCCTTGAGATACGCACTACAAAAACTCACTGGTACCACTGCTCGGCACTGTCCAAACACAGATCATTTCAGTTCAGCAATGCGTTTGACTGGATTTTGAGTGGCATTATGAAAACCGACCATATGAAATGCATTTTCAGGCATCCTGGAAATCTGAGAAAGTAGCAATAGAAGTGTTGCAGACTTGAAGTGATTGTTTTCTCAAATCTGCTGTTTGATAAAACATCTGTACCTTTAATTTCTTCCAGTTCTGAAGTTTAAGGGTTGTGCATGCCATCTAAGGCAGGGTGTTTGTTAGCACTGTCTGTGTGTACAGAGGCACTATCCTTTTTTTCAGAAACAAAGGAATGCTCTACACTGTAGCCTTACTAGGTGCTGTGTAGTCAGCCATCACTCAGTGCCTGCTTCTTCCCAGAAGACTTGTGTTCTGCGATGTGGGCAGAGTGCCAGGAAGAGCTTGAGGAAAGTGACAAAATAGTTTCTGTCTTCTGTCAGTACCCAGCGCAGCAGTTGGACCAGATGTGCTGGCAAGCAGCATTCAAAATGAACAAATTAATTGAGTTATGCTTCGAGCATACAAAGTAGTGTAAAAATGTGTGAGGTGAGGTGCTTTTGGCAGTGGCAGGGAGCTAGAATCAGCCAAAAGAAAGCTTGGGAAATTGAATCAGTGTTGCTAATACTAGTCAACAAGCTTTCCCGTGCAATGAGGCTTTTCTCTTTTTTTCTTGTTGACCTGCCAGAGTCAGTATGTTACAGAGTTTCTAAACGGAATGTCTATCTGTCTGTGTTCATCTGCTCTATAGATAGCTCTGTTTTGCTGTTGCCGGTATCTATAATACAGATGCTATGTCCAAACCTGCAGATTCCTTCAGGACAAGATGTATAAGGTGAATAGACAGACCACAAAACAGTCACCTGTATTTTGTACACACAGTAACTGTGCACATTACAGCACTTATTATTAATGGTTTTTAATAAAAAATTCTCCCCAGTATGGCTGGAGAGTTGGTACTGTTACCTTCCATTGGCAAACAAAGGGAGAAGTAAGCACTACGTGTGTTTTGTGGCAGATCTCTGAACTTGTGTTCTGAACGAGGCATTGCCCTGAAATATTTGCCAGATGACTTTTTCCTGCACAGAAATGGAAATCTGCTAAATAATTTCACACAGATAATAGCCAAGAAACTGAGCTTCTTGGTCTTCTTGACAGATTGCAGCCTAAGCTTAGTATTTTCTAATTAAGTTCTTGACTTAACTGAATTTTACCAATTTGGATGCAGTATTATTTATATGGTAGTTGTGCCCTTCTACTACAGTGAGACATTATTATACTTTTAAGTACAAGAGATTCTATGGCAAACAGGACTACTGAACAGATGCCAGTTACTGACCTAAGTGGATTTTTTAAATGTGAAAAATGAACATTCCAGAAGATTTTTTAGATACAGCTTTAAAAAGATTTTCAGGGCCAAAACATTGACTTGCCAGTGCTACACTTTTAATTCAAAGATAACTCTAGTCTGGTATTTTCTCTCCATAAACTTTCCCTGAATTCAAGGAACCAAGGGAGCCTATCTGCTACTGAGCGCAGTGCAACATGGCTGCTTCAGTACAGAGGGACAGAAGGAAGTAAGGAAAAAAAGGGGGGAGAGGGGGACAGCAAAAGAAGAACACCAGCATCTCAAAAAAATGTATTCATGTAGGCTGTCTGTTTTGAAAATAATTTGCAATTAGGCATTTTCTGCCACACTAACTTTTTGGCAATGCAGCTGTCACTGGAGAAATCTATAGCTGCCACAAAAGGAAAGCAGTTGTTACCACACTTCTTACGGCTCATTTCTGTAGGCATCCCTTCTCCTGCAGAGCAGAAGGCATTTCCATTTAGGTTGAGCTTTAGGCCTTCTAAATAAAGACAGTCTGTTTTATTTACCTAGAAGGAGATTGTGGGGTCTGGTGGGTCACCGTATTTTTGGTCTTGCAGGTGCTTGATCTGAGAATGTGATCATTAGGCAGCTGTACAGATACTGAGGGTGTTTTTGCTATGATGCAGGTGGGAAAGGCCATGTCCTCGAATGAGTCGGCAGCATACGAGATCATGCGAAGTCTGGATGTGGATTATGTTTTGATTATTTTTGGTGGTGTGATCGGCTACTCCGGTGATGATATCAATAAGTTCTTGTGGATGGTGAGAATAGCAGAGGGGGAACATCCCAAAGATATTCGGGTAAGTGGAAATGCATGCAGAGAAACTGAAGGGCTCTTGGCTGAATGTGTTCTGTATTTTCACCTCCACTTTTTTCTTCTTCTTTAACCTTTATTTACTTCGTCGTTTTTCTGGTGTTCATCTCAGTGGAGGGAAATCTCTACTTACTGCAATTATTTGAAAAATACGTTAGGGGTTGTTCTTCTAGAACAATAGCAGTACAGAGGCCTGCAGTCTGTAGCACAGGTTCTTTCAGTATTTAGCTATGAAAGGTCAGTAACCTCAAAAGCTTTTCAATTTCTTTTTTGCATTGTGATAAAAGAACAAGGTATCTTTTATCATTCTTGTGTGTGTCTCACTATGCACCGCTGAATTACTAAAAAACAAGTCAGAGCATTCAGAGCGTTTAAATAGTTGGTGTTACAGATTTCTTCAAATTCTGTAATAGCAGAAGACAAGCTAGCATTAATATTTATTTATGTAGAGTTGAAGTTATTTGAATGTCTCTGATTGCAGAAGTCTGTAGTGGTATTTGCTTAAGCCAAACAAAAACTTTCAGACAGCACAGGCGTAACGGAGAAGCTGCGTGGAAAGTTTCATCTTGCACTCGAGGTGAAAACAGCAAAAAAAATTGCATGTACAAACTGTGCACATAGGAAGTCTACAATAACACGCAGATCTTGTATATTAACAGTATGGTGCTTTTCACATTTTAAGAGTAATTCTGGCAGACATCCTCCAACTACTTTGTATGTTTTCAAGTCAGTTTTCCAGTGACTGCTTACAGTAAAGTGACAGAATTTGTACTGAGATAAGAATAGGGATGTAGAAAGATTGTTCCGCAGCATTTTAGGTTACAGTGAGGTAGTTTGTAACTGATTCTACCTTCAGTGAGCACCATCATGACTGACTCAAATCAGCTTTTAAGCTGCAGAAGTCAATTTAGATTCTTTACGAAAGCTTTGTTGGTGTGGTGGTGGTTTGTTCTGTTGGTTTTTGTGGAGGAAGGAATGAGAAATTCCCTTAGGTAGAGGTTTAGTTTATATTGACTCTATCTTTTGCTTTTAAAGGAAAGCGATTACTTCACTCCTCAGGGAGAATTCCGGGTAGACAAGGCAGGTTCTCCAACACTGCTGAACTGCCTCATGTATAAGATGTCCTATTACAGATTTGGAGAAATGCAGGTTAGTGCTAACTCTTCTACTAAATCATAATTAAAATGTGAGAATACAAATGTTACTTTGATGCATTTTCCACTGTTCAGTTTAAGTACTGCTCCTAATAGTAGAATCGTTAAGTAAGAAAGTAATCTTCACCAATTAATTATAACACCTCCAAACTACTTTCTGCACAGAGCCTTTAGGCAGAAGCAATTCTACTGCTAACCTAGACTGACACTTAGCTTTGTGCTGTCCTTTACTTGGCCTCAAATGAGTGTCCTAATTCCATTGTGCAGAGCACTCAATAAGCTTCAATTCTTATGTGATGGGGAGCATCTGTTGTTTATAACAGCAAAACAGAACTATTAATAATAATTGTCTTTATTTAGTATCTGTCAGAAACCACCCAATTTCCATCCAAGTCACACCAGTATATTAAGCAAAACCATGCTGTAACAGGGGGAGGGCATAATTCACATAAACACAAAATTCTTGGGATCATCAAACACGTATGTAGCTAAATCAGCCCGCTTTGCTTTTTTCTCCTGCTCTCACCACCAGCCCTTGCCCCAGGGGCTCCTCATTCTGATCTCTTTGCACAAGAGCCCTTTATTCAACTATAGCTTTGAGGCCAAGGGATCACGTTCCTAACACAGGGGTCAAATTTAACCGATAACCCTAATTAGAAACTATTTCAGACTTGTATGGAAGAAACATGGAAGTGCAAACTATTTCAGTATGAGAGGAGAAAAGTACACATTAACAGCTGTGCCAAAAAAACCCCAATCTACTATGAGCTGTTGTACCTTAGTCTTTCACTGGTATAGTTCAATCTCTGAATGCAGAAGTGCTTTTTCCTCATCAACTGTAGGAATGAACGAGACTTCTCAATTTTTACAGTTGAGAATAAGAGAGTATTTTCCATGTAGCAATAACCAATGCAATAAAGGAAGCAGCATCCTTTGACCAGACCAGTGGAAATTGTTGCCATGTGGTACGAAGCACCACAGTTTGTGGTGACGTGCTTTTGGGTTTTGTCTTGAACTAATACACAACTCTAATCTTTGTAGCTGGATTTTCGGACACCCCCAGGATTTGATCGTACGCGAAACGCTGAGATTGGAAACAAGGACATTAAGTTTAAACATCTGGAGGAAGCCTTTACCTCAGAGCACTGGCTGGTTAGAATATACAAGGTGAAACAACTAGACAACAGGGAGACGTTGGATCATAAACTTAGAGTAACCAACATTGTACCGAAACAGAAGTATTTGTCAAAGAAGGTGGGTTCCCAGTGAAGTAATTCACAGGGTCGAGAGAGGGCAATTTATTTTTAAGTCAATCACATAGCAGATGAATTATGTATTTCCACTAGCCAGAATGTTACGGATACTGTTCATGTTAGTGTCCAATATCAGACCTGCCTGCTGGTAATAACTGTTAATTTACTGTCTGCTTAACTTACAAGCATGTGAAGACACAAGGCTAGATTTTTTTTAGGCAGAACGCTAACTGGAAATAGAGCGTGTCACTGGCTACAACTCCTAAGTCTTCATGTAACTGGAAGTATAATCTCTAAAGTAAATCAATTCATGTTTCAGTAACTATGGCTCACTAAGTAAATTATGTGGAAGTTGCTTTCTGACTTTGTTTGAAAGTAGTGATGCCTAGAAGTTTAAAAATGACACTTTTGTATAAAATAAATTAAATATGAAACTTTTGTTGATGGAACTTAAGTGTCTGGCTGCTTACTGTTTGATGTCATCTTAGTGTTAGTTTGACGTGCTACTTCAGCCTGCTAAGAAGGATTTGTTATCAGGGAGCTCGGGAGAATCGTAGCAGCAGCCCTGTCCTTCATGGCTTCTGACCCCTGTATATACTAACATACGTTGCAAAAGGAATCCCAGAATCCTGTCAGAAAGAAACGTGTGTGAATTAGTGCAGGCAGTAAACATACATACGTCATATAAGTACAAATAAGGAATGTTAGAGGGGACTGGTAAAAATGGTAGAAGTTGCATATTTTAAGTGAAATAAGGCATTTGAGAGCTGCCAAGGAAGCTAGTCTTACTTTAAAAAGACAGCAGAAGTTCTTCTGTGCCTAACACACAGTGTAACTTTTGCTTGTAGGTGACAAAGACAGACAGTAGTAACTGTAGATGCACTGACCTCACTACGGCTGTGCATGTGCCAGTTCTGTCTAATGGCAGTTTTGACCCAGCACCAGCTATTGTAGCACCAACTACTAAAGGATTTCCCACTAAGGAATGAGTGAACCAGGAAAGAGCTGGGGGCCAGTGTCTAAACTCAGATTGCTTAAGCACGTGCTGAGGGCTCTGCAGTAGCTGAGGGTTTCAAATGGTTGCTTCCTTACTGGAAGTCCAGTCCTTCTCCTGTCACTCTTCCACGATAAGGTGACGTTGCTCTAACTCACCAAAGTAGCAAGTCTGAGTATTGTGTTGATACCTCACTTTAAAACACTGTTTGCTGTTATTTTCAGCAAAAAGTTAAAAAGTCATCTTTAATGGACATAATGGAGCCTGCTGCTATGCATGGCACATTGCAGCAAGGGTGGGAGCTGCTCACCGTGCAGCTCTGCTTGCCAGGAGCTAACTATTTATTTATGCATTTGAATTTAATATGAGCCAAGACTAACATTAATACTCCTCCCCATCACCACCTTTTTATTTAATAAAGAAGAAAGAGGAACCTAAAACACACTGATAAAGACCCATGAGCAGAAAGCACTAACTAGCCTGCAGGCAGCAGAGGACTAAAAATTAAAATACGATTGTGCTGTTTCTCTTATTTTTGAAAAACATTTTTTTGTGCAAATATTACTATCTACCTTGCTAAGATCAAAGAGAACCAAATAGGGCAAAAGATGTAAGGTGGTATTTTTAAACAAAACTAATGCTCTCTGTCACTTCTGCTCTTTGGCCTATTTAGTAGAGCTTTATCGCGTTGGTTAATTATTAATTCTGCCTCAGCTCAAGCTTTGAAAATAACTCTACAGATTGTGTATACGCAGCTTGGAAAAGTACAGCACATACAAAAGCGAATGCTGGGCATGAATTAACAATTCCAGTTTTAAAAATAATAAACAGATAATACTTAGTCGAGGATTTACCCATTAAGCTCTTTAAAAATAAATCTAATGCTCAGGTTGAAATGCACGGCATTAAAATCGCGGTCAAGATTAAATCATTAACTAATACATTGTATTCTGTTTTTCTTTTTAGACCTCCAAAAGGAAGCGTGGCTACATTAAGAATAAACTAATTTTAAAGAAAGGCAAGAGACCCAACAGGAAGACAGTTTAAATACACTGTTCCGAATGCTAATACGAAGCAGTTGTCCTTGAGATAACCGGTCTTTGCCTTTAGCTCAAGTCATGTTTCACAGCAACATGAGGGTACAGAACCATCATTGGTCCAGATTATTGTACAAAATTTTCAGGCAATGTCTGATTAAAAATATTGGCTTATTGAGAACAGCTGTTTTAGATTTGTAATGTGAAGCAAGACAGAGCTGCTATCCAAGTCTAGCAGCGTTTTTTTTATTGGTACATATTATCCTTCAAATCGGTTGAGAATTTGGACTGACTGCACCAAAGAACCCTGTAATTTGGTCCTTGGCACATGCATACTTGTCAATCTTTTTTGGAAAACGTTCAGCTGAAGAGCAGCAGCATGTAAACTGGAATGGTTAAATCTAAAATGACTTGTTTTCAACAATTACGAGGAAATAAAGCTGTCTTTGAAATTAAACTTTCACAATAAGTTCCTCCCATAATTACTACTCCATGGTTTCTTCAACCGTCCTTTCCTCTCGCTGCAGGCTGGTTTTGATCTGGGGTGTAAGAAGCAAAGCTGCAGTTCCCGGCAGAGCTGACAGGACAGATAACTGGGGGACGGCTCCGACCGGATGAGCTGCTTTTGGTTAGCAGTGATTGCAGTGCTGCTGCCTTACGC
>JAOWBP010002978.1:34159377-34172156 GCA_028571105.1 Tragopan temminckii
AGACGAGGCAAACCTTGCACATTACAGATACAAGGGCTAAATTTGCATCCTCTGGACAAATCTGAATCGACAGTAATGAATGCTATAGAAACGTACAGCTGAGCACCATACTGTGGCTGGTGCTTCAGAACTGAAACTAAACTATTTTAGGTAAATGTTTACATTAGTAAAACAAGCAGAGCCTGTTGTAGGAAAGAAAAAGGTTGACAGGTATACAACCCCTTTTCTGTGGCTGGCAGTGGCAGAAGGTTTGCAAACCTCTTCCCCCTCACCGCCTTCACCTGTGAGGGCAGAAGTTCTGGAAATCTGTTTCTCTGCATCTTTATTTAGTGCTCAAATCAACTGAAGAAATCCCTGCTATAGAGCTATTTGTTTCCTCTGTCTTTTATACTGATTTCTTGTTTGTTTTTTGTTGTTTTTAAAGAAAAAGGTGGTGAAAACTGTCACATTAAATGCACTAAAGTAATATAAATGGAGATTGAACGTGTTCACTTTCCAGCTATAGGGAAACTTTATACAGACTTGAACATTTTCTTTTGATAAAATGCAAGAAAGGGTTTTGCAGTTTGTTTTCCTGCCACAGATTGTAACTTTTTACAGAAACAAAACTTGCATCAATAACTTGATGTGAAGTGCAGAATAGTATGTACCTTTCATGAAGAAAATGTAAATTTACAGTGTTCTTATGAGAATGTTACTGCTGACTTCTTTCCCAAGATGTAGAATATTTTTGATTTATGAACTCATTTCCAACTCCAGTGGTTTTTACAGACCAATACTACAGCTGCAGCGTTTTCACAGAGGTAATTAAATCTGGATTTCTGGCCCCGTCATTTGGAGATTTCATTTATTTTGTTGCTTTCAAGTTCAATGCAGACCAGTTGTTGACTGTAGGGGAAAATAAAGTTAATTCAAGTTTTGTGTTAATAAGGGTGTCGTGTTGGTTTTATTGTGGTTACTCAGTAATGCGCTTACAGTCCTAGCAATAAATTCATGCATTCAGACTGGGTAACGCAAAGTTACTGACCTCAGGAAGTTGCTGCAGTGAATCCACAGCAGCTACTTACTAAAGCTGGAAGGATGTTAAGTTAAACACAGGACCTCCGCCGTGAGGAAATCCAAAGCAGCTGTGATAGTTTCAGGGAACACGCCCTGCAGTGAACACTGCCAGCAGCTGGAGAAGCCTGAGAGGTTGCCATCACTTACGTATAAGCAGAAGGGTGATGCATAACTTGTGGTATTCCAAGCAAATCTACAGCCTGACTGCTCAGCAGTCGTAAGAAAAAAACAGTCAGGCATTTGAAAGAATGTGCAAAAGTCAGCTGAACAGGTGATGCTGGTCAGTCTCCTGTTTAGCTGTAATGCAGCCTTGCTTAAGAGGTGACCCTCCCATCTCCAAGTACCTTTACAGTTCTGTGAAAAAATGTTTTCTATTTTAGCTGTCAGCAGCATTTTCCTACAGTAGAGCAGAAATAACTACTAATTTTATAGTATTTTTAAAGCAACATGAAAGGATAAGCAGCTAACTCCAGGAATCTCAACAAGCCTGGGCCCAAGGTTAACTACTACTTACCTGAGCATTCTTAAATCTAATCTGACTTCAAGGCTTTTACTACTAGTCTGCATTACAATGAAAACTTGCTTTGACAATCATTAGGAAAAAAAAAAAAAAAGAATTTCCAGCATACCAGCAGGCACTTCCTTGGTCCCTTGTGACCCTCCTTGGTCCCTCAGGAACCAGCACACTGCAGGTGCCCACTTCTCCCATCATTGGCACTCTTGCAAGAGCTGAACCCCCCTTGTGCCAGCAAAGGGCAGCACGCTCAGTTCTCATCATTCTCAAACCTACCTTCCATCCCGGGGTGCTTCCTCACTTACAGCAATCTTCTTGTTGCTCTACTGAGTCAAGGGCGGTAGAGTTTGAAGCACAGTTGCTACGAAGGAGTAAAAATCTAAAGGGAAAAATATGTTTGAGCCAGGCTCAGCCCTTCAGTTGCTGAAGAACTACACCTGTGGACTCATAGCTGATGCTGCTCAAGTTTGGCATCTCTTGAGCACTGCTATGAAAAGCAAGGAGGACACCACTGCTGTTGTTTATCCCAGCAGAAACATTCCGACTTGTGGAAGCAATTCCAAAAGAGGATTGTTAGTTAAGTACCTATCTTGGTAGATTACTCTTGGAAGCAGCAGTTAAATGCTTTGACTCAGCCCTCTGCACATATCAATGACACTGAGTGAAAACTGAAATGAAATCCCATTTGGCTGACTAAAGTTGTCAGTAACGATGCTTAAAACATGCCATGGCCCTGAAGCAATGCAATGAGAGGTGAGGAACATGACTGAACGGTATTTCCTGTCTCATTTACAGCCAGGGTTGGTCTCTGTTTTGCATTAAAACAAAGTCCTCTGGCATGGTGTTTCCCAACAATGTGGATGAATGGTTAAAACAAACCAGACACATTATCTGACATGTGAGAAACGCAGACCACACCAGCGTCCAGTGCTGCAGTAATCCAGAATTGTATTTTAAGATAATCTCTGTTAATGATGAAATTTAAACGGAATGATTTTCAGAACTGAGGGAACATCTTCACCTTTTTCCTTTTTCTTTGCCAAAACAAGGCCTGTGCTTCCCAGCCTTTCCAAAACCACTGCTACCCAGCCCTGTGCTCTCTGTGTAGTGCTGCCCAAATTAAACAGCACCAGCTGTATGGTGTCTGGCAGTAGTAACAGGGAGGGAACACTTAAGTACATAAACAAAAGGCAGAGCTCCCCGCTGACAAATCACTCCTATCAGAACCATGGAAACAGATCACATGTGCCCTCAGCACTGGTAGCCCTGGACCTGGGAATAAATGCTCCTCATTAACTAATTCTTCCGTGGAAAGAGAGAGGATGTCCCACTACTAAATGAAACATCTTTTATTCACGAGCATCGTAATTTTAACTTCACAAATCAGGAAAGGAAGGCAAATAAGAAGAGACTGCCAGAGCATTTTTTAAAATGATGAAGGTAAAAATTTTCTTTCTGAACATTTCTAATTCAAGAAAAAAGTTGCATAGGCCTTCCACAGGTGTGCACAACAGAAATCTGAAGTACATGGATTACATTACAATTCCGAGCGTATACATTGGCTATTTAAAATGGAAAATAATCACTTGCAAGTCCAGGACAGCTACTGGAACACCCTACAGAATAAGGCTTAGGAATACTTAGTTTTCGGTCCTGTAAAATGTACTGAACACATAACCATCAGAAAAATAAAATGACACTTTTGAATGTCGTTCTGAAATCTCTTGCTGATCTTTAAATAAGAGACTGTTTAATGTTTGTCTCTCTCAAGTTACTTAGGAAAAGTGATGGCATCCGGGGACTCAGCATCAAAACAGACATTTATCAGAGCACAAGTGGAATGTTCTCGGTATGCACAACCAACCAACCATGCAGACAGAAAAAACCTTAAATGAATTACAAGCATAAAGTTACTTAAATATCCTAAGAGAATGACTACAGCATCTCTGCAGCTGCAACAGTGATGCCATCAAACTCATGAAAGCTTTGCTTTCCTCCTAGCAGGGGCCAGCACCTCACAAAGAAGTTTCCAGTGGCTATTTTCAGTGAGCGTGTGGCTTGTTCTTTGGTGTATGACAGTCAAAGGTTCCAGGAAAAATGTTCCATTCTGCATATAGAGTGGTCTTTGTGATGATGCTACAGACTGCACTGATAGCTCTAGTTACCTACCAGACTAACCTAAAACAAGAGCAGAACCATGACGGCAGACTGCTGGCAGGTGGTAAGGAATGCATTTTCCTGACAATTCCTGGTGGTGGTATTCAGTGATTACCACAACTGCATCACTGTGGTGGTGTTACAGAGAAACACTGACTATAGCTAAAAATAAGATATTTCTTAAAAAAAAAAAAAAAAATCAGTTACAAAACTAAGCTCATTCGGTCCACATTTTTCTTAAAAAATAGTATTTAAATCACTCATAACATGAATCTTTCTAACGTTCAAAAAAAGAAAAGAAAGTATATCCAAGCAGACAAATAACATTCATGAGGGAAAGGCCGCGCTTCACTACATAGAGTTCTAAAGTTCAGCATGGAAAGATCTATCAAGAGTTATGTCCTGTGAACTAACGTCTCCTTGCACACACACCTCTGTATGGCCGTGAGTTACTCAAGAGATTTTAATATCCAGCAAAAAATAAAGCATTAATAAATGCACAACACACAACAACAGATACAAGCAACACTTTGACCTAAATGTATTAGTGTAATAGGTGCAAAGCAAAAGTCATCCTGTTAATAAAGCAGACAAAAGGCACAACATAATCCGCACTACAGCAAGACAGGGCCCCATGCCAGGGGGTGAGAAACAGGGGTTTCTTTGCAGAGTGCTGTGAGAGCAGCACTGAGCTGAAGTCTTACATCTGTTTGCTGTCACTCCTCTCGAAAACACACCTTCACTTGTAACAAACGCAAACTAAAAAGCACTGAAGGTTTAAGAAATTTACAGAATCCACATTCTTTGTGTCACAGTGGTTATCTTACAAAGCAAGATCAAGCTGCAGGATTGTTTACTTTTTTATTTTACAAAACAAGTTACATCCCATTTCATTCATTTCATTAATAAAGTTCTTGTTTCAGTGTAGTAATTTACTAAATCATTACTTGGACATCAGAAAATCATTCATCTGAAAAGGCTTCTTATCTCCTCCCACGAGGAATCATTCAAAGCGAACACCTGGGCCACAAGCAAAAAAAAATAAAGGTACAGCTCTATCTGACCAAGGACTGAGGGGCTCTGACTCCACAGCAGCAGTGGGCATGGGCAGCTCGGGAGGCTCCGACCCACTGCAGCAGCTGCACCTGACTCACAGCCTGGCATTTGTGCACAAGTGCATCAGCAGCAGTTTGATTTTAAAGGCAGAGCTGTGAACTGGGGCTCCTCAGACACAGACTGGGGGGGCAGGGAAGCTGAGGCAAATACGTTTGAAGACCTCAGCTCAATCTGCCAGGAGGGATTTAGCAAAACATGTAACCAAACGCATCGGCATGACAACAGCCAAAGAACATCACACAGCAAGACCAAAAGCAGCTGGCTAGGAGCGACCAGAGACCTGTGAAACTTCTGAAGTAGGAACAAACGAAACAGTGAGGACACGCCAGGTTAGTGCGAACAACGTTCTTGAGAAGGTATTGCTACTTCTTGTAAGAGCAGAAAATTCACACTGCAAGTGACAGAAACATGCTCTTAAATCAGCATCCCAAGGAGCGCTGTCAATGCATCATTCATACGTCAAAGTGAGTTACCCCGTGACTGTTGGAACGGAATGACTGCCATTAAGTGACATCACATTTCAAGTGCAAAACATTTTTGGCAAAAGTGAAAAATAGAAAACCTTAACCAGTACTAATAAAAAAGTGGTTTTTAAATAGTAGCACAGGGCCTGATCCTGCAAGCACGCAACTCGGGAACCCCAGCTGATGGCAGCCAGAGTTCTGTGCCCTAACGTTTAAAGGATAAGGTCTTTAAATCACCATTAGTGTTTATACTTTGTTTATGTGTAGTGTAAGTAACACACACACACAAACACACATGCATACTGTGTGTCTATATGTGTGTATATCGTACACGTGTGTGTGTCTGTGTATCCATACACACCAAATGGCTCCTGAATCACCTTGAGCTTGTGGTTATTTGAGATGCACTGTTCACAGTATATAGCTTCTCATTTGTATCTTCTGATAACGAGACCTACTCAGCAACATTTTACAAGTTATATACTGTATCTTTATAATGCCTTTAAGGTAAAGTTATAAGACAATTCCTGCATCTTGTCAAAGGCTCTTCCAGAGAGGATTCAAGTATTGCCAACCATCTCCCTGTAAAAAAATTAGGGACAGGTTACAAACAAGATTTATTCATAATGCATCTGCATACGTCCACATAAAAGCTAAAACGCCACCAATCGACACTAGAAACCATCCCTGTCCTCTGCAAACTCTGTGCTTAATGAACTTACAGGTAATTTTTGCAGAATGGAAAGAAATTCCCAAGGGGAAAAAAAGCAATGGGAAGATGCAGCAGATGAACTACTGGTTTAAATAGCTGCACACACCGGCTAACTTAAACACATTTGTGTAATGATTCTCTCAGTACACCTTATTTCCCCTTCCCCACTTCTCTAAGGAAGAGCAAAGATGAACTTTGTAAAATCTATCTCATTTCAAGCAGATGAATCCCAAGACTGCTTACTTACACTGGGCAAATGTCCCTAAGAGCATGTTCACCTTGCCATGCTAAGTACAAGATTATCAGGAGGGGTAAGCACAGAGCATTTGCAAATCTAGCTGCGAACTTCAAGGTAAAAAGCAAAGCTGTAGTTGCCTGATACAAGGTACCAAAAATTCAGTGTTAAATTCAGTCTAATTGAACAAAAGTGAACAAACATACAAAATAAACATGGAACAATCTATTGCTTCTCTCTAAAAGCCAGATTCTACTAAGAATAAAATAGTCAGTGATACATAAGAACACTAGCCCGTGGTAAAACCACAAAGGTCCATCTGTACAAGCATTCATCTGCACAAAGATGCTACTGGTCTTTAAAAAAGAAAACATAATGCAGTACCTCTTTGGCGAAGTATTTTGGCTTCCATGGGGTTGTAAGAGCCGCACGCTGCCTCTCCTCTGCTCGCTGTCTCTCTTCAAGGTGGTGCTTGTGTTCCGTTGCTGCATCGATGTTGCCTTCCTTCAGAGAATTGGTGACGTGCTGCCAGAGGTGCCTGTGTGATGGGGAAGGAGCACATGTGACAGTCAGAGCTGTGCCCCAAGCGGGCACAGGGCTACAGCAGCAATGCAGCCAGCATTGAGTCGGTGCCACGCTGCCATGCCACTTCCACAACTCACACGAGTGCTGAATCACCACTTCCACTACAACACCCATTTGTGGACCACATCTTCAGACACACCCAGTTCCCCGCAATCTACCACAAGTCACATTTCTCAGCAGCTTTTGTTCCTTGACTCTTCACAATCTGACCATTTTTCCTCAAAACTGCTGAATGGTTTTACCATTTCCTGTTCTAATCCTTTACTGATGACCTATCCCAAATGACAAGCATTTATTCTGCACGTCTTTGCAGCCAGCTTTGGAATGACATGGGAATGTAAGACAGAAGCCTAGAGAACATTAATCCAGGACACTGACTGCTCCCACTGGCTTACTAACAGAGGCGCTGACACACTGATGCTCAGAAGCCCTTCAAGGTCTACGCACTTATTTCCAATTGGCAATAACTGTCAGTACATAACCAGATTTGTTTTTCACCAACAGTACTGAGATGCAATGCTTCCTCACACTGTATTCACCGAGCAGCACCTTGGCCCCAAAATGCACTAAGAAACTGACTGCAACTCCCACATATTTCCAGGGGTGTTTAAGTGAGTTTGTTGACAACCTGATAAACTGCATATTCTGCAGAAGCACTAGATAGCTGTAATTTGCTTACCAGTGTCAAAAAAATATAACAAATATACTGCAGAGTTACTGCTTTCATTATTTACTTCAACCTTCCCTTGTTATTAAACTACAGGGAAAAATGTGTTTGTGATAAACAGATACGTCTAGAAAGTAAAAAAAAATGACATCTGACCTTGCACAATGCCTCAAGATACACCACTGTACAATAAAGAAATATATTTAAAGATTATAAAATGAAGTTCAACTCGTGTTTTTAAATCCTCCAATAAAATGTTTCATAAAATGCTCCTAAATTCAATAAAAATATTGATTTTTCTGAAGATAAGTGAAAACAGTTATTGACAAAGAATAACAGAACGAGTTTTTTTCTAATATACCTGAATCAGATTAGGCACATAACATCAGTTCTGACAGCCTAGAAACACCTGCGTGTCTATTTCTGTCGCACTGCATCATATTTTACATTTCTGTATGTACACATACATCACATATATTACATGTATATGTATGAAATACATAAAATGTGCAGTTCCAGCATGAACTATAAGATGCAAAGTTACCTGCGACAAATTTGCTAATTTGGCTGCCGTGTTACAATCCAAGAAACACATAAAAGACTGCATTACCATTTTCAAATGCTCATTAAAATGCATGTGAGCATTTTTCCCACTAGAAAACTCATGTTTACATCACTACAGTGTCATTTATATACCAAAGAGCCAATACATGGCTTCAGCTACTTGCACCTAGATTCATGTGCTAAATGAAAGCAAGGCTTTTTAGAACCACGCTGTTGATAACTGCAGGTTGCTTCACCGTTCTGTTTTCTCACCTGGGATTCAGAAGCAGAATGTTGTAATTCCTCTGCCTTACCTTGATTCCAACGGGCCTTGTTTTGCTATTGGTCTAATCTTCTTCTTGGTAACAGGCAGTTTGCTAGTGTCAATCACTTTGGTTTCTCCATTGCTGTAAGTGAATTCCAGTGTGCCATTCCATTCTCCCTGTGCCTTGCATACAATGGTATTAGTGGGATTATGTTTCACTTCAGCTGTAACCCTAATTCAAGAAGAAAAAAAAAGATCACAAAAGTAATAAGTGGTACCATTCATTATCAGTGTATGAAAGCATTACCACTGTACCACTGCTAAGGCTACAAGCATGTTCTTACATCTACAAAATAGTTTTTCAAGCATAAAGATACTGTTCTCCAAAAGACCCAGCTAAAACAGGGAAGAGTTTCCAGTGTGTGTGTCTGTATGAACAAGCACGCTGTGTGCTTCAGCAGCTGGTGTCAAGTAATCTGCAAACTCGCTTTACTTTTTAGATGATTAAACTATCACAGCCTTCCCATTTTGATGGGCACCAATTAATCTGTCCCTTTTAGAAAAAGCCCTGTCAAAACAGCCCATGCCAATTATTAGTCAGAGCACAATGTTGAAGTGGTTGGCACACATATGGAAGAATAATAAGATCAACTGTAATTAAACAGAGGCAACCATGCAAAAGCACACCTTCCCAACAGGCAGCACAGCCATGGAAATGGCTAGAGTCTGCAGCAGAACAGGAAAGGAAGATGTGAAGGAAGATGTGTGTGTAAATGATCAGGTCACCAACTTACGCATGGAAGTAAGATACAAGCTATCTTGCACAGCTCTTCCTGACACTCCTGACACTCTCATAAAGGGGAACCAAAGACAGATGAGCAATAGTTTCATCCAGAATTTCAGTGTGGAAATGGGAGTCCTCAGTGCGGAGCTACTACTATGGGCAATGATGTACTCCTTAGGGGGAATAAAAGCTGGTTCCACCTGCAGCATCAGCTCATCTAACAGCACTTGCACAGAAACAGCAGCTGGTGTAGCAGAAACATTGCTTTTTCTATATATTTTTTCTCATCCTGCACTGTGCAGAGGTATACAGGTTATAAAACAGGTGACTTAAGATCAATGAGAGACATTAATCTAATTTGGTTAAATGGTATGAAATGTGCAATTACAATAAACTGAGCTCTAAAGCTGTAATCCACCTGAGACACTAATACAGAAAGAAATCCAGATATCTATCTACAACGCAGCGCAAAAGAGGAACCAAAGAGATGACCAACTAAGTCTTTACTTGAAATCCAGTAGCAGCTCAGCAACAGTAATTCCCATACCTGTGGACTTTCCCTCCATAGAAGGGCTTGGTGTGGAATGTGACTGTAGCAGAGTAGCCAGTCCTGGCACAATTGATGTTGACCTTGCCTCCAAGCTCCACCCACGGGATGGTAAGTATCGATCGAGCGTAGGCACTGGGCAGTGTGAAAACATACTCTTCTTCGTGCTCCAGCAAGTAGAGAACACCTACGTAAGGAGGTTAACAGTGAAATGGTAAAAGCTCATCGAAAAGACCTAAGAGTCACTGATCAATTATTGTCATTAAAATGCACTTCCACAGAGGGCACAACACGAAACTTGCCTTGAAGGAGGGTACTCCTCTCCGCTAGTTTTATTGCTGACTAATTTGCTGGTGGGAACAAAAGGTTCACTCTGGGTCTGTCTGGGTGCAACCAAGAACCACACTTAAGGTGACGACCTAGGAATTTCCTAGAAGTTTGCTCCTTTCTTTCAAAGTGCCCAAAAAGTCTCATGTAACCACTGACACCAAACTCTCTACCATGCAGAGAAAATTGCTGCCAATTCTATTTCATTCTGTAACGGTTTCTAACAACAGAACAAGCAGCAGCCATAGCTTCCTGTATTATTTGGACCTACAAAGTTAGTACCACATCTGATAAGAAGATCAAATCAGCTTTCCTTAAGGTTACTGACACAGCTCTATTCCCATCACAGCTGTACTTCAGTCTTTCAGATGGCAAAGAATGGGACATAAGACCTAAGATCAGGTAAAGAGCACTTTAAACCTTGCTCAAAGAATTAGGTAATGCTAACTATGTGTAGTCTATTTTTATTACAGTTCTACACTCTTTTATATCCCATTTAATACTTAGCTAAAGGCAAAATTATACTTTGAAAATATTTTTTCACAACAGGGAACAAAAATAACCCATCATGAGAAGTACTTAGACCCCAGAAACCTTTGAAAATATCTGGAAAATTATCTTGACATACAGAAAGTAATAGAACAGTTCAGCAACAAGACGAGCATAAGCCAATTTACCTTGCCCTGGGGTGGAGAGGGGAAGAATTGCAACACATTAGTAGATGTATTTATTAGTTTGTCTATCTGTGGAAGATAATAATGATACATCTTGCAAAGTGATCTGAAATGTAACGATGAAAAAGCACTGAATAGGAGCGCCACTAGTACTGTCAACATAAAAATATGCCCTTAATGCTGTGCAAAAACACAAGCCTAAGTGACATTCAGAATTTAAAAGTACAGTGCTCTATGAAAATCATCATTTTAAATACCAGCTCCACCTGCTAGAACAAAACACAGCTACAGGAAGCTTCTTAACTTGCTGTTTCCATCTTCCAGTAACCTAACAGCTTTCTGCAGTTGTTTCAGGATCTCTGCAACTGCAGCCAGCCAGCAGCAATGCAGCCAGCACTCCTATTCCACCAAGTCAGACAAAAACAATTCAGAGAGTGCAAAAGCATGAGCCCAGTACAGCAACACCATGAAAGAACCTTTCATCATTTTGCCTTAGCAAGTCACAAGTTGTTTGTGTCATGTGCTGAACCCTCACCTCACTGAATGGACAGAACACAGCTGGAACACACACAAATTTTGCCTCAGGTCTCCTCAGTTCCACTCCCGTAGGTAAAAGCAAGCTTAACACCTTGCAGGAAGGCTGAGCTACATAATCCATCCTGGATGGTGACCAGGAAGAATTTCTACCCAAAAGGCAGGCTGTGCTTATCACAGAACTCACTGGACAGATGCTGTAACAACATTAAATGAATAAAAAACAAAGAAACCTTTTACCAAGAAGATATTAAAAACGGATAGCAGCAAGCTCATGGCAACCTCATGGCAGCCTACAGCTCCTCACAGGGCAGCGCTGAGCTCTGCTCTGTGTGACAGCGACAGGGCCCGAGGGAATGGCATGGAGCTGTGTCAGGGGAGGGGCAGCTGGGGGTCAGGGACAGGGTCTGTGCCAGAGGGCGGTGGGCATGGAACAGCCTGCCCAGGGCAGTGCTCAGGGTGCATTTGGACAGTGCTCTCAGACATCGGGTTTGGGTTTTGGGAGAGGCTGTGTGCAGCCAGGACTGCACTCAATGGTCCTTGTGGATCTCAGCACAGAATATGATACGACTGTTTGCTTTTATGATTCTATAATGGATACAAATACACAGAAGCGAAACGCCTGCGGTTGCACAATTTCCAAATGGAAGATTGTAACAGGTTTTAGATCCAAGCCCGTCAGCCAGCAAAAGGTTGCTGAAGCTCCCCATTCCCCAGAGCCTTCTAATTCTCAGGGCCCAGGCACCCTCCTCTGACACGAGAGGACCAAAATTGCATTGGCACAGGTTTGCTTTCATCACTCTGATGGGATCGATAGCTCTAGCTCTCCACGCAGGAATGGGAGGAATGCAGAGTTCTAATGATTAGTGCCAAGCACACTGAAAAGTGAATGGCAAATAATAGCGGTGACCTTCAGTGTAAATATTTAACAACCACAGCAGGTTATGTATTAAAAATTGAACCTGCTCGCTTAGCAGCATTTCTAGCACTTGGTAGCTTCACTTTTTTTTTTTCTTAAATTCCTTAAACATCTCAATAAATGCATTTCTTTAATGAAGTGCTACCTCTCTTGAAACATGGCTTCAGCTCAATAATTACAACCTAAAGAAGAACAAAGGAAAGATGTGAAATATCCACAACTTGACACCGCTTTCAGCACCAACAGGTGACCACCAGTTTCCCATTCTAACACTTGCAGAATCAACCTGCAAAACCTCATGTGCCTGAAGACAGCAGCTGCACCACTGGGCCTGAGCTAACAGCCACATCTCTTTTTGAAGAAGAAGCCAAAGGGATGCCCAGACACAACAGATATAACTGCTACCACCATTTCAGTTCACATTTTAGCCTCCCAACTTTACTTTGAGAAATTAAAAGGCACTAAAAAGAAAACCTAACAGTTGCTTTTAAAAGGGTTCTGTACTTTCAACATCTCCTGTTAAGTGTCATTTCACTGTGATTGAGCTTCAAAAAATTCAGGTAGGTCATCTGTGGGCTATGTTTCTACTCTTGCTCCCCAGCTGTAAGGGAACATTTATTTTGAGTTTTAAAAAATGGTTACAAATATACACGAAAAGTCGTCAAAAGATTTCCGCC
>JAOWBP010002978.1:34172166-34204902 GCA_028571105.1 Tragopan temminckii
GTTTTTTTTTTTTAAACTAAAGTTTCCTCCTCTCACATCAAACAATGATTTTGGAAACTGCGAATTCCTTCAAGAAATCGTTAAGTATTTATAGGCAGCTATTACAGAGGGAGAATGCATCACATAAGCACTCTGGGAAGAAAAGTGGATTTAGTAATCTAGCGTATTATTAGAACAAAATCCCATAGAGAAGGGTGAATTTTTTATAAACAAGCACTGAATTTTGATATCTCCCCTTGAAATATCCTCAACACCATTTACTCTTGCTTTGATTAAGGCAACACATTCACAGACACGCTCCTTTCCATGCCTCCCCAGCCCACATGAAAGGAAGCAATGTTCGTGGCATACCATTTTGCCCATTTGACTATTACACGTCCCTCGCTGATGCTGTAGCTTTGTGAATTGATTTTCCAGTAACACGTATTGACGGAATACCCAGAGGAGGCTCTGGATCAATAACTGCAGAAGAGGCATGTGAAATTTAATGCTTCCCACTGATTGTTCGGAGATCAATCTGAACAACAAATGGTATGTGGGTCATAAATGGCCGAGGGCAGTTTCCTGATTTAACTGGCTCTTCACAGTCTGCATTATTCATAACAGGGCACAAACGAGAGTGAGTTACACACTGGGATGAAGCACACATGGATGCAGCCCATCAGCAGCCACCACGGCTCACACAAGATGCCCTTGTTTCAAACATTCTAGCAAGCTGCTCTGTACTGCTTGTTTTCCAAAAGCTGGACACATTTGCTAAATTCAGTAATGAGGACCGTGTCATACAGAAAGTTCTGAAAGCACTAAGCTAAAAAATATTAATTTAAAAAATTAATGCTAGGGAAATATTTTGTTAGTTCCAGCTGCACGAAGCAGAGCTGGTGAATTAACAAGTCACCAACACCTCAGGAAGGGAAATGATATGTTTTGTTACATCCACAAACACATGCACATACATACACGTGAATGGAAAAAACTAAGAAAAACAACACTTGTTGCTTTCATTTGTATTTATCCCAGAAAGAGCACTGAGCCTTTCCCTACCTACCAATCTTCTTCCAGGCTGATTTCAGTTTTAAGAAATAATTTCTGAAAGCATGCATCTCAGGAGTTTTTAAAGCATTTAAAAAAGAAGTAAAAACACAAGATGTAACTAAGCCACTTGATTATACAGAGCAATCCATTTAAACTGCTTGAGCTGCAAATTAACCCGTGAATCAAAGGTAACGCTTTCTGTTGGATTTTGCTGCTTTGCAACAAAAACAAACCAAGGACACACCAGGAGCACGCAGTGATGGTTTTCTGGTAGAAAACCTTTATCTTACAATCAGAATCTGTTTGAAGATTCCTTGGACCATGTAAAGCACATTAAATATTTACTCTGACTCTTCCATCCCCTGCTAATTTAAATCCTAATACAATTCTATTCATTATACCCTCCTCCCCTCCCTCGCTCTCTCATTAGTACATAATTAACATTAATCAGAATTAGGGACTGTGCATGCAACGTGAATTCTTACATGCAAAACACTCTCTCTTCTAACTCTGCTTTCTCCTGGGGAAACTCAGCTCTGCTCTGAAGAACACTTTTGTCATACAGTGAAGAAGTTAAGAATTCTCTTTAGCAAACCAGATTTGGAGCTCTCATAACCAAAGATGAAGGCTGAGCATAAAAAACTGCCTCTCTTATGGACTTCCAGCATTGCCTGTCTACTCATTCTGCATCTCTGGAGTTAATAAACAAAAATCATAGTAGAAAATCTTAGAAAATCTTCACTCTGAGTTGCAACATACACTAAAAATTGCACAATTTGAATACATTTGTATGACAGAACCATACTGCTGTCAAATCCCCTCATTATTTAACTTCCTATAGAAGCCTTGGCAGCTCTGCTGCATCCTATTTCAGCAAGGCATAAAAAGCAGCATGTGCTGTGCATCTCAGGACATTGTGACAAGTTGAAATCACAACTTTGCAAAAGAGCCATGGAAGTGTTATCAGCGTATTCCTTACACTATATAGGTCCAAACGTTCAGTACTACACTACCTATCTAAATAATGAAGTGCAATATAAAAACTCAGATGTTTGGAGGCCACATACCCACAAAAAAAAAACAACCTTCAGGAGACAGCAGCTTCCACATACACCACGCTTATTTGCATTCAATGCTAAGGTCACAACAAAGTCAGAGGGTAAACAAAAGGATTCTGTTAAATACCTTAAGTAGAGTAAGATCGTCACTGCTACCACTAAATTATGTGAATTCAGCACAGTTTGTCTCTCTGCTGCTCTGTGCGGAAGGATTTTTCTTCCCCACATACATCAAGCAGTGTTGAATGAATACACAGGGTAATGAAACTGCCATATGAGCACCAGAATGATCTGAATAACATCTCAGAAAGGACATACGCATATGGAAGTCAAGAAAATTGCCTTTTCAGAATCTAGAATCCAAACTAATCTAGCAAATATTCAAAGGCATCTACATGTACAGAAGTAAACTTCATAGGTTATCTTAAACATGCATCAACATCACTGAATGCTTATCCTGCAAGAGCAAGGAAAAAAAGCTGAATGCTCATAATGAAAATTAAAAAAAGGAGGTCAGAAAAAAGAAGTATGAACATA
Source organism: Tragopan temminckii (assembly GCA_028571105.1). Taxonomy (NCBI): domain Eukaryota; kingdom Metazoa; phylum Chordata; class Aves; order Galliformes; family Phasianidae; genus Tragopan; species Tragopan temminckii. The sequence goes on from JAOWBP010002978.1 coordinate 34,174,797, forward strand.
ACATGATTCGTTAGGTCATTCAGTACAGAGTAACAAAAAAAAGCAGCACAAGAAAGAAAACACCAAACAGGGATTTCAATGATTCATGAGATGTCAATCTGCCTCTCCCTAGAAGCAGAACCAGTCATATTTAAATCACTCCCGAGAAACTTGATCAATCACGTTTTAACAACTTCTAATATTAAGATTATACAATCCTGCAGACAACCTTACTGTCAGAAAGCCCATCCTGGTAGCTAGCTTTAGTTTCTACCTCTCTGAACTACCTCTTCCTACAATTTCTGAGTAATAATGTATCTTTTCATCATCTATTTTTTGCTAGACAACAACCTCCATTTGAAATGTTGCAATGTGTACACTGTCCTAAAATATCAAGAAAACCCTCCAAATGATGTTTCATGTCAAAAAAATTGTTGGGCTCTGCTCTACGAGACACGTAAATATAAACAGTCTTCCACACCCTAAGCCCAGTGGCTACTTTTTATTGGTTCAGCAATATATTCCCCAGCATTCACGCTGACCTCAATCTAACACAGAATTTGTACTTATGTAAGACATGATAAAGAGAAGCCTGCAGCAGCTTTTCATTTTTGCACAGCTTGACAAATCTATACACCAACTGTATAAGGAAGACCTCCCTGGGACTAAAATAAAAGAAAAAAAAAAATCTATATTGGAACAAAGTATAGTCTTGAGTGAAGAAACCACACAGCAAGCAAACATTTTCAATAGAGCCTGTCAGATTTGAGCTGTCTGTTCTCAGATTATAGAAAAGATTCACTGGTACAATTTCCTGCTGCTTATTGCCGGTTCTCAACACACAACAGAAATGCCTGGGCTGTACTGGCGTTTCTCCATCACTTCAAAGAAATGCTGTCACCATGAGTCCACATGCTTCTGCATTGCTTATGTGAACAAAAAAGATGAATGACAGCTACAAATTGGTAACCCCAAACTTCTTCCACAAATGTTCATCATAAAGACAGTGATAAACCTTACACTAAAAGGGTTTGTCACTATGGATGCTCCCCAAAGCATGCCTCCACTGATGGCACCTCTCTGGGATCACATAGGAAGGGAATTTATTCTCAAAAATGCACAATAAACAATCATTGGAGTGGGGAAGCAGTTAAATCCTATACCCTTTTCTCTCTCAAAACTGGGACACATCAGGACTTTGAAGTCTTAAATAATCCCCACAGTAGACACCCCCAGTCCCAGGGAACTGTGTGCTAGCAGCAAGAAAAAGAAATTTCCTCACTTGCTTTTGATTGTAATTCTACTAAACAGCTCCCTTCACTCAGAAAACAGTATCAGATTTGGATATGTACCAGAAAAATGTGACAAGTGAAACCACTGACTTGGCCTGGAAGTAGGACAGTAAGGAGATGGACAAAAGGACCTGCTTCCCTTCTGACACTCCCTTCACTCCATATTAAAATACCAAAATCTCTGCTAAAAGGAAACAGCAGCGCTATTACAGACTTCAACTATCACAACTACCACAAGATCAGATCCAACAGCAAACAAGTTTCAAGGTTCAGGTACGAAAAGTGAATATATTGACATCAGGAAAGAAGCTACTGTAGCCATGTCTACTGTTTGACTTTGTTGTTTACTTCCAGCAGGAACAACAGAACATTTCTGTCTGCTTGCAGAGATCAGGGTGTGTTGGTTTTTTTTTTTCAGTCACCCTAATGGCTGTTCTCACCCTCCTTTGCTACTATCTTCAATGTTGATATTATTTAACAAAATAGCAAAAATAAACAATTACTCTAAGTTGTTCTGGTGTTTCTATGATTACCTATTAAGAGCACTGCCTAAAACCTAGTTAACAAAAAGGAATAAATACCACAGACAGAGATCACCCTCAAATATCAAGAGGGACTAAACTGTATCGAAACATTAAATTAATAAATCAGCAGTCAGTAACAAGATGGATGCAGACATGTTTATCAGTTCATACCACGCATTAATAATTCATTGACCCCCTGCTTTTCTGAATTCCTGTTGAGCAACAGTTTATCGCAAAGCTGAAGGCGTATACATGAAACAGCAAATTGTGATTAATACCTCAACTATTTGACTTATCACAAAGCTTGAGACAATATGCTACTATAGTAAGCACTACAGAAGCCATGATTCTTTACTGAAACTACAAGAAAAGAATGTTGAGCTTAAATACAAATGCTTTTCTTATTTCTTTGCTCCAGTTGTAAATCTCCAATATCTAACTGGATATTACTTTAAAAGTGAACAAGAAAACGAAAACTGTTCTTACAAAATACACTATCCACAGCCAATTGCTACTGCAGCTTAACATAGGACCATATATTAGGAAAAGTTTCTTCTCTGAAAGAGCTGTCAGGCACTGAAATAGGCTGCCCAGGAAGGTGGTTGAGTCACCATCCCTGGAGGTGACTAAGAAGCACGTCAGATGTTGTACTAAGGGACATGGTTTAGTGGGGAAATACTGATGGTAGGTGGATTGTTGGACAAGATGAGGTCTTTTCCAACCTTGGTGATTCTATGATTCCATATTTCAGATATAATTAACCACCTCCTATAAATATACATTTCTGTTGCTTTGACACTAATAACATTAGCTCAAGAAATAAAATAAAATCACATTTCTTACCTTCACCTACCATAGAAACACCTATTGACATGCCCATAAACTTGCTTTTGGTCCATACGTGAGCGTTCACACACATTTTCTTCTCCTTGCACTCACAGTAAAAGCAAGATACTGGTGGATGATGGGACACTTGTTCAGCCACAAACCTCAGCTTGTAGCACATGGACTGGTCCTGGCCAGAATCCTTGGCTGGTTCCTTGGAAACCGCAGAGGCACCGTTAGTTCTGAATGGTTTCACTTTATCTTTAGGCACATCCCATGAGCAATGAAACGTTTCACCAATTATAGGGTTATAGGGCTTCTTGGCAACTGCTCCCTTTCGGCCTTCATGAAAAGCTGTTAGATAATACTCCACAAAGCAGATAATTCTTTCCTCAGGAGTGGCTCCAGCTGCAATTGACAAAAACAGGTCTGGATGGGCCATGAAATTTGCATACATCTCCAGCAGGGATCTTTTCTCCAAAATAAATGTTGGAAGCACTACCTGTATGCAAAGCAGACAAAGGCAGATATGATTTCCCCATGATCATACTACAGCGAGGGGTAGGGGGGGAGAACAGTTAAGACAGCTGCAATTCTGGTGTAGCCAAGTTTCAGGATAATGTATTTTCCTCCCCTCTGTAACAGCAATTTCCCTTCCTTTGCGGTGTATATAATGGGTAAAGGAAAAAGCAGCAGCCTTGATAGCTGCACCAGCTGCTTCCTATTTCATTATGATTCTCAACAGTAGCTCATGCAACAGGGATGTGTTGTTCTGATCACATGGAAATTCTCCTTTTCCTCTCCTCTCAGTTAATAAACAAACCATTGTTCTCATTGCTCTCCTGGTTCACAAGGCAGAAAAAAACCTGTGCTCTGATGTAAACTGATTTAGTTCTAACATCAACAGACCCAACTGATTATGACCCTCCTAAACAAAAGCAAATCTTCCTGAACCATTAAGAAGATGGGTTTTGTACACAAACATATGCATCCTAATCTAAGTGATAGACAGTATAATGTGTACAGCTATCCTTGGGCTCCCAGTTTCACTCCCAGGTCCTCTACCACCCGCTGTGCATGCGCATGTAACTCTGTCCCCTTCTAGTCCCTTCCAACCAGGCCAACAAGATCCAACCCAAGATAAATCCTGAGTGTGTTTCCAAGGATAAAATCACACCAAAGGCCTTTCCCAAGAGGTTCTAGGCAGGAAAATGCTTCAGGTTGGACTATGTCTGCCATACCCTGTCACTGTATCCCCCTGACCTTCCCACTCCATTCTGCAGTCATCCCAGAGCACATGGCACTCCTCTTCCATTTCATCCTCCACCACATGACTGCAGGAAGCCACTGCGTGCCTTTACCTTATTTCACCCAAACTGAAACAAACAAAAAGCGCACAAGCTGTTACATCAGTGTCCTGGGACTAGAGAGGCCCATGGGGCCTAGAGGGATGCTGGGATTGAGTGCGAGTCAGGCTGCATGGCAGGCAGCCATCCCGAGTGAATTGGGCATGATCTCGAATGGCTCAACTGGCAGCACAGATGTCACCAACGCCCCCCACTTAGGAATAATGCTTTGTTGGAAGTTTTCAATAAAACTTCCTGGAGTGATCTAGAATAATTTATTTCTCTCCATTTTTCCACTTTCTCTCTTCTCCCTGCCCTCCATGCCTTGTTCAGGGAAGCTCAGAGCTCACTGCTGTGCGGTCAACAAGAGATTTCTGGCACAGATATCCCTCTGGAGTCAAATGGGTTGGTAATGCCAGTTACAGAACTACTGCCATCCTCTACTAGAGCAGCTCTTCAGCTTTCCTCTTCCAGCTCGCTTCCTTTTCCCCTTTAACTCTCCTCCATATTTACTTGTTCCCTTCCCCAAAAGGGAGGGTTATTCAGAACAAATACATTTGCTCTGCCCTTCTGTCTCATCATACTATTCTACATGGAACCAAAGCACGGTTCAGACCTATGCATCCTATGAATAATGGAACGAAAGCCACCAAACTTTTATTCACAACTTAGTTCTTTCTAAAGAAAATTTGCAAGTGTGAAAAAAAATTCTCTTCATGGTGGCTCAAACAATCTTAAATCCTTCAGAGTAAGTCATCATATTCCAGGCACAAAACAAAACCAGATCACCACTCCATTTGGTAACATGCATGCTCATTTTCTCTCTCCTTTTGTGCAGCTGCGAGTATAAATAATACACTCATTCTTAGGCTAATATTTTTTACAAGTTTAGACATAAATCAAGTGAAGTTCCCTCTGTAATATTCCTCAGACTCTGTAACACTTGAGGACTCTACACAGTTTCTATTACTAAACTAATGAGTCTCCAAAAGATGCCAAGACCTTAATTTTATACTATTCATGGTAATCTACTGAGTGCCAAATACCATCCTCAGTGCCCTGTGGTTGTGTGATGGCTGGAGGAGTAGCTGAGGAGATTGCTTTTTAAAGGTGAAAGTTAAAATCTGGAAGTAAAAGTAGAAAGAGATCTTCTTACAGTATTTTTAGCTCTTGAAACAATTCCCTCTTCCTTGCAACATTCTCATTCTGACCAAATATTCGTTTTCTGATGTCATCTTTAAAAATTCAATTCACCATTAGTGACAGAATCTCATTTTAATATGAACTGTACACTGAAAGACCAGGGTATCAAAGGGGAAACTGCCAGTAAAACAGAAAAAGCCTACCACTGGTGTCTAGAAATGCCAGCAGTGGCTATCACTGTATAGAATAGAAAGGGCAGGGAAACTTATCTGAATAAAAAGCACTGCATCTCTCTTCATGTCCAAGTGGCCAACTCTAAGAGTGACCCTTATTAGCACAAATGGAGGAGAAGAAAAGGAAGCAACGGGTTATGCTTAAGATTATGCAAATTTGATGATACAACGTTAAGACTGTTGTGGTTTCATCCTGTTGGGTTGACTGTGAAAACACAGCCCTGTACCCACTCTCTCAGACACCAGCTGCTTCGCATCTATGCACTTAACACAGCCATGCCAACACAGTCACTAAAGAGACATTATGAAAAATTGGACATTTTTGTTATTCAGTTTCAGTAATCAATTTGGAATTTGGAAGCTACCTCACATGATCTTGCTTTGAAAGCCCCAACTACAGTGGAAAATGCACCCTTAACTGTAGCAGGTAAGGATCCTTTGCAAAACAGAGTAATTGAATTGTTTCCTCAAAAGAAGGCATAAGTACATACAAAAACTGAGTTACAAAGCTTACAAAGCTCTAGTGCTTTACAAAAATACCTAGAAAACACTGCCTCTTACGAAGCAATCTCATTGCCTGGAATCTGCAGTATGCAACACCATCACCCTCTAACAGAGTCAGAAAATCACACCAGGATTTTTTTGTTTGTAACTCATCCCTTCTTTATTTCCTCAGAAAAAAAAAAAAATCTGAACAAACAAGTTTGGAAGTACTGCATTTTCCTTGCCTGCACAGGACTGCCATGCACTTCTGCGACTACTCTTATCTTTCAGAGTGAGTTTTTGGACTCTTCTGCATTCAAACAGAACTCAGTCTAAAAAATACAATAATTATCTACATTTATATTGTTTTTGGACTACATCAGGATTTTTATTTTTATTTTTTTGCTCATTTTTTTAAATTACATTAGGTCAACAATCTCATATTTTCCTATGAGGAAAAGCTGTCATGACAACTAAACAGACAACAGACAGCAGAATCTCTCCAGAATAAACATCAAATTGCCAAAGTCTGAAGCAAAGAATTGCCTGATGGTGCACTAAAATGTTGATTTCCATTCTTGGTCTCCCTGCGAAAAGCAAGTTGTTTAACTGATACCCTTCCCTTTTCCTTGATGTTAAAAAGAGGATAGGTTTGAATTCAACATACTTAATCAGATCTGAATGCAACTGAGAAAGGTACAGCGTAAGTTCTTACAAATAAAGTTATTGATCACCATCACCATGATTTAATGGGAGGCAAAAGATGGGTGTCAGCTCTGTAACCCACTCTTTCAGAAACCTGACCAGCACACCCCATGCTGGGATTTTCACTACCTTAGAAGGACAAAAGCCTTCTACGGTCATCTGCATCATTGTGGGAGTAAAATAAGGGTTCTTTCCACCCACTTATGTTTTTAACTACAATATGCATTTATCTTGCAATTTTAAACCGTAAGACGTTGTGAACAAACTGCAGAACTAATTTACAACAGGCTGATAAGCTGCAGAATTACCAGTAACACTTCTGCTCTGAACAGCAGCCCCTTATTTTTCAGTACAGTTATGATGCATAGGGAAGGTAAGGGAATGGGGTGAGCAATCACCCATTTCTACAAACTGCTAGCACTAATTTCAACCCATCAGATGCCACCTGCCAACACATTTATTAGGCTAGCAGAGATTTCTGGTACTGTTTTTTGTTTTTGAAAAGTCCATATAATAAACAATTTATAAGTTTGGCTGGGTTTTTCTTTTGCTTTTCTATCTTTTTCTCTTCTCCTCCCCATAAATGCCAATTTTAAGCGAAGTGTAAAGTCTGAAACCAGTCCAAGGCATCGGTGCTGTGTTGTGTTGTGTTCTACCACCACAAACTGCTCCCCCATCTCTCCAGCAGCTGCTGAAGTCCATTTAGCCACCACAGGGCTTAGTCTGTTCGAGCAAATCCCCATGCAGATTTGATTCTTCGTTGTGGGGTTTTTCTTTCACAGCAATTTTTTACTGTTTAATTCTTCATTAAAAGGCATGGCAGCATGACATGTTTCAAAAGTGAAACACCTCTACGACGCTAAATGTGGCTATTATCACTGTAGGAGACTCGTGTCACTGCAGGCAAGGCCAACTAATGTAATGTTGTTTCCTCTGACATGATACAAGAAGATAATGATTACGCATCCAGAACCAAAAGTCAGCAAGGGCTCAGAAGAGTTGTTTGTTCATGTGCACCTCATCCTACAGTCCCTCGCTCATAAAAGAAACTAAAGAAACAACCCTAGGGAAGAAGACAGAGGAAAATGCAAACATACAAAAATACCCTCTGATGTTAGCAACTACTGCGTCACAAGCACTTCCAGCAGAAGCTGACTAGCACCAAGGCTATCTGAAATCTGACTTCCAAAGGAATAATGAGCAGTAAGCGGTACAGCAAACAAACTGAGCTCTATCATCACACGTCTGTGGCCCTGAGGGCCTCATGCCAGTTAGCAAAGTTAATAAAAAACAAGGAAAAAAAAAGCAGCCAGCTGTCCTGTAATTTTTTATTTTAATCCTTAAAATGATCAGAAAAGTGATGTGCACATGTGGCACGTCTCATCAATACTCATCATATGTGTAGTCATGCATCACATACACACGAGAGAGATATAACTCTGCCATATGCCTGCTCTTCTTTTCAGGTTGTAGGCATTATACACACATTCATGCACACTAACATTCTGCCATAGCATCTGATGATATTCATTGCTACCCTCAAAACCATGCTCCAAGAACGTTGCATAAGAAATAGGTTATCATATTCATTTACCTACCTACTTTTCACATACATGTCTACACTTCTCTTATTTACAGAAATTTATTTACACCAATGGTGCATCCGAGATTTTTGCCTCTTCAGACAAAAAGATGATACCAGAAATCAGAAAGAAAACCTTATTCACCGAGGAAGACAGAATGTTTAACACACATAAAACTAACATATAAGGAATCTCAGTCTAGTTTAAACATCACAGATTCCAGCAGCCGTAGCCAACCAAAACAGAAAAGAGGAAAAGCTATTAATGATTGAAGAATGACAGAGAAACAAAACAAAAATGAACTGTACGTAGCACCAGACGTACTAAGAAGTGACAAGTATAAATTATGAACAAATGAAATGATGAAACATTTGTCCTCTTCAGAACAAAACATTAACTTTCCTGTAGCTATTCAACAGTCATACTTAGCAACAGATCATGGGATTGCTCAGTCTTAAAAATGTAAGTATTTATAAATAACGTCAATTGTTCTAAAAGAAGCAGAGAAGACTACACTGAGAAAACCTTACTTTGTACAAAATAGTAAAAATAGATTTTGATTAATACATAAGATTAAAAGGAAAGCAGGTGCAACTCTTCAAAATACACAAAAGTCCATGAAAATAATCTCCTGCACAGCTACTTCATAGCTACTTATGGGAAATCTCTCAGTGACCGTAACTTCTCTGTTCACATCTGTATGGATAAACTCGTAACAATACTGGCTCCAAAACCAGGAGGATGTACAGAAAGTCAAACTGCTGAGCTGCTTAGCACAGACATGCACTATGATACACTGAAGACTGTCCTGTTCACCATTACCTTTTTCTTTTAATTAATTGAAGCTGCCAAGTAATTAAAAGGGATTCATTCCACAAAGCAGTAACTCAAGTACGAATCTCCTTGACCCGTAAAACACGACACTGTGGCTCCTCACATGCTTGATGCACTCTGACTTAATATACATGTGGGATATACACATAACATGGAGTTGTTTTGAAAGATTTGTAAAAAATAATTTCTAAAAAAAGAATTTCTAAATCCTTTTTTTTTTTTTTTTCCCCTAACAGTGTCTTTCATGTGAAAGCCTGCCTAGCAGACAATAGGAGCCCACAGCTGTCCAGAACCACCCTTTTACAAAGAGGTAAATATCTTTGTCTACTGGGTTAAGCGCGCACACACACACAAAAACACATCAGGAAAAAGATACTGTGTCCATACCCTGGTAAGGTCCATGCCAAGTTTGAGCTGAGAGATGAGATGGAGAATTACACTACGTTGATCCTCCATGACTCCTAAATCTTCCTCTTCGTTATCTTCTGTATCCGTCGCTTCATCTTCAACTAGGATCAACTCAGATGCTGAACGCTGAAATGAAAAGGAATATCACTATCCAGACAAAACTAATTTTCTCTACTACATACATTTAAAATGAAGCTGTTCAAGGGAACAAAAGCTGTTGAAAAAGAAACGTACAAATAAAAAGCCAGTGATGGGTTCACAGAGTATTTTGATCCTTTCATCTGAACACCAGTATTAACTATCAGATGTCAATTTACACATTATATTCTTATCTATATTGCAGTCAGATGTCAGGCAAAAAAAAAAATTGAAAAAATCACAGCATGTTAAGTAACAGCATGTTAAGCTATTTAATAAACAGAAGTACACAAATGCAATAAGTCTTCACAAGTTTGTTGCACATATATCTTCAGCACACATTCATGTATCACCCCCATGTTGCAAGACCAGATTTCACACTTTCTTTTCCCCTTTCTTCTATCTGAGTTCTAAAGTTAGATACCTAAGTAAGCCTCAAATAGAACATTAACCAGCGCCCACTGGCCACTACACTCCATACTATTAACTGAAGAAGATAAAGAAACTATAAACATCTTGGGGAAAGGAAAAGAGAGAGAGAAAGATGACTGGAGGTAAGGCAATGCCATGAATCTTTGACATTTGCAACATTATGCTGCTTCCCAGTGTAACAGTGGCAACGCTGCCCATTTTGCAGACACACTAGCTGAAGCTCAAGAGACATCATGCCATCTCCCTTCAAAAGGAACTTGACAGCATATAGGGATCATGATTTGTGACACTATTTCCCTTGGGATTTTACAATACATTAACAACACTAACTCAAACAGGTGCTAGTAGTTTTGTTCAGTCCACTTTGCAAGCCTTCCAGATAGATAGATATATATATATATATATATATATTTTTTTTTTTTTTTAATGAAAGTTGGGTAACATAGTCAAAAAATTTACAGCCCAGAATTTCATTATTCCCCAAGGAGCCCATGCTGCAAATGTGCCAACACCCGCAGAAGTTAGCATTCCTTCACGCTAAGCAGCACATTCTCACAGAAACAGTGAGCTTGCTGCGTAGAAGGAGAACATTTTCAGCTCACTAAAAGTCTCTGCAAGTGAAAGTTTCATTAAAAAAAGCTGATGAATTAGGTTTCAAAGGAAGTACTTCTGAATATCATGTTAGAGACCCCGCAGGTGAGCAGCTGGTGTAAGGAGGATGTTGCTGAAATTTAGTGCACCTTTTCAAGATTTTAATTAAGCCCTTTCCACTTTCTTTTTCTTTTTAATTAAATGCATGTTAGGTAACTAGTTGCAAAAGAATATCTATTTGGTGAGATCCAAGGACAATTAAAAGACACCCCGCAATTACTTTATTTAAGGCAGTAGAACATGTAGCTTACATAAAATAAGATCTGGTGAGCTGTAACCTCAACAGCTTAAAGCTTTTCAAAAGAACAAAACCACACTCTCTTCTTCCCACTCCCTCAGAAAATAAAAAGACAGAACAATAATCCCTTTCCTCCCAAAGCACACAGCTGATGCCTTATTGACAAGTTCAATCAACATAAACCCGACAACCTCACACAAAACTATCAGTCAGGGGAGACATAAAACACTGAAGCCCGGCTCTGTTGTCGAGGCGACGTTTCATTTGGAGGGGCTGTGGAAAAAGCAGAACTTACAGCAGGCGTTTCCACAGGAGCTTTGCCTTTGATCCAGCTTGACCTCATTGAGAGCACTGAGCTACTGGGTAAGCACTGCTTCTTCGTTACTGCCATGAAACAAGCTCGCGGCAAATGAGCTCCAGCCGGAATTAATAGTGCTGGGGAAAAGCAAGGGAACCTCCCTCCTCACTCCCACCCCCTTTTTTTTTTTTTTTTTTTTTTTTTGGCTATCCAAAGAGTTTGAGTGTGTGTGCCGGACGTCAATCTGCTCCGTGCATTGCAAGTCACGTGACATTGGGATCAGTCAGCTTAACTGCAAGCAGCTCCCGTGGGGAAAACACTGCTGCTGTTTCCCAAAGGACATCCCGCTGGGCTGCCTCCAGGTTTGGGCTGGGGAAGGGAGAAAGAAAGCACTTGCAAGTAACAGCCAGCATCAGAAAATAAAAAAGCTACAGATCAACCAGTCAAAAGATGAATAACATAATTTTCTTTTGCTCCCGAAGACTGCACACTCAGCCAAGGACAGAAACATTTCTTCCTTGCCTGCTAAAACAGGTATTAATTTTTTCATGCCATTCAAAGTGCTGCTAGCAAAATGCCTCTTGCCTCCCATTGCTCCTGAACGAAATGACACAGTGGGTGGGAGCAGCTCTAGAATCAACAGAGGTATTTGGGGAAATAATTTTTGCATTGTTTCAAATGAAAGACTTCCAGCTCCTTAGGGAGGATAATAAATACAGTGTAATACTGGGATCAAGCATCTTTAATGACCATTCTGCAATAAGGACTGTATTTTTCATTATCTTAACTATTTTCATAGCACACATAAGGACACCAAAAATCCTGTACTCCTTCTTCCACTATGAGAGTTTTCAGCTCAACAGTGATCTTCATGCATGCCGAATGACATCACTTCTCTGTAGCCTTCCTCACTTTCCAAGAAAATCAGAACACAAGTAGCAGTCTGCTACTTATGTCATCAGACCTGAATAGTCATGCTCAGTAGCAATATCCTGTATGCGTTTTCCTCTCTTCCCATTTGCTGTTTCATGTAGTTAATGAATTACCTTTTAAGTGAGTAGAAAACAGACTTCTCTTTTAAGAAATGCAAACTTTCTTTAAAACAAACCAATAAACAAAAAAATCCACCATGTAAGTACAATACAAAATACAATGCCACAAAATACAAAAGATAATTTATCTTCAAAATGTCATTAAAGTGCCACTGAGTTTTTAGTTCTTCGAACAGAAAATAGTATACAGTTTAGTATAAACCTATACGTAAGCATGCAGTAAAATCTATGGGATTACACTGACCGATCATCCCTTAATGGCAGCTTTTCTGAATTATTAGACAGACACGTAAATGATTTTTCCCCATTAAATATAATTGCATAGCTGAGCTAGGAAAGCAGTGATTTGCTTCATTCCTGAGTGGTCGGGGCACAAAATAAAAGCTTTGGAGCTGTGCGACTCAGCCTGGGAACGAACAGCAGAGCGAGATGGATACTGAACCTGAGAATCAGACAGAACCACTTACAAACAAACACCAAGAAGGCACTTCTATTTACCATCAGTGTATGTTTCCAGCACTATGTGTTTCCAACACTGGTCTGAACTACCAAAATTTTTCAGAAAACACAATTTCTAGAAAACCCTTTAAAGCTTGCTACTTTAGACTTTAAAAGCAGAAAACACATTCTGGAAGAGATCTATTTTAAACAAGTTACTTCATTAGAACTGGAATTTAGGAAGGTCATCTCCTGGGATAAGAAACTCATGTTCAAGCCAAATGTCTTGGGAAAGAAGAAAAAAATTGCTTCTGAAAGAAATATTGCAATTAAAAACATTCTTCTGGAAAAAAGACATTTCTACAAACTTGAGACAGAATCAAAGAATTAGAAATTACGTTTCTGTCAAAGGGCAAAACTCCTTCTGTTCTCCCAAAGACTACTCCACACATTTCAATTTTAAAACTGTAACTGTTTACTGTAAATTAATTTTAGGTAATTAGTTCTGTTATAAGGTTCAGGGCTCAGTTTCCAACATGCTCACAAGTCACATCATGTTACAGTACTGTCAAGCATGGCATAGATCTTGGTTATTTGAAGGAAGAGAGTGTAGAAAAAGGAGTATACAGAATCACTGCATCAATTACTAGGTTAGAAGAGATCTCGCCAGATCACCTGGTCCAAATCCATCTGCTCAAACAGAGTTGACTAGAGCCAGTTGCTCACAACTGTGTCCTAATGGGATCTTAAGATCTCCAAGGACTGAGATTCCACAGTATCTCTGGGCTGCCTGTGCCACTGTGTTTGACCATCCTTAACAGTGTTATGCAGAGGGAAAGGAGCATTTCCCTCAACCTGCTGGCAGCAATCTTCCTAATGCAGCCCAGGAGACTGTTTGCTGTTTTTGTCATAAGGGTACATTGTTGGTGCATCGACAGTTGTCTACCAAGACTCCTGGAACTGTTTTAGTGCAGGGGCTTATCTGCAGATGGCTCCAGATGCATTATTTTCCCTGTGTCGAACATGAAGACATTCCTTTCTATGCTGTCTGTGACAGTCTGTTTCAACAGCAGCACAGCTCTCTAGTTTATCAGCCAACCCCTTCCAGCTTTGTATCATTTCTAAACTTGCTGAAGGTACACTCTGCCCTCATCATCCAAGTCATAAATGAAGATGTGGAACAGCACTAGCCCCAGCATTGACCCTTAGGTACATCACCAGTGTACTAGCCTCCAACCGGACTTTGTGCCACTGGCCACAACCCTCTGGGACAGGCCATTCAGACAGTTTTGATCCACTTCACTACCTAATCCATTACTCATCTGTCTATGAAGATGTCATGGAAGAAGGGTCAAAAACCTGAAACTAAACAACATACACTGCTTTCTCTGCATGCACCAAGCCAGTCACCTTGTGGAGGGCTTTCATGCCAGTTAAGCAGGTAAGCTCATAAACATATGCTGACTACTGGTCACCCTTTTGTCCTCTGTGTGTTTAGAAAAGGTTTCCAGGGTTAGGTATTCAATGACCCTTCCAGGCACTGAGATGAGGCTGACCAACCTGCAGTTCCCCAGATGTTCTTTCTTGCCCTATTCAAAGACAGGAAAGGCATTTGCTTCCTTTCAGTCTTCATGAACTTCTTCCAATCACCATGACTTTTCAAAGATAACAGAGAGTGGCCATGCAATTACAACAGCCAACCTTCATGCTCATAGATGTATCCTGTGGAGCCCCACAGACTTATGCACATCCAGTTTAAGTGCTCCCTAATACGGTCCTCCATGAGCAAAGCTATATCCTTCTTACTCAGTATCTTCTCGGAGGCCTGACAATCCTGAAGGCCAATCTTTGAGCAAAGAGTGAGGCAAAAAAGGCATGGCATAATTCAGCCTTTCTTCCATCATAGCAATAAGTACTCCAGCACAGTAATAAGCAGAGACCATTTGTATCCTGACATGGACACAGTGACTTGTACAGGACTCATTAGGCAATTCTGCCTGTAACTGGACCAAAAAATCCTAAGAATTTTTATCAAGATACGGAAAAGTTTTATGTAGTACAAGAAGACCTCTAGTCAGGTGCAACACGATGAATCTCAAAAGCTTAAAGCATTTGGATAAGAATTTCATAATATTCCCATTGAAGTAGTCATTAAATCTTTCTGTATTAAAAAAAAAAAAGGCAAATGATACTACAGAGTAACAGAGTCTGAAACACTTTCATATTGAGAGAAAGGTGGAGTAAATTAGTTGCAAGTCTTGTTCAGAACCCACATTAAACAGAATTAGCATTCTCAGACTAGTCAAAGATCGACATGTTTTCCATAGAGTCATCTGATTACAATTAGTCCTGGTACTGCACATAAAAGTCAAAGGCTTCATTTTAATTTTCAGATTCCCTCCATAATGATAGAGGCTTGCAAATACCATTTACATTTTTACTTGTATAACTTGAGAGCTCGCAAACAGGTTTTCTGTGGGTGTAAGATTAAATATAACTCCGTGTAAGGCCAGAGAGTTTTAGCATGTTTACACTAACGTGACAAATTGACTCCATACAATTTTCACCACACTGAATTCCCAAATTAGAATTCTCTTTGTACAGTAGATACAGTAACAACACACCAAAAGTGGGTGTTGTTGTATAATTAGGTGCTGCCTTCTTTCAGGACTTGTCACTATATTAGAATTGACAAAATAGCACAAACCTGCATGGGTGACTTATCTTTTTCCTGCAGGTACACTTTTGAAATATTTAATTGCATTTACTATCAGTTGTGGCATGCACCTGCCAGGAAAACATGTGAGCTTACTGCACCCCATACATTATTGGAAGTGATCTGAATCTCAGATAAAGCTTTTACTGACAAGCTGTATTTATTAAACTATTTCATGTGCAGACTAGTTTATTAGCATGCTATGAAAGGAGTAATTCTCACACAAAATGTTGAACTGAACAGAAATTTAATAAGATTTCAGTTCAGACATTAACCTAAATCTTGAAAGAAAACGCTCAGACGCATTTACTTTAAACCCATGATAAAGACAGAAATCACCATCATCTATACATTTCTCTAACTTACAATGTGCTGCCATTTACACATTAACACATTTTAACCAACATGGGTTTTTTTTTGCTTTTTTTTTTTTTTTTTTTTTTAATATATCCAGGAAGATTCTAATCTCTCTTAAAACAAGCTTTTCTCCTCCTCAAGAGCACTTCAAATAAAACAAAAGAGAAAATGCTTCTCTCAGCACTTACCATCACGCTATTAAACAATGTAAGCACACTGTATAGTAGGAGAAATAAGAGGGTTGGAAAAGCAATGTTAGAGTGAATTCTATTATTCACTGCTTGAGCCCTGGTCTCCATCTTACTGAAGCCTTAAGTTTTGCTCCTGGTAATGCCTTTGACTTTGATTATTGCAAAGAAAGAGTAGATGAAGGATGAAACTTCAAATGCATCAACACATTTATATTCTGATGGCAACTCTGACACCTGGATACCAAAGTTCCAGTGACTTTCAAAGAGATTTAAGGATCCCCATTTGTCAAGCATTTTATTTACTTATTTAAAATACGGCTTAACAAGCCTACATACAAAGCAGAGCTTAATTGGTGAAGTTAGAAAGCAAAACTCTTTATAGCCCATACACCTCAATTTTGCCCCCAAAAAGGTCCCTTAAAAGCAACAAAAGTAGGTGTCTTAGCTGATTATCTTCATTTATTCAGAATACTTCATAAAGCTGTTTCCTCTATTACCTTTTTTACCAGCTTTTGATTTAATTGCTAGGAAAAATTTTCCACAGAATTAATATATAAAATGTCTGCCACCTCAATGAGACGAAAAAACACATTTTTTTCTAGAATTCAACTGCTATAGCTTAGAGCTAATATTGAAGAAACATAACTTATTAAATATAGATGTAAATACCAGAGGGTGACAATCAAATGAGAAAGATTTTAGAACTAAAAAGTGTGCACACCATAACTTAACAGTATAGCAAGCAAAGAAGTCCTTCTTTTTGCTTTGATAGTCATCTACATACAGATCCAATCAGCAAGACTGTTTCTCTTTCTTCTAAACTGCATGAAGGAAAAAGTAGAAAATAAGTGGGTTTTCTACTTACCTTATATTATGGGTACCAAGAAAAATATCTAGACAGGTAAGCAATTGCTACATCTGGGTTTGGGATACAGTGTTCATCACTGACAATAAATAAAGAATATTTGGTAGGAAAAAGCTTACGTCAGGAAAGGAAGCCTACAGAGTGCCTAGAAATTAATTTCTTAGCAAAGCTGTTATTTCAGTTTGGTAATTCAGGTTTCCAGAGGGAAAAAAAATCTTCAAAGCTGAACTGTCAATCATAAAACATCTAAATTTCTTGTATGGATAATTTATATGTATTTTGTGGGTCACTGTGTTTTGTTTTTTTAGAATACACTACACACTTGGATGTCCATAAAATTTATCCAGCAAGGGACAAGTGCAAGGATCAGAGATCGGCAAGGTGAACCACCATTCCATTATACAAGATTTTAGATACAACATGTAATTGCAGTCATTTATGGAGCAAAGTAATACCTTGCTCATTTTATGAGATGCTTCACTATGAAGAAAGTATGCAAAGTCCATTCTGCAGAGATGATCTTGATACTAACCACTTAGTAAACGCAGACAAGCTGACATACAGATGGTGCAAGCAAAGAAAATAATTAGAAAACTAGCTCCTCGGGTTACAAATAAATCTGCAATCTTTCTTCCCAACAAAACCAATGTGACAAGCATCTTGAGGCAAGAACATTATCTGGATATTCACTATTTTGAGAGTTCCACTAACGTGTTTTGCTTCCTTCCCCCACTCCCAAGTATCTCCAGGAACAGAGGTCTTTTTACACATAAATAAGTTCTGAAAGCTTCCCTTTCCTACACTGCATAATTGCTTCAACTCAGCAAATATAACAATATAGTAGTGAAGAGGGCCAGGTAGCATAAGAGATTTAAGAATGAAAAGCTCTGATGTGTCTTAAGAACAAAATGAATGTAACATGAAACACAGGGCATCTTTATAAGCTTTCAGATAAAAGTACTGGAAATGAACCATAGAAATGATTATCTTTTAAAATTAAAGTAGTAGTCAGTGAGCTAATACCCTTTTAAACGCAGAGATCCTTACTTGGATTACTCATAGCACTGTAACCCTGTCAAGCATCACGTCAGGCTTGACAACTTTTTCCCCCCCTCCACCTGAACATATTTTCTTCATAAGAAAATTCTTCTTTGGTTATCTTAATTTTCATTAAACCCAAAGTACTCAGCACATAAAATCAGCTGAAAAGCAGCTCATTCCTAAACATAGACTTGAAAGAAAAGATTAAGTATCAGCACCAGTCTGCACATCTTGCGAATATCTATCGTGAAGCGAGCGCAACTGAATTATGACATTGTTTAATGTCAATCCTAAAACACCAGAGGACTTGGCAATATTGCATAAATTCAGTATGAACAGGGAATAAATATTTTTCATCACTGTTATCAGAAAGGGTAAAAAGGAACAGCAACTAGAAGAACGTACTAAAAAGAAAATGCTCAAAGAGAAAAGCCCTACAGACTTGTTCTAAATTGAGGCAAAAAAAAAAAATCTTGAAGGCTAATATAAACCACAATAGTGAATTTTATACCAGCCTAAAAATACATGAAAACCAATACAGTATCACATCATCTAATGCCATACAGACACCCCTGAAGAAAAACTTCTTGAAGATAATCAATTTTGTTTTGAGGATTAATTTTTTAGAACCCAGATGGCTTTAAATACAGCATCTGACAACTCAAAATAAGTTCTTTACCATTTACAAGCTTGTAAACTTCAATGTTTGGAAGCCTATAAAGACTCCCAGCAGCAGCCAGGCAAAACTTCAGAGATTGCAGAAGGTCTGAAAGTCGTGTGCCTGTGACTCTTCGTGAGCTAAAGACAAAAAATTGCACGGAGCAGCAGGCTGGTAAGGGAAACAAACATGGATGAAAGCATAGCATAACGTTTTTCCCTCTTGATTTCCTCCTGTATTAAAAGGTATCCTCACTAGACTGAGATCCTTGCGTAGCAACTTGATGAACTTGAAGCAACTTGTCTCTTACACCCACAAAATAGGGGAAGACTTTTTGGTAAGGGACTCAACAGGCAATGTTAGTCATCCACCATCCCATACAGCACACTGGTAAGGAAAGCCATCACTTTCAAATGAACTTTTGCTCATACTGATAGAATCCCAACTTCAGTGTTCTACTTTGACCAGAGAAATACTAAGGAAGAAAAGTTACTCTTTCAGTCTCCAGAGCAAGCAGTCACTAGTCAAAAGAATACAGGTCTAATATGTGATAGTTGGAAATCACTCTCTTTACAGCTTAAGGGATATATGCAACATCTTTAAAAAAAAAAAAAAAAAGCCAAAGGAAGATTTGTATTTTTTTCCGATATGTTTTCACAACTATAAATTTAACATTTACAATCATCTGGTCTGGCAAGATTACTCCATACATATATCCATTTCTTGCAGTGCTACTACTTCTATGCAGAATCACGTGCCAGGATATTTGTCAGAGGAAAGAAATAGAAAGGATGCTAACACAAGCAACGTTAACAATTCTTCCAATGCAGCAAACTCATTACACCATTCCGATTCCTCCTCTCTCCCTCAAATTCTTTGTCCCACCCACCACATACGTTCTCACTGCTGCCACACGTAGGCACAAAAGAGGAGGGGAAAAAAAAAAGAAGACAGGCTTGAGTCTTTCAAAACATCCTCATAAGTGAATGTCAATCCATATATGAAATAATCTGAGCCTAGAAAACCACCACCTTTTATATGGCTATGTTCTTGAGGCCAGTGGAACTCTACTTGAAAAGCTTCAAAGATTTGTTCTCAGTCTCATGAATCACTTGGTTCATTCTTGACCATAAAGAAATCTGTATGGCCTCTGCCAGTCTGCACTGTAAGGTAAAAGAGTCCTGACTACTTCACCTTCTCCTGCCAACTCTTCAGCTGAGGTAAAGTTTTAGTCTTAAGCACTTTCATCCCACCTGTTTCCACAGCAGAGCTTTTCAAATAGAGAACCACTAAAATTCATCATCACAGGTGGAAAACCCTATTTCTAGCAAGACCAGATGGAACAACTGAGGTCAGTTTGAATGACACTTCACTTAAAAAGATAAAGCACATCCAACCTGAGACAAACACATACTGTGAAAAAGTTCAATCCACCCCACTGAAGTCTAGGCAAGCTACTGATAGCCTTCATGAAATGGGTAAGCTTACTAATGGACAATGTGGCCAAATCTGCATACTAGAAAAGCAAAAACGACAGCACAAAGCGACTCAGACAACAAATCAGTTAGTGCACAATCCTGAAATAAAATTGATACTGGCTTTGGAAACAGTTTTGCAAGAGGGCACAGGTTTTATAATTAACAGAATAAGCAATCTGTCTATTTTAACTTAATTTTTAAGTCTTACTGCAAGTGAATCTGATTTTATAATGATGAATTTGCATTGAAATTCACCATTAATTATGAAATGCCAAATAGTCAGAACCTCATGTTTATTCAAATTAAATATAAATTTTGTATTAAAGCCTCTTTTTTTGTTTTAAGCAGAATATTACTCCTGAGTATATTTTACAGATATTAGATGGAATATACATATTTGGGGCCTTCGGCTGACAAAACGCAATGGCTTTGGCTGGAGATCAATTTGCATCTGTTACTTACATAAACAGATTTACTAGATTCTTTGCTGACACAGTAATTACTTCAGAAGGTTATCAAAAAGATAAAACCGACGTTGGTTAGACTATCTTAGTCATTTTCTGTCAGTGCTGCCGTAGCAGGCCTATGTCATATAATCCTACTTTTAATACAGTTGTATATTTAATCCCTAAGCATACCTTTCCCTGGAAGTTTTCTATCGATTATCTCAAGAGTTCATTTTTCAGATGGCCTGATAGAGAATAGATTAACTGGTACCATTTTTGCCTAGAGGTTAAATTTATCTAAGTCACTACAGTTCATTTACTGTGCTCTTCAGCCCAAAAGTACTTAATCACACAGAAAGCAAGATGCAGGGCACATTTAGCAATTCCGTAACATCGATGCTAAACAGTGAAAAGGGACTCTGTAGTACCACTAATATTACTTTCCCACACTGATCTGTTTTCTTTCCATTACTGCACTTGTAGATAGCACTGCATGTTCATTGCTAAGCTGACCTCCCAGCATTGATTACAAACACGTCAAGTACAAACAGGAAATCGGAAACACTAGAAAAAACTGATACCAGGAAATAATTCAGAGTCTTGGGCAAGACTGCCTCAAGACAGTCACAGAAAAGGTAATACCAAATTAGAAATTATTTCCCTTTCTAGTTTTGCTTCTAAAATGACAGAAACACTTAAAATTATTTCTTACCATCTCTAAATCATCCTGTAACGGCTCTAAAAGAGAAAGGACTCTACAGAGCATGAAGTATCATCATATTAGGATCCATATTAAAGATAGAAAGCAACTTCAGCCTAAAAGACACAATCTCCTGAACAGATCGGACAAAAACATATCTTTAAGAACTAAGAAAACAATTCTGTGCCTCCTACAAATACTGCAGTTCCCTCTTGCATTTGAAAACATCAAGGTTCAGATCATCCAGGGGACAGAAATATTCTTAATGATCAGGACTCGACTATACTTGCAATCACTATCACAATGAAAACCTGGTTTAACAGTTAGATAATCAGAGCTAAGCCTCAAACCTACAGTGCTGAAACTTCAATCCTATTAAAAACATACTTTGGCATGGAATGTGTGTACAGTTTCTCATGCATGTAAGCAAGGGAAAGTTAGGGACAGGAAAGCAGAGAGACAGCACAGATGCCAAATTCCCAGGACAGCAAGAATCAGCTGGCATGGCAAGTTAAGGAATTAAAAAAATAATTAAAAAAAAAATCACAAGAACGGAGCTAAATTGCAGATGTAGATACGGCATACTACAACATAATAGTTCTTAATCAAATTATTAGATCTAAAGAAAACTAGCATTTCCCTCTCAGGTCTCCCCTAAGAACTGCCATTTGTATTTGGCTAGCAGGGGAAACATTTGGCCTGCAGTCCCATTCTCGTTGCTCAAAGGCAGACTTCTGACACC
Source organism: Tragopan temminckii (assembly GCA_028571105.1). Classification (NCBI taxonomy): domain Eukaryota; kingdom Metazoa; phylum Chordata; class Aves; order Galliformes; family Phasianidae; genus Tragopan; species Tragopan temminckii. The sequence continues at coordinate 34,196,593 of JAOWBP010002978.1, forward strand.
CAAAATTACAGTTAGTTGAACTGGAAGAGCAGCACACACATGGAAGTGATTCATAGCTTTATTCTACTTATGCACAAACTTTATTACAGAACTCAATATTTTGAAATTAATCAATTTCAGAACTTCAAGAAAGGAATTTCCAAGTTGTAAACAATTATGAGCAGGTCACTGTTTGTTGCAGACTTTACAGAGATCAAGTTCACATCACAGCTCTGAAAGGTGAACAAAGGCATATTTGTCCACTTCTGCTTTAAGGGGAAAACTCTGTAAAATACCTTATAACTTACACCAAAAACTCCAGGCAGGTTCATTAGTGGTTGCACAAAAGTATTTTAAGTCATCTCACATCAGCTGTAGAATAGCTCTGTTCAGATCAGCCCTTAGCCCTGATGAAAACAATATGAAAAAGCTATCTGGCATTTCACTATCAGTGGTTACCTCAACCAGTTGATACGACAGGCTTTAACCTAATGCTGTTTTATAACACAAACTTGAAAGGAAATTCTCATCTAGGAAGAAAAAGCAGTAATAACAACAGTAACAACAAAGGAGATGACAAAATAAGCAAGTCAATACACACGGAAATCAATTCTGCTACACCATCTTTTCCTTTCTGAGCTACTTTAAGAAGTATTTCAAATGACATCCCCCTGCACTTGGAAACAAGAAACATTTTAAACAACAAAAGCAAGTAAACAGCAACAGATTGTTTAAAAATAAGACTCTCTAGCTGCTACATTGTTTCACCGGGGAGAAATTGCAACCTGAAACCTTAATTGGGCAGCAAAGCAAAAATAAATGCTTTTTTTTTTTTCCCCTTTAGTTGTATGCAGCATCAAAACCCAGCTCCACAACTTACTATACTCCTCAAGGTATTAGGTATTAAAATCGCATCACATAAATCTTGTCCATGCTTTCTTTGTAAACATTAAAAAAGAGAAACTATCTTATATGTGTTAATGACATTTCTTAATGCACTGCTACAAAGAGTCTAGCCACTATGCTGAGAATTAACTATCACTAAATGCAGTTAGTAACTCGGCCTTGCAGCCAGGGAACTGCTGCCAGTTTGTAGCCTTCTCTATTGGGAACAATTCCTTAGCAATCTCTTTCCAACAAAACAAACATCTCTATTTTCTTCTTAAAAAGCACTGTTGATTCACATACCTAAAATAATCTTTTCCTTATAAATAACATCCTATAACATAAGCAGCTAAGTCAGTTGCTCCTCAAGGGCAACAATCTAACGGCATTTTCTATTTCAGACTACAGGTCAATTCACAATTTGTTTACTTGGTATATCTAATATATTATGCTGAATGGCGGCCAAAAAGCTCTCTCCCATTCCTTTGGGGCATAGCTTCTGACTAAGAGACAGAGGAGATACTATCAAAAAAATAAGAATTCTTTCATAAAAATCCAGGCACGGCCAAAGAAGAAACCAGAATTAACTTGATAGCACTAGAAGAGGAAACAGCACTCTCTTCTCAGAACTTCTTTAAAATTAAGGCACTTCTGAAAACTAGCCCAACTTACACACTACCAACTTGTTCAGAGATGAAGATCAGCCAGGGCTCAATTTGTTACTTTTCTTTCTTGGTGTGAGGGTTTGGGTTTTCTGTTTAATTTTTCAAGATACCCACTGAGATAAATGAACATCATTTGAATGACACTTTGTGGATTCCTCTTCTTTTTTTCCTCCCACACCTAAGAGCAACTTCCAGGTAGACAACGAGGAGTCTCGGTCTTCCACATCACAAGTTTCTTTAACAATGAACCTAGATGGATTATCTCATTCTCTACTGATGCCACTGCAATTACTAACAAGGAATTAACATCTGCACTAGGAAATAAGTGGAGCGGTGATGACTTGAAGTTGTTTTTATATACAATCTCGCATACTAAGTACTTAGCTGAGTGTCTGCTTCTTATACCTTTGAATGTGAACTGGCTACTCACTCTTGCCTCAGACACACAACATGTCAGAGTACATTTGAAAGTGAGCATTAAGCAGAACACCTTTGATAGTTTGGGGAAAAAAAGAGACAAATTTTTTAAAAGTCAGATAGCATCTACTGGGTAACTGCTGGATAGCATCTTTAGTGGGCTAACAGTTATGCTACTCAAACTATTTTTCTTTTCCACAAAGCCAGCCCTCCTTTCTATAGTCACAGCAACAGGAAGCTTTGCTTTCTACTTGACACTTCACTCAGCTTACACAATTGGGCAGAAAACTTGTAGCTCTCTATAAGAGCATCTGTTCCAGTAAAGAATCTGACCACAGCAATCAAGAGATGTGTAACATCTGTAACAGGCCATGACAGCATGCCAGATCTGAAGTTGAATGCAAAAAAAACAAAAAAAATTCAACTTCAGTGTGCTTCAGCCTTCCAAGAACACACTGATATCTTGATCAAAATTGAAAATCTATCAGCCACTTTTGAAAGACAATTTCTATCTGTGAGCCAACAGTATCAATCTTGGACAATTTGAACCACAAAGACTGTGAAAGAAATACAGCTTTGAAAAGAGCTTCCAGGAATGAGTCCTGATTTAGGTCCCTTTTTGGGGCAAAAAAAGAATTTCTTTTTGAGAAACTGTACTACCCTAACAAAAATTACATGCACAAGTAAAGATGCTTATTGTTGCTTCAATCTACTAACTTCCAACCATGGCTTGTGCCGAAGCCAACATCCTGAGCTTTCTGTAACCTGTTTTCTTTTTTTTTCCCTTCCCTTTTTTAAGTGCTAGTGCCCCCAGGGGATGCAAATGCGGGCTGCTGATTTCAGAAAGATGGTCCACAAAGCACCAAGTATTCTGTACTGAAACTAGTATTATGCTCCCTTGCTAATATCCATCTCTGGAAGGGTATTCCCTCCTCCACAAATTATGAGCTCCCATACCTCAAGCCATATGCAAAACTCAGTATATCACATTAGCAAGAGGAAGAGAGGAGCTGATTCTTTGAAAAAAATAGTTGTAATTCAAAACAAATCATAAATGGCTCGATTCAACTGCAAAAATGATGCTCTCTAAAAATAATATTTATATTTATAATAGTGAGTACAGAAAGCTCTCAAAAGAATATTCTTAGGAAAATGCTGTAAGAATTGCAGTTGGCTCATCTAAAAAAGGAATTATACAACCTCCTAGTAAAAAGCAAATATAATTCATTTAAATACTGAGATTATTGGACATTGTAAAATAGCAGAACTTGAAACTGCTTTTTAAGGACAGAACTGGAAAAGAACCAAAGTAACAAAGAACTGAAGAAGAACCAAAGTAACAAGTAAGATTTTAAAAAATCTACTTTGGTTTAGCCCAGGATTTTTTAAACTATATTCAACTCAAGATACTATAAAAGACCTAGAAAAAACAAACAGCTTTATTATCTCCCCAGCCATTACAAAGTTTATTAAAGGCAATATATTTTAATTTAAGCAATTCCAATTGCCAAAGAGCATTCACTTGTAGTAAAGGGTTTCTTCAGCTCTCAAAAACATCTTTCCAGTTCTCCAGGTCTTGTGTGCTCCAGGTGCCCAACAATCTGTGAAGCCTCAGTGTGAAGTGTTTTCCTGGTGGGCAGCACTGGTATCCAAAGCAGACAGCAGAAGCTGGAGAAGTTTGACATGGTGAGAGTGTTTCAGTGCACCAGATGCCTGATACGCAGCTATGAGCCTCCTCAAACAGTCGATGCTTCAGAACTGCCCTTTACCAAGTAAATGCCACAAAAGCACAAATCAACAGGCTGGTGCAGATGATGTGAACAAGTTTGCCTATAATCGCTTAACATGAAAATGGGCCAGAAAGCAATGCACAATTTTGAACTCAGAGAAGCTGTGCCCAGAGACATTCAAGAGCAATTAGCAACGTAGAAAAATGGGTAGCAAGCAAACCTTGTGGTCCTAATGTCTCCTGTCTCAAAGCAGAATAAAAACCGAACAGCTTATTCTATCATCAAAGATAGATACGTATACTGAAGACTACTAAAGGATTTTACAACTAGGAGATTATATGCTTTCCATATGCTAGTCCACTGTCTCTCAGTATCACAGAAAAGCAAAAGCACAGAGCAATACATAAACATTCTGTTCTAGTTTTCGGAGTATGTTTTTGCACAAAATACCATTTTAACAATTATTTCATGCAGAACGATAAAAAGTACAGTAAGTAATTAATAGAAGCATTCACTATTGCACATCTTTGCATCTAATCAATGTCTAGTCTCAAATACAACAGAAATGGTCTGCTTACCTCAGTACCTGGCTGTAGTGTCTGCCCATCTTGGGCTGCAGATGGAACTATGGCCCACGTGATGTTGGCACTAGCAGATGACAAGGAGCTGAGGGCACCATTTTTCAGTTGCTCTGAGGAATGTGACTTGGGCCCAGGCCATCCCAGGATACCATCTAAAGCAGAAAACAGGTATCAACTTACAAGCAGCAGATGACTGATTTTTCCACTCCTCTCAGCATTCTATTCATATTAATGAACTGCTGCTTGTTCCCTGTCCCCATGCACAGTTTTACTTCTGTAATAAATGAACGAAGGAAGAATATTTTACAGTTTTATTCTTACTGCCAGACAGAATTATATATAAATTATTATACATAATTATACATAAAGATTATTCAATCTGACACATTTTTGTAATTAAGCAAGCATTCTCTATCCAATATTTTAATAGTTAGGAAATTATCCAACATTACTGCACCTAATACAGTGCAGGTGCTTGCCACATTCTTTAAACATAGATCAGCACCAGAAGAAAGATGACTAACCATCTAGCTTTTGCACCAGGCTCCAGGCCCAAGACAGCTCAGGTGATACGCTGACCACCTCTCCATTTACTGTGCCTGAAACCACAGTTCTATACTTAACAGCTGTATTTCATTTCTGCCGGAACTTACTCCAAAGCTTTCCCTAGATTAAGTGCTAAAATGCTTTCCTTGTACCAAGAGGACAGTTTAGAAGAGTTCTCATTAGAAAGATGCACATTATATCTGAATCAAACAGAACTAGACATCAAGACAATCCCTACTTCTGGAGGCACCTAATTTCCAGGACAGGCCAGTACTGAGGGATGCTAAGACAGAAAAAACCAATCAGCTAAGAAGGCTGCAATGTCCTTCCTCCCTCACTGCTCTAAAACACAGTATTGCCATTCATATCTGTAGCCCTCACTATAGTGCTTAAATTTCAGCTATCAAATATATGCTGTTATAAAATAGAGAGATATGGATAAGAAAATTGTGGTTTTTCACTCATTACCATAATAAGTGCATGACAATACAATTAGTGTCACCAGGAGGATCTCTTTCTCTCATCACTGCCAACATCTTAAGATGATCTTGAAGAACAAAATGTACATTAAAGATCATGCTATTTGTTTTCTCCATATCACTGGTGGTTAACAGAAGTTGCTTCCTAATTAAGATAAATGGTTTGATCTGGTGAGATAATCTGTGTACTATTATATTAACTTAATATTTGTATTGTTTAAAATGGGTCAGAAGTCCTATAACTGAAATCCTCTGAATTCCAAAGATAAAACAATTACAGAACATTCATCTCAGATGGTACCAAGTTATAATAGTATGACAAAAACTTCAGATCTACTTGCTTAGCAGGATTTTGTACCACCTTTTGAAGAAAGCATAAGCAAATGATCTGTAAAAAGTGTAATATGATTTTCTAAGATTAGAGAAACTAGCAGGGAGAAAATAAAACATTAAAAAAAAAATCAAACGTACTTCACACAACTCAAATTTCCCACTGACAAAGGATGAATAACTCTGGAGCTCTAATATCAGGCCTTTACTTTTACACGCTGCAAAGATTTCTGGATTTCAGTAATTCTGAGTACTATGTCAGTAGATATTCTTAAGATTAAGCAGAGTTATGTGAATACACGAGGAAAAAATGGTCTTTGTTTGACCTGCCCTACATATTAGTTCAACACACCACAAAGTCAACATCTGCTCCCATTTCAACTGAATCAAATCTACACAATACTTTTATACATTGCAAGGAATGAAGAGCTCAGTGACTGCAGTCACAGTAACACTCTGTTTGTTAGGAAGAATGGGCAACCCCAGATCCCCCAAAATAAGCTCTGATTCAGAGGATAACCTGAAGATTGTTCTGGCAAATCCAAAATGGACTCTGCATGGGAGGAAGGAAGGAAGGAAGGAAGCATACCTTCAGCATTTAAGGATAAAACTAGAAAACCTAGAAAAACTTTATGTGAAGTCAGAAAACTTCAGATAAACTGTTAGTTCCTTGAAGGGAATACGTGAGGCTATAAATTGATAAACAATTTTTTTTTAAACTCTTTTTTATGTTAATTGATACAGATTTCATAGAGAAAACCACATCAAGAAGTTAAAGTAAACTTGCTTCATTTTAACAGAGTTTTATAGAGCACAGCTATCCTTCTCATTCTTCATTACTTTGTAATGTTGTAACTGATCTGTTTTTCCATTTCTCCCTGTCAAGCAGCCGAATATTGAATTATTACTGTTATTTTCCTACTACAGAGAAACTAAAAAAAAAAATTGAACTGACTGTTCTTTATGCAACTCTTTGAAAATAAGTCATCCACTCATTTCCTTGGGCTATCAATTTTCTCTCTTCACACACAATCTATTTTGCCTTCACTGTGAAGAATTACGCTTTTTAACTAACATTTTTTAGAAAGCTCATTTCTGTAAATAGCCATAAGAAAACACCATTTGAATAAACACCTCGCTTCAGGGGAAACTTGCAAGCGTGAACATTTACTTAACTGTCATTTACATATTTTTTAGAACACTGGATCAGTTTTCAGTACAAACATACCTAGTAAAAAAAGATTATTTTAGTCTTCATCTTTCTCTGCACATTTTAAACTCTATCACAGAAACAGCATCTATTAGTAGCATGCCAGCATGTTTTTCCATCTGTCCCAAGGGCAGTGATACTCCTTCAGAGAACGATGCATCTTGTCAGCTTAGTCAAGTTTTTAAGCAGATCTTAACCACACTTTACAAGAGGATGCTAAGAGTTGAGGTCCAAAGGATAAATCACATCTAATAACATCAGATTTAATATGCAAATGTACAGTGACACATCAGTATTCTTGGGTCATTCTAAGGGAGTTGCCTTATACCTTATAGAACTTTACTTTCCAGACAAATGCAGAGTATGAAGAGAGTATCATTAGAAATAGTCTGAAAAATCAAGTAAGATAAGAATACAATCTCTACATATAGAAAGTTAGAGGACACAAAAAGCACTACACTAATTAAAGCAAAACATCTACTACTCTATAGTAAACAATGCAGAAATTAGAACAGATGTATTAAATGTGATATTTGTATAATGAACTAGATCTCTTCCACTTGTATGGCGTTGGGTATGTGGTTCCAAAAGAGAAAGCCAATTCTAAGCCCAATTACTCTGGCAGTTCACTGCATATGTATGCATATGCATATGTACATACAATATGATAGCTCTCATAGGAAGTACCCAAAAATGACACCAATTTCTACTGCAACTAAAAGGCAGCAGGTAAATTCTGACAGAACAGAGAAAAACACTTCTAGGTAAGCTAAGTGCAGCACCCAGACACAATCTGATCTTCTTTCCCTTTAGCAATGCTGCAGTTCAGAAAAATCATCCATTTCAGGTGGCACAATACAGAGTATTCTACAGAAGTGTCCTCAGGATAAATACTTTACCCCTTAAGAGTTGCACACAGCAGGAGGTTCTACCAAAAGAAGAGGTCTGGATGGGATTTTTCAGTTAAGCACTATCATTTTCTTATCTTTTTTTATTCCGATGTATCTTCAAACTATGTTTCTGTATTGCAATTGATGTATGAAATATGCTTAGCACCTACATCAATTCTATGACAAAAAAAACTAAGCTCTCTGCTCTTGGCTTATAGACAGAAAAAAACAACATCATTTTCCCTTAACACAACCATAAACAAACAACTATTGATAAAACTCTTACAATACATTGTAACTACACTATAATAAATATTCCCTTAAGAATTCTACACTAGCTCTCAAGGAGAGACCAAAATTGGTCCCTGCTGGGTTGGAACTAGAAAACAATGTTATCTTGCAAAGCAAGATGAGCATGTAAGGAATAATGTATTAGCATATAGATAGAAGAGCAAATTGTTTTGGTTAGTCCCAGAAGAAGCAAGTCTAGCACTGATACATTTAAAGGAGACCTGACTGACTGTGGAATTTAGTTAAGTTACACAGGTAATAACTGTTTCTCACCTGTCTTCTTTCCTCATTCTTTCCTGCACCTTCA
>JAOWBP010002978.1:34215836-34231488 GCA_028571105.1 Tragopan temminckii
TGCAAAGACAGATCTGAAGGGAAAAAAGACAGGTCGCCAGAGAGTGGTTCACAGCCTTTGCAACATACATGCAACTTGGCAGAATTTCCAAGAATGCTAACAGAAATTTCAGTAAAACAGTCCACTTACTTGGGGGCAAAAGACATCAGGTGTTTTCCTTTGCTGTCTCAGGCAGACTTACTATCATACTTTGTTAAGATCACACTTTCAGACTTAAGATTAATGCTTTCTGTATACAGTCTGCCCTACTCCTCACATGGGAAACGAGATAGTGAAAGATGGAAAGAGGAAATACTTTTCATCTTAATCAATATCCTGAGATATTTACCTTCAGTTGGCTCCCTACTAAGCTATTAAAAAAAAAAAAAATTGCCAGTTCTCAGTCTCTTCTTTTTCCTTAAGATCAATAGAGGACAATAGCTCTCCCTTCTAAAGCAACATACACTTCAGGTTCTTTTCCTTGCATAAGAGGAAGATTTCGAAACAAACTAAAGTACTAAAAGACTGAAGTAAAAAGTATTGCTCTGATAGCATCAGCTATCTTATGAATGTTTCAGAGAGCCACTAAGCAAGCCTCTGGGTGAGAAGTCAAAGCTTTTTACTAAGATCTGGTTTCTGTAATAAACACTCAAGTAAAAAGACATGATTCAGACAAACAGTATCAATGAGCACTATTTTTCTCCACAAATCAGGATGCGTGGGCTGCGCTTGCCTTTTTTTTCCTCTCTCCAAAACACACAGTATTAATCTAGCAAAGGCCATTTCGCCACTGGAGGGAGCTGTCTCAGCATCAAGATCTATGTTATGGCAGTAGATAATGACCAGTTTTCTTCATTGTCTGTTTTATTAAAGCTCCCTTTGGATAATCTATACATCTACAGGTAATGTTTGCCATTTGCTGCCAACATAAGGCTGAAGCAAAAAATACAACTAGTATACAGTAACTACCAGGTTCCCCCTGCTATCTTAAGAGCTCCTTCCTTGAATATTTGTTTGTCTACCTGTTAGATTAACCATATCCTATTAACAGCCACCTACTTAGACTTAACATTTGCTATTAAAGATAACTCAAGAGGAGCAGAACACAAGGATCCTGAGGCAAAAGCACAGGGAAGAGTAAAAGCATGTAGCAGCTGCAAAGGTCGGTGGTGTTTTGTTGAGGATTTTTTTTCACCCAAGTTGCTTCCAGTGATCAAGAACCAAAAATTGAGAAGCAAAATGAAGCAGCCTGCAATTTCAAGTAAATCTTGGACAGCAACTGGCTGCCATCCAGCCAAGCAAGAAGTGCATTGTTGTATTTTAAACCACAGAACATAGCACTGAGAACACAGCTTCTGGTAGAAAATTAGATTGTTTCATTTCACTATACGGATTAGCTCAAAATCTGTGAGGAAAGTCATTACTTTTCATGATTGTTACTCAGAAATACGTGTTATCCTATGAGCTCTTCTGAATAGCAGTTTCTCCTACATTAAATAAGGATCAGTTAATAGTTACAGCACAAAACTGGAAAGCATATTTTGATTATGTAAGTAAGGCACATTTGTGACTGTTAAGCATTCAAAAGGACATCTAAAAGGTTGCTGCTAGTCATTAAGTCAACATCAGCAATCACAGAAATATTCTGTTAGTTCGTCACTGTACAGCATACTATTGACAAAAGCTATTTTTGGTAACTTAAGCTGCATAGCTCTAGAAGATAACTTATACATTTCAGAGGTAGATTTTTAAGCGAGGTGATTCTCTCGGAACACATCACTAACAATTTTGGATTTTAAAAGAAAATAAACATTCCATTTCACCTCAGAATACAGAGAAACACCTCTGGTGATAGAGAGTAGCCCAATACACCATACACATAATTCTTATGGAGATTTCCAGTGTGTCTATAATGGGTTTAGGTGGCAAGGGCACAAAAGCTGCCCCATGTCAGATATGAGCCAACTCCCCCCAAAAGAAATCCCCTGCAGACTACCAGGTCAGTGCAGAAAGAGGGCAGGAGGTGCTCTATGCACTGAGCAGAACTTCCCTGCAGCCCAGGACAGGCCCATGGAGGAGCAGGCTTTCCCCCTGCAGCCCGCGGGCACCACACAGAGCAGATCTCCGTGTGCAGCCATGGAGGAGCCCGTGGTGCAGCAGTGGATGAGGCCTGAAGGAGGCACAGCCCATGGAGAGCCCCTGTAGGAGCAGCAGCTAGTGGAGAGGAGCCTGCAGCGCAACAAGAGGGCCAGGGGAGCTGTCGCCCAAAGGGACCCATGCTGGATCACTGTTGGTCCTGAAAGGACCCTTGCAAACCCACACTGGAGAAATTTGGGAAGGACTGCATCCTACCGATGACCCTAATGGGGTCCGAGGCAACAACCCTGAGATTCAGAGCACCGAACTCTTGCCTTTAGTATCTATTCTTACATTTACTTCCTTTCACCCCCAGCCCAGTTGGTTATTTAGGCTGTAGTAAGTGCAAAATAAAATTCTAATTCTGTCACATCCCACATCAAATACATAATCTGGAAAACCACTGTGCCAGAGGATAACAAGATTTACTTATAATTAGCAAGAAGCACTCTTTAAACAACTCTCAGGTGGCACAGTTTACAGCGGAACGACCCTCAGTTTTCATCAAAGTAGGTATTACCTCCCCATCTGGCAATCCATTCAGCTCACATTTTCTGAAAAGCAAGTCAACTGTCACTATCAAGGTTATCCAAACCTGCTATTCCTGAACCCCAGATGGGAAGCCCTGGATAAACCATATCCCTATGGCTTATGACAAGTCACACAAAGACAAAGCACAGTAAATTCACCCTTGGCCTTATCCCACTGTCCCAAAGCAGATGTCAACTGGTTTGATAACATCAGCTTCACAGCACCGAAGTGATTCAACACGCACTGCCATGGTTTTGAGACAGTTTGTGACACACCATAATACAGCTGAATTGTACTTATACTGCAACCTTTAAACAAATTCACATGCTTTGCATTCACCAGCCTAGACCTACCAAAAACCAACAACTGGATAAGTGGGAATCTCTGGGAGGAAAAACTGCAAGCAGTCAGCTCAGAACATAGCAGACATTATCTGAATACACTAAGCAGTACTTAAAAGAATCTAAGATGGTGTTTCCTGAGCCAGACAAATAAAGGAACCATTTTTGTATTGTATTACATATCAGTTACTAGCACACATCTAATAGCTGTAACAAAGTTACAAAGTAGTGTATTCAAACTCAGCCAGATATAGCTCTTTTTTAGCCCTCTGGACAAAATGTTATTAGCCATCTGGGATATTAATCACATTTTAAAACTACTGTCGGAAACTGCAGGCCTGTAATGAAGCAGACAAGCAGCTTCTTAAAACTGTAAGTGTAACATACAGAACTTTCAAAGGCATTGAAAAACTCAAAGCCAAGCTTAAGCGAAGGAAATCATATGAACGTGTCACAAACATCATTGATCATGTCTTTGCTAGAGATGAGAGCTACACCGTTTACCATCTGGTAAAATCAAAATGTGTCTCGCATTTATTTGTGCAGCAGGCAGAACTTGGGTATTACGCAAGGATTTGAAGATTGTAAGTCCTTCCAAAACTTACATAATAATATAAATTGAATACTACACACAATATATGAGCCATTTCTATGGTTACTTTCTCCTGGAGGTCATTTACTTAAGTACTTTCTGTAATTAACATTTGAAAATTGGCTAGCCACCTAACACTACATTGTCATCACTGAGAACACTCGAAAATATCTTCTACTTCATTTAATAAAAACTGCATTTAAGTAGGTTAACAAAACAGCCCATGTACCTTGGAAACAGTTATCGCTGTTATAAACACGGCTGTAGAAATTAAGCAAACCTTGTCTCATTCAGGACTTGCTGTGAACATCACTGCTGCACCAGTTAGCCAGAAATGTGCACTGAAAGGAAGGCTGCTCAACAATCAGCCGTGACATGCCATCCTCTCATCTCAAAAAAAGGTTTACAGAACCATGTTTTCTTCAAAGCTTCATTTCCAAACTGTCAACTCTGAAACAACTGCATTATTTGCTGCAAAAGAACAGCCTGGTTGGTTTTCAAAATGTAGATAAGCATATGATAGGTTACAATCCTATTTCACACAGAACAGGTGAATTCTGCTTTATATTCAACATTAATTGAGAGTTTTGAAGGCGTGAAGATGATGAAGACTGACTTTCCCCTCAAATTTAACTTCTAAAGCTCCTTTGGAAGCTTTCTGTTTAGTTAAAATTTAATGAAATGCTCTAAAAACTAAAAACAGTAATCTTAGCTTCTCCAAAATTGCTTTAGAAAACGAACGCTGCAGCAGCCTCCAAATGTAGCTATCATACACATATTATCCCTAATTTATAAAATTGCCATTTAAGTGATTGAAAATGATCATCTTTCCACATACTCAATTACCACTAAACTACAGGCTGAGAAAAATTTAATAAAAAGAAGCCATGTTTTCATCATTAATATTTTTCAGATTTGGAACAAAACCAACAACAAAATCAAAGAAATAACAAATGACATTCACTCTTGACATTACTCACATGGGCAAATGGTGTAATTTAGTAGAACATTTGCTCTGTGATTCCCATAGCAACCTTAATTCTCCCTGTTTGTGTATTTGGAGTCCAAGATGACGTTGCGTTTGATTTCATATTCAAGCAAAAGTTAAGAACAAGGTGTAGTTTAGAAAGGTGCAACTCATATGCATTGAACTACAAAGGCAAAGTGAAGATTTGCATAATAAAAGTATTCCACTCTTGCCTATACAACTTAATAGTTACTGTTTTATAGTACTGTAATTTTTATAAACACACGCACATTTACTACTTAGCCTGATACCCACAGAGATTTAAGCATCCCATTTATTCCCTAAGGAGACATTTTTTTTATTAAGTTATGCAACACTAACTTGTGGTAGAACAAACAGCCTTAGGAGATGACACATCTACAAACAAATCAAACAGTCTCCAAAGAAACTGCCCTGCAAGACATCAAATAATTGTATCTGTTCCTACGTGGTCTAATTTAACTTTTTGTCTACAACAGCATGGATAGTAATTAATCACACCAACACTGTTGGACAGCCAGGAAGAAAGTGCAGCATGCTTGCACTTCTCATACTGTATGAGGAACACAAATTTCTAGAGGTAGCAAATAACTTACCAGTCAGTTGTGTAATTCCTGCAGGGATCAAAAGTTTATGATATATAATATAATAATAATAATAATAATATATGGCCATGGAGAGGCAAGAAGCAGCAGAATTGTAATCTTGCCAAAAAGCAGTCCTCACCAAATTCAGGGACCGTCCACCTGCAATGTGTATCATCTTGGTGGAGGCCTCATGAAATCCAGATCTCACTACAGTTGCTCAGAACGCATGCCAATTATAAGTCCATTATATAATATATACACCATATTCCAGAAGGATCCAAAATTTTCTTTCAACTCCTCAAAATGATGGAAAATAAATATTTCTCTAGATTTCTTCTGGCTAACCCTATTTAATTTCTCCAATGGTCTGTAAATCATTAACGTATGTTGTTACACAAAACCTTCATATACTGCAATTCTTGGTTCTTCAACAGCAGCAGTAACACTGGCAGAGGTTAGATTCTAATCACTTATTCTCAGCCAAAATGAACACTGTTCCAAGATAAAGTGTGCCACTATTACTTAGTTCAATGGCAGATAAAATTTAATAAGAAACGTGATGCAGCCACTTGGCTTTATGTTCCAACTAATTTTAACCACCTATAGGAAAGAATTCTGCAGGTATAGCTCTTACCACAAATTGCAAAGAGAATAATGATACATATAGTTTAAAAAACAGAATGTGATGTCAAGACTACACACACTTTGATTACTATAAAATAGTCGTCGAAATCACCCCTTTAATGGTAAGTTATGGCCAAATAGAGAGGTCAGATCTTGAATAATTCTGCATAAATACATATGCAGAACTATATATACATAATGTATAAAATATATACGTACACATACATACATACCAGCTCTTCCAAGTTAATATATGATGAATTTCACTTCTGATGAAGTATTTCAAAATCAATTTGGACTGGACAATCAAGATCAAGTTAGGGATCTCATTTAAGAAAATAATAGAATTTAAATTAAAAAATACATCACAATGAAAACCAATGATCCTTAGCTTCTTTTCAACTCAGCACTATGCAAAAGTACCAAGTTTTATGGCAGTCAAAAGTTCCATGTTACTGCTTAGTTTTACACTTACCAAAACTTTTTAAAAGTGATCTAATTTTTGATTAGACACTTTACTGCATGAGTCATTTTGGGTACCTACATGGTCACTTTTACACCTTTAATAAAATTTTGCACAACAGTTTGGTTCTAATTAGTCCTCTCTGGTATAGTTTATTTTATGCTTCAATTCTCTATTTTGTCCAAAAAAATTAAGTCAGCCAGAACAAGCAACAGCAGAAAACAATCTGTTGTTAATTTTAACTATGAAAGGAAAAAGAATAACCAAGTATCACCAAATATCACTGCAATATGTCAGAGTCATTCGTCTTATTTGCTACACAGGGATACACTTCACTGTTTGCAAATAACTTCATCAAATCAAAATAAATTGGTCCAAAATTGAGCAACAATTTCAAATTTCTAAGGATATTACAAAAGGTAGTGAAGACTGTACATCCCAAGTGAAGGATGACCTTTCTGCTGCATTCCCGTTTTTCACAGGTCTCACAGATGAAATCACAGCATTACCATAACACTGTTTAAAATATTCCCCTCCTCTAAAAAAAAAAAAAGGAAAAAGGCTTCTTCTCATTTTCCAGAAGCACATTAGCTCCTTCCATTGATTCAACTACTGCATTTTACAAGATGTAATATGCTAATACAGTCCTCTTCATAGCACATCAAAAAAAAAAAAAAAAAAGGCTTATTTGGATGTCAAAGTTTCAACTACTTCATCAGGGAGGGAACATAAACACACAGATCTGTAAACCTCTTGAAGACTTGTCTTATCACTGTAATCATACCAACGTCCAAATAAAAAGCCAAGATTCAGCTGTTGACTCTCCTTCTGCACTTTTACATCCTACCTTTCCTCTCTTCGCATAAAAAAGGACCAGAACAGATTTAAGGGCAGTTTTGTGAATGCCTCTGGCCACATCTCTTAATTCATAAAAAAATCCTTATAAGAACTTCCTATATTTACCTTAGCTCAATTTTCTCTCCTTGAAAAATATTCATTTCTTTGAACTTTCAAACACTATCCTATGTTCTGTATCTATTTTTTTTTCTTTTTATTGTTGCTCTCTAAGTTTTCCTCACAGGATTTGATGCTCTACCTGAGCTGTGACTCACATAAAATATAGTAAAGTTATTATCTATAATTACAAAATAAAGTCCTGTCATATTTACCTTTAAGCAATGACATCACACTGCAATATTCTATAAACAAATGAGTCAGCATTCACCAGGCCTTTTCTGTAGAGATAGTATCGTGACATTTTTTCTGTTTAACATAAGCTAGTATTCATTTCCTTCCCAAATACAGTTCTTCAGATTTGTTGATTTTGTCCCTTTCCAAATTATTATGAACAGCACACATTAAATCTCTCTTTTTCAATTCCTTTCAGTCTCAGTCAATTTTATTCAATGAATCTGCTACAGCTCCCACTGTTTATTCTATTAATTGAAGTAATGTACTCTCTGGATTCAGCCTATAAGAGCAAATACATTTAGTAAGGTAGAAACAACTTGAGGAGATGGCAAAGACAGGGTATTCTAATGAAAAACAAATAGATGTGTTTTCTCTGTAATATAAAGTTAATATCAGTGACAATCAGTGACTTCAATGACTTCAGGGCAGGGAACAAGTATTGTTAATACAATACTGAATACAAGGGAAATTCTCACTTTTACTGTTAGCAGAAAAAAAGCATTCTTCATCAGAATGTGTAATCCAAGTCCTCACTATTAGAGCATAAAAAGAATTTATTCAAATTCTTATTTTAAAAGTCCTCAATTCATAAAACATTCCAGGAGACAAAACTAAAAAGTAGATTCTTCAGATTGTAACTTAAAGGATGAAGGCAGATATTTTAAACTAATGTGATAAAAGAATGTTTTAAAGTTAGGCTGCCAACAGTTTCTTTGGTAGAAAAGGTGGGAAGGGGACTTACAAAGGCACTATTAGAGAATAGCAAGAAGTTCAGACAAAACAAAAATAAAAAGGGATGAAAGAGATAAAGTGAGCTCTGTGAATGTCTGCCACATTAAGCTTTATCTCTGTACTATTTTTGCTGTCTAGAAGACAGACTTAAATCAGTATAGGAGTTATAGTTTTTAAACTGTTTTAGACACACATTGAAATAAACATTTTTTCTTTTTTCTTTTTTTTTTTTTGTTTCCTAAGAACATAGCATTCTTCCATCACAGGCCAACAACATCAAAATGTCAATGAAGTTAAGACTGCAGCCGTATAGAAACAAACTGCTGATGGGGGGCAGCTGCTCCTTCTTTCACGTTAATTCATCAGAATCATTTTTTTCCAGTTACACTTAGATCTTTTACGGTCCTCTTTCCAATTGAAAAGGTTTTGCTGCATGCAGCTTAAAAGAGACGTTCCTCCAGCACCGAAGCACTACTGCGAAGTCTGGGTGCCATTTCACCTTTCAATGTACGTGCACAAAAGAAAAAAAAGACTGTATGCACCAAACTTCAAGCTGAACCCGAACTAAAGAGAGCCTTTGGTCAAATAAGGGATCAAAACAAAACAGTTATAGAGAGTAGGAAACAAAGAGAAGTATTGACTTGTCAGACTACATTGTTTATTCCAAAGCAAAGTAAGAAGTCTCACCAGATTCTCTTACCTCTCTAACTTCATGGAGTTGGCCAGAACGCTGGCTCTTAGCTCTTCGAGCAGCTGCAGGTGATTTGTGATGTGTGATGGTAACAACAGTTGGCCCACTTTGATTCATATGTTTCTGGCCACTAGGAGAATTAACTGTTCCAGGTGGCAGCAGAGATGAGCTTCTACTTCGGGAAGATGAAATGCTCTAAAACAAGCAACAGAACGTTGATGTTAACAATCTTTACGCAAATAACTAATCTGCGGTTCAGGCTATAGATCTGCAGTGTTCTACCTTCCTCATAGACTTGGACCTGGAAATCTAACAGCTCAGTACTGACTTATTCCTTTTGAAGCATCTGCATTGCTCAGCACAGATCTTCTCAGAAATATTGTGGCCACTGCCTTTCTAGAATTATCTGAACTTGGCCTCCTCAAAAATTTCCACAAAATCTTAAGTGAGAACACACTGTTAGACTCCTACAAGCACACTTTTTAGGAGAGATCAGGAAGGATTCTGAAGACTGAATAATAACATTTGTCAATACAAACATTTTTAATGAAGACATTGACCCATAATTCAAACTATTTAGTGTGAATAGCAAGTAAGAAATCTTTTAATAATGCTTTTACCTGATAAACTTTTGAAACAGTATAGTGCTGAAATTTTACCATGAAAAAAGCTGCAATTTTGGCAAAGCCAATGCACAATCCATTCAATTAAATATGACCTATCCAAAGTATGGCTTAAATTGTTAACAGGTGTTGGAGTGAGCTTAGGATAAACAGAAAATACAATAAAAAAGGCTAGAAACAAGTTTGCAGCATGAATACTCCTTACATACAACCTATAAAATTCATCTAAACATTCAAGAACTTTCTTCATTCTTATCTTATCATTAATCAGTGTTGCTACCTCTGTTTGTTTTCTGTAGCCAAGCTCAGATATGCACTAGAACACTTTGACAAATCACATATGGGTGCAATATAAAAAAGCTTTCTCTTCTATTTAAACAATTCACTGCATCTGTAAGGTTAAAATTGAAACAGAATAACTTCTACCTCATAAAACAGAAGCCAATTCAGAGCGTGACATTTACTAGCACTTCAAGAAAGTGAGGTAAATGCACAGTGCAGTGGGTGAAAAAACATTTAATATCTCCTACCAGCTCTGCACAAGTAATGATGGCAGCCTTCAACATTTCTGAGAGTTACTGTGAACGTAGGAGACTATTCCTAGAGTCTGTTGGCAAGTGCACAGAAGTATTACTTGAGTACAGTCTTTCTCCCTATACGTTAACAAGTTACTCACAAGCACTGCAATTCTGTTGTTACTAAAAGAAGACAAAATACAGGGTGGACAAGTGCCAGCTAGCACTGGAATTAAAGTCATGCATTATGTTACCACTACAGTGACTGTAGATGATGAGGTAGATTATCTGGCTCTGACAAGAGGAAAGAGTTAACTATGTCGCATGTTCCCCCTGCCACCCACTCTCAAATATAGAGAATAAGGGTGGAATTTATCATAAAGGAAACTGAGTTACACCATTTTTTAAAATTCACCTTTCATATGAAATAGCATTGTTTAGAAACAACTACACCTTAAAATAACAGAGAAAAAGGTATTTCAGAAAAGGAGTTGAGTAAAACTGGATGTGACTGAATTTTCTTTCTAAATAGAGGTCTCACAGAAAAGCGTTACCCCTAGCATGATAGCAGAACATATTTACTCATTTTTCTTTTCTAAATTGACTAGCATGAGAATACTTCCAAATGAAATTTTGAGTGCTGAGGAAGAACACAATAATTTCACTTTTCAGCGTAAGATAAACGTATCTCTCAGTTTAATCGAAGTTATTTTTAGAATTAAATCTTCTGAGAATCACTGATGTTCTAGCATCATGGTATCACAATATGAAAAAAAAAATCCATGACTGCTACCTTCACATAGCTACACTGATCACAAAACACAGATAAGCAGCAGCAATTTAAAACAGTGAGTCCAGCCATTAGTTTCACTTGAAAGAAAGCAACGCTCTATGAGATGTTTAGTTTTATTATGTTTTTATTTTCTTTTGGGGAAAAGTAAGTTATAGATCTGCAAATAACAAAAGGAATATAAAATAAATATGGAAAAATCCATGCACTATTTCTGTTTAAACACAGAATCAGAAAGGAATGAGAGAAATGAGCTTTCAGAAAAAACAGCAGTCAAAATAATCTCATTTAACGTGCATGATTTGAGAGACATTCATAAATTGACTTGTATATGTATTTCACACAATTATTTTATTTTGCTTCAAGACATTGTTGCAAACCACCATAGACTGCTTGCAGCTAGGCTATGGATCACAACAGACTGAAAGTGTTCCCAGGCCCCTCGAATGCAGCTGACACCACAGTTCTCTCTGACAGTGTCTCCTAACACAATACACCTTTCAACAAATGTACTTCTGGGAGTCAAAAATTTGATAGGGCACCATGAGCACAAAAGCTGCAGCTAGCCCACCATACAAATTCTCTTGCATCTAATCCTGAAATTATTCTTTAGAAGATGTCCATAACATACAGAACCCAAATGAACTCTACACTAAGACCACTGGCTACTCAGAAAGTTCATCCCAAAGATAAACATAAAACTTCTGCTTGCAAGTAACCTTTCTTCTGTTCCGTGCCTTAATTCATGAGATTGGTGCAAAACCTCAACAATGACCAAAATGACACAGAACTGCAAGGAACTGATACTAGTAGGTGTGAAGCACTTAAAGATGCAAAATGCAGATGAATGTTTGCAGTAGGCAGTTTCTACAATCACTCAAGAAAGCCTTTTGAAGTGGAACAGCACTCCTCAGCAGTTGGAAGCAGTAGACCCGCCCCAGACATTGTACCACCAGCAGAGCACTGTGCATACTCAGCCCAAGGACATGGGGCTGGTAACCAACTCCTTCTGCCAGATTCTTCCTCCAACTTCCAGGAGAGACCTTTCCTGGAATGACACACTCAGTCCTTCATGTACTTTCTAATTTTACAACACGTTGTCAACACTTACATCCCAGCCAAGTTCTTTTGCAGAACTTCTTCAAATTAAAAACTGGGAATGAAAAGCATCTCTTTTGCATTTAGACACACAGCTGTGCAAAAATCAACTTTAGTGTTGCTGTTAAAAATGTTAAAAATCAATGTGATTTTTTTTTTTTTTTTTTTTTTGAACAGCCAAAAGCCATCTAATTACACAACACACTGCAACAGTCATTTTCCCAAATTCACTCTCCGAGGAAATCAAAGCAGTGACAGTAACTGACAGAACTTTCCTCCCAATCTCCTGCTCTTTCCTCTATTTCTTCTTTGGTGCCACTGCCTTCTGGCTTGCAAGTAGATAGAAAAAAAAAATAATGGGAAGACAGACAAAAGGAAGATATAAGCTCTTCAATAATTAGTAATGCATGGTGCTAGTAACAAGCCAGGAAACCCACAAGCTGACGCATCTGAAAGGGATTACAAATACCCTTTCCTGAGGCTACACTTTACCATGGCTCCAACACTTTGCCTGCTAATAAAATGAACCCAATAAAAGGAAAATATAGAAGATAATAAAAGGTTATTTGTACTCACATTCATCTTTGTTTTATGACCTAAAACTCTCTAAAGTATGCCTAGCTAATACAGTCCTGGGTTAAGCTCCTTATTTTGACTGTCCATCTTCAAGAGAAAAAAAGCAATACACTGAATGCTTCAATTTGGATATGAAAAATCCCAACAATTAAATAATGTAACCATAGAACAGCAAGTTCCAGCTATACTAATGTTTCAATTCCACTAATGTTTCATGACTCATTTTCCCCAAAGATTACTCTTTCTCCTCACAAAGAAGGATTTTTCACCATTTACCAGAAGCAAACAGTTTTGTTTATTTTCAAAACCAAATGCAATGTTCCAGAGATCAATAAACTAATTTTTGAAGTGAACTGTCGTAGCTGTTTATGGATGATAATCATCATCTGTTTCAGAGGCACGGTGCCACAGATGTTTTCTACAGAATAATAAATACTGAAATGACATTCCTCTACTCCTCTGTACACATATACAGCACAGCACAAATCCCTGTGTACAGCTTTAAAGCAATGAGAAGTCACGCAGTCAGAAAGTAATTACAACTGAGACATCACCATTCAGTATTTTAATTCCTATTTCTTTCTCCAATGCATCCTAAGTAAATACTGAAGAAGAATATGCACGGATCTGTTTAAATTACATTCTGATCATTCAGAAATATTAAAATGCAAATGACAAACTACATAAAATCCAAATTCTAGCATTGAAAAGGGATGAGCTTATGGGATCCTCTGCATATTTGTGTAGAGCTCTATCTATAGCACTGACTTTTCTGACAGATTATTACCATGCTTTATCATCTTTAGGTAAGGCGATACAGCGATACATTTGTCTGCTTTTAAGCAAGAGACTCATGTTTATTTGCTCATAAAAATATTTTATTTGTCAAGAATCATTTCAGTATGTTTATGTTCAGCCCTGAATTTTTTCTCTCCAAGACTTCTTTCAAAGATTTTGAAACCAGAGATGTGAGCAACTCTATCTTCGTGCAAGTTCTGAAGGGAAGAAAAAAATACATATCTACAGCCCAGCAGTGCTTCCTTCTCAGCCTCACTACAATGACTATTTCCAAAGCATATTTTAATTAGAAGCACGATGCTTTATTACAGTTCTCCAGATCAAGAGAGAAGTGGAAAAGCATAAAAGCAGGCAAAAGGAAAGGCAAAAAGAAACCTGAGAAAACTGAAGAAGAGTCTGCAAAGATCTGACAGTCATTTTTCCAGCTGTAGAGGAAGTAGTACACATCCACTTCAATTATTTGAGGCAAGTACTGACTTCAAATTTCCAGAAATTACTACGGGTGCTGTTTCTAAATTACAGATAAATCACTGCAGTTGTCCCTGGAGGAGCAGTTTTGATCTTCATTCTTCACTCTCTCTCCATACAGGCTACGATGCCCATTTGACTCCAATGATAACAACGTCAGGGAGTTAAACCAGAGGAGAGACAGAAAAGTAAACAAAATTTTCTGCTAATTTAGTTCACCAAACAGCCTTTCCAAAGGGCCAGACAATGGTTGTAACAGGCACGAGGAACACTGCTTGAGAGGAAGGAGAGCCAGAAAATCTCTCAGAGACAAGCAGTCATCAGGTTGGCTCAGTTTTAAATACGAAGCTTGAAACTAAACCAGAGAAAGGAGAGCCAGAAAATCTCTCAGAGACAAGCAGTCATCAGGTTGGCTCAGTTTTAAATACAAAGCTTGAAACTAAACCAGAGGAAGGTTAGTTTCTGACCAGATTCATTTTGACCATTCTCCATTCAGGAGGAGGAAGACAGCAGGGCTTTACCATACGATAAGCAGTGTCACGCCTCCTGCTTGCCTTTTATCAGCACTCACCTGATTCCTCAGTGAGCCAGTTTCTTATGCCCAAGCTCCCATAGGTGTGAAACACAGCAGAACCTGCACAAAAGGTGGCAGCAAAAGGAAGGGAACTAGACTGCTGTGTGCAGCTGCAGAGAACTGGAAGATGGGATGAGGTGAAACAAGAAACTGCACCACCCAATTTTCAGCAGCTCGCTGCTCAGCTCTGAGCTGAGTGTTGGAACAAGGAGCCCAGTCTTTTGTTCTTCCACAAACCTAAGCTGAGAGTTTCCATCTCACCACAATACAAGGCACAAGCTGCTTCACAAGATAAAGGCTTTTGTTCCTTGCCACACTGCTGATACACGCTGGGAAAAACAAGGGTTATACATGCCAATCCAACAAGTGATACATATGCTGAAATTACAAGAGTTGTATAAAGAGCTCTCTGTGTATTTAGTACTGGTTTTACTGCCACCATTATCAAACACTCAAGAAAAAGGGAAAATTGAACGAGCTTTGGACAATTCTTGGAAGTTACCAGAAAAAAATCACGCATGGGCCTACTTTTTGAATTCGCTTTCTCTCTGAACTCCAATTTGACTTTAATTAAGACATGGACAATCCAATTGACTTAGAATAGTCTTTAAAAAAAAAGCAGCAATCCTATCCAGACACAGATGACTTCTTCCAATGAGTGTGATTTGGCACTCTCTGGAGACTAAGTGCTCTGTAATTAAGCAAAATGAAACTTGTATGGGGATACTGAGAACACTGGAATTATCCTACAGCACGGGTATTATTTGCCAGAACATTTTCCTTTTATTGCTTTTATATCATTAAGATGTAAAATTTAATTAGAACACAGCAACAGACTTAGCTTGTATTATGCCTACTTGTCAGCTGTGCAGCTCACCTTCGGATGATATTCAGTCAGTATGCAAGCAACATTTTCATACAACTGTTGTGTTGTAATAAGGACATAACATTTATATGAGAAAGGGATATAATCAGATTCAGATTTAACTACGTGTTGCTTACACCTGCAGGACTTCAGGAAACTTCAGGAAACTTCAGTAAAGGAACACAAATTCCACAAAAGATTCAAGACGATTATCAAAATTATTATAAGATATCATTATTAGAGAACATGATGGTATTATACAGTATATATAAATAAAATATATTGAGAATAGCACTGGGTCACAGCCACACAAAAACAACATTTAAATGTCTGGCATTAGAATGAAATAAGATTAGAACTAAGTTACTTACTTTTCTCAGAAAAGGCTTTTACTGAACCAGAATAACTTCCTAACAAGTCACCATCACTCAAAAAAAAGCAGAAAAAAAGTTTCTATTTCACTTCAGACACT
>JAOWBP010002978.1:34251989-34262351 GCA_028571105.1 Tragopan temminckii
TTCAAACCCTGGAACACATAATAAGAGCTGACCACCACCTACAAAAGCAATAAACACAAAGATTTCAAAGGCAGTTTCCAGATGGAGAAAGACATACACACTCATGCCAGGAAACAGCAGTCCTCATACCAGTTCTTCATTCCTCTCTCATTCCACATAGCATCGCTTACACAATTCATAAAGGTATATTCTCTATAGCTATTCCAGACACAAATTATTACAATATATTCTGTATGATTACATGGACTATCAGACACTTTCAGGCAGGCACACACTTTCTGAACACACCTGTTGGGGCAATAATTTTCATGCAAGTTAAAACCAGATATATTATTCCATCAAATTTGTTCTGTGTGATTACTATACTGCTTAAAGCAGCTGTTATTTTTCACTTTCAAGATGATAATTTATCATCTAGGTTCTCCAAACTGAACCTCGTGAATATTGGCACTTCTCCCAACAGCAATGTTCATTTAAAATACTATTTCACCCACAGAACCTGTTGAACAAGTAATATTTATTCTATGCTCATACACAAGGGGCTGAGAACTCAGCTATGTTAACACTAATGCCATTTTTGTGAGCTGCCTGTATTTTTTAAAATATATTTATATGAAACTAAATAATGCAATGGGCAATTTAAGGAGGCCCTGCTTCTGGAATTTTTGTATTTCTCAGTTTCTCTCTTCCTTACAACTTGTTTTTCCTAGCTTTAAAAAAAAAAAATCTGTTTGAAATTACAAACATATTCAAGACCACGCTGAGCCTTCTCTATACATAATATGGATGAAACTAAGACATACAAAGTAAGGAAGCTGCTTTCTAGTTACCACTGCACTGGCTCATTTCCACCTCTTATCCAGCTTACTTCTATCTCTTCTCCATCTCAACAAGTTCAAACAAAGCTCTGCAGAAACCAGATCTTTCTACATCACCTTATGATAGCTGGAATTTCTCGGCTCTCTACAACAATGCTCTGAATAGGGCTGGCCCTACCTTTTCTCTTGGAATCGTTGATTTGTTGACTAAGATGAGAAGTTAAATCTTCTGTGTTTGGTCTTGACAGTTGACGTGCAGCCCTCTTCACAACACAGTATCTTGTCAACAGCGCTTCTTAGAAACATATGCACAGAATCCACAGTCCACCAAATGGTGGTTTCATCAATATGTTGTGAGATATTCAGAGTATTAGCCATGATCCCCCTGGAGACAGCGTATTTTGATTTGCAAGCAACATTTACTTTGAAAGACCTTTACGTGTTAAATTGCTGCTTTATATCTATTTCTAAAATCTCTGTCCTATATATGCACAAAAATCCAGATACTCATTCTTTAATCAAAAACAAAGGAACAATATGTACGACCTTTAACAGGAAAAATCATCACATATGCTTGAATTTACACATGAACAATACTGTGTTTAAAAGGGCAAAGATAAGCCTGGCGCAGGACTAAGTACCCAGGTGGGCGCTGTCAGTAGCTTCCCCTGGCTGCAGTTCACATACTATTAATGTGGAACAAGCTCTGCCACAGACAGTGAGAGAGGTAAGAAAGCAGAAAAATGCTGGCACTGCCCAGAGCGTTCTGCAAAGTAGAAAAGAATAATTTCTGCCTACTTCTTCTGTGCCGCTCTGAAGAGTAGGATTACAATTAAGAAATAGGGCAGATTTTCTCACATAGGCTTCCACGACATCATTCTGAATATATACTACATGATTTCTAAACCTTCTTTCTCATCTTTAAAAAAAAATTGCTAAAGGTCTATCCCTGTACTGTCTTCAGTTTTGTATCTACTTCTTCATTCCTTCCTTTGTTTCCTTCTCCTCCATGGCTCCCTTTCCCTCCCATCAATCCTCCTCCAGCAGCTTTTATTCCTTTCCTAAGTCTCTCCCACCATTGTACACCTCATCTTTCTTCCCCTGTCCTACTGTCAAATCACCCATTCCTTCCACTTGCTTAATAAAAATAAGATAAAAAGACTGACACATAACCCAACAGTAACAAAATCAAAGCCTAACAGCCAGGTAAGATAAAATGTGCCCAATGGAGAAAAAAAAAAAACTAAAAAAAACCTATGCCTATAGTGTGAAAGGCAAACTTTCCAATTGAGATTTTTTCCTGTTTTCAAGAGCAAGAGCTTCTATAAAAAGCTTACTGTGACCAAAAAAAAAAAAAAAAAAAAAAAAAAAAAACCACCTTCAGAAAAGGTTTTTGTGCCAGTGCAAAATGCCCAAATGCTTGCAGCAATGAAGAACACATTTTTTGTTGCTCCATCCTGCCTACACCTAGGTAACTTAGCCATGAGCCAATTCATTTTTTTTCTTCCTATAACCAGAGTAAAAGAAGCATGGAGAACCCCAATACAATTCTACTTCAGCAAGAGACATTAAATGCATTGAAAAACAGCTACAGGACATAGCCAACGTCAAAATATAACTGAACAAGGATCTTCAAGTGAATGCATTTCTAATAGCGTTCCTTGGCAATCATTTCTTGGCTTAAAGTTTTTAGCAATGACCTAGATGAAAAAAATCTCCATAAAGATTGCTGATGACATGAAAATAAGCTATCCTCAGCAAATAGCATGCATTCTAATAACGTCAAAATAAAAATCATACATCTAGTGACAAAAGGAGCTGTAATTACAAGAAAGAAGATTGACCTGGAAAAGCACTATCTATACATATACACACACATACACATATATAGAGCCAGTTCTTACACTAATATATTTTTCCAAAGTAATTCTTCAACTAATGATCAGTTTTACCAGTTATATTTTTTAAATGTTCTTAAATGCTTTTAATGTTTATAAACAAATAATTACTACTTTTCCCCCTACAAAAATAAGGCATCCACAAGCCATGAGAAACTCTAAGACTTACCAGGGAACATGAAAAAACATGTGCTAACCATGGATAGAGCATACAGCTCCTACTGGGAAAAAAAAAAAAAGGAGCATCACAGTACTTCCAAAATGAGTATGTTAATGGACATCAGAAGAAAGAAAAATAAGAAGCACTACATACAACTCAGAGAAAAGCCTAGCAAGCATTAGATCACCTACAATTCAAGCAAGGCAAGCAGGAAGTTGCAAGGGAAGGGGTACGGATGTATCTGTCTGGAGAACCAGAGCAACACCAGGGAACATGAAGTATCAGTGTTGTGTGTAATGAGAGTTAAATTCACAGGTCAAAACAAAGCTCATTTTCCAAAACTGTAATGGAGATCTTAAAAGCTAAGTTTGTGGACATTTTAAGCAGGAAATACTGAATTGGAGAAAACAGGATGTATTACATTTGCATTTGTTCCCTAGTGCAATCACAATTAACTGTATACAGTTCCAGTGTCCAGACTTGAAGGAAAACATTGAAATAGCTAATAGTAATCATAAGTTCATAAATTATTAAAATTACTGGGAATCTTGACTTGCAGCTCCACTGAAGATTCCATTGCTTCAGCTATCAACAGAGAAACGATAACATCACCATTCCAAAAAGACTGCACAAGGAAATGAAATTTGGTAAGCGGTGTTTTCTGTCTCCTACACGGTACACATAACAATATTAGAGTAAAAAAATAGAAATAAAAGGTTGACACATATTAAGAAAGGCAGTTTTTTAAGCAGTGAGTAATTAAAGTTGTCTCCAATGGTCAAGAATGCTCTATGCTGGAAGAAAAAGCCTCACGTTCCCAGAGAAACACAAGTCTAGGTGGAACAGGAATCAAGACACGCTATGGCTTGTGCTAGGTAACTGGTACTTAGGAATCTAAATTACTCAATTAACCTGTTAATTATGATGGCTGCTCTCAAAGTAATGTCCCCCATTTTATTATGTCGGCCTACAAAATCAGAGGTCATCATCACAGTGACTGAGCTGAAGAGTCAGGCCAGAGAAGACAACCACCTTTCTCCTGCAACATGACAACACCAAGCCTCACCAAGCCTTGAAGATCACGGAGCGCACTGCCAATCTTTACTGGACTGTCCTACCACACCCACCATACAGTCCAGATTTGGCACCTTCTGAATTCCATCTGTTCAGGTCGATGGAAGATGAACTGCATGGGCAACATCATCATCATAGCAGCTGTGAAATAGCAGGTCACCTCACTGGTGCACGTTTTTTTTTTTTAGAAGAAAGGCATGCTGGCTCTTGTTCATCGCTGGTGAAAATGCATAGCTAATGGTGGTGGGTAGGCCGAAAAAACAGTGCTTTGTAGGTGATAGCCTACTCTATCAGTCTTACTGTGTTCTCTGTATCTTTTGTCGTTTCCAAGGAAATACATAGGAGGCGTTACTTTTGGTGTGATGTAAATGCCATCTTGGAAAGAGAAGTACAGTAGTATTTCAACAGTGTTTACTGAAATATATTTGCAACAGAAAAGAAAAAAAGAAGAAAAAAAAGAAGCCTTGCCTCCCTGGATGAGGCTCTAAAACGTGCTCAGCCATCTCAGGAAGATATTCCCAAAATCCTAAAAGACTTAAAGCATAACGATGTAATAGTTGGGAAAAATAAAAATAAAAAGTTCTGGAGGTATATTATGTGAAGGAAAGAAACTCAACTTTTTCATTTGTATCAAATTCAATACTTTTTGTTTCATCATCCATTATAATCCTGATTTAAAATATATCATTTTACATTAAGAGTTGACAGTGATTTTCAGCACCCTTTTCACTTGAAAGGTTTTAAATATAATAAAACCCTTTTAAATATATCATAAAGAACAAGGTAAGAATTATTATATTACTTAGACAAAGAGAAGCTAAAGCCCAAATGCATTCTTCTTATTTAATAATTGCTTTTAAATATAAAGTGATGCGAAAAACCTCTTGAATACATTTCTTATATACTCACAAAAAGACTCCAAGGCACATTACTTAGTTTAACAACTTACTGTCACTCCACCTACTTGAACACAAATCCGTAGGCGCAAACGGGTGCATTTTTTCAGATGAGCTAGCAAGAGCATGTGTGCTCCCTCTAACCACATTTATCACTGCGCTGCTAAGCACAGAGATCTCCATTCAAAAAGACAGCAGTGAGACGAACTAGTAATAACTAAATCCAGATAAGGGTAAGTGCTAGAGCCAACTGCCACTTCTTTTCACTGTCTGAAAGCAAAGTGTGACATCTGGGTGAAAGGAAGACCACGGTCTATTTTGTCTGTCACTTCATTCCCTCCGGTACCAAGACTGCTGCTCAGCTCTGAAGTGCACTTGAAAATCCCAAATACACTGACTGAGTGAAAGTGCTCAAGTCTCCTTTGTTTTAAACAGACTCTTCCTACGCCTACGATGCCATCAAGCATCTTACATAGTAAATTATCATACATTATATGAGCTTATCCTCCACATAGGCATAAGTAGCCGTGACCCTACGTGATACGGGCAGCCAAAGAACAAAGAACTTGGGTTACCTGCCTGGGGACAAGAGCAAAGTGGATTGCTTGGAGAACTGCCACGGACATCTCCAAAGTCCAAACCACAAGACCATCCTTTTAAATTTCAACCTGACATTCAAAGTTTTTTTTTTCTTCAAAACGTTTCTTGTAAGCATCACTGAAGGGCAGAGAGGCAGAATGATCGATTTTTCATCCTGCCATTACCTTGATAAAAGCCCTTCTCTAACTTCACTCCTCTGTTCCGAAAGCCTTCTCCATTCTCCTGACATATCTGCTTAGAGGCAACAGAAAAAGCTATTCAAGATAAATCAAGCAGTTAGTGATCAAACAAGTTAGGTTTAATCCACCATTACCTAAGCACAGACAGGGTGCATCTTCACTTCAGATTTTAACTTTCCTACAATTAAATTAGAGGCATACAACAAAGAGGTTATTTTTTTTTCTAACAATGACCTTCAACAATAAATAATTAAGAGCAAAAAGTTTCAACAGCAAAAAGCGAAGGAAATACAGGAGTAAAAAAAAAGGAAAGCTCACATTTAATATTATTATTTTTGCTACCTCGATTTCAGGATTAAGAAAAAAATGATTAGCATATAATCTAAAACAGGACTTCCTAATAAGTGATTTTTCACATTTTAAGTTCCAAGTTTACTTGAAACTAGCAACATACATTTAACTTTCAATAACAATAATAACGTTTAAGTATCGTCATATTTCTCCAGTAACCACCTACTTGCTTTTTACGCTGGAAAAAGATCACAGTTCATTCCTAGAACTTGAATGGTACCAATGAAAGAACCTGGAGCAGCCATCACTGTACTAGACTCTTTAATCTTTGACTCTCAGCATGTTTCGCACCTCTCTTATGACAGGGAAGAAACAAACAGAAAGACTGGGCTGCAGCACTTGCTATATAGTTGGTACTTTATGAAAGCAGACAGAAGACAACTGGAAGAGCTGGACAAACTCTTTTTCCCTAGGCAATACATTGCCTACTAATGCACCCAAGAATATCATTAGCTTTTTTACCTGCAAGGGCACATGTCTGACTCACAGTTACCTTGGTGTCTACCAGGTCTCCCGGGTCCTTTTCTACTGATCTACTTCCCAGCTGGGTGGCCCCCAGCACATCCAGCATTATTACTCCCCAGAACGACTTGCTATCTCTCCTAGTCGGACTCTACATCAACCTACCTCCAGCCTGTCCATGTCACTCTGGATGGCTGCACATTCCTTTGAGTAAGCCACTTCCCTCAGTTTTGTGACATCTGCTAGTTTACTACACCTCATCATCCATATCTTTAATTAAGACCAGAACAAGACTGTTCTCAGAATCAACTCCTAGGGTATTCTTCTCAATACTTGCCCCCAGTTAGATTTTGCACCATTAGCCACTACTCTCTGTGCTGACGTTCAGTCAGTTTTTGATCCACTTCACTATCTGCTCATCCAGACCATACTTTAATAGCTTCTCAATGATGAGCATATGGGGCACAGTACCAAAGATCCAGGAAAGTAACTTCCACATCTCCACCTTCATCTACAAGGCTGGTGATTTCACTGTAGAAGCTTATCAGGTTGTCAGGCATTACTTCGCCTTGGTGAATCCACGCTGACTACTCCTGATTATCTTCTTCATATGTCTGGAAATGGTTTCCAGGATCAGCTGTCTCACCACCTTTCAGGTGACTAAGGTAAGGCTGACCAGCCTGTAGTTACCTGTGTCCTTCACCTAGTCTTTCTTGAAAATAAGAGCAATGTTTGTTTTCCTTCAGACTTCCGGCATTTCTCCAAGTTTCCCTTATTGAGCAAAGAATATCAAGAGCTGCATCTCAATCATATCTGCAAGCTCCCTCAGCACTCATGGGCGCATCCCATCATGGCTTATGGACTTAAGAATGTCCAGTTTGCTTAAGTGTTCCCTGACTTGATCCTCCTCCACTAAACTTACAACTTCCTCACTCCAGTCTTTCACCCTGATCTCTGGAAATTGGTGTTCCTGAAGGCAACCTTGCTGCTGAAGAAGGCATTCAGTACCTCAGCCTTACCACCTTTTCAGGTAACCGGATCTCCTGTTTCACTAAGGAACATTTTCCTAGCATTCTTTATGTCACTAATGTACATGTTAAGGGGAACAGGAAGGGCTTTTACATCCTTAGCCTGATTCAACTCCATCTGGACTTTAGCTATCCTAACTTTATCCCCAGCTGCTCTCTGTATTCCTTCCAGGTTACCTGACCTTGCTTTCATCCTCTGTAGGCTACATTTTTGTGTTTGAGTTTGGCCAGGAGAACCTTGTTCATTCATGCAGGCCCCCTGTCGCTAACACCAGTCCTGCAGCCAATTACTGACCTATCCTGACAGAGAGATATTCTAGTATCTCAGATCAGACACAAATGTTCTTACATGAAAGTGTCTGTGGTTGAGGTTGTTTTGCTCTCTGCCTTCACACCTGTGAAAATCAATGGCAAGTCAGACATTACCAGAGACACTCTAAAAGCCCAGCCCCTTTGACAACTTTACTGTGCAACAAACTGCCTCAAAACAAACAAGTAAAAACAGCTCTTCCTTCTGCTGGTGTGAGGGTAAAAAACAAACAAAAAAAAACCACCTAGCTCTTTTCCAAAACAGGCTGTTCCTGAATCTGCTGGAAGAGAACAAATAGATTTATTTAGTCATAGACAATAAACCCTCAGAAATTCTTAAAATAGAAATTAATGCAGTTCTCAAGATTGACTGAACCGGAGGCCTTCAATTACTTCAGCTATTGTTCACCAGTGCAGCGTTATGCTTCAATTTTGCCCCGTCCAAAATAGGAATATCTTGCATACTCCTCTTAAACGACAACTGATAAAAAAGCCACACCAATGTACTGTAATTCAAACAAGACAAAAACGTCTTCAGAATTTTAGAGGTCACCCTGCATAATAAGTGTGGAATAACTTAGGAAAGAAAGCCTTTCTACTTCAATACTTCACGGCAGAAGCTAATGTTAAATGCATTTAAATTATTTAGGCTAACAGATAAGGTACTTTAAAGAACATTTCAAATCCACGATCACTGAACTCTATCAGTTTCCTCTTTATTTTTCCATTTTATTTATATTCATGCCATCTGGCTGTATCGATCATGAAGTTAAACAATCCTGCGTTTTTTCAGATGAAGTAAACTCAGAACTAATTTCTATGATCATTCCACAATACATACGCTCCCAAACAGACAACCACACTTTAATCCATGCATACTCGTTTATTGGAAATTACAGTAAGACCGACTTTTGTAACCTTCCAGTTGCAACTGTTTTGTTTAAAACTAGCATCACAAATCCCAGTCAACATACACATAGATCAAGGAACGCCTGAATAAACTAGAAACATCACTTCGCCCAGAAGCTGTCTCATCACAAACCATGCAGTCAAATAGCCAGATTTACACAAAATAAGATCAGCGGTTGACAAAGCATTATACAGCAGGATTAAAATAGAATGCTAAGAGTAAAACAATATTAACTTCCAAGTGCTACAGTGGAACTGTTCATGTGACATTTATCTCTGTGATGTTTTCAGACAGAAGTTTCTGAGACATACGTAGATCGTATACATTGTCTTAAGCCGCCATCCTTATCAGAGATCTAATCAGTGCTAAACGCTGCCCAAAACTAACAGACAGGCAGTTCTAGACCCAAAGATTTACAAGCAAAGACCTCAATTTCCATCAGGTTACCTGAAAGCGACCCTTAGCAACACCCACATGATTAGAAAAAGTTACTTCTACCAAAAGAGATGGCAGTACCAGGAAAAAAATAAAAAGAAAAAGGAGGGAAGGTTAGCTGGTCATTTTAGTATCAAAATGTGTTTCTTTGGTTCTTAAACAAAATGTCAGAAGGTCTGCACGAATCAGTAACAGACAGGATTCCAACACAAATCTAGCACAGAGCAGCAGTAGCCAAGAGATAGTCACGGGCCTTCTCTATGTCTCCATGAGAGCAGCCCATACATGTAAGTGAAAGATGCCTGGTTTACGGAGAGAAGTGCCTACCCATACTGGACCTAGCACATTCACTATCACGCACAATAGGTATAACCTGTGCGTGCCCTCGCGTGCATGAAATCAGTTTCTGAAACTTTTCAGCAAGTATTGCTACAGCCCTGCTCTACAAGAGTCAGCATCAAAGCATCCTTGGCATCCGTACCATTTCATTTTCTCACTTAGGAATGCTTTAAAATTACTGCCAGAGCATCCGGGAGAGAGCTATGCCAGCATTCTCACTGCTTGGGATCACACAACGTAAGCAAAGTTTTCTGGTTTTGTTTCTCATTGTCCAAAGGTTTGCGGCGGGACCTGCAGACATTCTCTCCATAGCCACTGCCTCTCTCCAGAGCCACCACCGCGACGCCGTACATTAAAAACCTGAGGTACAGATACCCAACCTCACGCACCCAGTAAGTTTAGCAAGAAGTAAAGCAGCAACGGAGAACCTCCCGCGTTCCACAGACCCCACCGCACGGCTCTCAGTCCCACAGCCCGCGGCGAGGCCCCACGCCCAGCGGGGCGCACAGCGGCCGTCCCGCCCGCAGCCGGCCGCCACCTCAGCGCAGCACAGCACCTGTCGCGCAAGCAGGGCAGCGCGGCAGCTCGCCGAGCGCACGGCTAACCGCTTCCTCAGTGGCCCGCCGCGAAGCCGACAAATCACACCGGTGACTGCAGTCACAAGCACGGCATCTCTTCTCTCGCTCGCTCCGCGAGGCTCGCACCGTTCCGGTTATCCCGCCCAACTTTCCCGGCGCGAGGAAGGTAAGTTGCCCGAGGAGGACCGCGGAAAGGGAGCCGGGAGCCCTCCCGCACCCGCACGGCGCGCCTCTCCTTCGGATGGAAAATAAAACGAAACGAAAATAAATACCGAGGGCGGCAGGAAGGGAGCGGAGCGGCGGGGCAGGGCCGGCACATCGCGCC
>JAOWBP010002978.1:34263458-34281132 GCA_028571105.1 Tragopan temminckii
CGCCGCAACGCTGCACGGTGCGTGCGGCCCTGGCGCTGCGAAAGCTGCGCCCGCCAGAGAGCAACGCTCGGCAGGAGGGCGGTTCTCGGTGCGGATGGGTGCACGCGAGTGCCCGCGGCCACGGAGCGCGGCACCGAGGAGGCGGCTGTCTGTGAGCCGCTCACGCGGTGCGCGCCAAGGTGCGTGCGCCCAGCGGCAGCAGTGCCAGAGCCGTCCCCAGCACGCTGCAGCACGCCGTAGTGTCACGGTCATTAAGATCGGAAAAGCCCTCTCAGATCACCTAGTCCAACTGCCAACCCCGCCGTGCCCACTGAGCGCGTCCCTCAGCGCCACATCCACGCGGTTCTTCACCACCTCCACAGACGGTGACTCCACCACCACCCTGGGCAGCCTGTGCCACTGCGTCGCTGCTCTGAGAAGAAATGCTTAATATCCAACTTGAACCTCCCCTGGAGCAACTCAAGGCCGTTCCCTCCTGTCCTTTCATGTACATTAGCGCATTGCATCAGTTCTACCATCGATCCAGACTTTGCAGAAAATATTTTTGTGGGCTAAGTTGCATCTCCTGAAGACAGAGGATGATTTAAGATCATTTAGGATCACTGCAAAAAGACAAGAAGGTCCTTGTACAGTCAGCAAGGTACACAGCTGTGTGGTTACATTCCCCCAAATCAATTCCACGGCTGGCCTCGCTGTGTTAGCCAAGTGCCTCAGCCTTGTTACAGTACACATCCTCACAGCACACCTGACATGCAGTTATATCATATCTGGAGACCTGACATACAGAGGGTCTCGGTGGGACTGACGAAGCACGAATGAACCAACCTTTGTGCTGTACTTTAACCCCTTGAAAAGCTGTGTGCTTCCATGTGTTAGAGATCTAGAGATCTTTGGACTGTACCAAATCCCATATCCCATCCCTTATTCTGCACCACTGAAGATTTTCAGGCCCTCCAAACTCCCACGACTAGAGGCCTGCATTTCCAGTATAAACCAGACAGGAGGGCTTCTTGCTCAAATTCTCCCGGTTTTCTGTCTAGAAAATCCTACCATATGTGTTGTAGTTGGTTAGCTGAAATGTTGGACAACTCGATCCTGAATTTTGGGTAGTTAAACTTCTATGTTGTAGCTAAATACTGAGGCACCGCAGTCTGGAAACTTGAATTTTAATTTAGCCTTTCATTGGTGGAACATTTAGTGTACATCTCTTGCAGCACAGACAAAGATTATTAGCTTAGATTTTCTTTAAAACAGAAAATATTTGACAGTAATTTTTCAAGGCAGAGCTATTACTTAAATATTCATGTAAAATTCCCCAGTCTTTGTTCACTATAGAAAGAAACTCTGCGACTACAATCTGAAAATCCTTGTTCTCTGACTCACCTCCATCAATTTGATGGCCACTGTTTTCAGAAGACCTTGAAATGAAGGAGCCATGCTCCTTTAGGAAGCTCAGACCTCACTCTCTGGTAACGAGCATGAGAGGCTTTCATTTTTCTCATCATCAGCTACAGCTGCAGCCCCCAACAGTGGAACAAAATGCTTTACAGAAGTAGCAGTGTCATCACCACAGCTTCCCACCAGCCACTGCAACACATTAACTGTGTGTGTTCTATATTATAAAGAAATAAGATTTTTTTTTCTGTCTTCCATAGAATTTATTAGAAGAGAGTTATGTCAGGTAAAGAAGCCTCCTCATAAAGTTATACAGAAACCTCTCTATGTCTTTCTATACAATAAAACCCAAATAACAGTTGTGTTCCCACGAGGGAGTTTCTGACACGGAAGAGACAATGGGCTGCCAGCATATCATATCCCCAGGAGAATTTTGCAAAATCTCAAACCACCTCACTGCTGCAAGAAGGTTTGTGTAATGTGATAGCATACAAGATCCTCTTACAGTTTGCAGGCTGGTTAAGAGGGAGAAAATGAAATAGAGGAGTCAATGGTCACTTATCAAATGGTGGAAAATGCTACTCTGATTTGGGATCTATGTTAGTGTCTTCTAAAATCATTAGTCCTTCAGTAATAGTTAAAACAAGAATCAACTGGAAGGAAAAAAAAGAAACAGCAGAGATTTCACAGTAGTGAATAATTTGCTGATAAAATGATAACTGAAGCAACTAATTTATATGATCTATACGTTAGCTGTAGCTTCCCAGGAAAAATATTTTTGAGTCATTTTAAGTAGTCCTCTGAAAACCCCATCTCAGTGTTCAAGGGTAATCAAGCAAACAGCTGGGATGAGCTCATTAGGAAAACAGAAATATCAGCATGCTGCTATATAAATCCATAGTACACCCAGTGAATGTATACTCTGCATTAATAACATTCCTTCAGAAATGATGGAATAGAAAGAGAAAAGGTATAAACCCCAACTTTGTAATGAGGAGAGAGCTAGCTTAACAGGATTTTCTGCTGGATAAGAGAGAACCTGTGTACAGGATGGTATTTAGGTTAATGGGTATATTTCTCATGAAACTAGAGCTATGGGGGAGCTGGTTTAAAATAAGCACAAGAGAATACTTTTTCACATGATTTCTAAAAGTGAAACTCATTGTTACAAGATGCCAAAGGTCCAGAAGAATAAAAGAGTGTTTATTGATGAAATAATACCTATGCTGTTCTTGATCTTTCTCTAGGCATGTAGTAGTGAAAGAAATGAACTATGCAGACCTTCAGTGCGACCTATAATTCATATACTAAAGATTTCTTGCCCTTGATTAACCAAAGGTCCTTTTGATTCCAACCTTGGCACTCTATGCTGTTTTTGCGTCGCATCTAAGAATGAGACTGTATTATAACCAACTTCCTTATTCCTTTTTCCTTCCCAGTATGTACATACTGCTGTGGTGTTGGCAGCAGTTGGACAACCTTTCATTGCAATCTTGATATCAGTGACCCCCTATTCTCACTTATTTTAAGGCATTGGTGTTTTCCAAAATGACTGAACCTGTTTTGCGTTTGTGTTTTTTATTCCCCAGCTAATGATCTGTCCCAGTAGAGCTACCCTTCAGAGTAATAAGCCCTGAGTTAGTCTGATGCAATCCTGCATGATCTATGCTTTGTAACAAGTATTCTTAATTAGCTATTTATTAACAGCAACCTACCTAATGAAGGCTTTTGCTGTTTCCAAGGTAACACAGCCACTACTTCACAGTCCTCCTCTAGTATGTTACTTTCACTCTGTGGTCAAACCAAAATTATGCCTCTAAACCAAAATTTTGCCTCTCTCTTTAAGTACCATAAGAAGCAAAATGATTCATTATTTATCCCACATTTTAGAAAGCAGAACATCTGGCAGGATAACAAATTCATCTGTGTTTGCTTTTATCGGTAAACAGAGAAGTTTCCCCATTCTATGATCCTTTGCTAAGTTACACAGTTTCATCACACAGAACAAGGCCATCTCACAGCCCATTTGCTGCTTTCTGTTTCCTAGTCATCTTGTTTTGGGCTTCTATACCTTTTTAATGTTCCCCTAGCAAATAGTTTTCTGTAATTACTTTCCATGTTCCTTTTCTACCTCTTGCCCTCTCTCCCCACCAGCTTTCCATACAATTTGTAACAATCATAGTCATAG
Source organism: Tragopan temminckii (assembly GCA_028571105.1). Lineage (NCBI taxonomy): Eukaryota > Metazoa > Chordata > Aves > Galliformes > Phasianidae > Tragopan > Tragopan temminckii. The sequence continues at coordinate 34,267,042 of JAOWBP010002978.1, forward strand.
GGAGATGGAGTTCCTACAGGTTTTCCTCTAACAATGGGGTCTACTTAGTTTTGCCTGGTCTGTATTCAAGCATTGAACCTATTCCATGAAAATGACACAAGGCTTCTGCAGTTTTTCAATCTCCTCCTTCTTGTCCTACAGAGTTCTCCTGAGACGTTGCATCATGTCCCATGAGCTTAGAAGAGTAAAGCTACATGTCACTGAACTACAGGCAGTACTTAAGGCAAAAGCATGCCACTGCACACCTCTCCTATTGCTGTGAGCACCAGAATGAATCGGACACGGTCCCTAGGGATTAATTCATGCCATGGTCACACTCATGCCAAGGCTGCTCTCACTAACACTTCCCCAAACGTCTACTGCAGCTGCCACAGCTTGAGTGCAGCTGGCATGCATGCAGCAGGTGGAACAATGCAGAGAAACAGAATGTTCTCCGGTCCTTCCTCAGATCTACTTCCCTACATTACTGGACTTGAAGTTCTAAAAGAAACAGTGATCTCTCTAATCTGACCTTTTCATGACATAGCACTAGAATCATAATACAACTATTGTGATCTTACATAATGGTTTCATTTAGACTTAACCAGCACATCATGCACACTTCTGACCTGAGGATTTGGAGGACACGGAGAAGCTGCCATTCATTTTGCAGTCTGCCAACTTTAGCATTAGTTTTGCTGCATCAGTATGCATTTTATGCTCCTTCCCTGGTGCCTGTAAGTCTGTAAGTGTACTAAAGATACTTCTGTGACAATCTTCTTGCTGTCAGCAGTTTCTCATCAATGTTTCTCATCCACCAACAAGACCATCTCTACTGAGGTTCAAGCTGATGACAGGGAAACCAGCATACGGCACTGGTACCCAAACCACCTTGGCTGCCAGAATCAATCTAGTTCAGGAGACACAGTCTTGACTGAAGCATAATTCACTCTGCCACAAGGCATCACAAATTCATTTGGGCTGAGACTTGTGCTGCCTGCCACATCTAGATTTACAATAACTTGTTTACTCACAGCTCTGTAATTTGCAGGTTAGGCCAGTTGAAACAGAACTTGATCAAAACATCTGTGAGCCTCTAGAATGCAAATGGTCAGGCGGAGAGAATACTAGTTTATATTGCTTATATTTGCATCGGATGTCATTAAATGAGCATAAGGAAATGACGTGTGTGATAACCATGGTGCAAAATATTTTCTGTATGATTAGAGTTAAACCTTTGAACTGCCCTGGAAACAAATAGAAAGGTGGTGAACAGAGAAACTAGGTGAGCGTAAACATCACAAACAATATATATTGTGTATTTTAGCTATTGGGAACAGCCTTATTCTGTGCCAACTTATGTTTGAACAGTTCTTATAGGCAGTGACAAACACAGCTCTTTAAATAGATTCTTTCATACACTAAGGCCAGAAGAAAACACTGAGATTATCCATCATGACCTTCTGAGTAAGTGAAGCCTTTTTAGGTTTGTTGTGAAATTATAGATAAATGTTGATTTATCAAATGTTAACATGATACAGGCACTTTTACCCATGTTTTTCTAACAGTATGGTTAAACATTTAGAGATCTGAAAAGTACACTGTTCCTCTAAGGGTCAAACTCAGACTTAACACCAGACTGACTCTTCTCATTGCTGCTGTCTTCTATCAGCTCTCAGTCTTGTACATGGGCTCTTTTTTGTGCCACTTTTTGCAGAGCCGAACAGTTTCCGTGGAATGTGTCAGATTCCAACATTTATTATTCATAAAGCATGATGCTATATGACATTGTAAAATCACCCAGATTGTCTTCCACTGACTTTCTAAATGAAGTATCTGTGAAGTATCACAGTGGGATGGCAGATTAAAAAAAGTAAAAGGGAAGATCTGTGTACTGGCGATGAAGAAACATTACTACTTCTTGGTGGTAAAAACAAGGAGAAAAATTAGATTAAAGCTTTCAAACAACTACTTATGCAAAAGGTCCTATGTATTACTAGTTTCACACTCTATTCTGCAAGTTTCAAGTTTCATATACAGCACAACTGTCTCCTTCTTACTCTACAAATCTGCGTAAGAAATACTCAAAGGTAGTTTAATATGCTTAATAGAAATAAACACACATGTCAAAAGATGGGGTGTATTTCAAATACTTTCTGAAACTTCTGAACCCTGAATGAATACAAGCATAACTTTCAGTCCCTTTTTCACAACAAAGTTTTAGAAGTTGGGCGGGCTGTAGAGAATAGGGCCTACTTTTTGCAAGATACGTTAGCACATAGTGCATGAACCTTGGACCAAATTCTCTTGCCTGTATTTTAATGACTTCTTGCTGTCAAAATAAATCTGTTGTAAATTCAATAGACTAGTGAAAGATATTTAGCCATTTAGCTCTAAATTTTATAGGCTCCCACCAATAAAAGCATGTAAAAGGCAGTAAAATGCAGTAAAAAGTGTTTTGTTTTGTGGGGTTTTTTTTTACAGTTTATGAGTTTATAATCTTTGGGGTTATACTTTGATTAAGTCCAGAATGTTTTATGGCTGTAGTTCTTCCAAGCTAGGGATGGCAATTTGTTTGCTAGGGTTCACCACTGATTTTAATTTGCCTGTTAACCAAAATAACAATAGCTTATGAAAAGCATAAATTATTTACATGATGTAGTAGGTTTTTTGTGTTTGTTAGTTAGCTTATTTGTTTTTAAAAAGGAGCATGCTACGTAGTGCCTTATTGGTGCAAGTAGTAGGCTAGTTCTCTCACGGCCTGGAGGTCCAGTGCTGACAGAATGGATAGGCAACGTGATGTTCCAGAGGACCACAGCACAGAATCGACTGTATAGCAATTCTGAAAAACACTAGAAACTGAAGTTTACAAAAGCCTGACAAAGTCATTTGTTTACTCCTTTTTTGTTTGCTGGATAGAAAGAGACAGACTTTTTTTTTTTCCTCCCCCTCCAGTGAATTTGCTTGTGGTGCTTTCTCTCTCCCATCACACTCAGCCCTGACAGGAGTATCCAGTGGAGACAACCTCAAATATGCAAAGAGCTGAATTGTGATTCTGTATCTCTGGTTTCCAAAACCAGAGCTGTCAGCTTTGATCTTTGACTTTTGAGAGCCTATTCTGCAAAACCGAAGGTATGTGGCTTGATGTGAGAGCAATTGCCTTGATGTCAAAGGTAGAAATGAATGTTATTTGTTTTGAACACACAAACTAAAAGTTCAGGAGGCTGCCATTTTTCAGTTTAGCTTTTCCTGACCTTGTTATTTTTCAGAAAGGATGCTTAGGATAGGCACTCCTTAGCTGCAGTTTCACAAATGCAGGAATTCCAAGCTCTGAGCTCTGCCAGCTTCAATCAATCATAAGCGTTCCCCTGCTATGGTGATTTCATGCTACAGCCTAAAAATAAGGCTATGCTTGCAAAAAAAAATGAGATAGCATTAAAGTTATGAGCGTTGATATAAAATGGACTCCAGACACCAACAACCTGAAATGACAATAGGAGCAAGAAACTAGAGATTTGCACACACAGGAATTTCTTCCTTCTTTATAAGATACACAGAAGACTGGACGGATTTGTTTCACTTTTTCTGACATCCTGTTTGTATGAAATTGAAGAAGGAATGTCTAATCTTACTGTCCTACTGGGGAAAAAATAGGGACTGATTCTGGGGCATCTGGAATCCTGACCAGGAGAAGTAAACCCCTAACAAATGAAACAGATCCTGGATCTCTAAAAAAAATAAACTTGTTACAACTTTTTCAAACTGTCACCAGAGTTACAAATTTGAATAATGTCATACAGCTTTGAAGAGTCTAACTAGGAACTGAGACTCCCCATCCAATGCTGGCTTTGCTTAGATTTAATATTCATGTGTCAGATTTAATATTTCTGTGAGTTTTTGACATAATTTACAAAACACCTCCTGACAAGCATATGGAAAAGATCTGAGTTTTTCAAATAGGTATCAAATGGGACAGGAAAAGTCTTCAAAAGATCATGCACCTCCTTTTCTTCTTTAGAAGACTGCTTGAACAAAATCATCTAAAAGCTATAAAACTACATTCATACAGAGTATGCTTCATAAACTGGAATAGGGTCTTATTAGGGGAAAACATAGCCCATTTAATTTTAATTTAATTTGATCTGAGATTCATTCATGTCAGAAATGAAATCCATATTGCTGTTAGTAGAGAAGGGCATAGAATTCTGCTGCTGACAGAGGGGAGTGGAGCTGATTGGCAGAAACAATGACAAGAATTAGCCAGACCGTTTGAAAGAGTTTTAGTTTTTTCCACAGCTAACAACCAGTACTGTCACATCACATTGGTCTTTGGCAGTTGCTGTTGCTCTCTTTTGCCAGCTTGATCTGTGCTGACCAAGTTTAGACAACACTTTGGTAGCAACACAAGCTAATCTACTTCAGAATTCCCAGGGGAGGTGGAGCTGCTCCAGTGTCAATCTAAGAGCGCAGCAGAGTTTGCCAAAAAAGGCTACGTTAAACACAATCTTCCGAGGCTGCACATAAAGCACATGTCAAAATCCTGGTGCTTAACTGGCAGCAAGCTTAGAAGTTTGTAACCAGAAAGAAATAGAAGGTACGTCTGCTGACATAACCACAGGATTTTCTCACTCTCCTATAGCTGTAGGAGGAAAAGTGGCATTGTATGGCAGGGCAGCACACCAGAAATAAGTCAGAGGCTGTCAGCCACAGGATAAGGAAGGGTTTCGAGGCAATTTGAATCTTAGGAAAATACTACAACGGGAAATTGATGTAAAAAGCCAACCCAAGCCATTGCACAAGAAAAGAGAAGGATTTAAGGCTCTTGACAAAAGAATAAAATAAAAGAGAGAGAAAAGGTGGAAAAATTATCTCGTCTTGGCTTCTTTCTCAGGTTGGGTATCAGGAAAAATTTCTTCTTCAAAAGAGCGGTGAGGCACTGGAATGAACTGCCCAGGGAGAGGTAGAGTCACCATTCTTGGAAGTGTTCAAGAAACATTTAGATGTTGTACTGAGGGACATGGTTTAGTGGGGAAATATTGGTGGTAGGTGGACAGTTGGACTAGATGACCTAGGAAGTCTTATCCAACTTTGGTGATTCTATGACTCTATGAGAATTCTCCAGTTCAATCAAGAGAGCTATGGTTATTCTTTTTCCTTGGCCAAGAGCAATTTGCTTCAGCCTGAACTAAGGAAATGGAAATGAATAGCTATAAAAAATAAAAAATAAAAATGATGAAAATGCATGTAGGACCAAGGTAGCCTGTTCTTTTGTCTACGATCTGCATCATCTGTTTCTTTCTGGGAGAATGCAGCTATTTTCTTCTCACCAATGTTGCTGTTAGCTACCCAGGAATGCACACATGACAGGACTAAGCAGGAAGCATGAACCTTCCTGTTTCCCTGGCTTTTGAACTTCCCCTGCATTCTCTGTGCTTCTAGAGGTACCCCTTGTGAAGAACTGTGCCTCTGAGAAATTTGTGCTATTGTTTGTAATAGAGAAGATCGAGAAAATCAGACCCAGCTGGAATCAAAGTACATAATATAATATCTCTCTGCTATGCATCTTGTGCCTCAGAGTTTACTTAATGTCACACAGCACTAGAAATGAAATTAAAATACATATCCCAAAGGCTCAGTCACATCTCCAGCACTCTAGATATACAGCAGACAACGAAGGAAGGTCATACAGAGTTATACTGTGAATACAAAAGCAATAGGTATCATCAAAAGAAAATATGATGTTGAGAATGCTGTTTTTTTACGGTGGTTGGTGCTGAAATATATGGTATATTTTGTCGCTTCCTGATAAAATAAGTCAAAGAGGGCTGAGAAATTGCAGTATAGAGATATAAGAAGCAAAACTGCTGTGTCATAAAATGGAACACAGAAATGTGGCTTTATCTAGGTTACATTAGATGTATCTGCAGCTCACTGAAAACTGAAGAATCAGTTTTGATTTCTCAAGAAGAAAAAGAGCAGTGAAATCCAGGACGAAACTAAAAGTCTTCAGAAAACACTGAGAGCGCTGGCAGGTTTAGATTTAAATCTGTGCCTATTGTTTAGCATTAATTAAAGATTTATTCAATCCAGAACAAGGCTAATTCTGCAAACATGACTGAATATTCAAAATATCAATAAAAGGATGACTCAGGTATCAGTTCAAATCTACTGAGTAATAAGGAATATAAAGTTCAATACTGAAGTCAAAAAGAATAACATAAGGACCCATGCATCCTGTGGCAAAACATATGTAGAAAGAGAAGCAAAAAAAATAAAATAAAATAAAAAAATCCAGGATATTTTGTCATTTTGCATTTTGTATTACTTCCATTTGAGGAAGTAATGTTCCCTTTTAAAATATTTGCCGAATTCTTTGGAACTGATGCCCAGCTACAATATATTTTTTCTATGATATGCTAAATGTGCTTGCTCTTTTTGTTTTTCTGTTTCCTCCATATATCCCAAATTAATGAGTTCGATTCTCTTCTCATGCTATGTTAGGCCAAGGAGAACATTCCTGGAGGCACAAAAGGGAAACTTCCTGCACTAGCAGAGTGCACAACATCAAAAAAGAGATGATGTGAGTCTCATTAAGTTATGATTAATTCCTCACAGAAGTTGTACCAGGAGATGAGTGGAGTGTCAGCTAGAAAGCAAATGGGGAATGTATTGCTTTGTGCATCAGCGTCCAGCTAAAAAATGATGGATTGCCAGAACTGCGTCGTTTCCAATAAAACACCACTAATAATAGAAGATAAACAGTAGGATATAGATCTCACAGTGATCTCCCCCTTACACAGTATAGTAATTAGGTTATATTTCTATATATTCTAGCAGTATAAAGGGAAAGTTAGTCCCAACTTTTGGATTAAAAGTGACTAATAGCCTTGTTCTCATAAAGGTGGACACACTGAGAGGCAAGAAGGAAAGCAAAATGATTCAGGATATTATGAAAGCACTTTTCTAGAAAACAGAGAAGTACTCATAGAGCACAGAACAGAAGGGGGGAAGTTCCCCTTTTGTGCCTCCAGGAATGTTCTCCTTGGCCTAACATAGCATGAGAAGAGAATCAAACTCATTAATTTGGGGTATACAGAGGAAACAGAAAACCAAAAGAGCAAGCACATTTAGCATATCATAGAAAAAAAAAAATAGTAGCTGGGCATTGGTTCCAAAGAATTCGGCAAATATTTTAAAAGGGAACATTACTTCCTCAAATGAAAGTAATACTCAGGGAACGTGGCTGATGCTAAGACTTGTCTTCGTTGAAACCCAAAATCTTCCAGATAAATCTGCAATAGCTTTTCCTGAAAATATTATGTACTTCACTTCTCCCTTTGAGGAAAGGTTAATCATATTTGTTATTTATTCCAATATTGTAATAAAATCTCTAAGGCTTAAAGGTGCAAAAGTGTTCCCAGTTTATGTGGTAATTAATGACTACAAAGTCGATTTTCCATTTCATTGTAATTTGGACAGCTCACACACTTCAGAAGGCTTCTAATTGGATTACCGATTATGAATTTTGAATGGTCAAAGCATCTGTGAGTTTTACTGCCTTCAAGACCAACACTCCAAACAATTAAAAACTTTCAAATAAATATTGTTGCAAACTTGAAAGCAAAGCCGTGAACTGTATTATTAAGTTCACTGTTATTGCAGATTAATTGCTCGTGCTATAAAGTTCGTGGGTGCACAGAAAAAGAGAGAAAATGCTTCATCTCTATTCGCTGCATATTTGTAGCAACAAATGAATAACTGTATCTCCAAGAAAACTGATAATATTTATTCTCAAAGTTGTTGAGAAAGCAAACACAAATGCAAAAAGGCATCATTTTCTATTACATTAATACATTCTTCATATGTTTTTTACACCATTCTGGCATCCATTATTATGTATTAGGTATAAATAGATATCAGAGCAGAGGAAACAAGTTCTCAGAGATGGAGATAATTATGGGGAGAATAGTCTATTCATGATGGTAATTTTAAGAATTTTCCTCTTTAACCAAATTAATACAAATTTGACTGTCAAACAATTTAGGACCTCATCTCTACATAAAAAAGAGATAATAGCTTGTGACACGCCAACTCTCAGAGTGGATTTATTTAAACAAAAGTGGATTTATCTCTTGTGTATATTCAAAATCAGTACTTTCCTACTAAGAGATATCTGCTGAGATCTTTTAGAAGCACAGAATCATTAAGGTTGGAAAAAACCTCTCAGATTATGCAATCCAACCACTAACCCATCACCACCACACCATTGACCATGTCCCTCAGTGCCACATCCACATGGTTCTTGAACACCTCCAGGGACAGTTAGTCCATCACCTCCCTAGGCAGCCTGTTCCAAAGCACCTCCAATCTTTTGGATAAGTTTTTCCTTATATCCAACCTGAACCTCCCTGGAGAAACTTGAGCCACTTCCTCTCATCCTATCACTGTGACCTGGGAGAAGTGGCTGACCTCCACTTCACCACCGCCTCCTTTCAGGTAGTTGTATGAGAGCGACCAGGTCTCTCCTGAGTCTCCTCCAGACTGAACAATCTCAGCTCCCTCAGTTGCTTTCCATAAGACCTGTGCTCCAGACCCCTCATGGCTTCCTTCCCCTTCATCAGACAGGCTCCAGAGCCTCACAGTGGCTTTCTTTTAGTGAGGGGCCCAAAACTGAATGCAGCACTCTAGGTGCAGCCTCAGCAGTGCTGAGTACGGAGGAACAATCACCTCCCTGCTCCTGCTGGCTGCGCTATTTCTGATACAAGCCAGGATGCCATCGGTCTTCTTGGCCACCTAGGCACACTGCTGGCTCATGTGCAGCCAGCTATTGACTAATACCTCCAGATCCTTTTCCTCTGCATGGCTTTCCAGAGAATCCCCCAAGGCTGAAGCATGGAGTTGCTGTGTCTAAAGTACACAATCTGACATTTGGTCTTGTTAGAGCCCATGTTATTGACCTCAGCCCAGCTACCCAGCCTGTACAGATCCTTCTGTAGAGCCTTCCTACCCTCAGGCAGATCAATACTTCACCCTGACTTGGTGTCATCTGCAAACTTACTGAGGGTGCTCTCAATTACCTCATCCAGATCATCAATAAATATATTAAGCAGGACCAGCCCCAGTACTGACCCATGAGGAGCACCGCTCCTGACCAGTCATCAGCTGGATTTGCTTGCATTCAGTACCACCCTCTAGGCCAGCAGGCCAGCCAGTTCTTTACTCAGCAAGGAGTTCATCTGTCCAAGCCTTGGGCTGCCAGCTGGATATACTGAGCAAGAAAGAGTCAAAGGCTTACTAAAGGTAGATTGCATCGATGCCTTTTCCTCATGTACCGGGTGGGTCACTCAATCCTAGGAGGAGGTGAGGTTGATCAAGCAGGACCTGACTGTCATGAACCCGTGTTATCCTCCACGTGCCAGGTGATCACACTCTGGGTGATCTGTTCCATAACCTTCCCTGGCACCGAGGTTATGCTGATAGGCCTGTAGTTCCCCGGATCATCCTTCCTATGCTTACAGTATTTTAACCCTGTATTGGGTTTACATGATAAGATTTATTATGCAGAAATATGAGAGAATCAGCCCTGCAGACACAAAAGTCAGTGCAGAAGAAGAACAGGAGGTGCTCCAGGCACAGAGCAGAACTCCCCTGCAGCCCAGGAGAGGATCATGGAGGAGTAGATTGTCCTCCTGCAGCCCATGGGCACCGCACAGAGCAGATCTCCACATGCAGCTGTGGAGGAGCCCACAGTGCCACAGTGGATGAGGCCAGAAGGAGGCACAGCCCATGGATACCCCCACAGAAGCATCCTGGGCCAGAGCTGCAGCCCACGGAGAGAAGACCGTGGTATGGCAGGAGGGCCGAGAGATGTCCCCGGTGAAGATCCATATTGAGAAGTATAGTCCTGAAAGGTGGGCTTTGTGGTAAGGAGCTGTGTTGAAGCATTGCTTGGAAAGTTGCAACCTGTGGGAAGCCCACAGGGGATCAATTCGGGAAGGGCAGCATCCTATGGAGAGACCCAGTCTGTCCCACATGGGACAGAGACTGGCCATGAAGAATCAGCTTGCACTGCTTGGGGAAAGGAGGTAGAAGATGATGGATGGAACAAAGATTGAACCTCTTGAATAGGTTTTTATGTTTGAAAACCACATTAATACACATTGGCATTACAAATGATGAAGTTTTTCTATCCAAAATTAACAAAACGCAAAACTAGTGACAAAATTGTTGACATCATCCTGGTTCATCATTATTTTTCCAAAAACTTAGAGTGAGATTTTTTTTCCTGCTTTTTCTCCCACTCTCCAGTAACAAACTGAGGTATCACTCAGGAAGCAAAAACACTCTGTAGTGTCAAAGGAGCTTCCTCCCTCACAGTAAAACAAACTAATCTCCACTATAAGTCATTCTGTGCTGATTAACATTGTGTTCCTGTTATAAAGTTGCATTCAGGAGTCTATCCTGTTTTTACTGAGCGCTGATGTAGCTCACATACTTAGTCCCCACCAGGCAGGCGCTAAAGCTGGCTAGCTGCCATCCTTGAAAGCTGTTTCAGAATCTCCTGGCCTTTCGCAATTTATGGCAAGTGTATAATTTCCATCCTTACAAAAACATTGAAATCAGTCACAGTTACTACGGATCCTAAATTTGTCCTCAGTGTTGATACTCAGGGAGTCAGTATGCATACACCAAGAAATAACAAAACTGAAAGTTGCAGAATCCCTGTGGGAGTTTTTATCCTCTGCAGCTAAGATAAATAAAATCCTACGCCCTTGAGTTAAAAACTAGCTGAGGAAGATCATTTCCACATGGGACATTCCATGCCGGCTTGGTATGCTGATAACAGGGTTTGTATGCTGCTGGTACTGTCAGCCTGCACATACTGTAAACAAAGGTCACGGAGATTGTCACACTGAATACAGAGAGGCTTTGCACACATTTGAGTTGCACAACTCGTGTTGTTTTCATATGCACGCCAATGGAACAGCACAAATCTAAGCCACAGTGGCAAAAAGCAGCCCGCTGCTGGTGAGAAATAAGATTGCAACCAAAGGCAGCACAGAAATTGTCCTGCCTTCATCACAGAGAGACTGTGCTAGACCTCCCTCCATCCAGAAAGCCCACTAAAACACTATAAAAGGGAAATTCTAGGAAATTAGGCTTGCAGAAAGCATCTCACTAGAAACTCTTGATGCAACACTCTGTAGCGCAGATGTCCATCTTTTTGGCTTGCCTGTGCTGCATTAAGTGAAGAAGAATTGTCTTGGGCTGCATTTAAAATATATGTTATAGTTAATGTATATAAGTAACAAAACTGATTTTTATAATTTTGTATATTAAAAATATAAAAAAAGAGAGCAATGAAAACACAAAACTAGTGGGACATTCAGCCTAGCTTTTTGAAACTAAGGCGTCAGTCTGGTTCAGTGCCAGTGGCTGCTATTCTTGGTAAGCTCTCAAAGATTTTCGATGAGAACAATTGTTCACAAATGCATGTACTGCCAAAAAGCAATGCCATGAATAAGACGTAATAGTGAAGTGAGAGATCTTTCTCTTTGTTAAGAGATGGCTTATAAAAGTCTGATAAAGAGACATGATCCAATTTTACTCTGACTTCAATGTCAGCTCTGTACATTCCGTTTGAAAATTAGCAGGTAATGCATTTAAGTCTACTGAAAATGGAGCTGCAAATACACAAATATATATATATATATATATGTACATATATTTTTAAATCTTTAAACTTATTCTCAATTTTGTTTATCTAAGCTGAAAGCACAGCAGCGTATTTTTTGTTGTTCTCAGGACTGTGTTTAGCCAAATGAATAGCATTACTTGCCATGACTTGAGCTTGCCATAGTTTAAGTTAAATTTTGAATGCTGTTATGATTTGAAACCTAGCACAGATAGATGAATTCTTACCTTGAAGTAGCTGAAAATTATGAAACTTGTCAGCATCAGTATTCCGGTTATTTCTTCCAAAGTGAATGTGTTAACTTATTAAATTATTTTGCAAAGTAACAACACTAGCTCAAGTTTAATGATTAAATAAGAAAAATTACATAGAATCATAGAATTACTGAATTGCTCCAGTTGGAAAAGACCTTAAAGATCATCAAGCCCAACATCAACCAAACAATACTACCCTAACTCTAACAGTGGTCCCACCACTGAGCACCACATCCAAACGGTTTTTAAACACATCCAGTGATGGTGATCAAGCACCTCCCTGAGGAGCCTATTCCAGTGCTTAACAACCCTTTCTGTAAAGCTGAATATTGGTCATATTCAACCTAAAACCTCCTCTGGTGCAACTTGAGGCCATTTCCCCTCATCCTGTCACCTGTCAGCAGTGAGAGGAGACCAGCCCTGCTCTTGCTGCAATCACCTTTGAGGTATACGAAGAAAGTAATAATCCCCTCAGCTTCCTCTTCCCAAATTCCTACATGTCTGCTTAATAACAACAACTGCGTGTCCTCACAGACACATACACGTTTTGGTTGAAATACTGTTATCAGCAATCACTGTGTTATGCCAAGTGGCACAGCGCATGTAACATGCAGTGCACATGGGTTTGGATTGGACTGTGTGTGTGGCGGTGTGAGAGGTACAGTCCTGCACTGTGTCCTCTACAGCATTTCATTGTCACTATGCAGCCCATGCTCAAGCTAAGCACAATCAACTCACTGAAAATATCACTAAAAATCACATAATAACATTCAAAGTTTATGACCACACAGGACCAGATTACTATGTTTTATGATTCTGTATATCAAGAGAGCACAGATCTAACTGAATCTAGTGCGTGTAAGTACACAAAGTAATTATTGCATCTAAAAACATATAAAAATGCATATACTGATCCTGTCAATGTATGAAGCTCATCTTGGAGCAGCAGAACAGTCTTTTCAAATCTCTGTCCAGTCCCAAAATCTTTATTTCCCCTCTTTTTCCTTAAGACATAACCTGGAATGGAGCTTCAGATTTGATTTTCATTGTGGGTTTGTCATCCCAAGTCCAGGAAGAAAACTCTCTAAATCCAATGTGGTGTTAGGAAGTAGCATTCCTTCATTCCTCACAGTACGTACCGTGCTATTTGACAAGCAAGCATGCTCCTTCAGAGTTCAGGTTCTATATTTAAACACTTAAGACAATACATTGGCATACATATTCACTCCTTTTTCAAGGACTCATTAATATATGCTAATATATTTGGGCATGCTCAGTAGTGTCTGGGGTGGTCAGGTGCCTGCCCACTTCTTTCTCATTTTCCACTGTCAGCTTCATTGCTAAGACCTTTGACTAGCTTTGAGCCACTTTTCCCCAATTTGGAAAATTTCCATTGTTTGTTAGCCCAGAGCGAGCAACTTTTAAAACAGTGTATGTGGAATCTGAAGATGTCCTTGCACCTACTGGGTGCAAAAATAAAAGTATTTTTTTTATGATTCCTGTGCTTCTTGTGAGGTAAAATTGTTGAGGCAAAAGTTAAAAGTATTCTTTTCTTTTCTTTTCTTTTTTTTTTTTTTTTTTTTTTTTTTTTTTTTTTTTTTTTTTTTCCCCAGTTAGGAAAACAAGACTATTCACCCACTAAAGTTGAAATTGAATGTTTTAGAACTATCACTCATGGATTCCTTTTGCTAAACTAGTGTACTGGTTCTTAAACTAATGTACTAATTCCTATTGCTAAACAAACCAACCTGTATCAGGTTTGGTGTTTTGTTTTGTTTTGTTTTGTTTCATTTTACCATAACCCCTTTGTGGTCAACAGAATACAGGAGAAAGCTGACACGTGATCTAATGCCTTCTGGACTAATATATTTGCAAAAATGTTATGTAGAATTCCATGGAAATGGAGATAAACAGTAAATAATCTCAATTCATTCCTAATCTTCAATACTCTGTATGTGCTTGATAAGAGCCATGCATTTGCTAAGAGCTCTGTGTAACTTCAGGAGCACAGTTCTGTGGACTGGGGCTGCACAACAGCGGGAGGTTTGTTTCATAGTTTTGCAAGAGACCCAGTCATTGCTTAAAGGCAGAGCAACTATAAAAGTAAGAGTTATCTGCTAAGCAGAAGTCACTGATGAGAGTGGGACATAGCTGCAAGAAGCA
>JAOWBP010002978.1:34286209-34298128 GCA_028571105.1 Tragopan temminckii
GTTTCTGTCTTGACCCTTCAGTGAAGGTGTTACTTCGGGACATTTTTAACCAGATGACGTAGCCGTTGGGGATCCTGGGCGTAGTTGGTAGCACGGCAGGTCACTGCTAACTTCTGCGCCCCGCTTCCGTCCGGCCAGAGGCGCGCGTTATGTTTGCTGAGAGCGACAGACACGTTATTTCCCTGGGGAGAATATGGTGTTTGTAATCCTTCTTTGTCTCCCTCACTCTATTTACTGTTCCCAAGCACCGGTTTTACCCTGGATGCTATTTGCAATGAATAAGTACAATGTGTTATATGAGTGTCTTCACAGTTTGCCACTTTATTTAGTAATGCTAGGGATATGTTATTTCTGTGGTGGTTGTTGGTTGTTTTTTTTTCTATTTTAAATCTAACTTCAGGGAAGTTCAGTTTTCCAAAGAGCGAGGTCCTACAGTTTGCTGAACAAAACGTGATGCTTGTAGAGGCAACCTCAGGCTTGTTGCTCATCCATTGCCATTGGCTTTTGTTGTGGTTTTGCATAATTCAGAAAAATAGCAACTGCAGAACTCTTGTTTTTCATTGTCACGGGTTTTTGAGGGAATGACAGGTGTTTCAGCACAGCTTTCCTCTTGCTGGCTGTAAGGTGAACTGCAAGATGATTATAGAAGGCAGAAGACGACTGAAGTGTAACTTTGATTTAGGGCTGTCTGGAACAGGCTGCCCTGGGAAGTGGTGACCTCCAGGCCACCGTCCCTGGAGGCGTTCAAGAAATGTGTAGATGTGACACTAAGGGACGTGGGTTGGTGAGCAGTATTGGTGGTAGGTGTGGATGGTTGGACTGGATGATCTTAGAGATCTTTTCCAACCTTAATGATTCTATGGTTCTGTGCTGTGCATTGCAGTTTATGTCAAAAGGAGTTGTGTGATTTGGCATATCTTTCGCTGTTGCTATTCTTCCACACTTGAAATCTTGCACAAAGTTCCATAGATAATTTGACTGCAGATATGGTTCTTTTACCACTCAAGCATCCATCCCATTAGGCACTTTTCATATTATTAAGCAGATCCATTCAGGTGAAAACAAAGTACATACACGTGATTATAGCTAGCAGGTAATACCTACAAATTCTTTTGTGAGTTTGTTTCATAGTGGGTCAACGTTTCTGTTGAACTGGGGCCTGTGGTCCTAAAATGGAAATGTTTTATGATGAAATGCAAGGAAATAGAAGGAAATTAAAGCACCTATATGTGCTTTATTAATGATATTTTGGGGTGTTATATTTGTAAAACATACATAACAGGAGTATGCCTGGTGCTGACTAAAGTGTAAACATGTATGTAGTTGAACTGGGTTCAGCGCCACAGTTTGGAGACTGGAGGTTTTTTGTGGATCTCTGTGAGACGATTTTGTCCTGCAAGTAACTGTTGGATTGAATGCCTTTGCTTTCTCACAGCCCTTTCACCTATATCTGGGATGGAAAAAAATACGAAGGGAGCTTGGCACAACAATGACAGGTCAGAACTAATCACCTTGGGCAACAAACGGCTTCCAAATTCATTTGGCCGGTGTGACTGGGAAAGGTCACCTTAACGATGCAGTTAGCTTGGCAGGGTCTCTGACATCTGCTGCAAGATCATGGATTCAGATGGCTTGAAAAAGGTGCAGAAGAGCAGGAGTTGTGCGTTTTTCTCTTTGCCCATTTGTAGTTGTTCAGCTCGAAAATAAGTGATTGAATTAGAATCCTTACAAAATAATAATAATAATAATAAACCCTTGCTTGAAAGCAAAGAGAGTACCTTGGGAATACATGTGCCTTGGAGCCCCAGAGTTCAAGAACAGTGGCCAGATTCAGTTAGAATACCACAAGCACTACCTCTGACATGTACTGTAGCCTTCTTATTTGACAGTGCTTTCAGGACAAGTTAACAAAGGCTGTGAGACCAGAATTTATGCCTGTGCCATTTGCTAGAGCCAGCCCTTAGTTAATCGGCTTGCCTAACTTGAGTATGGACTGTAGGATTTGGAAAGGTGGGTGAATGTACTGGAACAGAAGGATTCATATGGCTGGGAGCTTGCTGTAGAAAAGCCGGGGATAAAACTTATGGTTTAACTGAGGAGATTTATTTTTAGGAAAAAGTGACAGGGCTAATGATACGATGTGTGTTTGCATACTGCGTCCTCCACTAGTGATGATAACGGGGCAAGTTTAGGAGTTTCTGGATTTAGTTTTTAACTTTTAAAACAATGTGGGTAAATCAGAACAGCGATGACACTAACAGTGAAGAGCAGGAGACAAAGTGTATGGTCCTGCTCAGTGAGCTTCAGACAGGTCTTTAAAAGTGTTAAAGAAGAAGTGTATGGGATTGAGCTTGGGCCTGCCCTTGGTACCGGTTGCAGGGAGGAGAACTGCTGCATTACTTAAATAGCATTACCTGACAGCTGGAGCACATCTAAGCACATGTAAGGCTAAGCTTTGTGAGGGCTTCTTTCATTGCGGATATCTTTCTGTCACTGATCAGATGTAGGCACCAGGATTTCAACCTAGCTAGTGCTAGATCTGCTATTATTAGGAATAAATTGGCAGGAGTTGGAGTTCCTTTGCCTTGTGATGTGTCAGGAGTGCGCTACAAGCCAAGCCAGAAATGCCAGTAGTGATTCCAGAGTACATACTAAGAAGTGGTAGGACGTAGAAGAGAATACAGGCTTGTCTGTTGGATTAACAGGTGTGGAGAGCTGGTATTTCACTGTAAGCCATCTTGAAGTCATCTGTTCGACCTTGCTAAGCTCTCTGGTACAGCAGTTGTTGCAACAGAACAGGAAATGGGGAACCACAGCAGTCAGACGAAAGAACATTCTTGAATTCTGGAACCAGATAACTCTTTACTTTTCTTGCAGCCTTAGATTGTGGTCTTTAAAAAGGCTGCTAAGACGGTTTAAGTGCTATGTTATGATAGAATTAATGTCTTGATGAAGAAGCATGTGCTGTTGAGTGTTACGCTGGCAAACTGAAAATCCCAGTTGGGCAGTTGCTGAATTGGTTATTTCTGTCTTTACTGACATCAAACATGCAGTGTGTATGGAAGTTCAGAACTGAAGACAGTGACTTACCAGGATCCAGGCTTTATATAGAAGTCTGTCATAGTTTGCTCTTGCTCACGGAACTCAACCTGCTTTCTGTGACACACACACAGCTGTGCTGTATGGAGTATCACTCTCAGTGTGGGGTCTGCAGCCTAGAGGATGGGGCTGGTGAGCTGTCTGCCATTGCAGGGAGAGTTCCTCATGAGCATCGGACCTGGTGTGAGAGCTCAGTAAGGGCCACCTGAACCCAAGGGGCTCACTGGTGTGTGAAGTGCTGTTGGAGAGACATCTTCCAGTCTTTCAGGGTGCAGTTTTATGGTTTGCCTGAAGAAGGTTTACCTCAGGTGGAGTATTTTTTTGTAAAGTGAAAGTGTTTGTACTTTCTAATAAAGTGTGCTATTCCTCCCCACTTCACCACCCCAACACCAAGCTCTAGGAAATGACGGTATCAGAAATTTAAATAGAGGGAGAGATCATAGAATCATAGGATGGCTTAAGTTGGAAGGGACCTCAAAGATCGTCCAGTTCCAACCCCTCGCTGTGGACACAGCTGCCAACCATGAAAGAGATGAGGAAATCTGCAGAAGTGGGAAGCCTCGGACTTGTCACTCTCTATTTTTGTCACATCTTTCCAATTTACGTTTTTTACTCTCAAGTACGTTATCTGTAATTATGAAGCCTTCTTCTTGTCTCAGGAGAGCAAGCTAGAGTAACAGGCTTCATAAAACCATATCTTTTAATTCCATACAGCATTCAGGCTAGGAGTAGAAGAAAAGGTTGTGTTTATTCCTCATCACGTGTGTAGCTCAGTCATTCTGATTAATTTAATGGTTGCATAGAGATTTGAGCAGTAAAGATGATCATCATCCTACAGGTTTCATTGTGTGCTTTTTCTTGGGGAGATCAGTGATAGAATTGTCTGCCTGCAAATGCAAAAGATGCTGTTGCAATAATTAAATTCTTTGAGATAGGCAGGGTGACCATAGATCTTATAAATTATGCAAAATATAAATGCTTCTTGTCTTCAAATGCACTTTGGTGTTCTGCAGAAATTGAAGAATTAGTCATCTTAGCAAAGAAAAATTGCCATTTCCGAAAGGTGAAACTGATCTGGTTTTAAAAAATTTAATATGCCACCTTTACCACTGCATTGAAGATATAATCTATTTGATTTGTGGAAATACAGTAACCCAAACTCCCACTGCATAGCCAGTAAGCAAACAAATGCTTCTGTCCTTTGTACTCTAGACACATTTGTTTGAGAGAAAGCAGCAGGTGTGAATGACTGGTGTATTTTCCACTTGCTTTACTGGGTCAGAAATGCTGAGTAGTAATTGGTCCAATAACCCGTGAGCTTCTGTTTATTTAAAAGACAGCCTCTTTTTCTTGGGCAATATCTTTTTTTTATTATTTATTTAATGTTTTTTTTTTTTTAATATTTTTGTTTTGTTTTCTTTCCTGCAGGGGTTCTGCGGTTGCCAAAATAATAGGTAATAATGTAAAAAAATTGCAAAAGTTTGCTTCCACAGTGAAGATGTGGGTCTTCGAGGAGAATATTAATGGGAGAAAACTGACAGATATAATAAATAATGAACATGAAAATGTAAAATATCTCCCTGGATACAAGCTGCCAGATAATGTGGTAAGGCACGGAAGCTAAATTTGATATATTTACAGAGCAGAGGGAATATCTCTCATGCTGTGAATGGAAATAGAAATTTATTTTGCTAACATTATTAGGTTTTATAATATTTTGAACTACATACTATTGAGATCAGAGACTTGCACAAGTTCAATTACAGGTATATCCAACATACTGTACTTTCTTTACTCTTGGTTTGTTGTTTGTTTGTTTTTTGCCTTGTTCTTATTGTCTTTATGTTACTACAGTTTCTCTATGTGGAAGTGAATTGAAAATGAGGGCAAGATTAATGGCTCTAACCATGCTCAACATAAAAATTTGGCCTCAACTTTGGAAGGGAACTGGCTGGTCAATTAGAATCGAAGGGATTTAAAGTATTCTTCAGGATGAGAACTAGGTTATTTCTGCAAGTCACTTGTGTTCATCTGATTCTCAGTTCGCTGTTGCTGTGTGCAGTTGGGTGAGTGTGTTAGATGTAACACTGCCAGGGCAGGACAGTGGAACACAGACACTGGCATAACATGCCAGTGGGTGGCTTGCTGGGGAATCTTGTCCCAGAAACATTACCAGAAAAGTCTGCAGCAACTGGCAGTTCAGTAAAGATTTTAGGCAGGAAAAACATGAATTGCCATCAATTGCAGGGTTTTGGGTTTTTCTGTTTTGTTTTTTGTCTTATCTATAACAGTCCCATTCCCCTAGCCTTTAACAGCAAGCATGATGTTTCTCCTGTCCCCTACCTGCTCATTCACATTTGTTCTTCTTTACCTGTGGGCTAAGCTTCTTTCTAGATCTTAAATCTTTGTGTTATTTTGTGATGGTCATCAAGTGCTAAGAAAAGTGGAGTCCGTGAAGTGTTTTCGAAGTCACCTTTGTAAAGAGCAAACACATTCTATGAGTGCAGAGAGCGGGAATATGAATTGGAGCATAAAGGAAGGCTGGGGAAGAAATTTGATTGTTCAAGGAACTAATTAAGGAATCAAGTTTTCCCGATGCAGTAACGTATCAGAAATTCAGGTCATTTTGTCAAAGAGAAGACAGCTTCTTATTTGATATTTTCTGACTCAAAATACTTGTTTGAATGTTATGGTGCACTTTGAATTTTTTTTACACTAACCGTACTGGTGACTGTGAAGATGCTTCTTTCAGGACATGTAATAGCTTATCTGAAAACCTTAATTCTTTGACTTTTCTGGGGTGCTTATGTTATTATTATTTTCAATTATGAAGCTCAGTAATTTGTAGCATCCTGCATGAGACCCAAATGTGCTTTTACTAACCTAAGAACCTTTGTGCGTAGGCTAAATTTTAAGAAGTTATGTGATCTTTCTTTCCCCTACTTACATAGGTTGCTGTCCCAAACCTTAATGAAGCTGTACAGGATGCAGACTTGCTGGTTTTTGTCATTCCTCATCAGTTCATTCATAAAGTCTGCGATGAAATCACAGGACGAGTACCCAAGAAAGCTCTCGGTATAACTCTGATAAAGGTATAGCAAATACTGTGCATAAAAAACAGATAATATGTTGTGGAATTTTCTAGAACAAGATAGTTTGGAATTTAATCTGAAAACTCTGTGCTACTCACTAGATTGTTCCATTAAACCTTTTGAGGTGCAAGGCTGGAATTTGTCTCAGTCGTTATTGGAAGAAGAAAATGAGGCTGTTCACAAGACTTGAAAAGTAGGGGGAGAGGAATATGTTTTGCACCATCAAGCTTTGCAGTCTGTTATTTGTTGTTTCCAAATGCATCATTAGATGGAGAGCAGAGCACAAGCATAATGCTTTGATTGTTAATGCTCATCCCACACACTGAGTTAATCACTTTAAGAACTACTGGGAGAATTCTGTGTGACTGAGTTCTTGTTCGTATCACAGATCATGTTGCAACAACAGAGATTGTTCAGCATGGCCCAAAAGGATTGTTCAGACATGGGGACTTGGAGTTTGGCTGAGGTGTAGGAACTAAGTGTTTCATTGGAGGCTTTATGGTTTTGGTGATAGAAGTTTTAAATGTTTCTTGTCTTGTGTTGTGTTTTTTTTTTTAGTTTCTCTGAAGTTATCAAGAATGCTTTCTACTTAGTTAAGAGTAGCCCATTTTCTCAGCACATATCCCCTTGTCTGCTGTCATTTCTGGCAAACGATCAATTGATGGATCATTTAAGGATCTTTGGTTCAAAAAGAAAAAAGAAGGAGAAGTACAAAAAGACCCTATGACTGCTGACCACAAGCTTGTCTTTAGTTTGACTGAACCCATCAAATTTGTGTTACTTTGTCAGTGCTGGCTTGATATATTACTGAGAGATATGAAAAAGTAATGCTTCCTGAGTGCACTTGCTATGTTTTGTGGAAAAGCTTTCCATATGGTAGAAGGATAAAATGAAGCAGTATTATAAGAGCTGAATACATAGCACCCAAACCACACAGCTATCTTAGATGCCCTAAAGCTATAAAACTTGCTTTGAAGTTGTCAGTTTATGCCTCTTTCTCCTGTAAGCTGAAGATAATCTTTATTCTTCTGTAGTTTGCAAAATGTGATTTATGTTCTTATATCCCCGATGCTGGAAACAACTCTGATTAAACTGGTGGAGTAGATGAGGATTTATGTCAGCGCATCTGAAATCAGGACCTGGGCCTGCATTCCCTTAGGAGTACTGCTCAGAGTATTGATTACAAGTGCCTTAATGGAGTGTTGATTAAGGGCTATGTGAAAAAAAAGAAATAGGAAGAGGGTACATAACCCTACTTGCCCCAGTATAGGTAAAGTAATGACACCTGCCATGCAAGGCAGAATTGCATAGTAGGCACATTTCCTTGTCTTATTGGGATGTGCTTTTTGAGAAAGAAATGATGTGAGGTTGGGTTTTTTTTTCATGAGAATGTGAAACATGTTAGCTTTCATCAAAAACTATAACTGCATCGTTAAAAGTATCATTTAAGAAGAAAGGGTAGAAGTAGAATGCAATGTTGAAACTAATAATAGAGGCAAGAATGCACTCTTTCCCCTACTTTTGCAGCTTCTTTATGCATGCTGTTTTCATTAAGGTCATATTTTAGCAGTCTCATTATGCTCATCTCACCACTAATGCAATTAAAGAGGTTTGTGTTAACTTTGGCAGTTAAAGTGCAGGTCTCTGAAAAATGTCACTAGTGGGACCTCTTGTTTCTTTGCTTTCTAAATTGCTCAGCAAGTTAGCAGTGTGTCATCTTTAGTCTTCCTTCATTTTTCTTTTCTCCTTTTTTTTAACAGTCAAATTTTCAAGCAAAGCCTAATGTCTTATGATAAAATGGAGTCTTTGGGAAATAAAGGTGTTTGTCTGCTAGGTAATCTGCGTTCCCATTCAAACATGCTGCTTTACATGAGTATTGATTAGCGGTATCTATGAAAACCTAACAAATGATTGTGCAGATGAATGGAACCTGGATCATACACAACACAGGGTGCAGCTCAGCAGGGAGCTGGGAATCAGGGAGCACTTGAAGCCTCCTCAGGCAGCCTCAGCATTGAGCTCATTTTCATCCATCTATACACAGGCCTCAGGAATTGCATTGGCAGGCATTATGACCAATGGGTGAGACCACAGAACTGGACTTGCATTGCCGGGGGATCATTGCTGCCCTTGGTTTGGGGTGGGGAGTGTTTGGTTTTCCTCCTGCTGTCTGTCATTCTGTGTTGGACTTGGCTCTTCAAGAAACAGGTGCAGCATTCCTTGACTTGTCAGAAGTTGCATTTCTTTCATAGCAAAGCTGGGTTTTGGCACCCGAGCCTCTTTCATCAGGTTTTGCGTGGATGAATAATTATTGTGTACACATTTACATTTTTGGAGTTGCTCCCAATGTGTGTATGTTTTTCTGTTTATTTATGTTTGCTAGGAGGATGGGGGGAGGCCTTGCAGTTACCTCATGGGAACATCTTGGTACTCTGAGGGGGAAATGCAATATTTATGTGTCTGCTTGCTTTCAAATTCTTTTTTCTATGGCTCATAAAAGATGAGAAAGCAGAGTGTGCATTAAGTGCTTGAAAAAATAATGCAGAAATGCAAGCACTGTTGGCTGTTGTTCTGTTGGCTGTTGTTCGGTTGTACGATGTTTTGCAAGGGCTGTTACCTCTGGTCTGTGAAAATGCAAAACGCTGCATGTCTGAAATGCCACTACTGACAACATACAAATATGTGTGTGTGTATGTCTGTGTGTGTGTGTATAGTAGTAGTAGTAGTAGTGGATCACACTGCCTTTTTGCCTTAAGGCATAAAATTAAAAATTACCATGCCTTCCCAACATTAAGAAGTAGTATTGAATAAAACTTACATACTGTAGGAAAGAAAGGCCATTTCAGTAGTCTGCCATGCCCCTGTCCTAAGAGCTCAAAAAAAGTCTCTTATCTCATTCTGTAAACTAGGAGAAAACGCTTTTTTGAAGATAAAGTGGTCTCACTTTGTGTTTACGATTCAAGCCAGTGAGGGGTACCAGATTGTGTTCTCCACTGCAGCATTAGTCTCTAGAGTGATCTTCTCTAAAGTCCTGTTTCTCCCCCTACTTTCAGCTTTCGTGAAAAGTGCTTTATAAATGACAATCAAAAATATCCTTATAAGTTAAAGTATTCTGAGTTGTTCAGCTTTCTTCATATCTATGAACTGCTGTTTCATTTGTAGTATTCTTAAGTTGATTAAAATGCATCTCTGTGAGTGAACTGCTGTTGGTGTTATACAGGAGGGAATCAGTCTCTGATGTTTCAGTTCTGGTACCTCTAAACAGAAGGAGTCAGTGAGATGCTGTTTGTGAGTTGGGGTGCAGTTCCAGATCCGGGTGCAGACCTGATTCACAAGTGATGCGTCAGTGACACTTCACTATTTTTAGTGAGGATATAGTGATAAGCAGCTGAGATTCTGAACAGAGCTGGATGTTATACAATGAGTAAGATTGGAAAAGACCGCTAAGTTCAGCGCTTCTGAGAGTCAGAACTGTTATTGAGAATGGGAACAACAATGTTACCATTATCCCCCCTCTTCCCCCCTATTGGTAGTTTAGTCCTAACTCTTAAGGTGCTTGGAGAAGTTGCAATAGCAGAAGCTTTACTGGCGTAGCAGCAAAGCAGGAAATTCTTCATCTAGACTCTATCTAGACAGGCCTGAGTGCAGTGCCCATGGACGAGAATAACTGTGCTATGCTTTATTCTCTACTGTGTCTACTGAATGCCTTTGGAGTAATTGCATTTAATGTTGGCTGCAGGGAATAGATGAAGGCCCAGAGGGACTGAAACTGATCTCTGATATTATTCGAGAGAAGATGGGAATAGACATCAGTGTGCTGATGGGAGCAAATATTGCCAATGAAGTGGCAGCAGAGAAATTCTGTGAAACCACAATAGGTAATGTCCCAAGTAATAGCAATGTTGTAAGTATGTTCTTCTCCTTGCAGGTGTGCACCTAATAGCTCAAATTTCATTGTTTTCAGCATCGGAAGCTCTGGGATCCTTCTGATTTTAATGTTAAATTTCCTAGAATGTTTACACGTCCAAAAGTACTGGGAGAATACTGGGACTTAGTGGGAGAGATGAGTGCAATTTTAACACATCTCACATGAATCACATCACACGTGAAATGCTATGCACGTTTCTGATCACCCTCCAAGTAGCAAACTGCTTTGTTTTATTGCTATTCTTGGATCTGCATGGCTTGATATATATAAATGGCTATATACTCTGCATTCCAGCTCAGGTGTTATGGTCACAGATGGTACCTATATGCATGTCTTTTTTTAGGTGTAGGTGTCAGTGTCTTTTGAGTTCTCCAAGTAATTAGTTCACCCTAAAGCTAGGAATGGGTTCAGTTCTGTGTTGGTGTCTTGGTGTCTGTAACCTCTGCGGTACAAAGATGTCTCTCATCTTGCATGTCACAGTCTCTGGATAAGCATATGTGTGTATGTATACACATACATGTACTCGTATATAAGAGAGAGTTTATGTTATTTTTTCAGTGTTTATTTTTACAGTTTTGTGCTTTTTTTTTAATTTTTTTTTTAGCTTTCTAACTTCTTACTAATGGTTCTGTATTTTAACTTATTTTTTGAATGGTTGCATTACCTTTCCATGTTTATAAACAGCTGCGAATGTCAACATGCTTAGTTTATAGAGTGTCCTTGACGCGCCTTTATCAGTAGGCATTCTTCTAGAATGAGGGCCTTAAAATAATTGGCAGAACTGCACCTGCTCTATTTCAAATTTACCTTCGCCTTATTATTAACTGTCATTTTAAGGAGAAAGATCAAAGAAAAAAAGAGAGTATAGAGAATTAATGGGATTATTATTTGGAAGCTCTCGACGAGCAGGCAATGAATTATGAATCCAGAGAAACTCAGCGTACAGAGCTTTTAAGTGTGAAGGAGTCTGTTTAGGATGACAACCTTATCTCTACTTCCAAATAGTCAAACTTGTGCAGGAAAGGCTAAATAATACCCAAATCAATTATTAATTGGCAGTTTTTATCCTTCCTTTCTCTCTCAACAGGCAGCAAAATCTTGGAAAATGGCCTTCTCTTCAAAGAACTCCTGCAGACTCCAAACTTCCGAATAACTGTAGTAGATGATGCGGATACCGTTGAGCTCTGTGGTGCCCTGAAGGTAAGAGTAATGGGCTGCAGTTTGTGCACAGATGGAACAGTGATCCTTGTAGAAAAAAAATGGATATTTTCATTTAAAGAATCAAGCTTATTGTACTTTTTATAATGTATAAAATTGTTACATAACATTTCCAGATGAAGAACCAGATGTGAAAGTAGGCAGCAGCATGTTCAGTGAGTTGGCTTTTAGACACTTGTCTCATTATCTCTTAAGTTCTCTTTCTCCATCTTTCACTTCCCTTACATGCAATCACAAAACAAGTGTTAATTTCACCTAACTGATCTAAATATTTCTAAATACATCTTAGTTCACTTTTTCGTTATATAGCGGTGCATTCACCAAAATAAAGTGAGAAGTCAGTATTAATCCTTGATGTCTGATGGGTGAAATATTCTCCTCTCCACTGACTTATGTAATGTGAGCTCTATTGTGTTAAACTTTCTCAACATAAGGCACACAAAATTCATGTGTATGACCACATATAAAAATGACTTGAACAGGAAAAAAAGTTGTTTTGGAGAGTTATTTATCTGGATTTTATTATTTGATAATAAAATTGACGTTGACAGGAAGCCAAAGCTAACTTAAACATACTGATAT